>CM060732.1:68800155-69406746 GCA_030704615.1 Takakia lepidozioides | reverse complement strand
GTAGAGGTCGGCACGTGTTCGACAGAGAGCATCCCTTGGATGGAGATTCGGCGCCGAATTTCCATCCGGGCCCCCCCAAGGAAGTCTTGTCGGGGTGTCAGACTGAAAACTGGCCGACATAAAAACCTCCCCAGATGGGAAAACGGCGCCGAATTTCAATCCGGGGCCATTCCAATGCGGTTGGGGAGGGGGAGAGGTCGGCACCTGGCCGTCATATTTCAACCGCCGGACGGAAATTCGGCACCGAATATCCAACAGAGCGGCGGAGAGGCCGGCACCTCTCCGACAGAGACCAGCCCCCGGATGGAAATTCGGCGCCGAATTCCACCCAGCAGGTAAGTGCAATCCCGGATGGATGGAAATCCGGCGCCGAATTTCCATCCAGCAGGTAAGTGAAATCCCGGATCGATCGAAATCCGGCGCCGCATATCCATCCTGCAGGTAATTCGAATCCGGATGGATGGAAATTCGGCGCCGAATTTCCATCCAGCAGGTAAGTTGAATCCCGGATGGATGGAAATCCGGCGCCGAATTTCCATCCAGCAGGTAAGTGAAATCCCGGATCGATCGAAATCCGGCGCCGCATATCCATCCTGCAGGTAATTCGAATCCCGGATGGATGGAAATTCGGCGCCGAAATTCCATCCAGCAGGTAAGTTGAATCCCGGATAGATAGAAATCCGGCACCGAATTTCCATCCAGCTGGTAAGTCGGATCGCTGGCGTATGGATATTCGGCGCCGAATTTCCATTAGGCAGGTATTTCATCGCTGAGAATTACCTTCCTGCAGGTAATTCTGATCGATGAATTACCTTCCTGCAGGTAATTCTCAGCGATGAATTACCATCCTGCAGGTAATTCTTATCGACGAAGGTAGGAAGGTAATTCCTCGCTCAGAATTACCTGCAGGAAGGTAATTCATCGCTGAGAATTACCTACAGGAAGGTAATTCATTGATCAGAATTACCTGCAGGAAGGTAATTCTCAGCGATGAAATACCTGCCTAATGGAAATTCGGCGCCGGATTTCGATCCATCCGGGATTCCAGTAACCTGCTGGATGGAAATGCGGCGCCGAATTTCCATCCATCCGGGATTCGAATTACCTGCTGGACGGAAATTCGGCGCCGAATTTCCAATCATCCGGGATTCCACTTACCTGCTGGATGGAAATCCGGCGCCGAATTTCCATCCATCCGGGATTCGAATTACCTGCAGGATGGAAATCCGGCGCCGAATTTCCATCCATCCGGGATTCGAATTACCTGCAGGATGGAAATTCGGCGCCGAATTTCCATCCATCCGGGATTCGAATTACCTGCAGGATGGAAATTCGGCGCCGAATTTCCATCCATCCGGGATTCGAATTACCTGCAGGATGGAACTTCGGCGCCGGATTTCCATCCATCCGGGATTCGAATTACCTGCAGGATGGAAATTCGGCGCCGGATTTCCATCCATCCGGGTTTCGAATTACCTGCAGGATGGAAATCCGGCGCCGGATTTCCATCCATCCGGGATTCCACTTACCTGCAGGATGGAAATCCGGCGCCGGATTTCCATCCATCCGGGATTCGAATTACCTGCTGGATGGAAATCCGGCGCCGGATTTCCATCCATCCGGGATTCGAATTACCTGCAGGATGGAAATTCGGCGCCGGATTTCCATCCATCCGGGATTCCACTTACCTGCAGGATGGAAATCCGGTGCCGGATCTCCATCCATCCGCTCTCCGACCAACCTTGCGGATGGAAATCCGGTGCCGAATTTCCATCCATCCGCTCTTCCAATTACCTGCATGACGGAAATTTTGCGCGCCGACCTAGCTGGCGGATGGAAATTCGGCGCCGGATTTCCATCCATCCGCTCTTGGAATTACCTGCATGACTGGAAAAATGGCGCCGAATTTCCGATTTTGGTGCAAGTCAGATCTGGGACTTAGCCATTTTCGGCCCCGAAATGGAAAAATGGCGCCAAAAAAAAAAAAAAAAAAAAAAACGCCATTTTTCCATGTCGGGGCCGAAAACGGCTAAGTCCCAGATCTGACTGGCACCCAAAATCGGAAATTCGGCGCCATTTTTCCAGTCATGCAGGTAATTCCAAGAGCGGATGGATGGAAATCCGGCGCCGGATTTTCATCCATCCGCTCTTCGAATTACCTGCACGACGGAAATTTTGCAAGCCGACTTACCTGGTGGATGGAAATCCGGCGCCGGATTTCCATCCATCCGCTCTTGGAATTACCTGCATGACTGGAAAAATGGCGCCGAATTTCCGATTTTGGTGCAAGTCAGATCTGGGACTTAGCCATTTTCGGCCCCGAAATGGCAAAAAGGCGCCAAAAAAAAAAAAAAAAAAAAAAAAACAAAACGCCATTTTCCATGTCGGGGCCGAAAACGGCTAAGTCCCAGATCTGACTGGCACCCAAAATCGGAAATTCGGCGCCATTTTTCCAGTCATGCAGGTAATTCGAAGAGCGGATGGATGGAAATCCGGCGCCGGATTTTCATCCATCCGCTCTTCGAATTACCTGCACGACGGAAATTTTTCAGCGCCGACCTAGTTGGCGGATGGTAATCCGGCGCCGGATTTCCATCCATCCGCTCTTCGAATTACCTGCATGACTGGAAAAATGGCGCCGAATTTCCGATTTTGGTGCAAGTCAGATCTGGGACTTAGCCATTTTCGGCCCCGAAATGGAAAAAATGGCGCCAAAAAAAAAAAAAAAAAAAAAAAAAAAAAAAAAAACGCCATTTTTCCATGTCGGGGCCGAAAACGGCTAAGTGCCAGATCTGACTGGCACCCAAAATCGGAAATTCGGCGCCATTTTTCCAGTCATGCAGGTAATTCCAGAGCGGATGGATGGAATCCGGCGCCGGATTTTCATCCATCCGCTCTTCGAATTACCTGCATGACGGAAATTTTGCGCGCTGACTTACCTGGTGGATGGAAATCCGGCTCCGGATTTCCATCCATCCGCTCTTGGAATTACCTGCATGACTGGAAAAATGGCGCCGAATTTCCGATTTTGGTGCCAGTCAGATCTGGGACTTAGACATTTTCGGCAACGAAATGGAAAAATGTCGCCGAAAAAAAAAAAAAAAAAAAAAAAAAAAAACGTCATTTTTCTTGTTAGGGGCCGAAAACGGCTAAGTCCCAGATCTGACTGGCACCCAAAATCGGAAATTCGGCGCCATTTTTCCAGTCATGCAGGTAATTCCAAGAGCGGATGGATGGAAATCCGGCGCCGGATTTTCATCCATCCGCTCTTCGAATTACCTGCATGACGGAAATTTTGCGCGCCGACCTAGTTGGCGGATGGTAATCCGGCGCCGGATTTCCATCCATTCGCTCTTCGAATTACCTGCATGACTGGAAAAATGGCGCCGAATTTCCGATTTTGGTGCCAGTCAGATCTGGGACTTAGCCATTTTCGGCCCCGAAATGGAAAAATGGCGCCGAAAATAAAATAAATAAATAAATAAATAAACGCCATTTTTCGAGTTCGGGGCCGAAAACGGCTAAGTCCCAGATCTGACTGGCACCCAAAATCGGAAATTCGGCACCATTTTTCCATTTCTGGGCCCAGTCAGATCTGGGACTTAGCCATTTTCGGCCCCGAACTGGATAAATCGCGCCGAAAAAAAAAAAAAAAAAAAAAAAAAACCGATATTTTTCTAGTTCCGGGCCGAAAACGGCTAAGTCCCAGATCTGACTGGCACCAAAATCGGAAATTCGGCGCCATTTTTCCAGTTCTGGGCCCAGTCAGATCTGGGACTTAGCCATTTTCGGCCCCGAACAGGAAAATGGAAGTTGAAGACTCCCACAAGCTGAAACCATACTCCACACATGCACCACTTGCTTCCTTAACACCCGAGCTCTTCTTGAACTCCTCAAACCCTGCAACACTTGCAGAACAAGAGCTTCTTCACAAGCTCTCAAACTTTCAATGATGCTCTTCTTGAAGACCTCCTCTTGTACATAAACACCACAAGACTTTCTTCTTGCAAACCCTGCAACAGCTTGTAACTTAAGAGCTATCTATCAAGCTCTTTTCCACACACAAGTGTTAACTATGCTAACACCTTGCACTTATAGATGTAAGCAGGTCTTCTTCTAGTGATACGGAAATGGTGAAAAGAGGAGAAACCATTCTATCACGTTATATAAGTCAAGCCAATGGCACCTTTGCTAAAAGACTCCACCATACAGACCTCACCCACTCTCCATCTCAAGTACTAGAGCGAGTTCAATTGGCTCAACTTTTGTTTGACCACATGTTTTTTGAAAGCAGAGGCATAGCCAGTGGGTACTTTCAGGGCCGAAAATGGCTAAGTCCCTAGAGTGGCTGGCACCAAAATCGGAAATTCGGCGCCATTTTGCCAGTTCCGGGCCCAGTCAGATCTGGGACTTAGCCATTTTAGGCCCCGAACTGGTAAAATGGCACCGAAAAAAAAAAACAAAAAAAACGCCATTGTTCTAGTTCGGGGCCTAAAATGGCTAAGTCCCAGATCTGACTGGCACCAAAATCGGAAATTCGGCGCCATTTTTCCAGTTCCGGGCCTAGTCAGATCTGGGACTTAGCCATTTTCGGCAAGTAAATGCAATAAAATGTTGCATTTCAAGTCCACTGGTGCCACATTCCAACTTCACATGACCCTATTTCCGTGCCTCCTAACCCTATTTCCGTGGACTTACAATGGTCTGCTCATGTTTTTTTTTTTTCTGCTCATGCTCATGCCGCTCATGAAATAGCAGCCCCCCATGATACACTAGATGTAGGTCATGACTGATTATTTTGAGCGGGCTGAGTGCGTAGAGATTTCCAACTATTCTATCTTGGAGTTTCCACCTCGGATAGTTGAGGCATGGGTGAGTAAAAGCCGCTCAACATTTGGCGATCATACTGGGGAACTGAGTCAAGAACAACCAGATGTGACAGGCATCTGGTGGGATCATGGTAGATGGAGAATCAATGAATTTGATGTGAATCAAATTCCCTGTGAAACTGAGAAAGAAAGATTGTCCAAACAATTCTTTTAGAGGTTCTTGGAATTGCCAGACGGTTTCCAAAAAAACATCCTTAAGAGAGTGCATGATGCTGATCCAAAGTGATGCTGATCCAAAGTGTCTGGAGAAATGAGTGATAAAGATTTATCAAGAACCATATGGCAAGCACGTCTGAAAAGTTGTTCTTGGTGTGAGTTTGATCCACAAGATATCCTTAGGAATCCAATTCTTTACCAGTTCAAGTTCTTCATGCATGTGAGTGTAAACATTCACCTTCCGTTCCTCCCAGCTTTCAAACTCCACTCGTTTAATGGATAGCAATGCTATCACATAAACCAGTGTTGGTAACCAACTTGCTCTCCCTTTATGGTAATGGAGCCTTCTAGTATAGCCAAGGGTGCATTAAAGCTTGAAAGAAATCCAGGCATATACGAGAGATACCACATAAGAGAGTTTTGGTTACATGCTGGTCTGTCCTGTGGGGGAACAATTTTTGGGATCCGTTGACACAAGCGGGGAGAGAAAAGATGCACGTTATCAAGCAGGGTTGTTGACTAGTTTTATCGATAAAATTGAAGCTGATAAAATTGTCCAAGTGTGCACGGACAATGTATCTAACATGGTTAAAATGGCCGATATTTTGATGGTACGATATCCCCATCTATATTACCAAGGGTGTGCTGCTCATATCTTTGATCTCTTTTTGGAGGATTGGGGAAAAGAATCATGGATGAAACAACTAGTAAAAAGAGCAAAGTCGGTTGTGACGTTCATTCGTACACATCACATCCCACTGGCATTGTTTAGAAAGCATGAACCCAAATACAGCCTTAGGAACCCGGGTGAAACCCGCTTTGCCACAAACTTTTTGATGGTGGATCGACTGGTGACTGTGAGGGCGGGTCTGGAGCAGGTGATCATTGACCCTCAATGGGATGCGTATGTGGGCACCTTACGTGACTATCGTAAGTCTAAGTCGGAGGGTCCGCGCAATCATTTGCTCCGACGATTTATGGGCGAAATGTGCAAATTTTGTGTACATGGTGGAACCGGTGTTGATTGCTTTGCAGGAGTTTGATGGAAAACAACCAATAATGGATAAAGCATGGTTGATATTGGAAAACCTTGAGAAGCACGTGCAATCCTTGAGGCGTCCTCCATTTTCTATGGACGATGATTTGGCGGCAAGGACCGATGATGCATTTTACGACCGCAAACGGATGGTTCGCACGGACTTGCATTATGCGGGGGCCTTGCTGAATCCATTCTTGCTGGACAATACGGATTTGAGAGACGATGTGGATGCCAAAGCCGGGCTTAATATAATCTTCGAAAATCTAGATTCTTGATTTATTAAATTGTTGTATGAATCATTTGATATTTGTGTGTTTTGGATGGTGTTGGTAATTTGATTTCCCGACCTTGTTATTCTTTAGCAGAACACTAAATTTATGAATATATGGAACTTGGAACTTATATATAAAGAAAGCCTATTCACGTGTAAGAACCCTTCACATTCGAAACATGGTTACCCTATTGCCGTTTATTGTGTTCACACCAATGTTGGACTGGTATATAGGGCCTGGCTGGGTATCAAGTACGGTATCAACCATGGTATTATCTGCCCGACGGGCATTAGGGTTAATAATCCGACAATTCCAATACCTAGGTCAATACCCTACATAGGCTGGTATTGACAAAGGCAATACCCATATTATGGGCAAAAACAATGACCAACGTTTTTTTTATTACACGGGTCATCATGCAACTCGCGTCCTTGAACACGGCAGAGCGAGCTTTGTCCGAGTACCAATGCTTCTCGGATCGCCAAAATCCTTTCCATGACATGCCGGATCCAAAAGCAATGAACATGTTGCCACATGAATGGTGAGATCTGATTGGAGCTGGAGCAAAAACGTTAGCTCCCATTGCAAAGCGTATTCTTGCTCAAGTGTGCTCTGCCTCGTCCTGTGAGCGGAACTGGAGCAGTTACTCGTTTGTTCACAACAAGATTCGCAACAGGTTGAATCCTGCCAGGGCTGACAAATTGATTTATGTCTACACGAATTGTAGGCTACTGCAAGAGAGGACAGCAAATGACACATCTGCATGGTACGAGAAGAATCTGTTGTCTGAAGAATCTGCCTCAGAGGTCCAATCTAGCAGCAATGATAACACCAACGCCGCGAGGGGTTCTGACTCCAACGGTTGGGATGGGTCCGATGATGTGGGCAATCCTCCACATGACCCATATGAATTTAATGACGATGATGTTGCATCCTTCGATGACCTTGTTGTTGATGAATTGCGATATGGTGTCATCCCAATTGCGGACCCCCTTCCCCAGTGGAGCACCGATCAACAATGAAGTTGAGGTCAACTCTCTCCCACCACGAGTTCCACGGACTGCGGGAGATATGCAGGTCGAATAGTCGGATGATGACAATCGGTCATTGTCATTCTTTCACCGACATTGTGCCCCTGTGAACCGTGCTTCATCTCACGCCGCTCCATCTCATGTTTCTCTTTCTCAAGCCGGTCCATCCCATGCTGGTCCATCTAGTCTTTCTCCCCCTCATGTAATTCCTTCCATCGCTACTCCGATCTTGGGAGATGCTTCTTCTGCTGCGGGACTTCTACAAGTCGAACCATCGAATAACGACGACCGGCCATTGTCGTTTCATCTGGCCCGACGACGTCCGCATGTGAACCGTGCTCCCTCGACCCTCGCTGGTCCATCTCATGCCCCTTCCTCTCATGTCGGCCCCTCTGATGTACGTGCGAGTAGCCTTCCTCATACGAGACCTACTTCAAGGCCACCACGAACCGAGACAAGCCCAGAAACGACAGAGAATTGTGCAACCTTTTGTTGGTGACCGACCTGTGAACAGGCCTGATACCCTAGATGGTATTCATGATATGAGTGGAAATCGACCAGAGAGACAACTGAACGTACTCCAAGAACGACTACAGGTCCAACGGCCAGTTGCCTCTGGAAACGAAAGAACAGATGGAGATCATGATTCTAGAACTGATCATGGGAACGGGGGTGAAGTGAGTGGGAACGATGATTTTGTACTAGGCGTGAGATCATACCATCGTCGTCATGCCAAACGGAACTAGGTACAGCTATAATTTCTGTCACATGATGTGTAGTATGTTTCCATGGATATCCATGTTTTAGTTTGGGTACATGCATACGTGTACGGAAATAAAAATGGTGGAATATGTGTACCCAAGAAAGGGTTTGGTGGTCTGCCTCTCCAAACATACATACAGGTGCAAGGGGACCAACCTCCTGGTGGTCGCACCTATTTAAATAAAAAAAACAATTGTGCGACCACCAGTAGCGGTCGTCGCAACTGTTGAAATAAAAGAAAAATGTTGCGACCACCCCCCTCCTGGTAGTCGCACCTATTTACTGATTTAATAGGTAGTAAGTTAGTACGTAGTAAGGGGGGTTCCCTTATATAGCCTCTCAGGGCGGTGGGACCCTTCTAGAAGCCCGCCGACCTTGGGAGCCTTCTAGAAGGCCCTGAACACATGTCAACCCTACAAGACTCCCTATTCTAAATTTAGCCAATTCCTCCTTTCTTTTTTTGGACCCCCTCATCTCATTCCTTAATACACGTGGCCTTCCTACATATGCGCCCCACTCTAATTCATGGGCCACAGTAATTCCTGGACCACTCTAGAATCAGGGCCCGAATGAAACTGCTCTACATATTATTCGTACCTATTTAACAAAAAGAAAAATGGTCCGACCACCCTCCTGCTGGTGGTCGCAGCTATTTAAAAACAGAAAATTCTGCGACCACCCCCTTGCTGGTGGTCACCCCTAAAAAAAATGGTGCGACCACCCCCCTGCTGGTGGTCGCAGATTTTATTTTTTTTAAATGTTTTTTTTAATAAATTTGGGAAACACCTGGGAGCGACAGCTCACAAATCAGGCCCCTTAGTAGTGAGAGGAGAAAATAACCTCTTTCATTTATGCGCCAAGAGGCATAGAAATGGGGCACCACACACGAACCATACCACACCCATCAAGTAGCAAGATTTGACCCCAGAATCGTCCGGGTCGCATTCAGTGCACTTAACCAACTGAGCTACTGACTGTTGGTAGATATTAAAAAATCGGAAAATTATGCGACCACCCCCCTACGACAACCCCCCTGCTGGTGGTCGCATCTATTAAAGAAAAGGAAAATAGTGCGACCACTAGCAGGTGGTGGTCGCACCTATTTGTTTTAAACAAAATTTCTGCGACCACCCCCCTGCTGGTGGTCGCGCCTATTAAAAAAAAGAAAAATTATGTGTCCACCTCCCTGCTGGTGGTCGCACCTATTAAAAATAAAAAAAATCTGCGACCACCCCCCTGCTGGTGGTTGCACCCATTAAAAAAAATAAAAATATCTGCGACCACCCCCCTGCTGGTGGTCGCACATAATAAAGAAAAGAAAAATTGATGCGACCACCCCCTGCTGGCGGTCGCAGCTATTACTAGCGTACGCAATCATGATGACAACGCGCGCCCCAAGTGTGGAGAGGGGGCTTATAAGGCCTTGGAGGCCATTCTCTCCGTCACTTTTCTCCACACCAGGACTTGGTGGGCGATGGGATGTTGCATTCCTTCTTATTGAGTCCAAGTGGAGAGGGGTGCTATTGGTTGGGTGGGGGGTATTTTGGGCCGTTGGTTTCTACGAAATCGATGTTGAGTACCTCCCGGGAAGCCCTCCTCTGGCACCCACGTTTTTTTCATTGCACATTGCGTCATAACACTTAGAACTACGGAGGGAGTGACACGTGCCTCTAGTACTTGGGGAGGATTAATTAGGGAGTAGGATTAGGTACGATTTAGGAGGGTTGGGAGAGCATTTTTTTTAGCAAACACCTGTCGAGTAGGAGTAAGCCAGAGCCATAAATGGCGGAGGAGGAAGACAGAGGAGGTCATCCCAGGGATGACGATAATGAACCTGGACCTCCAAAAAAAAAAACCAAAGGGGCCAGGCGCAAACTTCGTTGAGACATATATAATGACCCCAACATTCTTGCGGAACCAGGTTGGGAAGTTTGGAAGTTGGGGCAGCGGTGGTCATTTGGTGACTGCAGAAATTTTGTGGACTGGTGTCACATAAATCGTTTGTAGCCCAGAGATAGGCATGATCCATAAACCAAACAAAATCAAGCTAGCTTGCATTCTTGCGCCAACCCGCATTTCCGCCACAGGGCAGATGAGGTACATACAACATTGTGGGGTCAACCGCTCGTCAACAACAAGGTCCCGTATTTATTTGCGGCCATGTTATAACGAACCACTTTTGCATCAGGTGGACATGAAAACAATGCATTTTAATGTAGACATTTGGCAATGCCTTCAAAATTTGAGAGGAGATGCAAAATGAATGAAAGCGCACATCTTGCAAGACCTTATGCAAATACATTAAATGGCTTACATTACTTATGTGTATCATCAATCCAGAAGGTTCAAATTTTCTGAGGCATGTGCTCCATCCATATTATTCTCTGACAGAAACAACTAAATGGACTATCCCCTATTTTTAAGACGACGGCGTCGTTGTTGAGATCTTAGAATCCAATGTACTGCCTTCTTCTTATGAGCATATGAAACGTAAATGCTCTGCATGTTTCCATTTATTTTACAACCAATCGTTGATTAATCATCTAACTATGAACTGACACACTAGACGGCACAATTTATTTACAATCAAATCCCATGACATGTATGTTGATTTGTTCTTTGATTACTCATGTATGAGTAATGAGTACAAGTATTTGTGGCGACAATTGACTCTAAAACCAATAAATTGATTAAGACACCCATAACAAAATATTCAGTTACTTTATCACTTACTTTATATTGTATTATGAAGGCGCCGCCACAAAGTAACATGTCAATCGTACAACCATCTTCTGAGGATCCACGTGTAACCCATGTAGTCCAAAAAGCACTAACGCCAGAGTGTATAAAAAAAGTTCTGGGATGGGAATCATAGGCTTCAAGCATGGTATCCCTATATCAATGAAGTTCATGGGGCCAACTTGTCAAGACATGTCTGTGTGACAAGCTGGGTGCTCAATGCGGACATTGAAAATCGTGGTTCCCTCAGGTCCATCATGGATGGAGTGAATGTGTGAGTTTCCTTTCTATTCTTCATTTACTTTCATGTTCAATGTTGTCATGTTCTTGCTCAATGGATGTACATATACACATCTTCTTTCTAATGATCATATTTTATATGTGCAGGGCAACAGAGAGGGCACATGTTACATCCAAATTTGTGCACTTGGTTTGCAAGGTCAATATGATTGGCCTTACACCTGTCTCTGAATGGAAGAATGTATTGAGGAAAGAGCAATACGACGAATGCATCAAGAAAGCAGGAAAGACTTGGTATAACCTGACAGTCCATGCAATGACAGAGATTTTGTACAAGGTAACATCATGTCTTAACCAAGTTTCATTCTTTGCATCCATAGACAAGATTCACCTCTGGTTCATGTTATGAACTGTTTTGGTTCTTTTGGCAGCATGATATCGTGGAGGCCCAACGCATGGCGGGGGAAGCTTACAAACTTGCTGAGGGACCAAAGAGTCAAGATGGCCTTGAAGATACAATGAGACAGGCTGGATTGAAAGCAAGGGAGCAACACAAGAGTCAGCTTGTGAAGTTGCTTCCTATTGCTGATCCAACCCTTGGAGAGGGGTTTCTCCAAGAACTTAAACTGCATTGGTCACGTGTAAAGGCAGGATCAGAGGAAATGACCCAAGAGAAAATGGTGAACATTGCTACCGCCCGGGTGGATCCTGAAGAAAATGTGGAATGGCTACATATATGGAATGGAGACCAAACACTTCACGACCGTAATTTTTTTTCCACCCGGGCCTATCAGTGGGCCAACACTTGATCCTTGGCTGAATAGAAGGACTTTTTGGTGGCAGGTACATATACAATCATTATCTTCTCAATGCAATTAATTCATTTTGTTGATGACACATTAACATAGTTATTTAACTGACTGTATTTTCTGGCAGCTTCGCAAGGTTGCCTTGGCTCAGTTTGCCTTGTACACCACTCAGCTTGGCCAATTTCATGTTGCCTTGGAGGAAGGAGAGAGTGAGAGTCTAGGAGACTACATGGATATATGGAAAATGACTCATTTCAATGAGTTGTTTCATAGAGAGTTCTCATTGCCAAAGGGGCCATTCAGAGGCAATGATTGGGAACAACAAACAGGTGGGGAGAAGGTGGTGAGACGGATTTTATTCAGGTACCATCTTTCCATTGCATTGTACATGGATAGTGTATACACCTTGTAAGTCAAAAATGTCTATGCTTCAAGTATTTTTCTAGTACATTGGGATATACATGTTTCTTAATGTGCTTGTTCAATTGTTGAACAGGTTGCATAAATATTTGTCTCCACAATAACTTTGAATGTGTTTGTATTTTAGGTACATGAGATTTGTGCTTGTACCGAGTGATCGACTTAAGGCTGAGCCCAAGTTTCTGATGGCCTAGAAGTTTGGTGCTCAACAAGCTTCCATGTACACACCTGCAATTGAGGAAGATTGGGGTGTGGAACACCGGGAAGGGGGGGGTTGGTATTTGGATATGCCCAAGGGTACTATCCCCTATGCAGAAATGGGACTTCATAAGGAATGTGTTCGCAGGCAGTCAGTGAGTGATGAAGGGGTCCTTGTTCTTGATCTGGAGCAAGCAGAACAGATTGCTACACAGGCCGCTGACACTGTAGCCCAAGTGGTCCCTGCCGTTGTGGGTGTACCAAAACGCAAATCACGAAAAAGAAAAGGTGCGGATGTCAATGCAGGTGTGGCTTCTATTGCTGGTCCTATTGGTAGTTCTTCACATCCTTCAAATCAGTTGGTTGTAGTGCCTGCACCTGCTACTCGAGGAAACAAGCCAAAGGCAGGCGAACATCCTTACAGTGCAGTGTCATTTTCTGGTGGTGCACCTAGCATGTATCGCATGAAGATCATGCCTACTCATTTCATTGATATGGTGGAGGTCTCAAGTACATCTCCTGATGCGACCTTGAAAAAGCTCATGGAGTTCTTCAAAAATGTGAGTTTCCCCCAACAAACAAACTTGAATGTAAGGAATTCTTCAATGTTTTTATATCCTCATCTCCGGCTATTGACTCCTACATTTTCTGTATGTTGTTTGCAGTTGCCAGGAACTTGGTCTAGTGTTGTGGATGGAAAAAGCGTGCTTGTGGCTGTGGACATGATCATCGTGGACTGCCCGACAGAAATGCCTGTACAGGGCTGTTTGGATGGTGTACAGGTTCCTCCCTGGAATGCTTTTGATAAACGGTATTGGGAGTATGCATTCTCCATTGCTAATGACCTGTTGGATGACAATGGATGCGTGGTGTTCTTGCAGGGCTCCGATGATTCCTTTGCATTGGAGCTCTTTTCTTACTCCAGGGGCAGCTCTATTTCCGTATTATCAAGGAAATATACTTGCATCAATACCACCCCTCTACACACTCAGACATGAAAGGTAAAAATCATCCCTCTTCAATATCTCATTGTTTGATGTTTCATCTTCCTACTCTCATACATATTATTAAACCATCCGGGTGCACTGTTTTTGTGGAAATGGCACGTCTAACAGACCATGTTCTTCCACGCCCATGTCCTCACCAAGCAAGGAGGACTATTCAAACTGCGTGAGTCTGGCAAAGTTGTGGACCCCCTTGCAACCCTGTTGAGTTGGATGCCAAATACAACCACATTCCAGATGTTGCACTACCCATGTAAACTCCTCAACAAGCCTGGAGGGGTGCGCGAGACCGTAGTCCCGCCTTCATGCAAGTGTTGTTGGAGACATGCTCACCTCCTGGTTCCCGCATTTTGGATCTCACAGCTGGCACAGGTTTGCATTGGTCTCCATTTTGTAATTAAAATCTTCTGAGTTGATTCATGATCATTAACTGTTATCCGATATAATATCACCATTGCATGTTTTTTTCCTGCAGGTTCTACATTTATTGCTGCCCGCGAGTCTGGACGTCACGTATTTGGTCTTGAGGGGGACCAGACGTTGTATGCAGCACGTCTCTCTGCACTTCAAAATACTCAACCTGTTTTGGTTTCATCTGTGGTAACTCCAACCATTCAACGTCTTGTGAGTTTGTTGGAACCCCCCGCTCCTAAGGTGGCGCGCAAGCTTGGTCTTCATCTCGGCAGTACTTCCTAGTGAGTATGTCTCGCCTCCATTTCTTTTGTTGCAATCTCTATATTATTTGCAAAGCAAACCATTCCCATTTGATTTGTTAACATAAGTATACATGTATGTGTGATGCAGTGATGGGATTGTGTGGACCATCTACGATAGTCTACCCCAAAGTCCTCTTTCATCGTTTTATCTACCTTCGTATGCCGAGTCCCAAGCTTTGCATTCAATACATCAACAACGTGATGTAGGTCTTTCCAATGATGTGTTGTTTGACCGAAGAGCAGCTATTGTTGGACAATCCGTGGATAGGTTGCGTAGAGTTGAGGCTTTCATGGATGTGTATGCCTCTGAATCACAGGCTTATGACACGGATGATGAAGTATCAGCTGATGATGTTATGTAGGTAATTAGAAATTACATATACAATACTTTGTCCTCATTGTCAGTCCGAATTTTTGGTTATGTTTTATGATACATGTATTTCTCTCTAGCGTAAGGTAAAACAAATGGGGCAAATGACATGGTGTTGAAATCAGATTTCATGTTATCTTCCTGTCATTTGATTTATCTATGTAATAGTTTGTACATAGATCTCTACTGCATTTCATAGATCCCTTTACCTGAATGCAAGTTCGACATGCACTTCAGCACTATCAAATTTCATCATTAGTAAGATCAACCCTTATGAGTATTGTGGCATCTTATGTACACATAGGGTGACTATCTTTATCTCATTCTAGCGACGACCGAAGGTCGGAAGCTAGTTTAGCGTAGAGCAGAAATAGGGTGCCATAGTGCCACGTCATCGTCGACACGTCATAATAGACACGTCATTGTTGCCATATCATCGTAGACACGTCATCGTCGTCGTCAATTTCTTTGAAACCTGCCCGAAATGCCCAAAAATAACCGGCAGCGTGGGGAAGTGACGATGATGGCTTGAGCGCTGACGGGTTTCACACACGGATCTCGAGTTTTTTACAGATAACAGAGACGAGGAGAAGCATCGAGGCAAGGCGAGGATGCGTGATTTCTGGAGTGCGGAGGGATTTGTGGAACAATCGAGGCAAGGCGAGGGTGTATGCATGATTTGTGGAGTGCGGAGGGATTTGTTTCACACACCGATCGTAGATGCAAATGTGGGCTCTTGGCTCCTGTTAGTACCATGATTTGGTATTCTTCCTAATGTTTACAAGGTTCTTGGGAGAGTCAGCTTGGTCTTAGCAGGCCGTGTTTCCATCTCTGCCTGCTCAGCTACACCGTGGTGGTTCTCACAGACCAATCCGACATCACCTGACTACAAACACAAGCAGCACACACAAGAGGCAGAGATAGAAATGGTCACCAATATTAGAATTTCCAGCAATGGGGGATGAAAACACATCCATCAACTCTAATTTGACCACAAGTTGGTTTTTTTTTTTTTTACAGTGAAGCAGATATTGCAGCTGTGTCCCGCGGAGAAGCTGATGTCAACTTACAAGGTTGCCAAGTTCAACCGTATGTTGATGAGTTCTTGCAAAATTTGGCTATGGTGCGTGGAAAGCTCAAAAAGGGGGAGTGGGTGACACTGTTGCAATTGCACGTATTGTGCTTCACGACTGGAATGAAGGTCTCAATCCTGTGTAACCCAGCTCAACATCTTCAGCATTACTAGGGATACATGTACAATTCCTTTTACAGTAAAACCACTTATATAAATGCAAGCCAAGAATCCACAGCTACTTTGGTTACCCTTCGAGAAGATTCTTGGAACTGACATTTATTTATCCTGTTTCGATGGCAGGAAAAATCCCGTACTACACAGTGGGCCACCTATGCGGGAGGTCAGTGAGCATGCCAAATCTGCAATTGTAGCTGACTGGACTCAAGGAGTTTGATGTGGAGGTTCTGTTTAAGAACAAGGAGTCAGTTTTTATAGCTGGACTCCCTTCTCTGGTCGACACACTCCATGTGGAAATGCCTTCAAGTGCTCCACTTACTATGGACATCGACACTGTTCAGGCTGGTTCAATTTAACCTGGATTATATCTTCTCCTTGGCAACAACAACAAAATTGTGTCTTTTTTCTCTGTCTTGGGCCACAAGTGAAATGTTGCTCAAACTAGACAAGCTGAAGTGTAGGCAAATGTATGCGCACGGTCAGCATTCTATTTACAGATGATGTCAGAGACCTGACAATCAAGGGTGATAGCCTATTTGAGAAATGAGGGGGTTGAGGTAAAGAAATTTATGAACGACAAGTGGTTAGGGTTGTGTCTTGGCATGTGGATGCAAGCCTGCGGTGGAATTTCATACGTATTTTCTCTCTACTCTGCTGATCTCAAGCATACATTGGGCTACAATCAAGAAGTGATTGATGGCCTGGACACTTCAAAGGATATTGGTGGCAATGTGGGTATAATGAAGGCACCTTCTCCAACATATTTCATCCTGTTTTTCCCTGTAATCAGAGTCGTCCTTAAATTTTCATGTTGAATTCTGCAAGTTAGCTCGTTGGTGGATCTATGGTGGTTTTGGAGTGATTTTGACATGTTACTGCCAATGTGGCAATAGGAAAGGGTCGAAGAGCAGATAACAGTGGCGAGGAGAAGCTTTGGAATGAATGAGTTTATGACCGCAGTCAAGGGGTGGAACAATCGAGGCAAAAAGGTGAATGCCTGTTGGAACCGCAAGTCAGCATAGGAACTAGTGTGATAATTGGGGTTGCGGTGTTTGCTAGAACAAATCTAGGTTGTCACTATCAGCTTCTAGCGGCAAGGCAAGGATGTATGCATGATTTGTGCAGAGCAGGGATAGAGTTTGGGTCCAGATTCATCCAAGAGGGCCGGATTTCAAGCTCAAGATTACCTATGATTCCCTATGGACGGATAGCTAAAACGTGCATGGGTAGATGGTCAACTGGGTGTTTCCTAGACCAAATCTAGGCTGCCATTGTCAGCTGCTAGTAGTGAGGCAAGTATGAATGCATGATTTGTGTAGAGGCATGGATGGCTGAAGCAGGGATAGAATGTGGGTCCAGATTCATCCAAGAGGTCCAGATTTCAAGCACAAGATTACCTATAATTCCCTGTGGATCAACAGCTACAAGAAGCCTGCATGGGTACATGGTCAACTAAAGGCAACAGCTGATAAAATCAGGCACCTCAACCATGACCACAGCTTCTAGTAGAGGATCAAGAGAGGGAGTCCACAATACCTCTTCTGGCACTTATGGGCATGTGAAGATGCTTTGTGAGGCAGGCAGACTGAAAGAGGCTCTACAGACTTTAAACCAAGGAGGCATTTCAGCAGATTCAGATACGTCTGTCTGTCTCTTGCATAAGTGCATCAAGATGAAAGGCCTGGAAGCTAGAAAGCAGGTGCACACTCACATTATCCCAAGTGGATTCACGCCAAACGTTTTTCTACTCAACACCCTTGTCAACATGTATGTTCAAGTGCGGGAGCATCATGGATGCTCACCAAGTGTTCAACAAAATGCCTCAACCATCTTTGATCACGTGGAATATAATGTTGGCAGGATTTACCAAGCATGGGATGCTTGAGCAAATGATGCGCGAAGGGGTGAAGCTCCAACCACATCACGTTTGTTTGTGTTTGCAATGCATATGCAAGCCAGGGAGCCTTGGAAAGGGGAAAGAGGTCCATGGTGACATCGTCAAAGCTGGAATTGTACCAGATGTCATTCTGAATCTGCCCTCATGGACATGTATGCCACATGTGGGTGCATTAAGGATGCAAAGGCAGTCTTCAACAATATGGCTGAACAAAATGTGGTGTCGTGGAACGCGATGATTGCAGGGTATGCACAGTAGGGACGCAGGGTGGAAGCTTTGGAGACCTATGAGCAAATGATGGGGGAAGGGGTGAAGCCCAACCACATCATGTTTGTGTGTGTTTGCAATGCATGTGCAAGCCTGGCAGCTCTAGAAAAGGACAAAGAGGTCCATGGCAACATCGTCAGAGCTGGAATTGTACCCAATGTCATTCTGAACAATGCCCTCGTGGACCAGGGGTGATGCCCGACAGGGTCACGTTTACGTATGTGCTCAATGCGTGTTGTAGGCTAGGGGCCCTGGAAAAGGGCGAAGAGGCCCATGCTCACATCATCAAAGCTGGATTTTTGGACTGATATCTTTCTGGAGACTGCTTTTGTCGAAAGGTATGCCAAATGTGGGAGCATGAAGGGTGCACTGAAAGTATTTGACAAAATGGCTGAACGGGATATGGTTTCCTGGAGCGTCATGATAGCAGGATATGCCCAGCAGGGTTGTGGCACAGAGGCCATTAAAATCTATGATAGAATCCAACAAGAAGGTATGATGCCCGACAGGGTCATATATTCATTTGTGTTCTCAATGCTTGTGCCAGCATGGTGGCCCTGGAGAAGGGCAAAGAGATCCATGCTGACATTATCAAAGCTGGAATTCCGTCATATATTAATATGGAGACTGCCTTTGTTGCAGACATGTATGCGAAATGTGGGAGTGTAAGGGAGGCCTGTCTAGTGTTCAACAATATGGCTAAGCGAGACGTGGTCTTATGGAGTGCAATGACATGCCAATGCATATCTGCCACATGCAAGTACGGGGCTGGCTCTTGTATGCCCTTCCTCCTTTACATGGTTCATAACCAGGTGCCATACTTTCCCTTTCTTGACTGTTTCTCCCCTAATTCAGAGTTTGAGAAGTCATGAATTATGACGGATGTGTAAATCTTTAACAGTTAGTGCTTTCAGGTATAGCGCTGCATGTTGCATGCTATCACCACTCTCTTGTTGAATGTTAGCTCTGGAAGTTCCAGGCTGATTTCATATCTTTGTCTGTGGAAATCCCATGACTGCCTTTGGTGCTGGGTGGGAGGAACTTTGCTATCAAGTGGATAGCCTGGCCAACAGTTGTAGAGAACTGTTGTTGACTATACATTTTGAGCTGGGAACAATATGGCTGAACGAGATTTGTTGTGTTGGAATGCCATGCTTGCAGGATATGCACAACAGGGGTGCGGGATGGAGGCCTTGGAGACCTATGAGCAAATGATGGGGAAAGGGGGGAAGCCCGACCACATCACGTTTGTGTGCGTTTGCAGTGCATGTGCAAGCCTGGCAGCCCTGGAAAAGGGCAAAGAGGTGCATGGTTGCATCGCCAAAGCTGGAATTGTACCAGATGTGATTCTGAACAATGCCCTCGTGGACATGTATGCAAAATGTGGGAGCATTCATTCATTGATCTGTGTAGCTACTCAGACCATCCACCATTTCCTGAGAGTACTGACCATCATGTACTGTTGAGTGCAAGATGCAAGTGTCTCGCTTCATTCATTGATCTGTGTATCTACTCAGACCATCCACCATTTCCTGATAGTGGGGTCTACCCGGCATAGGTGGGAAGTGAGCCCACAATTGCACTTGATTGAAGGGGTGATTTTTGACTGATTCTGCTGACAGTGGATGGAAATCAGAGTGCTGTCCTAATTATGGGTTTGGGTGGTGGAGCTTCTCCAAAGCTTGAAGATGGAAGTTAATACAAATTTTAATGAGCTTGACGAGAGGGGCAGCCCTGTGCACAAGTTTGTTCGGCATCTTAAACTTAGACATGTTTCTTTGTTTCTCGTGGTGTGGCTTTGGAGAGGTAGCCTATACTATATGCGCACACAAATGCATGCATATGGAGGAATGTATGCGTGCATACAAATTTTAGATATGCATAGGAACAATTTTATATGCACAACACTTAAATAAGGGTACCCAAAAAAAAAAAAAACAATTGTGATTCATCTAATCTTAGGGTCCATAGTCAAAATATCAAAGGATGGAATAAGAATATTCTATATAGAATATTCCATATTCATTGTATTATTATTCCACATGGGTGAGTGTAGGAATGGGAGAGGAACATGTTGCTTTTATGGCTTTCCAACATGAGAAAAAAGGTCAAAAAATTAAAAAGTGACGAGGCACGGCTCCTTGTTAGATACAAATGGTGAAGGTACGGGCTCTTCCAATGGTGGGAGTCTAGTTTGAAGTTCAGAATGGAGCAATGCTAAGGGAATGCTAGGGAGCTTGACAATGTGATGGAGATGGTCCGCCTGCGCATTTGGGTAGTAAATGGCGATGGCCCGCAAGGGAATTCAATTTTACAAAAAAGACTATTGATTGGTAATCGAACCCGCAATCTCATAACTTAAAAAACATAATCCTTACCAAACCACCACCCATTTAATCTTGTTACATAGGTTTTGCAGTATCTATATATCTATCTTCTGAAACATTTTTATTTTACAAAAACATAATGTCCATCAGAGATAGAACCCACAACCTATCGGGTATCAAGCCTAGTTCATACCACTACACTACCCATTCAGACTTGAAACACTAATGAAATGAAACACTAATGAGATAAAGATAGTCACCCTGTGTGTACATAAGATGCCACAATACTCATAAGGGTTGATCTTACTAATGATGAAATTTGATAGTGCTGAAGTGCATGTCGAACTTGCATTCAGGTAAAGGGATCTATGAAATGCAGTAGAGATCTATGTACAAACTATTACATAGATAAATCAAATGACAGGAAGATAACATGAAATCTGATTTCAACACCATGTCATTTGCCCCATTTGTTTTACCTTACGCTAGAGAGAAATACATGTATCATAAAAATAACCAAAAATTCGGACTGACAATGAGGACAATGTACTGTATATGTAATTTCTAATTACCTACATAACATCATCAGCTGATACTTCATCATCCGTGTCATAAGCCTGTGATTCAGAGGCATACACATCCATGAAAGCCTCAACTCTACGCAACCTATCCACGGATTGTCCAACAATAGCTGCTCTTCGGTCAAACAACACATCATTGGAAAGACCTACATCACGTTGTTGATGTATTGAATGCAAAGCTTGGGACTCGGCATACGAAGGTAGATAAAACGATGAAAGAGGACTTTGGGGTAGACTATCGTAGATGGTCCGCACAATCCCATCACTGCATCACACATACATGTATACTTATGTTAACAAATCAAATGGGAATGGTTTGCTTTGCAAATAATATAGAGATTGCAACAAAGGGAATGGAGGCGAGACATACTCACTAGGAAGTACTGCCAAGATGAAGACCAAGCTTGCGCGCCACCTTAGGAGCGGGGGGTTCCAACAAACTCACAGGACGTTGAATGGTTGGAGTTCCACAGATGAAACCAAAACGGGTTGAGTATTTTGAAGTGCAGAGAGACGTGCTGCATACAACGTCTGGTCCCCCTCAAGACCAAATACGTGACGTCCAGACTCGCGGGCAGCAATAAATGTAGAACCTGTAGGAAAAAAACATGCAATGATGATATTATATCGGATAACAGTTAATGATCATGAATTAGCTCAGAAGATTTTAATTACAAAATGGAGACCAATGCAAACATGTGCCAGCTGTGAGATCCAAAATGCGGGAACCAGGAGGTGAGCATGTCTCCAACAACACTTGCATGAAGGCGGGACTACGGTCTCGCGCACCCCTCCAGGCTTGTTGAGGAGTTTACATGGGTAGTGCAACATCTGGAATGTGGTTGTATTTGGCATCCAACTCAACAGGGTCTGCAAGGGGGTCCACAACTTTGCCAGACTCACGCAGTTTGAATAGTCCTCCTTGCTTGGTGAGGACATGGGCGTGGAAGAACATGGTCTGTTAGACGTGCCATTTCCACAAAAACAGTGCACCCGGATGGTTTAATAATATGTATGAGAGTAGGAAGATGAAACATCAAACAATGAGATATTGAAGAGGGATGATTTTTACCTTTCCTGTCTGAGTGTGTAGAGGGGTGGTATTGATGCAAGTATATTTCCTTGATAATACGGAAATAGAGCTGCCCCTGGAGTAAGAAAAGAGCTCCAATGCAAAGGAATCATCGGAGCCCTGCAAGAACACCACGCATCCATTGTCATCCAACAGGTCATTAGCAATGGAGAATGCATACTCCCAATACCGTTTATCAAAAGCATTCCAGGGAGGAACCTGTACACCATCCAAACAGCCCTGTACAGGCATTTCTGTCGGGCAGTCCACGATGATCATGTCCACAGCCACAAGCACGCTTTTTCCATCCACAACACTAGACCAAGTTCCTGGCAACTGCAAACAACATACAGAAAATGTAGGAGTCAATAGCCGGAGATGAGGATATAAAAACATTGAAGAATTCCTTACATTCAAGTTTGTTTGTTGGGGGAAACTCACATTTTTTAAGAACTCCATGAGCTCTTTCAAGGTCGCATCAGGAGATGTACTTGAGGACCTCCACCATATCAATGAAATGAGTAGGCATGATCTTCATGCGATACATGCTAGGTGCACCACCAGAAAATGACACTGCACTGTAAGGATGTTCGCCTGCCTTTGGCTTGTTTCCTCGAGTAGCAGGTGCAGGCACTACAACCAACTGATTTGAAGGATGTGAAGAACTACCAATAGGACCAGCAATAGAAGCCACACCTGCATTGACATCCGCACCTTTTCTTTTTCGTGATTTGCGTTTTGGTACACCCACAACGGCAGGGACCACTTGGGCTACAGTGTCAGCGGCCTGTGTAGCAATCTGTTCTGCTTGCTCCAGATCAAGAACAAGGACCCCTTCATCACTCACTGACTGCCTGCGAACACATTCCTTATGAAGTCCCATTTCTGCATAGGGGATAGTACCCTTGGGCATATCCAAATACCAACCCCCCCCTTCCCGGTGTTCCACACCCCAATCTTCCTCAATTGCAGGTGTGTACATGGAAGCTTGTTGAGCACCAAACTTCCAGGCCATCAGAAACTTGGGCTCAGCCTTAAGTCGATCACTCGGTACAAGCACAAATCTCATGTACCTAAAATACAAACACATTCAAAGTTATTGTGGAGACAAATATTTATGCAACCTGTTCAACAATTGAACAAGCACATTAAGAAACATGTATTTCCCAATGTACTAGAAAAATACTTGAAGCATAGACATTTTTGACTTACAAGGTGTATACACTATCCATGTACAATGCAATGGAAAGATGGTACTTGAATAAAATCCGTCTCACCACCTTCTCCCCACCTGTTTGTTGTTCCCAATCATTGCCTCTGAATGGCCCCTTTGGCAATGAGAACTCTCTATGAAACAACTCATTGAAATGAGTCATCTTCCATGTATCCATGTAGTCTCCCAGACTCTCACTCTCTCCTTCCTCCAAGGCAACATGAAATTGGCCAAGCTGAGTGGTGTACAAGGCAAACTGAGCCAAGGCAACCTTGCGAAGCTGCCAGAAAATACAGTCAGTTAAATAACTATGTTAATGTGTCATCAACAAAATGAATTAATTGCATTGAGAAGATAGTGATTGTATATGTACCTGCCACCAAAAAGTCCTTCTATTCAGCCAAGGATCAAGTGTTGGCCCACTGATAGGCCCGGGTGGAAAAAAATTACGGTCGTGAAGTGTTTGGTCTCCATTCCATATATGTAGCCATTCCACCTTTTCTTCAGGATCCACCCGGGCGGTAGCAATGTTCACCATTTTCTCTTGGGTCATTTCCTCTGATCCTGCCTTTACACGTGACCAATGCAGTTTAAGTTCTTGGAGAAACCCCTCTCCAAGGGTTGGATCAGCAATAGGAAGCAACTTCACAAGCTGACTCTTGTGTTGCTCCCTTGCTTTCAATCCAGCCTGTCTCATTGTATCTTCAAGGCCCTCTTGACTCTTTGGCCCCTCAGCAAGTTTGTAAGCTTCCCCCGCCATGCGTTGGGCCTCAACAATATCATGCTGCCAAAAGAACCAAAACAGTTCATAACATGAACCAGAGGTGAATCTTGTCTATGGATGCAAAGAATGAAACTTGGTTAAGACATGATGTTACCTTGTACAAAATCTCTGTCATTGCATGGACTGTCAGGTTATACCAAGTCTTTCCTGCTTTCTTGATGCATTCGTCGTATTGCTCTTTCCTCAATACATTCTTCCATTCAGAGACAGGTGTAAGGCCAATCATATTGACCTTGCAAACCAAGTGCACAAATTTGGATGTAACATGTGCCCTCTCTGTTGCCCTGCACATATAAAATATGATCATTAGAAAGAAGATGTGTATATGTACATCCATTGAGCAAGAACATGACAACATTGAACATGAAAGTAAATGAAGAATAGAAAGGAAACTCACACATTCACTCCATCCATGATGGACCTGAGGGAACCACGATTTTCAATGTCCGCATTGAGCACCCAACTTGTCACACAGACATGTCTTGACAAGTTGGCCCCATGAACTTCATTGATATAGGGATACCATGCTTGAAGCCTATGATTCCCATCCCAGACATGAAACATCTTCCCCCGAAGATGATGCAACTTTGGCTTGGACTCAAGATACTTCTCAAACTCATCATTGACTGTTTTCCAATGACTATCCCATGTAGAGATGATATCAGGACCTACATCTATAGTAGATCCATCAATCCCCTCAACAGAAACATAGAACACGGCTGCTCCTGGATGGTATCCAGAATAGAAGTCTCCTCTAAGCTTTAGGATGTCGTTGGCAAGGGCGGGCCTAACAACCTGCATAGAAATCATGCGACACAATGGAATGTCCATAACTCCATCCTCAATGAGGAGGGACCTGAAAGTTACATTCAGATCTTGTTTCTTTTCCAGAATAATTGCCTGTTTGGCATCTAGAGAAAGAGGATCACTAGATGTTGTATCCTCTTCATACTCATCTGCCCCCCAATTCCCTGCATCAATGTCGTCAATAATGGTTGCAAGCGTCCCGGCCTCCACAGCTTCAGTTGTAGTAGTAATTTCCTAATTCCATAGACCAAAACAGTTCAAGATGTCAGTGTATGAGAAGAGCACATGTGTGAATGTATAATATGTAAAAAGAGCAACTCAGTGTCATGGTTGCATGAAGAAAACAAATGAATTTGGATAGTCAACTAATTCCATGAATATCCTTGTCTTTCAAAGCTTACAACTTGGAGCAGAATACAGGCCTGAGCATCCCGACAGAGGACCTCCGACCACCTACGCCGGCGTATATGACACATATGTGCAACCAACTCAAAATTTGACAAGATTTGAGGCCCTTGAAGAAATTTTTGCTCAAGGAGCTCCAAGCATATGCGCCGGCGCATACCATGGAAGGGAGGTTGTAGCCAAACATATAGGAGCACCTTGAAAGATCAAACTAGGCCTATGGAAGCATGTGGAGTTGTGGAGGTGGCAACGTAGAAGCTTTGAGATACTTGAATACTGTGATCAACCAAAATAGGGAAGGTTCCCCAAGCGTCTGCGCCGACGGAGGTGGCAGCCTCGACACTTTGGAGCTTACGTAACACAAGGAATATACAACAAAAAACCAAGCTCCAAGCATCTCTGCCGGCGGAGATGCTTGCATGAGGTTCTTGAAACCTAGGAGCTAAGCAAAAAAAGATTGTGCTCAATGGGTATGCGCCGGCGGATATGGCAGCCCAGCCCGCTCGGAGCATCAACAACTTATGAGAATGCGGAGAAACAAAAGAGATGGAGGGGGGGGGGAGAACTTCCTGAAATATGTGAGCAGCCCTGCTGCACGGGTCTGCGTTGACAGAGGTGGCAGCCTTGGCGCTTTGGAGCTTCCGTAACACAGGGAGTATGCAAAAAAAACCAAGCTCCAAGTGTCTCCGCCGGCGGAGACGCTTGCAGGAGGTTCCTGAAACCTATGAACTGAGCAAAAAAGAATGTACTCAATGGGTATGCGCCGGCGGATATGCCAGCGCAGCCCACTCGGAGCATCAGCAACTTTTGAGCATGCGGAAAAACAAAGGAGATGGAAAATGGGAGAACTTCCTGAAACATTTGAGCAGCCCTGCTGCACAGGTATGCGCCGGCGGATACGCCAGCCCAACCCGCTCGGAGCATCAGCAATGTATGAGCATGCAAAAAAATAAACGGGATGGGAGTAGAGGAGCACTTCCTGAAACATGTGAGCATCCCAGCTCCAACGGTATGCGCCGGCGGAGGTGGCAGCCCAGCCCTTCCAAGCATCAGAAAAAACCAAGGGGAATGAGCTGTCTCCGCCGGCGGAGACGGTTGTGTGTATGTGTGGAGATTCGCAAACTTGTGAGAGTTGAAGTGACTTAGGCATCTGTGCCGGCGGAGGTGCTAGATTAGGAGCAGCTTGGTGGGGCTTATGCGATGGCATATATGCCTAAGTGCAGGTCATGAAAAAAAACAAAACTATAGCTTACCTTCTCCGTCCGCAGCTTGCCTCTACCACCACCACCACCAGCAACGCCTCCCCCTCGGGAATCCTTCTTCCTCCCCATCGCCGCAACAGCTCGTTGCCTCGGGGTGGTATAGTATAAGGCCGAGATGCGGCGCCTCCGTCTCCTCTTCGCAACGGGAGTAGGGTGTAGAGACTAGAGACGTGTTAAGTGCTTGTGTAGTTTGTGTGTGTTTGTTTGGGGAGTGGCAAGGGATAATGTGCAAGTATACTAGACTACGTTAGTGTAGTAATGATACCGGGTTAGTCATGTAGTAATGGCAACAAGTTTAACTGAATAGAAACAGTTTATTAACAAAAAAGTAGAGGTTGTTTCATTGAATAGAGCATGGTTTGTTGGTAAAGTTGTGGTGTATTTTCCACTAGGTTGCGGGTTCAAACCTGCCCCCGCCAAGGAGAGCGGGGGGAAAGGGGGGCTTGGGCGAAGGCGAAGGCCTTAAAAATGCCAAATCTGAAATGTGAACCTTTTTTATATACTCTGGCGTTAGTGCTTTTGGACTACATGGGTTACACGTGGATCCTCAGAAGATGGTTGTACGATTGACATGTTACTTTGTGGCGGCGCCTTCATAATACAATATAAAGTAAGTGATAAAGTAACTAAATATTTTGTTAGGGTGTCTTAATCAATTTATTGGTTTTAGAGTCAATTGTCGCCACAAATACTTGTACTCATT
Source organism: Takakia lepidozioides (assembly GCA_030704615.1). Taxonomy (NCBI): domain Eukaryota; kingdom Viridiplantae; phylum Streptophyta; class Takakiopsida; order Takakiales; family Takakiaceae; genus Takakia; species Takakia lepidozioides. The sequence goes on along the minus strand of CM060732.1, from coordinate 69,379,531 downwards.
ACTCATACATGAGTAATCAAAGAACAAATCAACATACATGTCATGGGATTTGATTGTAAATAAATTGTGCCGTCTAGTGTGTCAGTTCATAGTTGGACGATTAATCAACGATTGGTTGTAAAATAAATGGAAACATGCAGAGCATTTATGTTTCATATGCTCATAAGAAGAAGGCAGTACATTGGATTCTAAGATCTCAACAACGGCGCCGTCGTCTTAAAAATAGGGGATAGTCCATTTAGTTGTTTCTGTCAGAGAATAATATGGATGGAGCACATGCCTCAAAAAATTTGGACCTTCTGGATTGATGATACACATAAGTAATGTGAGCCATTTAATGTATTTGCATAAGGTCTTGCAAGATGTGCGCTTTCATTCATTTTGCATCTTCTCTCAAACTTTGAGGGCATTGCCAAATGTCTACACCAAAATATGCATTGCTTTCATGTCCACCTGATGCAAAAGTGGTTCGTTATCCTTGCAATGGAAACAAGTGCATTATCCCAGAACCTTGGTTATGCAATAGATTCAAACTTGTTCCGGGTTCAGTTTTTTTGGAGGATGATGGAGATGATGATGCCTCCACAGTGTTGCTTCCAGTTTTCAATGACGGCCAAAAGCAATGGGAGTTGTTTCCAGACACTTTCTCCAAGTACCGTGTCACAGGTACGAGCTATACACAGTCACATGATGAGAGACACACTTCTATTGCAAGAAAAACGATCAAGCTGCAACAAATGGGAGTTGTAAATTGAAGGAGGAGGTTGCAGATTCGGCGAGCTTGGGGTCTCATAATTCGGATTGTGTTGAGGTTTCTAAGAGTGTATTTTGTGGATCTCAACCTTCCTCATCTGCTCATACGGTCTTGCTTCACGACATGAAGCCTCGGAAAACTCCATTGGACAACACCACGTCTGATTGTTGCGAAACTGCGAGGGGTTTATCTTCATCTCCACGACTAGCAGAGGAGGCTACATCTGCATTTCCTTCTGGTGTGTTGTCCATTTTGAGTATCTTGGCCACTGCTCGGAGGAATGGATCAAAAGGAGAGCTTTCTACTTGGACTATAGTCACATTCCAGTGCATCGTGTTCGGTGTCTTCCTCGAGCTTTTGATGGAAAAGTGATCCACGAACTCCCCCCCGTGGTCAAACTACGTACGGACCGTGGTTCACAGTCCCTCCAAGGCATGGACCACAAGTTTGATGGTCATCCTTGGTGCAAGACCAATACCTACAATATGTCTGGTGTTCCAGATCATGTGAAATGTAGTAAGGTTCTTTGTGTTGGAAAGCTCATATGTCAAAGCAGCACTTGCCCCTTCTTCAAGAAAGAAGGAGAACGGAATGACCGCTATTGGGAAGGCAATGCAGACAAGGTGTTCATTGCAGGAGCCCAAGTTCCATTCAACCAGTTCAAGTGTAGTTTCTGCAAAGAAAGACCTTTCTGTGAGGCGCATTGTGGGGCAAGAATGTACTATGTCACAAGTTCCCTTCCAACATATACACGTGTTGCAGTTCACGTTGGGTTTCATAACCTCCATGTGCCAAGGGCGAGAATAGAGAGGCTGCGGAAAATGCATCAAGCATGATTCAAGAGCACGTTAAGATGAAGCCATGGTCGACCCCGGGAGCTATTTCCTTGTCAATGGCCCAGAAGCTCTTGATTGATCGAGTTCTTGTGGCTGATGGCACAGAGACAGTACGTCTTGAGGGAGAGGCTTTGGAAGATATTCTTGAAGAGTTTGCCCATGTTTGTAGCCCCAATGTGAAAAACAAGGTCGCATCTGCACGTGTCAATTCCATCATGTCCATATTGGAGTTGAAGCGTCTGAGTACATACCATTTCATTCACAGCAATCTCCTTCCAGGCCAGCATACTTCTCATCTCCCCCATGTTTTCAAGATGTCTGTTGCTGGTCCCGGGAGTGGTGTTGATCTTGTGCGTCGCATGAGTGAGGGGGATCTACGCACAAGTTGGGTAGTATTTGACCATGTCAAACGCATCAAGGATTGGACAACTCTTGCGTGTCATGTCTATGAACCATATGTCAAGCGAATGATGACCATTGCCATTTGCGATATGAAAACAGAGGATGCAGATGCTCAGGTGTTATTCTGGGAGATGATCAATGAACAAGCAAAACTTGCTGGCTTGAACAAACCAAATTTTGTTGGCTTCATGGCGGATGCACAAGAGCGAATTGGGCTGCTGTTCGAAGGGTTTATGGATCTGATCCCAATGTCCCAATGGAAGGTAAAGAAAGAACATGTTTATATCATTGGGCTGAAAGCCTCCGAAGACACACCAACGACTATATCTTGGAGGACTTCCGTGAAAGGCACACTCAGCTCTGTTATGAATGGAAAGATAGTGCTACCTTGGAGGATGCTACAACCACATACATTGTAATTTGGGCTTGGTGGCTCTCTTCAGGAGCATGCACAGAAAAGAGTCTGCCAAAACTGGATTCATGGCTTGCATGGTGGCACTACAGATATCGAATGTGGGGCCAATGGATGAGAGAGGACATGGATGTGGAGGCAGATGCAGATATGCCTACCACTAATTTGTCTGAGGCAGTCCATTTGCTTGGTGGAAGACAGCAGGCAATGGGAAAAAAATGAAGATGGATCTATATGAGGCCACCATGCATGACATGTCACGAGCTCTTTTGCAGTAGGCAACATTTTACGCACACCACAGGAAAGACATGGGGGACGGGGCCCGACAAAGAGGAGCTCATGTTGCGTCAAGCAGCTAGATCTAATAGCCCAGCAAAAATGGGTAAGGTTGTACGTGGCATAGTAGCTGGAACACCCATGCACACAAGGGGGGTTCAATTGGAAGGAGACAATCGCACTATTCCAGTCAAACGCAAGTTAGGCGATGAGCATGGTGGGCCAAACAAATCTTGGAGGTGTGATATGAATGTAAAGACTGTTCCAGTGCGCGCCACTGGGATGCCCAGTCCACACCAGCCATCTAGGTTTGTCAGCTCCAAATCAAGTCATGACATTCCTGGTTCTTCGACTTTCTGTGAGACAAATCCACATGTTGCTATCCCTCCTCAGCCAATGCAATGGGGAAATCCAGTGAGAGAGACACAAGACTTTTCCGATGCATTGTTCAGGATTCAGCGGACAGGTCCTGCTTCCATGGTTCGTTGTTCTGCCTTGGTTGGAGTTTCCAAGGATAAATGCAAAGCGCTCATCAGGAAAGGTAAAGGAAGTCTGCACCTTGCTTCACTGGCAAGTTACTAGCACCGAACATGAAAGAACCAAAACTGCAAGTTTTTTGGTTTTGCCCCACAGATGTTTTGTCGTGTGTTGGAGGGACCGTGCCATCCTATTGCTTGGGAAAACCGGGTATACCTAACGTGTGGCCTGTGAAGGTTGGAACCAACCTTACACAAGAAGAGGTGGACAACTTGACCCTTGCAGGTTTTCGACTAGTCCATCCTCCCAACGTTCCTGATCCGAACTTTCCTGTGGGACCACTTCCAGTGGAACAACATATTCATCAAGGTGTTGTCCTTCCTGTGGGTAAGTATCCCACTACACGCTATGGGGTGCGCATTCGGCGTTGGGATCCGACTCCTCGACACTTGAGTCGCCAAGAGTCAACGAAGACTCTTATTGCTGAGGTTCGTGGATTCAGAAACATGCCTCAGCCAGGTTATGGGAGAATTTACGAGCTACAAACAGAGGGATCTACCAGAGCAGGATTGGTTTACAATGTATACATTGATCAGTTTCCATCTTGTGATTGTCCCGACTTTGATGAGCTATCTGTCAAGAAGAAAAAACAAACATATCTACCTTGTAAGCACATGTACTTCATGTACAACGTGCATCTAGGATGCGCCGGGGCTTATGAGATCCACCAACCTTCCCTTAGCCAGTTAGAGGTTAGGGCTATGCTAAAGAAGGACCCTAGTTCAACTTCTTAGTGACACATGAAATGCACAAAAAAAGAACCTCTAACTTGTGCCGTTCATTTTCATGCATGTGACATGTAATTATCTTGTTACTACTTTATTCCAAACATGACACATAACATTTGTTAGTACAAAGTTCCTATTTTGGTTAAAATGGAACTTGTGTACCTGTCATACAAGTTTTCAAATTATAGAACTGCTTGGCATTACAAACAGACACAATGTGGTGGTTCCAAACATGACACATATGCATTTGTTAGTACAAAAGTCCATATTTTGGTTAATATGAAACCGTTTTCCTTGAATACAAGTTTGCAAATTATTACTTTGGCCAGGGATCTTGTATTCTCTTCAGTTTAAGGTGGTGCATTAGTTGGAGTTAAGGGTCACATGCATCTTTGACCATTGACTACTGATTTTGTTAGCTAAGATTTTTTTTATTTTTTATTTTTTTATTTTTTCTATATACATATGATTTAACATTTGCATATGCAATAAATACGTCGTATTCTATGTTATATAACTCCACTGCATACAATCTACAATGTGTGCATACAAATTTGTCACATGCATATATAATAAGGGATTTTGTGCATGCATGCATGCAACCTGTGCATATGGAATAGCAACCCTCTCCGATACCAATAAGAGCATAAACTGAGATTTGGAAGTAGAGGAGGACTGGGACAGCAGGCCGAGGATGTCATCCAACATTTATGAGGATAAACGGACGTGGATACCACGGAGCAATCCAGCGTCATGGGTAACAGACGGTACGGTGTGTACAATGTGCCTAAACCCTTACGGACCAGATTGAGGTTATATGCTTGGTTCATGTGGCCATTTGTTCCATCCCGCATGTTTCATATCGGCAGCCATGCGAGCCAGCCAATGCCCTGACTGTCGTGGACCAATCCATCGACGTTTCTATGAGTTTTTGGGTTGCAAGACAATATGCCCACGGGATACGAGTACAACCGGTACAACATGCCATTGGATGTATCGCCTTACGATTTTTTAAATTGACAACACTGGGGAGAGACAATAACATGGGATGCTCCAAAATAGATGCACGCCATGGATGCGAAGACGTTAACTAGGGTTAAAGATCCGGTGAACTTTTGGGTGACATCCAACTGGGAAATAACCATGCGCGCTAAAGACATACGAGACCCAGTCCAAAGAGACGAATCAGAATCCAATGTTGCGACCGCTCCAGGTCGTATGTTATTTTTAAAAAAAAACTGCTGCGACCACCCTCATGCTGGTGGTTGCAGATATTAAAAAATAGAAAATTGCTGCGACCACCCCCCTGCTAGTGGTCGCACCTATTAAAAAAAAAAAATGCTGCAACCACCCCATGCTCGTGGTCACAAAGATTATTTAAAAAATAAAATAAAAATTGTTGCGACCACCCCCTGCTGGTGGTCGCACCTATTAAAAAAACAGAAAAATGTTGCGACCACCCCCATGCTGGTGGTCGTAGATATTAAAAAATAAAAAAATGTTGCGACCACTCCTTTGATGGTGGTCGCACCTATTACAAATAAAATAAAAATTGTGCGACCAACAGTAGCGGTGGTCGCAACTATTTAAGGAAAAAAAAAATTGCGACCACCCCTGTTGGTGGTCGCAACTATTTAAGAAAAAAAAAATTGCGACCACCCCTGCTGGTGGTCGCATCTATTTTTAAAAAACAAAAAATGCTGCGACAACCCCTCTCCTGGTGGTCGCAACTATTAAAAAATAAGATAAATTCTGCGACCACCACCATTTGGAGGTCGCACCAATTTAACAATAATGATTTAAAAGTGACCTCAAATATTGACGGATGGAGTAATTTATAAAACAATTCATTCACTTGCCAAGGTGTCGCTTGGAATACAACGTGTCCACCTACGTGACATATGTTTCACCTAACTCATGTTTTACTGATTTTTCGGCAAACTGACGTGACGTTGATCGCGTCAGCGTCAGGTCCGACGTGACGTCATTGACGTGAGCAACCCTGTGCACCTCAGGATTTCCCTTGGGCAACTGTTGCACCTCTGGGATCTCTGTCTCCTTGACCAGACCAGAATATTCATAGAGAAGGTCCCCCTTCTCCATTTCTGCCACTATTTGTTCTGTAGTTAGAATATCTAACCCTTCTCTTTCCAAATCAATTATTTCTGGTTGAGCTGCATGGACAACTTGTGACCTTGTGACAAGTCGATCAGCTGGCTGTGATGGTTGTGATACAGAAGTAACTTCCTCCTCCCTCTCTGAAGGTCCTGCTTCCAGTAATAGCATTTCTCTGTGTTGCTGTGCCCCTTCCTGGTTATGAGCTTGGGAAACATTATCATGCGGAATCCGTGAAGCCAGTGGATCCGCCACTACAGTCTTTCCCCATCTCTGCCTCTTAGTCTCGGGTTGCCCTGCTAGTCCACCCTCACTGTGTGAAGAGCCTTGCTCTTCCATTGCAGTGGTTTCTGGCTCAAACACTCCCATTTCCTTTCTTTCTTGCGCATCAAGTATGCCAGAATCAAGGATTATTTGAGCAATGATTGGGCCAGACACTATGATAGGAGACTTTGCGGTAGTACCTTGTAATCTTTTCATCTCATCCACCAGTGCGTTGTACATTATGTCCGCCCATTGTACCTCTTGTCCCTTCAGGCCTTTGAGTATTTCCTCCGTGAAGGATCTGCTCAAATACTGTTGGTTCTGTTTCATGGCAATCAGAACGTTCAATACCTGGCTTACCTCTTTTAGCCTTGGGTACACAGCCTTGGTACAAGCATAACCCTGAGTTTTAAAGAAACTCCCTTCTTGGAATAAGTCCCCTATTTGCAGTCTTGCCCTGTGTTCCTCCACATGCACCTGACCTGCTGGCAATCGAAACAATTGCTGGAGGTATAGGGGAGTAATCATCAATTCAACTCCCTTCACCGTTGTTGTTCCTGTCCTTGGCTCAAAGTTCTGCAAAAATTGTAACATGTACTGTCTATGGTGTAATGTCCAATCTAGGCTTTGCAATCCTTGCAATCTCAGCTCCTCCAGTATCTGTATCGCCTGTGGGGTAGCAATCGTTTGTTTCTGCAGAATTGTGGTGCTCTTCACCCTGATTTCCTCCATTCCTCTCACTCTCTTCATTTTAGACTCACAGAACTGTTTTGGCTGTAACAACTGCAGGAATGCCTGTAGTGCACAAAGCATAAACGTATGGTTGCCGCAGAAAGCTATGGGTAATTTCTTGTAAGCCTGCGGGGCTTGCAAGCATTGCTCAAGAGAAAAGCTCCGCTCTGTCCTTTCGTGTCTATGCCACTGCGTAAGTAATATTGCGAGCGTATAGTCTGTTAGTTCCTCCATAGTTTCCAAGCTATAGCATTGATGGTCTGTCCCGTCGAGACGCCTGTTACTCAGAACGACGCCGCCTCTTACGCTCAATTTCCCTCCATTTTCTTGATCATTTCTCTGGTTTTCTATTGGCTGTATCCGCTGTGACTGGATTTTAGATTTTATTTTCTTTAGTGGACTTTCCCTGCTGGATAGTCCACTAGGATCACACATGTGACAAGAATTTCGCTTTTCTGTACTTGCCGTTCGTTCCGTTTCCCTTTTTCCGTATTCATTAATGGGCCCGCCTTTCATCCCTTTTGACGGCCGTTCTTGTCCTCTTTCTTTTTGACACCTGTTCTTGCACTTCCTTCTCAGCTGTGTGTCGCGCCCTGACCTCCACGTGTCTATTTTGTGGTAGGTTGTGATAGGCTGTGTTGCGCCGTGCTGGGCTGTGATAGGCTGTGTCACGTTGTGATGGGCTGTGATAGGTTGTGCTTTGCCTTGATCGGCTGTGATAGGCTGTGTCACGTTTGTTTTGCCCGCCCTGGTCATATATATTGGGCCTAGCGACAAGTGCTTCATACTCCGTTCGTAACACTGGTGCAGCCCGTGACTGCTCTTGCGGTTCAACATGCAAATTATGCTGCAAGGGTTTGTCATGGATACCACTGTACCCCTTCAACTTATTGGCATTGACTCTTCCCAACATTTCTTTGTTAATGGTTTGTAACATGGTGGTGTTGTTATCATACATCTTTTGTATGACATAAGGTCCTTTCCATGGTGATTTGAGCTTAGAAGCTTGAATCTTTCCTTTCTTCTGCAACCATAGAACCAAATCCCCCGTCTTAAAAGTCTTTAACTTGCCTTCATCAAACTGTTCCTTTCGCTTCATCTGAATTCTGGTCATATTATCAGCTGCATCAGCACGTACTTCTTCCACATGGTATAATTCATGTTTCCTGACCTTGATGGAGTCTTGCAATTCCATTCTCTTTCCCCACTCCGTTCTCATGGTAGGTAACAGGAATTCCACTGGAAGTAAGGCTTCCATACCATAAACTAATTGGAATGGTGTATACTTAGTGGTGACTTTATATGAAGTCATGTATGACCACAAAGCTGTCAGCAGCTTTGTATCCCAATCCGTTCTGTTTGCATTGACTATCTTAGCCAAGATAGTACATAGTATTTTGTTGGTAGCCTCTGCCTGCCCATTACCCTGTGGGTAATATGTTGTACTCTTTCTATGCACAATCATGAACTCTTTAGTCAACAACTCAATGGTCTCATTCATGAAGTGACTTCCCTGATCACTGATAAATTCTAAGGGACAGCCAAATCGTGTAAGTATGTTCTCGTACAGGAACCTTGCTGTGGACTTGGCTGTGTTGTCCCTCAAAGCTTTAGCTTCCACCCACTTTGTAGTATAATCAGTGGCTGTAATTATGTACCTGTTTCGTGTATTCTTGGATGGTGGGTTAATTGGTCCAACAAAGTCTAGTCCCCATTTCCGAAATGGTTCCGTAGGCATTGTAGGATGCAAGGCCATCCTTCCAGATCTCTGCAAAGGTCCTAGCCTCTGACATTCATCACACTTCTGACAATACTCGTGTACATCTTTGAACAAAGTAGGCCACCAGTATCCTGCAAGTAGTATCTTCCTACTGGTAGTCTCTTCTCCAAAATGACCTCCAGCCACTCCTTTATGAACTTCCGCCAAAACTTTATTTACTTCATGGTGGTACAAGCATCGTTTTAGTACTCCATCAGGTCCTAACTTATACATTCTGCTTCCTACCATAGTATAAGGTAAAGCTTTGATAGCGATTCTCTTCCTCTGCTCCTTACCATAACTAGGTGGGCGCTGACCATGAGCAAGGTAGTATCTGATTGGCCACTGCCAATCTAACCAGTCATCTGCACTTCCCTGCACCTCCACTGCAAAGAGACTCGCATCTGGTAATTGATCATCTATTCATGTGGCTGGTTCTCCTGTTGACAATCGTGACAAATGATCCGCCACAAGATGCAGTCTCCCAGGCTTGTAAACAACCTCGAACTCAAACTCGTGCAAGATTATCAACCATCTTGCTATTCTTCCGCTTATCAGAGGTTTGTTTACCAGGTATATCAGAGCCTGGTGATCCACATAGAACATAAACTTCTTGCCCAACAGGTAATGCCTGAATTTCTTCACTGCATAGATCATTGCCAATGCTTCTCTTTCCGTTGTGCTATAGTTCCTTTCAGCACTGTTCATCAACCGGCTAGCATAGTATACAGGTGAATCTATATTCCCTGTAACATTCTGGGCTAACACCGCTCCCAACGCTTCTCCTGATGCATCGCAGTGAACATGGAATACTACATGCCAGTGAGGGTTAATCAGCACAGGTGTAGTTGTTACTGACAGTGTAAGTTCCTCAAATACCTGTTGACATTCAGCTGTCCAGGCAAACACTGCATCTTTCTTCAGTAGTTTGCTCAATGGTGCTGCTATTTGTGCATACCTTTTGACAAATCTCCTGTAATAACTGGTTTGCCCAAGGAATCTCCGTAGACTTTTAACATTCACTGGTGGTGGAGAGGCTTTAATGGACTCTGTCTTTCTGGGATCCACAAGGAGTCCCTTCTTACACACAATGTGTCCCAGAAGCACCCCTGAGTTCACACAGAAAGTACACTTCTCTGGATTCAGGCCCAGACCTCTCATCCTGCATCTGGCCAAACATAACTCCAATTTATGCAAGTGCTCATTCTTAGAGCTGTACACACTGAAATCATCCAAGAATACCTGCATGAAATCATCCAGATACTCATGAAAAGATTCACTTATCACTCTCTGAAAGGTCGCTGGTGCATTACAAAGTCCAAAGGGCATGACTTTGTATGCATAAGCCCCCCAGTCTGTGATGAAAGCTGTTTTCCCTTGGTCTTCTTCTGCCACTTGCACTTGATTATAACCACTGAAGCCATCCATGAATGAGTACATCTCATGGCCTACCACAGTGTCTAATACTGCTTCTGTGAATGGCAAAGGGAAAGGATCTTTCTTCGTACAAGCATTCAGCTTCTTATAGTTCACACATACTCTTAGTTTGCCATTCTTCTTGGGAACTATAACAATGGGTGACAACCAAGTTGTATACTCTATTGGATATATAAACTTAGCCTCAACCAACTTCTTTATCTCTTCTCCAACCTTCTGTGCGTAGTTGGGATTCATTCTATACCTCGCCTGCTTGATTGGTACTGACCCTGGTTCCAGTTCAATCTTATGCTGACAGACTTCAGGTGGTATCCCTTTTAGATCCTCATAGCTCCAAGCAAATACATCTCTGTATTTGATGAACAAGCTTTTAGCTTCTTCGAAGAATTCCGGCTCCAAATCAGCTCCTACTTTCACCATCCTCGGTTCCTCTTTAGTTCCCACATTCACTTCCCTCACCTGCTCATCAGCTGTGATTGTCCAACCAGTCACCACTTCATCCTGTAAGCTCAAAGTGGCTGGTTCTTCTAGGATTTCTATTTCTCCTTCTCTTTCTTCATAGAAATGTGATGGGTAAATGCTGGTTTCCTCTTCAGTTGGTGTTGCTGTCACTACACCACAGCAGATACCTCTTAAACAACTTAGGCTTTCCAGCCGCATCTCTGCAACCTGCTCCCACTCTGGGTGTGCAGCAAATAGGGTAGCTTCCTGCTCCTCATCCAGTCCTCCTTTCCAGTCATACTCTCTGACTCCTCGAGGTCTTCTTGTAGCAGGTAATCTACTAGATTTCTTTGTGGTAATTTGTATCTCGTGTATCCCATTATGCACGGTTAGTAACTGAGAATTCCAGTCATGGAATACCCTGGCCTGTTTCAGCCACGGACGTCCCAATAATAAGGAGTAAGCCTCCATGACTTCATCCATTTTCAACACAGTTACTGTGATCATAAAGATCATCTTCTGTATCTGTATCTTAACTCCTCTTATTAATCCCAATGGCTGTACACTTCTTTGATCTGCCATTGTTACTGTAAATGGGGCTGGTTTCATGTTAGTTAGACCAAGCTTCTTCCTTAATTGGTCTGTCATGATATTTACTCCAGAACCACCATCAATCAGTACATCAGTTAGTTCTGTGCTTCCAATTCTCAATTGGATTACTGGCATAGAATCATCAAAGTCCATGACTGTTTCTCGCCTTTCCGGCTTCACATTATAACTGGTCACCTTGCTGTTCAGGTCTGTGTTTCCTGTCTCTTGGGCAATTCGATTGATTGCTTGATACAGCCTGTGCCTACAATAAGGTGCCACAGCTAATAGCTGTCCAATGGTAATTTCTGCTTTGGTCTGGCATATTACTTCAGCCAAAGTCTCTTCATTACTTTGCATGTCTGCATCTTCTTTCTTCCTTTCTTCCTCACTCCCTTCTTTTTCTCCATCCGAATCAGAGGAATCTGCCACAGGAATATCAGTACTCTTTTGCATTTCCCTTATAGTATCTGCCACTTCCTTGTGCAGTTCCTTCTCATCTTTCCAAGTCTCTTCATCTTCAGGCATATCATTGCCACTTCCATTATCATCTTCTTCCTCTTCTACTGGAGGTATTAGTTTGGCTTTACTTCTTGTTACTATCATTGTACTTACTTCTGGTGCAACACATGGCCTAACCATGTGAGCTGCCACCACTGGGCCCTCATTCACAGGAGCTCTCATCTCATTCTGGTGTCTATCCAGAATGAACAGGCTGCCTTGCGATGTCCTGGCTGATTACAATAGTAACATAGCTCTTCACCATTGGGTCCTCGCCCTGGTCTGTTCTTGGATTATTTCTATAATCCTGATTCCCGGACTGGTAATTCCCCCTTGGATTACCCTGATAGTTGCCTCTGGAATTTCCTTGGTAATTCCCTCTTGAATTACCTCTCCCTTCCATGCCATTGTTATAACCACCAGACCTACCATAGTGGTCCTGATCATTGTTTCTTCTTGGCTGGGGCTGCACCTGATGCACCCTTACTTGCCTAGGTTCTCTTGCAGCTGTCCTTCTGTTGTAGTAACAATTCTCAGTAGAATGGTTATCCATTTTACAGATAGTACAGTGTTTCTCCTTCATGTGGCATTCTGTGGTGGTATGGCCTTCATTCTGGCACTTTGCACACCATACACCCTTCCTCCAATCTGTTGCAGCCTCTGTGGCATACTTCTTCAAGATTTCTTCCAATTTTTTTTCATAGTTATCCCTCTTCAACATCTCTTTTCTCTTACTCTTTCTTTTTAGTTCTTGCTCTTCTTCTTCATCTGACTCATCCTCAGAGTCCTCATCTTCCTTTTTCTCTCTCCTGAGCATTCCCAATTGCTCAATTCTGTTTGCAGTTTCAAATGCCTCCTCCACTGTATTATGGGGTAACATATCCACTTTCTTTTGCAACTCTGGTCTTAGTCCACTCACAAACCAAGTCTTCTGTAAACCGGGTGCTGGTACTGCAGCCAACTTTTTCATCATCAATTCCATCTTCTCCATATACTCTTCAACAGTTTCATGCTTCTTCTGCTTCAGCTGTTGTAAACTTCCATACACTTCATCCTCAGTTTTACTTGTCCTGAACCTATTTCGAAATGCTGTATTCAAGCCATTCCAGGTTAGGAAATGATTATCAGGGAATCTTGCATACCATTCACTTGCTTTCTTGATAAGTGAACAAGGAAACAGTCTCATCTTGGCATCATCGCCATTCTCATTGTTCACTATGCACATGTGCTCAAATTGGCTAATGTGTACATTGGGATCCCCTTTTCCTGAATATATTGGAAAGGGTGGTTTTGCCCGTGTTGGTTGTAACGCCATCTGTGGCCCTACCTTCTACCCACTGACAGGTGCTGGCACCCTTGCTGGTGCCCTTCCCTGCTGGTGCTTGGCACTCCCCTTCTGCCCCACGATATTCACAGTATTCCCAGCTTCAGTTGCACTACTTCCCACACTCCCTGTCCCCCAGAGCCAGATCCAGGCAGCCCGCCTGATCCCCTGAGCCGACACCTTCGTTGGCCTGTGATCCAAGTGCTCCACTTGATCCAGGTCCAACGGGTTGGGATGTCCTGGTTGTAGTCTCAACCTCAGCTGTTGGGTCTACTTCTTCATATTCTTCCTCTTCCAATTTCTTCTCTCTGTTTTCATCCTCCCAAGTTCTGCCCTTGGGTTTCTTCTTCACTCATGTAACTCAACTGTAATGGTGTTGGAGAGTCTGAACTCTCCGTTGGCTGCCACATCCTCTTCTCCTTCTTCACCTTCTGCTTCAGAAACTGGAGTTCCTGCTTTGGTGTTCCATGCCAACTCTTATCAAAGATTTCTGTCAAATCTTTTATCCAAGGATGTACCTCAGATCTTTCACCTCGTGATTGATCTTCTTCCTGTACCAATTCCCTTAATCTTTCTTGCAAAGAAACAGAAGGAGTGGCATCCAACTCTAGTTCTTCCGGTATAGGTGATGTACTCTTTGATCTTAATGGTGTGAGAGGTCCAGATGATTCCCCTATGTCTATTCCTCTCTCCCAAAGATATGGATAATTAGCTTTCAGATAGCTTTCTCTTTTTGCTGAATATCTCTGGCGTCTAGCTTCTCTTTCATCACTCATGTCCCATGTCTTTCATTTCTTTTAATGTGGCAATAACCAAAACTCTCTTATGTAATATCTCTCGTATATGCCTGGGTTTCTTTCAAGCTTCAATGCACCCTTGGCTATACTTGAAGTCTCCGTTACCATATAACCATATGGCAAACAAGTCTGAAAAGCTGTTCTTGGTGTGAGTTTGATCCACAAAATATCTTTTGGAATCCAATTCTTTACCAGTACAAGCTCTTCATGCATATGAGTATAAACATTCACCTTTCTTTCTTCCCAGCCTTCAAACTCTACTCGCTTAATGGATAGCAATGCTATCACATAAACCAATGTTGGTAACCAACGTGCTCTTCCTCTACAGGCTACCTGATAAATCTTTATCACTCCTTTCTCCAGACCCCATTCCGGATCAGCATCATGCACTCGCTTAAGAATATTTTCTTTACAACCGTCTGGCAATTCCAAGAACCTTTGAAAGAATTGTTTGGACAATCTTTCTTCCTTCATGACTCAGGTCCCCAGTATGGTCGCCAAATGTCGCGCTGCTTTTACTCACCCATCCCTTCGCTATTCGAGGCGAAAACTCCAAGATAGAAGAGTTGGAAATCTCTAAGTACTCAGCCCGCGCAGAACAATCAGTCATGACCTACAGCTAGTGTATCATGGGGGTGATTCCTATTTGTTTCCCTTTTGGCATTCATGTTAGCTACCTTACCATTTATAATTAAGTATCAGTTTGCTTTATCAATCTATTGGATTCCATCAACTCATCCATTCATTCCACAGCTTCACTCAGATCTCTCTACACAGTGTGATTGTATCGTAAAAGTATCCGAGTATGATTTATCAGGTATCAGGCCGAAGCCATTGTGTCTCTAATCTGCTCTACAATCATTACAGTACAGCCTTGCATATAACAAGCATCTACTCATCATCTCTCTATCTTCACTTCCGTTCTTAATCTCTGCCCGATCCCCTCTCCTCCATGACCAAGAAGTCCTCCTCAAATGATCTCCCTTCCCCCTTTATCTTCCTACCCGTGGTTCTAACCGTCGTCTGTGAACTAACATGTTCCCTTCGCAGGTGTTGTTCCCCACAGTCGTTCCCTGTCCTGCTCTCTGTTCCCTATGATCGTGACAACTGTGTCAAGCTGTGACTGGCTGTGTGAAACTGTGACGAGCTGTGACTGGCTGTGCGACTGTGTTTGGCTGTGTCGGGCTGTGACTGGCTGTGTGGCTATGTCGGCTGTGTCGGGCTGTGTCGGGCTGTGATGGCTGTGACGGGCTATGTCGGCTGTGTCTGCTGTGACGACTGTAACGGGCTGTGTTGGCTGTGTCGGCTGTGATGACTGTGACGGGCTGTGTTGGCTGTGTCGGCTGTGACTACTGTGTCGGGCTGTGTAACCCCCCTCTACAGTGCGCTGCTGTCACCCCTAAGGCTCCTGTTGGTCTCAGTCTGTGCAAAAATTAAGGGTACCCTACAGATCCCGTATAAGTGTCTAAGTCCCCGACAGTCCTCTAACACTCTACCCACAAACGCATAAATCTGTAACTAAGAATAAACAGGCACCAGCAATGTCCTGCGGGCATCAGGGCCCTATTCCAATGTTAACGGTGTCTCGATAGGATTACAACACAACTAGAAGCAGCAGAAAGGAAGAGTAACCTCTAACAGCCGGAAGAGTGCATCATGGACACCGTCCTCCTAATGGCCGTGAGGCTGTTGATGGTGGTAATTCGGTGTTGTTCACACAAACTGCATTCTGCTTCCACACAAAAACACTACACAAATCATTTCTCAACCATAGCAACCATCATCAAACTAACTTGTGCTTGTAGAGAAAATCTCCAGAGAGAAGAGAAGAGGGAAGAGGGGACTGTACCTCCAAGACTATGCTTAACCTCACCTTGAAGCCATCACCCAGAACTCCAGTTTGTAACACTCCACTACAGGAAGATAAAAGCAAAAGCAGAGATGGAGACTTTGTCAAAAATTGACCTACAGTGAAAAAGAGTTTGAGGGGCTCATCAGAGACCTCCGGCAAAGGAGAGGAAACTGCTACAGCTGGCTCCAGTGGACCCTCCACAATAGCTGTAGTTGGTACTGCCTCCAGCTCCTGGAACTCCGAGTTGCATCCATGAATGCACGACTCATCATGTGAGACTCCGTTCCCGCATCTGAAGAAATGGTTGTGTCTTAGATGCCCCTTGTAGAGAAAATGTACAGAGAAAGGGTCCCTCAATGTTTACACTGATCCACTGTTTTCAGATCTAGAAAATTCCCATTCTGACTACATTCTGACTAGAATGAGTGTCAAAGGGATTTCTTATGGCTGTCAGTACCTATCCAGCAATGATGGTCATCTACCTTGGTCTTTTCTCACTTGTTCTCACTTCGCGCAATTGTCGGAGGACTCATATAGACCCTTTCAAACATACAAGCGGGAGCCAGCCTAGGGCATTCCTGGAAGTTGAAGGAAGGTTGAAGTGTTGAAATCGAAAATGGTGAGAGAGAATCCACTGGCAAGCTGGCGAGCATTTTGCAAAGCCTCAAACAACCACCTAGAAGGAAATAGAACTTTCAGGGACGAAGTCCGCGGCAACAGTATGATTTTGAAGAGAAGACCGAGCTGTGAGGAAGGACAGACCTGCTTCAGTGTGGTGGCAGCAACTGCGGTGGATCTATTGCTGCACTTCGCTGTTAGAAATGCTCCTGCATACAAGTGCCAAAGCCAAAGTCAAATCCAGAGCCAAAGTCTCCATACAGAGCCATAGTCAAATGCATTAGTGCCCCACAACGTGGTGTCAAGTTAAATAAACACAGTGTGAAACTAACTAGAATAAATCTAGTTATTTGTATTTAACACTTGGAATTAGTTCAAGTGTTAAGTCAGGTGTCAAGTTTAGCTTGACACCTGAACCATCTTATCTTCACGAGCTCGTCAGTCGTGCGGCTCATCTCTCTCTCGTGAAATGAAAACTAAACTCACACTGTCTCTTGACACGAAAACACGAAATACAATACACTCACTCGTTAAAATAAGAGTCGAGCCAGGGGCACCCCAAGCTATGGGGACTCCACCCCACAACATCCTACTCTCCCTCCATAAGTACACTCAGATGCTAAGCAGCGAGGGAGCACCTGCAGAAGTACCGGCACTACTTGTTCCACTACTAGTGCTGGCAGTGGGAGATATTGGTGCTGATGCAGCTACTGGTCGCGTCGTGCCTCGAGTACTGGAGACGTAGTCAGGTGACCAATACATCCTTCACTCCTCAATCTCTGCTTCATGTCCTCGCCTGAACTCGTGGTAATCGTCTTTAGGCGGGCCTTCCAAATGCTGAAACAGTCTCTTCCACGCCATGAATAGGGTGAACAGCTGTGGATTGCGCATCTGCTGCAAATCACACCAGCTGTCAAACTCCTGGATAAAGTCATCCAACTCGATTGTGCCCATAGCTACAGAGTACCTACGAGGCCCTTTGGTAGCTCCATACATCTCCTCCATGTCGTCCCACAACAATGGCAAATGAAACTGCACGACGCGTCTCACTGCGTCATGTTGCTCAATTGGTGCAGCAGTACCCTGATTTGTTGCCAGTGTCTGCAGTTCGTGGATACCAACAAGCATTGTCAGCAGACATCTCTTTGCTGGGGGCGCATGGTTTGGGGCGGGTTGACCCTATTCACTTTGTAGTGGCAGGTTGGCCCTGCTAAGGGCATTCATCAGCCGGGCATGGCAATGGGTTACACGACTCAAGGTCACGCCTGTTTTGGGAAATGTTGAGGGTCCTACGCTATTTACAACTTCAGCAGACAGACTCTCCAGCATATATCTTGGAGAATGTGCCATTGATGGGTGATTCTCGGGCCAAGGTGATGGCCAGTGTGCATCAAGTGCGGTCTTGGCTTGGGTTAGCAGTGTTGCTGGATGCAGCAGCAGTGGGGTCACGGGCTCATCGCCCACGACTATGGTGGACCAACTTGATGCCACATGCACTGCTCAAGCGTGCATTTGATGGGGTGCAACGGCCACCACATTTGACGGTGGATAGCATTTTGGACATAGGGAGACAGTCTCAGCGTGTGAGACACGATGACCGATCACCTTTGGCAGTGGTCAATAAGGTGGGTCACCCACGAGCCGCATTGCCTATACTGCTCAGTTTTCCAGGATCCCATGCTTTTTGGGATGGTGGACCTGGCCTCTTGTGGGATAGCCAGTTGCACCAATTAGTGGAGCCCAATGCTGACGAGCGCGAGCGGGCGATGGGTTTTACCACTGGTACCACGGCGGTGCCATCTCTTTCTAAGGCATCACATCGTCAGGTATTGGGGCAAGCAATGGATCTCAATTGCTTGACCTGGATTATCAGCTTGGCTATGGCTGAGCAGCGCCGAGTACGGAGTACACTTCCCTTGATGGTCTCCCTGCCTACCGAGACGGTACAGGCAGCGTGTGGGGACGAACAGGTGAGGACCACGAGGTGCAGGCCGCATCCATGGCACACGTGGGAGGTGCTCGAGGTTCAAAAGGAGTTGGCAGCCAAGGCAGCCGTGATGGATGAGGTTGGGGATTTTTCTCGGGTTGAGGAGGTCCTCAAGGATGGGATGATGGGGCAGGATGAGACATTGTCACTGACAGAGCAGGCAGTGGTCACTGCTCAAGAGGTTGCAGCATAGCAACCACGGGACGCGTCTTCTACCTCTAAGCCTGCTGGACTCAAGGTTGCAGTCACGGAGGACAACTGGGAGCCTGATGTTGGACCCATAGTCACCGGAGGAGAGAGACGATGTATACGGCGGTTCTTGAGGGCTTACATAAACTGCTTTGCCTTCAGTTGAAGGACTTGGGAGCACTGAAGGGTCAAGAGATTCGCATTGAATTGGCCACTGACACGCCAATCTTTCGGAGACCCTATAGATACAGTGACATGGAGAGGTCCTTGATTCAGATGAGAACTCAGGACCTCTGGGAGGCTGGTTTGGTGGAGCTATCTGGTGGAGAGTATGCTTCAGCCACAGTGATGCCAGCCAAGAAGGATGTCTATGGCAATTGGACGGAGAGACATATGTGCGGTGATTACCGGTCTGTAAATCGTCAGACCAAGTCCGATAGGTATGCCATGCCAACACCAGAGGAGATCTTTGATGCCATTGGGCATGCCAAGGTCTTTAGCACTTTGGATTTACGATCCGAATATCACCAGTTGCCGATCAAGGAGGCGGATAAGCAGAAGACGACATTCTGGGGGATCAATGAGCACTGGAAGGATTGCCTATACCAGTGGCGGTTCTTACCATTTGGGCTTAAGAACGCTCCTACAGAGTTTCAGAGAGTCATGGACAGGATTCTAGCAGGGTGGAGTTTGCTCGGTGCTACATAGATGATATCATCATCTTTAGTGCTACGGTGGAGGAGCATGAGAGACACCTTCAGGTGGTATTTGAGCGCTTGAGGGTGCGCGGATTGAAGTTACATCCAGGGAAGTGCAAGTTTTTCCACAACCAGATTGAGTATCTGGGTCACATGATATATCCTGGAGGATTGGGGGTACAGCAGACTAAGGTAGAGGCCATTGCACAGATTCCACGCCCCACGGATGTGAGCCGAGTTCGAGCTTTCATTGGGTTGGCAAACTATTATAGACGGTTTGTCAAGGGATTTAGTGCCATTGCAAAGGCTCTAACCAAGTTGACCAAGGTGGACCAGGAGTGGCAGTGGGAAGATGAGCAAGAATGAGCTTTCCAAGAGCTCAAGGCGAGGTTGACCTCGGCGCCCATCTTGAGACGACCTATCAGGGGGCGTCCTTTTCAGCTGCATATAGATTGGAGCATGCTGGGGCTTGGAGCGGTGCTCACACAAGTGGATGATGAGGGAAAAGAGTTCGTAGTGGCTTATGTCAGTCGCTCGAACAACGCTGTAGAGGCTAAGTATAGCTCATATGAGGGAGAGTGCTTAGATGCAGTGTGGGCCGTGGCACACTTCAGGTGCTATCTATATGACAATCTCTTCACCCTTGTCACGGATCACCAGCCACTCAAGTGGTTGATGGAGTCAGACAAGCTTACGGGGAAGCTTGCACGGTGGGCACTCATACTTCAAGAGTATGACTTTCAGGTTGTGCATCGACCGGGTTTGGTCAATCGGGATGCGGATAGGTTGAGTCGCAATCCATGCACGGGCCAGCAGGATGACACTGGAGCTCGGTGGCATGGTGAGACGGACGAGGAGATGGTGCCCGGATGGCATGCATCTGCATTTTTGTGTATCTTGGCAGCGGAAGGCCGGGTTGGACCTACAACAGGGATGAGTGTAGACCGAGTGTCTGAGGACCCTGAGGCCAGCAATGAGCAAGGTGGCGCCAAAGATATACATGAGGATTCAGCTGTGTTGGACTATCTCCGCACTTGGGGCACGACAGCCACTGTGACTGCCAAGGAGAGGGATCGGATCCTACAACGAGCCAAGAGGTTCAAGTGGGAGGGGACATACCTACTCCGAGTGTGGGAGGATGGTCGAGTGAGGATTGTGCCTCACCCAACCCAGCGGGCACGGTTAGTGCGGCATGCCCATGAGGAGTTGGGGCATTTTGGGGTGCGACACATTCATAGTCTACTGCAGGGGCAGTATTGGTGGCGTGGTATGCACATAGAGGTGCAACAATTTGTGGCTAGGTGCATGGTGTGTGACAGGGTGCGTGCTTCATTCAACGCCCCTACACCACAATTGCACCCTCTTCCGATCATAGGATTGGGCTACATGTGGAGTCTTGACTTTGCAGGGCCGTTGCAATTGACCATGCGCCACAACAAGTATGTGTTGGTGATGGTGGAGCACTTTTCCAAGTGGATCGAGTTGGTTCCATTGCCTGATAAGGCTGCGTATACATTCTTGGATTGTGTACTTAGCCGATTCGGTGCTCGAGCTGAGGTACTCACGGACCAAGGGAGAGAGTTCTTGGGGGAGTTTCAGGCGTTGTGTGATAAGGCCTTGGTAGACCACCGCACCACTTCTCGGGATCATCCTGAGGCCGATGGCTTGGTAGAGAGGGTTGTTCAGACAGTGAAGAGGGGTTTGCGCAAATATGGCTTGCAGAAGGGACACCTAGGAGATTGGGACCTTCAGTTACCTTGGTTAGCCATGGGCTACATGTTCAGTAAGCAAGCATCACTTGCTTCCTTCTCACCATACTTTCTTCTCTTTGGCTGAGAGCTGGATTTGCCTGCATCCATTCGTAGAGAAGCTGCTACAGTTCTCAACCCTGACGATCCGGACATGTGGGCACGTGCATGTGATCAGCGTGCAGAGTTGTTCAAGAAAGTCATGCCCATGGCTTTCGAGAACCTTGCCATTGCACAACATCATGATACGTTGAGGTATGCTACCATACGTGGTGAGGCTATCGTCCTGGGGTTCGGAGATTTAACCCTGGTGACTATGTTTATCTGCAGCAGACTGCTCCTACGACCTTGGATGTGACTGCAGGACGTACTATTTTGAGGGTTCGAGAGGTGTTGCCCTCAGGAGTCCTGATCTTGGAGGGTCGGGATGGCATGATTTGGAAGGACCATGTGCGTAATTGCGCGCCATGTCACCTTCCAAATGTTGATGGAAGGGTTGACCCAAACCTGGCAGTGGTACCTGCAAGTTTGAGGTGCATGTTGTGTGGGTCTGCTAGAGGGGCAGCCACCATGCTGGTGTGTGATCAATGTTCTAGAGGTTGGCATATGGGATGCTTGACTCCACCTCTTGAAATGGTTCCTGATGGGGATTGGTTATGTCCCCATTGCATTGGATAGTGGGAGTGGATACAACCATGGGGTTGCTTTTGTACCCGGCCTCTTGGTCTATAGAGTTTGAGTACAATAGGGATAGTGATAGAGGACTTAGTACGGCTGTGGCTATTACATCTTGTAGCTATCTGGAGTTAGAGGGACCTAACCACCAGCTAGGGGGGCGATTGTGGCAGACTACTTTATTGTGCATATATGTGTGGTGTGGTTTGGACAACGATGTAGTTGTGTAGCGATATGTATGCGCACGACAGCTGTCAAGTTAAATAAACACAGTGTGAAACTAACTAGAATAAATCTAGTTATTTGTATTTAACACTTGGAATTAGTTCAAGTGTTAAGTCAGGTATCAAGTTTAGCTTGACACCTGAATCA
Source organism: Takakia lepidozioides (assembly GCA_030704615.1). NCBI lineage: Eukaryota > Viridiplantae > Streptophyta > Takakiopsida > Takakiales > Takakiaceae > Takakia > Takakia lepidozioides. Next base: position 69,357,489 of record CM060732.1, on the reverse strand, counting down.
TCTTATCTTCACGAGCTCGTCAGTCGTGCGGCTTATCTCTCTCGAGTTGAGCCTGCACGACCGAGCTCCCTCGCTGCTTAGCATCTGAGTGTACTTATGGAGGGAGAGTAGGATGTTGTGGGGTGGAGTCCCCATAGCTTGGGGTGCCCCTGGCTCGACTCTTATTTTAACGAGTGATTGTATTGTATTTCGTGTTTTTGTCTCAAGAGACAGTGTGAGTTTAGTTTTCATTTCATTGTGGCAGACTACTTTATTGTGCATATATGTGTGGTGTGGTTTGGACAGCGATGTAGTTGTGTAGCGATACGTATGCGCACGACAGTGGTTCTGAAGCTCAACCACAAAGTTATTCTACACATACCAGTCAAAAGGCCCATTTCTGTGAACTCAGTTTGTTCTCTTTAAGGTCAGTTCTCCGATCTTCTCTGAAGTCCTTGTTGTAATCACATGTATGTTGGTGTGCATCGAACATTGCGGTAAGGTCACCGACGAGCGCCGATGATTGCTTCCCAACGGACACAAGCAGGGCGCTGGCTCGCTTATTAAGCTACTCACTCAGCCTTGGCAGACAAAAACCCAAGCATATACCTCATTGTCAAGCGCAAGCAAGAAACCCTCTGCGATGAAATGTTATCTAGCTTCATATCAAACCAGTTTGCTTGGCTAACAGAACTTTGTTAGCGTCCTTAGGGTACCTGCAGCATGCGTTGAATAAGTGGTAGCTACATAGCCGGGTAAAATCCGTTCTAGCGAAATCTAGTCGCGCACCAGAATACGCGGTTTGCAGCTGCCTGGGGCATCACTAACTAGGCACCTAAATACCTGCGGTTCTCTAATGTAAATCTCAAGATGAACAAGATGAAGAAAATACCCCTGGAAGATTAAAAACGAGCAGATTAGTCATAACCACTAAAGCCTTCAAGCCAACGTTCTCCATGTTCGTTTGTAGCAACTGCAATTGTGACATTTCTGGAAAGATAAGAAGTCTGAGGTACTGGTCACATGTTGAGACAATCATCTTCCACTACATTATGGGCAATGGGCGCTGTAGCGATGGTGAAGCCCTTGTGGTAGATGGTGGCGCACATGTTGGATACTTCTCCCTCATAGCAGCAGCCTTATGGCTGTTGGGTAGCTGCCTTCGAGCCCAACTTCAAAGCCATACGCTACCTGCAAGCATCAGTGGCTCTACATCAGCTGGGCAGCCTTGTGAAATTGTACCGAAAAGCTCTTGGGTCGACGCATTGATCTCTCGTCACTTACTAGGCACCTAATACAACCTCTCCCAGTGTGTATAAATAAACAAGTGAATTGAACTTACAACATTGCACCACAATATTTGACTATGACTGTAAGCACCCGTGGCTCAGCCTGATATACTTTCAAGAACTCGCCAAGCCCTAGCGATTGCATCAGCACTGACACAATGCACACCACACAAGATAACAGCTGGGTCCACGTACTGATGCACCATGTGAGAGTGAGTCTTACGAATAATGGGAGAAGGATAACAAGTCTGGCAAAGCAATTACAAAAGAAGACCAGAGCTTTACCATACTTTAAATTTGACACAACTTGCACAAAGCAAGGTTAGCGCGTACTGCAGGCAAACACTCGCGACGCTACGCCACCACACTACCTCCCTACAGCTGCTCCCCACACTACCTCCCTGCAGCTGCTCCCCACACTACACTACCACATGCTAGAATCAAAGCCTTCACAACCAGATAAATGAACTCATTCACAAAACTTACCCCTAAGCACAATGATTTGAGCACGATAGGTCCAGCAGACTTACACTTGATCATAATGATGGCTCAACAGACCCAGCGCAAACAGACTTGCACCACAACAGACTGACTTTGTGACAGTCTAGCTGACTGATATCAGAAGAGATGGACAGACCAGCAGTCCGATGGCTCAGCAGACTCACGACAATGCAGATAATTAAATGGTAGTAGTTAAACGCACTCATATCCGAAGAGACGGACTTCCAGCTGACCGACAGTTCAATATACTGACGAGAGAAGAGACTTCGGGGATAAGACGAGAGAAGACACTTCGGAATTCGGCAGGCAGTGATGGCCGAGTAGTCCAGTGAAGAACAAACTCGCGCCACACCAGACTGGTATCCCTACAGACCAACAGTCCAGCAGACCAGACTGATATCCCATCAGAACCACGCTTGGCGTCACCGTCATGCCGTGGTTGCATTTCATCCGTCCAGCAGACTTACATATACCCATACTCATGCACAACACACTGCTTAGAGAAAGTACTGACAAAGACGCAGTTGAAGAGCCTGTTGATCCACACGCATTTGCAATCGTAAAGACCTCAAACATCCAGAAGCAACGTGAATCCACATCTCTCAGGCTACGTCTTCTTTCCCATTGTCCAATTTTCAAGGAGACGGTAGTGGTTGAGATATGATGTTTCAGGAGGTGCATCTGGATGTTTGAGGCTCTACGCAGTTCCTAGACATGTGGTGGCAGAGACGTCCTCCTCTGAACAGTCTCATCAGTGGACATAAATTCTGCAATGTATACACGCCTCCACGTGCATATGCTTCCGCGATTTCCGCTATCATGTTACCAATGGTTTCCTGCTCCATAAAAAAGAGCTCGGACTCGCACACCACAAACCGTAAACGCATGCAATTTTTCCACATATCGTCCTAAAAAATAAGCACGTCAGCACAAAACGAAGGTGAAAATAGTGGAAGCATATGCACGATGGTGGCTGTAGAGCCCCGCCAGCCCTCTCATGTTCAGGCACACCCTTCATCATCATTAAAATCGCCCTAAACAAGAAGAACAGCCGCATGCGTGCAAAGTCAGCTCCGCAACATTGGAGAGCAAAGGCCCGCAAGAACGAGACAACAAGAACGAGTGGGCGAGTTCGGGGCGAGTTCGTGGCAGGATGTTGCGATCTTCCATGCCCTAAACATGGATGGCGCGGATGGGTTTCTCAGAATGGACGATCCAGATCCTTCGGCCGGTGCGGACTGACAGACTGGGGGCAGTAGACGGGCACAGCGGACTCTTGGGTGGACTTGCGGGGACTAGCACAGCAGACTGGCCGGCAGACTGGCGATTTGGTGGACTGGACTCACGGGTAGCGGACTGATGGCGCGGGGGGGCTGCCGTGGGCGCGGCTGCTGGGGCCGCGGCAGCAGCTGGGCGACCTTGCGCAGGGGGGGTCCAGGTGGGGGGAGCGGGGCGTCCGTGCACGGGGCCCACCGGTCACCTCGCGCCTGCGCCACAACGTCCTAATTATTGTAAAATGAGAGGCGTTGGAAACGTTCATGTACGAAGTTCCCAGGACAATAATCAGTAAGGAAACCCTGTGGAGCTGTATGAGTAGGCAAAGGTTGGAGAGAGACTTGTGGGTAGAGAGAGTGTTTTCATGATAAGTTATTACTGCACAATCTGGAGATAGTGCAGTATGGAAATAGACTGTGGAAAGCCAAATGGTCGACTAGACGGTGTCTCCCACGGCTCTCATATTAAGTAGAAAGGACAGTGAATGAAAAGCATTCTTAACTTTCGATTTCCCTGCTGCTGTCCTCACGGTGCAGGTACCAGTCTCTATCCGTAGACTGGGAGCCCACAGTAAAGGCCCCAACGAAAGGAAGGAGAACAGCATCTCACGACAGTTTTTTCCTGCGGGATTCACAGAAGCGAGTTCTGAATTACAACCGAGGTAGTAGCCGCTCTGGAGTGAAGACCGCAGTAGTGTGCAAAGTATCTCCAGCACGATGGTGAGCACCGGAGACTTGGTGAATAATATGTACATTCATGTTGATTCTAAACTATACTGGGTATATTACGAAGGGATCCTTGCTTGCAGCATGTAAGAAAGCAGAGCCTCGTCAGCTTCCATCGCTCCATGTCCAAAATTTTCTTCGAGAATGAATTCGCGGGACTGAAAAGTACGATCTTGGAGAGTTTCTTAAGAGACGAATATGCCGACACCATTGCAGCTGTTCTACCTCCTGGTGTCAGCCCGTCTCAACACAGACTTTCAGCACCCCCCTGGGCCAAAGGAGGTTTCAACCTGTTCAGGAAGGCTCATGGTCTTTAATCTGTAGGTGCTAAAAGCGAATGCGGCAGCGGTGCATAGATCGTGTTGGCTTCCAAATAAGTGACGTGCTGAGGTCTTGTTGTGCGTTGAAAAGTTAAGTTGTGTACTTGTCTTCACCTGTTATGAAATGCGCACCGCAGATTCATCAGTTATGGCCGCCCGACGGTGAGGCCCACGAGACAAGCCTGGATGTGGTGTTTTTCCATCTCATACGATGCAGCAGCACACATGGGCCCAGAGGGAGGAAAACAAAGACGTGAGCGACATTGGCAAGAACCTTCTAGAGAGTTTTGTGAACAGGTAGTCTGTCTCTTTCTCTAAATACCCAGCCCCTCTCATTGAAGCTGTGGGGTGTACATGTGGAAGTCATCACCAGATTTGATTGCATTACTTATAGGGCAAGGAATGCTGTTTTTCAAGTTGCAGGTCAAGTGAATTTTACTTTGGATTCACGCCCTCACCGGGCCTTGGGCCCCAGCTAATCAGATTCAAGCTTGGGTGTGTCAAAAACAACTATAACTTAGATTTATGCGGCTGGAAGTGAAGATTGAAGCTTAATGTGGAGCATCTCCAACTTACGGAACATGCACATAGAGTTGTCTCTTCTTTTGCAATCAGCACCAGAGACACAAATCTATGGGATGATCTGTCATTAGAAGGACCGCATGATATACTGTCATATGCATATCAAGTGTCCTTGTATGCGGTGCTGTCACAGCACAATCTAACACTATACAATTTTGCAGCGGGAGATGGAAGGATGGCAAACGAAACCCGAGGGTTCTGTTCGGCCATAACTTTGGAGGTCTTGTCATCAAGAGACTGATTGTGGAGGCTCACAGAAGAAGCTCTCACCCCACACTAAATGACTTCGACAGAGAAGCCTGCCACTCTGCAAAGATCTTTCTCAGAAAGCTACAGGGCATTGTATTTTATGCAGTCCCGCATGCGGGAAGCGCAAATATGGAGACTTATGTAAAGAAATGCTGCAAACTTTTCCGGTACCCACAGCTGAGTGGGATAATGAGAAATATGTATCCCTTCCAGCAAAAAATGGAGGAGCTCTCAACAGAATACGAAAGGGTTGTGGGCAGCTCCCTCAATGTCTATGCTTTCACGGAGAGCAAACCCACTGGCAACGCACAATTACCAAATTTCTTTGCTACCGTGGCATGACGCTCCTCAATGCTGTTGGCAAGACATTCTGCAGAGTTATAAGTACTCGTCTCAAGGTTGATCTGGAGTCTAGAGGTTGTTTCCACGAAGGCCAAGCTGGCTTTCGGTGAAACAGGGGCTGTGTGGATCATATCTTCACTCTAAGCCAGATTATCCAGGGAAGGAAAAAAGAAGGGAAACCCAGTTATGTTTTTTTCCTGCATGTCAAAAAGCCTTATGACACAGTGTGGAGAGATGGCCTATGGTTCCGCCTCTGGTCTTGTGGAATCAAGGGAAAGATGTGGAGAGTTGTCCACAACTTGTATGCTCACACCAAAAGCTGTGTCACTGTTAACGGACAGAAGTCCAACTTCTTTGACATAGACCAAGGTGTAGCTCAAGGATGTACTCTCTCCCCTCTGCTCTTCAATGTTTTCATCAATCAACTCCTCGAGGATGTGGAAAATGAGGGATTTGGGTTAAGGGTGGGTGATACCACCATACCAGCCCTTATGTTTGCGGATGACTTTGCAGGCATAGGGGAGACTCCAACCAATCTCCAGGAGTTGATTGATTGCGCGAAGAGATACTTTGATCTTTGGGGGCTAGAGGCTAATGTCAGCAAATGCAGTTGTAGCATTCAACGACAGAGGAGAGGGAGGAAGTGATCTTAAGTGGCAGTGGGGTAGCCAAGAGATCCCGGTCCTCCCTTTCTACACTTACCTGGGCGTTGAGTTTTCCTCCAATTGTAATTGGGATGCACATATCCGGAAAGTTGTTCAAAGCTCTGGGGCTCACTAAATTTTTCCACTGCAGAGGGGTCAACTCTGAGGTCAAGAAAACCATGCTTTGTCGCATTATTAGACCTGCCTTGGAGTACGGATCTGCAATATGGGTTGATAACTCCAACCAGGCTAAGTCTCTGGAATCCATTCAAGTGGGGGTGCTTAAGGAGTGTATGTCAGCATGCTCCAAAACAGCCAATGTGGCTGTTCGGGGTGAGTTTGGCATTCCGTCCTTAAGCTCCCGACGAGATGAATTCAAGGTCACAGATGGTGGGGTCAGCTGCAACATCTGTCCAACACCAGATATCGTAAGTTAATGGACTCTATATCTTGGAAACAGGACCGCCCTGTCAAACAGGCTGAGTCCTGGCAGAAGAGAGTAGAAGAGATTCTCAAGGACCTGGACCTGGAACCGCAAGTCTTGACCCTGCTGGATGATTCTGACTTAGAGGCTGTAGTGTCCAAAGCCATGTCTGTTGCCATGAGATTGTCTGATGAAAATGAAGTTAGGCAGAAAACTTCCCTGAACTTGTTTCCAGTCAGTGACATGGGGGAGGACATCTTGGATGACCTCAAGGGTCTACCCACTCTCGGCACTAGACTGAAATTTAAACTCAGGGCAGGAAGCCTACCTTTGAACAGCAAACAGAAGCAGAGAGGAAAGGGCGAGTGCAATTGCCCGTTGTGTGGGCAACCTGAAGACAGTATTCATTTTCTGATACACTGTCCGGGGTTCTCTCACCAAAGAGACGCTCTCTTCAAATCTATCAAGGGAATTGTGCCTGTACCTCTGTTTACCAACTTTGAAAGTCTCGAGGCTGAGCCAAAAGCCCAGGCCCTCCTGAGGCCTAGTTTTTGGGCAAATCACACACAGCAGATTGATGCTTGTGTGAAGGGATTTCTAGAGGATATCTGGAAAACACGGATTAATTCTATGTACGAAGGTAAGTCTTACTACCAACGTCAGCCCCTGACAGAGGTAGGTTCTGTCCCTTTTGTTTCCGCTCAAACTGGGCGCGGGGTCACGGGCCACAAGGCTACGGCAAACAACGTCTTATGAGTACAATCTCTCTCACCCTCCCTAATTTGTTAAAGGAAACACCTAGGAACAAACTTAATGGAGCAAAAAGTCAAGGCAAGGAATGCCAATCTCTAAAGTGTGAGTGACAAGGATGCAGCTCAGGCAGGAGAAGTGTAATCAGCCCAAAAGTATGCTACAGACCGGAAAGAACAGAACAGACTGAAGCCCTAGAACATAAGCAGGAGATGGCCAACGAGTGCTGTCTGTGTCAGCAAAGTCAAAAAGCGCAGCACAGAACAGTTACTAGCAGCAAAGCTCGCGTCCATTCAGTCCTACAGCCATTGGGAGGAGAGTTGCACCACCTAACAATCAGCCCAGGTATGGCTTGGTGTCCCCAGGTTCTCTGCAAAACCCTCAGCCTGGCCTTGCCTATCTCACTAAGTCAGTTTCTCCTGTGTGGACAGAATGAACTTTCTTTATGTGTGCCACTAGATTTTTCATGTCAGTTGTAACATTGCAATTTCTCTGCTCTTGTGCCTTGGGGAAGGGCTGTTGGCAATCACCCCAGTTAAATCACCCACAGTTAACTGGGAAGTGGAATGGCTGTTTCGGTGGATACAACAACCGTATGGTGGAAGGGTTGATTGTGTCTCTCAAACAGATTGTATGTGATTCAGGAAGAATGAAGCACATCGGAGAGAAGGTCGGTAAGAGTGAGCACTTGCGATGTGCCTTAGCATGAATTTGGTGTATGGAGGTTAGTGTAATTTTTGGTCGGGAAACATTGGAGTTTCTGTGTTTCCAAGTGGATGTTAGTTCCTCCTGAAGTCCTCACCATAATTTTTCTAATGATGCATTTCAATTTAAGCTGAAACTTGTTTCTTGCCCTGATGCCACTTCGAACTTTGGTGGGGTGGCGGTGGGTAAGATAGCCAGCTTCCCAGCCTTGCAGGCAGGATGAAGGTTGTAACCGCAATAAATCCCATTACGAATATCATGGGCACCAAAGTTTGCTACCACCGAGGTACGAATCTGTCTCTTCTCTTTCCAGCAATTCAGATCAATTTTTTCTGAGGCTTGCTTGAAGGCCACATGTAAAAAATGTGAATGTATCATATATGTATGTCCATTTTAATCTATATATGGACACTAGCTGGAGTATGTGGGGTTCCACAAAGTAATACCTGCACTCATCGTCCTGTCAAACAAAAGTGCTATCATATCAAGCATCTTTTGGCCACCTTAAAGAAGAAAACGTCTTTCAAACAAGCAGCTGACAATTCTTGTGATTCACGCAAGCTCTGCTTGTAGCACTAACTGCTGTGGTAAACCCTGCTCTGCTTCTGCAGTCTCACATAGTTCTGGTGTTGCTGGATCAAAAAATTGTTTGATCATGCTGTCCACCAATGATTCCACCTGTATGAGCCACAGATACAGTAGATCCAGCTTTTGGCATACTTGAGTTTATGCAAAAGAGCTTTGAATCGTTTGACCTGTGAAGTCTTCTGGGGTTATATGTGAGGGTGTTTTCCTGTACATGACATCGACTGCTGTGGTCAGCCTGTGACTAACTTTGTCTCCTGTTTTGGAAGGTGTTGGTTACACATTCTTGCCTGACAGCCAAACATGCATGTACTTGCCATGCACACTCTGTTTCAAGTATGTCGAGTTGTTGCTGTGTATCAATTTTAAGCCCATGTGGATGATGGCTCATGGATTTGAGGGGTCTTAATGTCTCGTCTTTTCCATGGCAACAGTTTGCAAGAGAAGGTCAAAGGACCCAACTCTCTTTGATCTCGTCTATTGTTGAGATTATTTCACACCAGTGGAAGGATGCTTTGTTGTGGCTTGGAATTCAGATTAGTTACAAGCGTGGGCTGAGTTTGGAGCTGGGTCCATTCTCGCAGAATACGGGTCTGGGTCTGCCTTCTCTTGGATTGCCCATCTTCTCATTTTTCTACGACAGTCCCAATGGAGAGAAGTGGGCCGTGCCCATTGTGGACAAGAGGGATGATTTGTCTTGGCTTGCAGTCGGTTCATGTCTGTGTTGCTTTTTACAGTGGTTTGATGTACTGAGCTTGGGAGTCGTTGTTGCAGCAGTATTGGATGTTCTGTTGTTAGTGAATTTTGTTCCATAGCTGTCTGAGTAACCAAAAGTCGCCGAACTTTTGAATAACTGGGTGCATCTTGAAGGTGGAGCCAATAAGAATGCTGAAGGTTGATTGCTTTGTATATATTCAGTTTTTACAGACACACATGTGAACCTTTCAGTTCATGGCATCCCTTTTCTTTCTCATAATCAACAAAAGTTTTTGTCTCGGTAGAATGTTCAGATGTGAGCAAGTATTTGGTTGGATGTTCAACAAAATTGGTTGAGGAATCAATTCAATTGAATTGTCTAACAAAAGTTATGGCCAGTTTAAAAGGTAGCCGGAGAATACCCTGATTGCCTATCTCAAATGAGATGCTGTCAAGACTGAGCTTGGATTACTTGAAATCTCCCGCTCTGCAGCAGTATGTCTCTGTTGGACTGGCAGACTTAATTTCCATACAGAAGCTCTGCAAACTACCGGAATTTTGTGGAGAAGCTGCAGCAGTCAGTTGTGAACTCAAAGACCCTAATCGCTCCACTTTTGGATCCTTAAAAGGGCAATGGGAGTGTTGCACAGACTCTCCCAGAGTGTAATGTCTCGTGTGTATTCGCGTGATGAGATATGTAACATGAAGGCAGGATTGAATGTGGCCCAAAGACTTTCCATCGTGCCCACGTGAAGTGTGGGTCCTCCCTCTGTTTTGAAGCTCACAAGGGATGCATCGAGTCTGGTGAGCGTGACGAGCCCACGATGGAACCTGGAACGCGAAAGCAGGATTGAGTGTGGCCCAAAAACTTTCCATCGTGCCCACGTGAAGTGTGGGTCCTCCCTCAAACGATGCATCCCACCCAGCATCACGGGTAAGAATCCGCGGACAATTCAGAGAAAGGTGCAGCGGAGTAGCGGGACAGAAGGCCTCACAAACTTCCGATGACGAACTCATGAAAGAGAACACCTGGCAAAATAGAGTATGCCAGAGTGTTCTGTTGCGCTGGTGGTATAACCATACTAGCCATGACATGCAAGTTACGACGTAGTTGGAAAGCTCAAAAGTGCCAATGGGACAAGAGTAAGCATCAAACAACTTGCAAGACAGCAGGGCCCCTCCCCAATTGAGCAGCCCGAAAATTAGCTAGACCTCCGTGGATATCTAGGAATAAATTACAGTATCACTGCCCATGTCTCGTAATACAAAGGATAAGTGCTGCTGTCGCCGGCGCAAGCGAGGCACTGACGGTCCTCACGTTGCAGGTATCATCTCTATCCGCAGACTGTGGGAGCGAGCTCTGAAATACAACCGAGGCAGTAGCAGCTGCGGAGGGAAGACACAAGTAGTGTGCACAGTATCTCAAGCACAATGGTGAGCACCGGCTTCTTGGTGAATATTAACTACATTCTCAGTTTTTATGTTGATTGTAAACTAAACTGGTATAGTACGGATGGATCCGTGCTTGCCCCATGTAAGAAAGCGGAACCTTGTCAGCTTTGTTACTATCAAGCTTTCTATGTGTACTCTGTTAGAAGCTGGGGGCCAACGCCATGTGACGGTGTGAATCCATGGTAAAATTCACTTGACCTGCAACTCACAAACAACACTCTTTGCCCTCTAAGCAAAGCACTAGAGCAAGCAAAAGGTGGTTACCGACCATGGCTGATGACTTCCACTTCCTCCCTTTGGGCCCATGTGTGCTGCTGCATCGTATGAGAGAGAAAACACTCGCACTTTCTCACCCAGATCTTTGGGAAGCCACTCTGCAGGCCAGCAAACTCTCGGATTACCGCGTTGCACCCAAGTGTCTCTCCAAGCTTCCACTCCTAGTTCGCCGAATTGCAGGCCATGGAAGAACACAACATCCAGGCTTGTCTCGTGAGCCTCACCGTGGGGCGGCCATAACTGACGAATCTGCGGTGTGAGTTCCATGAAAGGTGAAGACCAGATACACAACTTCAAACTATTCAACCCACTGCGTCTTCAACTCGGTAGTGGTTCTTGCTCGAGTGTTCTATTGCTGAGGCATGCTCCACCAAAATCATTATACCTGAAATTAGCACCTGATCCTTTTAGTTTCTCACTGGCAGGAGTAGATCAACTCAACCGCTCCATCTCCCAAATTCTTTTCGTGAAAGAATTCGTGGGACTGAAAATAACGATCTTGGAGAGTTTCTTAAGAGACGAATATGCCGACACCATTGCAGCTGTTCTACTTTGTCAGATTGCAAAAGGAACGAATGCCAAGTACGCAGTCTGAAATGTTCCCAGACTTTCTTCTCGTGAAAGGAGAGTCGAATGGCCGTCTCGGCACGCAGACTTTCAGCTCCCCCTGCGCCAAAGGAGGTTTCAATCTTCTGTCCAGGAAGGCTCATGGTCTTTAATCTGGCGGTGCAAAAAAGCGAACATAGATCGTGTTGACTTCCCAACCATATGGAAGTTTGTCGGCCACCCAGCCAGGCGCATGTGAGCTACCTAAAGCTTCTCGAACTCCTTAAGCTTCTTGAACACCTTCAGCTTATCCAAAGCCAGATCCCCCATCATTCTTTGCTAAATTGCATTTTCATTGAAAATGTCAAGAACATTTGCGCCAACGTTCAAGATGTTGGTATGAATGAATTATTAATTAGCCACTTGATAGACCTTATATTCCTCTTTAACCCTTAAGTTCCCAAGCAATTTTGGGTAAGCTGCAGTAAATTGCCCCTAGAAACCTACCAAAAATCATCCACAGATTCCAGCCTTATAGCAATGGGCCCAGCTCATTTATGCATGACATACCAAAAAATGACCCAAGTCCACCTCGGAAATTGTGAGATTATAGCGTTGGCCCCGGACCTCAAATATCAAGTCCCAAATAAAAAGTGTGAAAGAAATTGGTTTGACCAAATCAAAACCTAGCTTTATCCAATTTTGCTTGCCCCAAGACCCACCATTTCCAAATCAATAGTGGAGTGGCCATGACCCCACTAAATTGCAGGTCCAACTGATTTTTTCACCTATGCTTGCTATTCATGCAATTACATGGGGGTTGAAATCTCAAAATTGACAATAGAAAATGTGCCTCCAAATGAAGTACTTTTTTTTCTACAAATTTTTTAAAAGCCAATGGTGGATGTGTGTATGTAATGCTCACACACCACAAGGTGAAGTATTTTTTCCAAAATTGCTAATTTTCTGCCAAAAATGGCCTTTGGAGTGCAATCTGTTTTGGGCTTGTTTACCAGCCACGTCAGCGGTCAACAGCCCTTTTCAGGCCCCCAAAACATAAATGAGAGATCTAAGATATTTTTTGTAAGTAGCAGCTTTTGTTTTTTTTTAATTTTGTTTCTTGCATCATACTCGAGACAAATCCCTTGTCATTAAAGCTTCAGGAGTGGGCCCCATCAGATTAGATCTGCAAAAATTTGGTCAAACTGCAAATTCAAAGTGACCCGATTCAGGTCGCTTGGGAACTTAAGGGTTAATCTCGAGAATTTGTGTCTTGGTGCAGGTAAATTTCTTGGATCTTGAGTGGATCCCCAATCTCCCGTAACATTTGGTTGGGCTCCCGGAACGTGTTGATGATGTGAGGCAACGTTTGAAGGGGTTCCTAGGGTCGGTATAGTTGGCATGGGCGGTATTGGCAAGACAACCTTGGCAAAGGCGATCTACCGTGATCATCTTGATCGTATGAATTTCGATGCACACTGCTTCTTGCCAAACATCAGAGCAAGTAATATTGTGGAGACCCAGAGACAATTGCTACGGGACTTGGGTAAGAGTTCAAAGCAGACTGGCAGTCTAAATGAAGAACAAGCTCCGAGGTTCGTAGAGGAGTGTCTCACGGATATGAAAGTGCTCTTGGTGTTGGATGATGTTGCCATTGTAGGCCAAGTAAATGCTCTGGGTCTGAGAAAGGAGTTGAAACCTGGCAGCAAAGTGATTATGACTGGCCTAAATCGGCAAATCTTACGACAGTATGTGGGGGATGACGGAAAGTATGAGGTGGAGAAACTCAGCGAAAAGCTGGCCCTAGATCTGTTTTGCCTACACGCTTTTGTAGACGACAAACGAAAACAAGAGTTTGAAGTGATAGCGACGACTGTTGTGAAAGCTTGTGATGGCCTTCCTTTGAGCCTAGAGGTCATGGGTGCTTTCCTTCGCACTTGTGAGAGCTTGGAAGTGTGGGAAGATGCACTAGTCAAGCTTAGAGATGGAAAGACGTTGGACGGTGAGGAGGATGAAAAGCTGTGGAAGACGTTGCAAATTAGTTACAAATTTCTTTGTCCGGACGACCAGATGATGTTTTTGGACATTGCTTGCTTCTTTTGCAAAGTTCCTTTTTTGAATCATGACAAGCTTGGTGAATATAGCCGGTCTGCTGAAGGTATGCCTGTCGAAACAACGCTGCGAACATGGAGCTCATGAAGTATTGGATTGAAAAATCTGCAGGATAGATGTCTTGTGAAAATAGATGGTGAAAGGAAGTTGATGATGCATGATTAGTTGCGGAACATGGGTCGGAAAATTGCAAGAGAGAATTCCCCACCTTTAGGTGACCGATTATGGGAGGTGGAGAAGGTAGAGATGGCCATTCGAGCTAAACAGGTCTGTCGCGCGGCTTTTACTCACCCATCCCTTCGCTATCCGAGGCGGAAACTCCAAGATAGAAGAGTTGGAAATCTCTAAGTACTTAGCCCGCGCAGAACAATCAGTCATGACCTACAGCTAGTGTATCATGGGGGCGTTTCCTATGCGTTTCCCTTTTCGCATTCATCTTAGCTACCTTTGGCATTGATAATTAAGTATCAGTTTGCTTCATCAATCTATCGGTTTCCTTCACTCAACCATTCAATCCACAGCTTCTCTCAGATCTCTCTACACAGTGTGATTGTATCGTATAAGTATCAGATTATGATTTATCAGGTATCAGGCCGAAGCCATTATGTCTCTAATCTGCTCTCCAATATCACTACAGCTTTGCATATAACAAGCATCTACTAATCCTCTTTTCTCCTTCTTGTGCTCTCCATCTCTTGCCTCCGATCTCCGCTCCTGCCTGACTCCGAAGTCCCCCTCCGAATAATGATGATCCCCCTTCATTCCCCGTTTCTCCCTTTATCCTCCTATCCGCGGTTCTAACCGTTTCCCTCTCTAACCGTCGTATGTGAACTAACATGTTCCCTTCACAGGTGTTGTTCCCCACAGTCGTTCCCTGTCCTACTCTTCGTTCCCTATTATCGTGACAGCTGTGTCAAGCGGTGACTGGTTGTGTTTGGCTGTGTCGGGCTGTGACTGGCTGTGTGGCTGTGCCGGGCTGTGACTGGCTGTGTGGGCTGTGTCTGCTGTGACGACTGTGACGGGCTGTGTGGGCTGTGACGACTATGACGGGCTGTGTTGGCTGTGTGGGCTGTGACTGCTGTGTGGGCTGTGTGGGCTGTGACGACTGTGACGGGCTGTGTGGGCTGTGACGACTGTGACGGGCTGTGTTGGCTGTGACGACTGTGACGGGCTGTGTTGGCTGTGTAACCCCCCTCTACAGTGCGCTGCTGTCACCCCTAAGGCTCCTGTTGGTCTCAGTCTGTGCAAAAATTAAGGGTACCCTACAGATCCCGTATAAGTGTCTAAGTCCCCTACAGTCCTCTAACATTACCCCTTCCCCCTCAAAAAGCCGTGTCCTCACGGTTTACTGTTTTCGAGTAGCAAACCTTTGTGAGTGAGCACCTTGTTGACGTTGATAGTTTCGTGGTGGGCTGTGTGTACGAGCCCGAGGTCTGTCTCTGGTTGACGGAGATGGTTGATCACTACCTGGATAAGTGATGCCCTCTGGAGGCTGATATCGAGGTAATCTTTCCGGCATAGGAGACCCCCGTCGCTTCTTATCTTCCATCTGAATTGCATAGTCTTCTGCCATGTCAAAAGAATTCTGTGAAGAAACAGTTGTATCAGAATCCTCATCTCCTCTCAGATGTTTTAATTTTCGAACCTTTTGTGGAATCATCTGGGGCATACAATGCTGTCCTACCATGTCTGGAAGTTTGCATTTTACAACCTGGTGTAACCGTTGAACAGCAAAATTGGTGTAGACACTGAGCTCTTTGTCTGTCCAGATGAGTGGGGTACCAATTACTGGTGCAGCGTGCAAGTACTTCCATGCCACATGTCCCTTATAGAAAATGTCATCAAGTTCGAATTTCTGTGTTGACAATTGGTTGCAGGCTGCTTGAAACCATGAACGAATTTGAGAATCCTTCTGCATCATAACTTTTGGGTCATATAGGTACATATGAGGTGGCACCGAAGGTAATACCCAATGATCTCCACTGGAGTAACTTTGAAAGCGTGCTTGCATCTTTTGTTGCTCAATGTGGTAACGTATCAGAAAACAAGCAGCATAGTATAGCCCGCACCCCATGACAATACTTGCTATCTCCTTGGTCTTGGTATAAATGAGTCCATGTACAACCTGGAAAGCAACCAATTCCCTCAACATGGTACCTGCCTCGTGCCAGTATTGTGCAAAGTGATGATCTTCAATATGTCGATTGTTTGGAAGAACTTTAGTCCTAGTTGCCACTGGCAGCCAAATACGCATGATTTGGTAGTAATGTGCGAATGACTGCGGAGGACTAAATTCTTTCCAAGCCAAATCCAACATGATGGGAATTTGGTTGAAGGGCATAAGCATAGCCCTGCTGTACTCCCTTGCAGCTGGAGTTTTAGGTGGGTTAAAAGCGGCATTGCCCCATACCTCCGGCTGTGGTGGCTGTGGTGTGGTTGTAGTAACCACAGGTTCAGCTACTGGTACACTGACCTGTTGTGGTGGTGGTGGTACTGGCTCCTGTATCATTGGCATCTCCTGCACCTCCTGTGAAGACTGAAAAGCCAGAGTTCTGGCTTGCAAATAAGAAGCCATTAGCTGTTCGTGAGGGATATAGACTCTTGGTCGATGTTTGAAGTGAGGTCTTCCACTTGAGTCTGGAGTCCGTCTACATTCTCTTGTAACTCTGCTATCCTACTATAGACATTGTCTATAGTAGTTGTGGCAATGTTCTGCACCTGCAGTCTGAGCTCATTCATCTCTCTTTGGGTGAGCTTCCGTGGGCTTTTGCCCTCTACTGGCCCTTGTGCTAACCAGACCTGCATAAGGCTGTTATCCACCAAGCTGCTTGTGGTTCCCCTGAGAGTTTGCTCTTCTCTTAGCTTGTACAATTCCAACTGCTGTTGTAAAGCCTCCATGCGCTTCGCCTGTGGCTCAACCAATTGCGCATAGGCAGCAAGTAGATTATTGGCTTCCTTCGAAGCCTTGTTACTGACCGTGATTTCATTTCTATTGGCCATGATGGTTTGTTGCAACTCCACGATGTGTTTCTCTTGATCAGCTTCCCTCTGCCTGTATTGCTTGAAAGTATCTTCATGGCGACAGATTGTATTCTTCATATCGACAATGAGCTTCATTTGCTCAACATTCTCTTCTTCTGCCTTCGTACATTTTTCCGCTTGACTGTTTATTTCTTTTGTTGATTGGTCAAGCATAGTTGTAAATGTAGCACATTGTATCGCCATCCTGTTATGCACTGTCTGCAACTCCGTATGTAGTGCATTCAGTTCTTGCAACTTGCTTTCATGCTGCACCTGCATTTGGTATAGCTGTTGTTTATGTGCTTCGTGCAACTGGTCTTGCGCGAGGTTTGCCTCAATCAATTGTTGCTTGGCCAACTGCAAAGCCATTTCTGTATTGCCCAAGTCCTGCTTCATCTTGAGAGTGACCTCTTCATCGACCTTGTTTGCACACTCAGTGGCAAGTCGAGCCTCAAACTCCTTCCTGAGTTCCTCTTTCAAGGCTGTCAATTGGGTAATTGGAACATGGGATTTGACATAAGTCCCCAACAAATTAAGTGTCCTGCCTATGGAACTCATCAGCATTGCCTGTTGAGGGTCATCATGGTGAGGTTGCTGCTGTTCCTCCCGATCTTCAACAGTATGATGTCTCACTAACCATTCAGGCCATTGTCCCACCGGATTTTCTTCCTGAACTACTTCATCTATGACTGGTGTTACAGTGTCATGACCTTCTGTCTGTGGTACCTCCAACACAGGTGTGTGCATTATATGCACCTCAGGATTTCCTTGGGCAACTGTTGCACCTCTGGGATTTCTGTCTCCTTGACCAGACCAGAATATTCATAGAGAAGGTCCCCTTTCTCTATTTCTGCCACTATCTGCTCTGTAGTTGGAATCTCTATCCCTTCACTTTCCAAATCAATTATTTCGGGTTGAGTTGCATGGATAACTTGTGACCTTGTAACAAGTCGTTCAAGTGGCTGTGTGGCTGTGATGCAGAAGTAACTTCCTCCTCCCTCTCTGAAGGTCCTGCTTCCTAGTAATAACATTCTTTTGTGCTGCGTGCCCCTTCCTGGTCATGAGCTTGGGAAACATTATCATGCGGAATCCGTGAAGCCAGTGGATCCGCCACTACAGTCTTTCCCCTTCTCTGCCTCTTAGTCTCGGGTTGTGCTGCTAGTCCACCCTCACTGTGTGAAGAGCCTTGCTCTTCCATGCAGTTGTTTCTCTGGCTCAAACACTCCCCATTTCCTTCCTTTCTTTGTGCATTAAGTATGCGCAGAATTAAGGATTATTTGAGCAATGATTGGGCCAGACACTATGATAGGAGACTTTGCGGTAGTACCTTGTAATCTTTTCATCTCCTCTACTAGTGCGTTGTACATTATGTCCGCCCATTGTACCTCTCTGTCCCTTCAGGCCTTTGAGTATTTCCTCTGTGAAGGATCTGCTCAAATATTGTTGGTTCTGTTTCAGGGCAATCAGAACGTTCAATACCTGGCCTATCTCTTTTAACCCTGGGTACACAGCCTTGGTACAAGCATAACCCTGAGTTTTAAAGAAACTCCCTTCTTGGAATAAGTCCCCTATTTGCAGTCTTGCCCTGTGTTCTCCCACATGCACCTGACCTGCTGGCAATTGAAACAATTGCTGGAGGTATAGGGGAGTAATCATTAATTCAACTCCCTTCACCGTTGTTGTTCCTGTCCTTGGCTCAAAGTTCTGCAAAAATTGTAACATGTACTGTCTATGGTGTAGTGTCCAATCTAGGCTTTGCAATCCTTCCAATCTCAGCTCCTCCAGTCATCTTATCGCCTGTGGGGTAGCCATCGTTTGTTTCTGCAGAAATTGTGGTGCTCTTCACCCTGATTTCCTCCATTCCTCTCACTCTCTTCATCTTAGACTCACAGAACTGCTTTGGCTGTAACAACTGCAGGAATGCCTGTAGTGCACAAAGCATAAACGTATGGTTGCCGCAGAAAGCTATGGGTAATCTCTTGTAAGCCTGCGGGGGCTTGCAAGCATTGCTCAAGAGAAAAGCTCTGCTCTGTCGTTTCGTGTCTATGCCACTGCGTAAGTAATATTGCGAGCGTATAGTCTGTTAGTTCCTCCATAGTTTCCAAAGTTATAGCATTTATGGCCTGTCCTGTCGAGACGCCCGTTACTCAGAACGACGCCGCCTCTTGCGCTCAATTTCCTTCCATTTTCTTGATCATTTCTCTGGTTTTCTATTGGCTGTATCCGCTGTGACTGGATTTTAACTTTTATCTTCTTTAGTGGACTTTCCCTGTTGGATAGTCCACTAGGATCACACATGCGACATGAATTCGCTTTTCTGTACTTGCCGTTCGTTCCGTTTCCCTTTTCCGTATTCATTAATGGGCCCGCCTTTCATCCCATTTGACGGCCGTTCTTTTCCTCTTTCTTTTTGACACCTGTCCTTGCACTTCATTCTCTGCTGTGTGTGCACCCCTGACCTCCACGTGTCTATTTTTAAAGTAATTTCCGTTTTCTTCTTCCGTCATCCATTTTCCTGAAGTTATTATGTGTCCACTTGTCACTGATTCTATGGATGGTGTAACTTTAGTAGGCTGTGTTGAGCTGTGACAGGCTGTGTCATACTGTGTGTTACGCTGTGATAGGCTGTGATGGCACTGTGGTAAGCTGTGATAGGCTGTGACACGCTGTGGTAGGTTGTTATAGGGTGTGGGTGTGCGCCGTGCGGGCTGTGGTTGGCTGTGTCACGTCGTGACGGGCTGTGATAGGCTGTGTTGCGCCTTGGCGGGCTGTGATAGGCTGTGTTCACGTTTGTTTGCCCACCCTGGTCGTATATGCTGGCCTAGCGACAAGTGTTCCATACTCCGTTCGTAACACTGGTGCAGCCCGTGGACTGTTCTTGCGGTTCAACATGCAAATCATGCTGCAGGGGTTTGTCATGGATACCACTGTACCCTTCAACTTATTTGCATTGACTCTTCCCAGCATTTCTTTGTTAATGGTTTGTAACATGGCGGTGTTGTTATCATACATCTTTTGTATGACATAAGGTCCTTTCCATGGTGATTTAAGCTTAGAAGCTTGAATCTTTCCTTTCTTCTGCAACCATAGAACCAAATCCCCCGTCTTAAAAGTCTTTAATTTGCCTTCATCAAACTGTTCCTTTCGCTTCATCTGAATTCTGGTCATATTATCAGCTGCATCAGCACGTACTTCTTCCACATGGTATAATTCATGTTTCCTGACCTTGATGGAGTTGCAATTCCATTCTTTTCCCCACTCCATTCTTCATTCCGTATGGTAGTAACAGGAATTCCACTGGAAGTAAGGCTTCCATACCATAAACTAATTGGAATGGTGTATACTTAGTTGTGACTTTATATGAAGTCCTGTATGACCACAAAGCTGTCAGCAGCTTTGTATCCCAATCCGTTCTGTTTGCATTGACTATCTTAGCCAAGATAGTACATAGTATTTTGTTGGTAGCCTCTGCCTGCCCATTACCCTGTGGGTAATATGTTGTACTCTTTCTATGCACAATCATAAACTCTTTAGTCAACAACTCAATGGTCTCATTCATGAAGTGACTTCCTTGATCACTGATAAATTCTAAGGGACATCCAAAATCGTGTAAGTATGTTCTCGTACAGGAACCTTGCTGTGGACTTGGCTGTGTTGTCCCTCAAAGCTTTAGCTTCCACCCACTTTGTAGTATAATCAGTGGCTGTAATTATGTACCTGTTTCGTGTATTCTTGGATGGTGGATTAATTGGTCCAACAAAGTCTAGTCCCCATTTCTGAAATGGTTCCGTAGGCATTGTAGGATGCAAGGCCATTCTTCCAGATCTCTGCAAAGGTCCTAGCCTTTGACATTCATCACACTTCTGACAATACTCATGTACATCTTTGAACAAAGTAGGCCACCAGTATCCTGCGAGTAGTATCTTTCTACTGGTAGTCTCTTCTCCAAAATGACCTCCAGCCACTCCTTTATGAACTTCCTCCAAGACTTTATTTACTTCATGGTGGTACAAGCATCGTTTTAGTACTCCATCAGGTCCTAACTTATACATTCTGCTTCCTACCATAGTATAAGGTAAAGCTCTGATAGCAATTCTCTTCCTCTGCTCCTTACCATAACTAGGTGGGCACTGACCATGAGCAAGGTAGTATCTGATTGGCCACTGCCAATCTAACCATTCATCTGCACTTCCTTGCACCTCCATTACAAATAAACTCGCATCAGGTAACTGATCGTCCACTCCTGTGGCGGCCTCTCCTGTTGTTAGTCGTGACAAATGATCTGCCACAAGATGCAAACGGCCAGGCTTGTAAATAACCTCGAACTCAAACTCATGCA
Source organism: Takakia lepidozioides (assembly GCA_030704615.1). NCBI lineage: Eukaryota > Viridiplantae > Streptophyta > Takakiopsida > Takakiales > Takakiaceae > Takakia > Takakia lepidozioides. The sequence continues at coordinate 69,336,677 of CM060732.1, read as the reverse complement.
AGATTATTAACCACCTCGCTATCCTTCCACTTATCAAAGGTTTGTTCACCAGATATATCAGAGCCTGGTGATCCACATAAAACATAAACTTTCTTCCCAATAGGTAATGCCTGAATTTCTTGACTGCATAAATCATTGCCAATGCTTCTCTTTCCGTTGTACTATAGTTCCTCTCAGCACTGTTCATCAATCGGCTAGCATAGTACACAGGTGAATCTATATTTCCTGTAACATTCTGGGCTAACACCGCACCCAACGCTTCTCCTGATGCATCGCAGTGAACATGAAATACTACATGCCAGTGAGGGTTAATCAGCACAGGTGTAGTTGTTACTGACAGTGTAAGTTCCTCAAACGCCTGTTGACATTCAGCTGTCCAGGCAAACACTGCATCTTTCTTCAGAAGCTTGCTCAATGGTGCTGCTATTTGTGCATACCTTTTGACAAATCTTCTGTAATAACTGGTTTGCCCAAGGAATCTCCTTAAACTCTTAACATTCACTGGTGGTGGAGAGACTTTAATGGACTCTGTCTTCCTGGGATCCACAAGAAGTCCCTTCTTACACACAATGTGTCCCAGAAGCACCCCTGAGTTCACACAGAAAGTACACTTCTCTGGATTCAAGCCCAGACCTCTCATCCTGCATCTGGCCAGGCATAACTCCAATTTATGCAAGTGCTCATTCTTAGAGCTGTACACACTGAAATCATCCAAAAACACCTGCATGAAATCATCCAGATACTCATGAAAAGATTCACTTATCACTCTCTGAAAGGTCGTTGGTGCATTACAAAGTCCAAAGGGCATGACTTTGTATGCATAAGCCCCCCAGTCTGTGATGAAAGCTGTTTTCCCTTGGTCTTCTTCTGCCACTTGCACTTGATTATAACCACTGAAGCCATCCATGAATGAGTACATCTCATGGCCTGCCACAGTGTCTAATACTGCTTCTGTGAATGGCAAAGGGAAAGGATCTTTCTTCGTACAAGCATTCAGCTTCTTATAGTTCACACATACTCTTAGCTTGCCATTCTTCTTTGGAACTATAACAATGGGTGATAACCAAGTTGTATACTCTATTGGGTATATAAACTTAGCCTCAGCCAACTTCTTTATCTCTTCTCCAACCTTCTGTGCGTAGTTGGGATTCATTCTATACCTCGCCTGTTGATTGGTACTGACCCTGGTTCCAGTTCAATCTTATGCTGACAGACTTCAGGTGGTATCCCTTTTAGATCCTCATAGCTCCAAGCAAATACATCTCTGTATTTGATGAACAAGCTTTTAGCTTCTTCGAAGAATTCCGGCTCCAAATCAGCTCCTACTTTCACCATTCTCGGTTCCTCCTGAGTTCCCACATTTACTTCTCTCACCTGCTCATCAGCTGTGATTGTCCAACCAGTCACCACTTCATCCTTTAAGCTCACAGTGGCTGGTTCTTCTAGGATTTCTATCTCTCCCTCCTTTTCTTCATAGAAATGTGGTGGGTAACAGTTGGTTTCCTCTTCAATTGGTGTTGCCGACACTACACCACAGCAGATACCTCTTAAACAACTTAGGCTTTCCAGCCGCATCTCCGCAACCTGCTCCCATTCTGGGTGTGCAGCAAATAGGGTAGCTTCCTGCTCCTCATCCAGTCCTCCTCTCCAGTCATACTCTCTGACTCCTCGAGGTCTTCTTGTAGCAGGTAATCTACTAGATTTCTTTGTGGTAATTTGTATCTAGTGCATCCCATTATGCACAGTTAGTAACTGAGAATTCCAGTCATGGAATACCCTGGCCTGTTTCAGCCACGGACGTCCCAATAATAAGGAGTAAGCCTCCATGACTTCATCCATTTTTAATACAGTTACTGTGATCATAAAGATCATTTTCTGTATCTGTATCTTAACTCCTCTTATTAATCCCAATGGTTGTACACTTCTTTGATCTGCCATTGTTACTGTAAATGGGGCTGGTTTCATGTTACTTAGACCAAGCTTCTTCCTTAATTGGTCTGTCATGATATTTACTCCAGAACCACCATCTATCAGTACATCAGTTAGTTCTGTGCTTCCAATTCTCAATTGGATTACTGGCATAGAATCATCAAAGTCCATGACTGGTTCTCGCCCTTCCGGCTTCACATTATAACTGGTCACCTTGCTGTTCAGGTCTGTGTTTCCTGTCTCTTGGGCAATTCGATTGATTGCCTGGTACAGCCTGTGCCTACAATAAGGTGCCACAGCTAATAGCTGTCCAATGGTAATTTCTGCTTTGGTCTGACATATTACTGCAGCCAAAGTCTCTTCATTACTTTGCATGTCTGCATCTTCTTTTTTCCTTTCTTCCTCACTCCCTTCTTTTTCTCCATCCGAATCAGAGGAATCTGCCACAGGAATATCAGTACTCTTTTGCATTTCCCTTATAGTATCTGCCACTTCCTTGTGCAGTTCCTTCTCATCTTTCCAAGTCTCTTCATCTTCAGGCATATCATTGCCACTTCCATCCTCATCTTTTCCTCTTCTACTGGAGGTATTAGTTTGGCTTTACTTCTTGTTACTATCATTGTACTTACTTATGGTACAACACATGGCCTAACCATGTGAGCTGCCACCACTGGGCCCTCATTCACAGGAGCTCTCATCTCATTCTGGTGTCTTATCCAGAATGAACAGGCTGCCTTGCGATGTCCTAGCTGATTACAATAGTAACATAGCTCTTCACCATTGGGTCCTCGCCCTTGGTCTGTTCTTGGATTATTTCTATAATCCTGATTCCCGGACTGGTAATTCCCCTTGGGTTACCCTGATAGTTGCCTCTGGAATTTCCTTGGTAATTCCCTCTTGAATTACCTCTCCCTTCCATGCCATTGTTATAACCACCAGACCTACCATAGTGGTCCTGATCATTATTTCTTCTTGGCTGGGGCTGCACCTGATGCACCCTTACTTGCCTAGGTTCTCTTGCAGCTGTCCTTCTGTTGTAGTAACAATTCTCAGTAGAATGGTTATCCATTTTACAGATAGTACAGTGTTTCTCCTTCATGTGGCATTCTGTGGTGGTATGGCCTTCATTCTGGCACTTTGCACACCATACACCCTTCCTCCAATGTGTTGCAGCCTCTGTGGCATACTTCTTCAAGATTTCTTCCAATTTTTTTTCATAGTTATCCCTCTTCAACTTCTCCTTTCTCTTACTCTTTCTTTTTAGTTCTTGCTCTTCTTCTTCATCTGACTCATCCTCAGAGTCCTCATCTTCTTTTTTCTCTCTCCTGAGCATTCCCAATTGCTCAATTCTGTTCGCAGTTTCAAATGCCTCCTCCACTGTATTATGGGGTAACATATCCACTCCTTTTGCAACTCTGGTCTTAATCCACTCACAAACCAAGTCTTCTGTAAACCGGGCGCTGGTACTGCAGCCAGCTTTTTCATCATCAATTCCATCTTCTCCATATACTCTTCAACAGTTTCATGCTTCTTCTGCTTCAGCTGTTGTAAACTTCCATACACTTCATCCTCAGTTTTACTTGTCCTGAACCTATTTCGAAATGCTGTATTCAAGCCATTCCAGGTTAGGAAATGATTATCAGGGAATCTTGCATACCATTCACTTGCTTTCTTGATAAGTGAACAAGGAAACAGTCTCATCTTGGCATCATCGCCATTCTCATTGTTCACTATACACATGTGCTCAAATTGGCTAATGTGTACATCGGGATCCCCTTTTCCTGAATATATTGGAAAGGGTGGTTTTGCCCCTGTTGGTTGTAACGCCATCTGTGGCCCTACCTTCTGCCCACTGACAGGTGCTGGCACCCTTGCTGGTGCTGGTCCTTCTGGACCTGTTGTTTTTGTGGTGGATCTTCCACCAAGTGGTGGCCCCTGAGCACTCCTTGCTTCTGGTCCCACGATATTCACAGTATTCCCAGCTTCAGTTGCACTACTTCCCACACTCCCTGTCCCCCAGAGCCAGATCCAGGCAGCCCGCCTGATCCCCCTGAGCCGACACCTTCGTTGGCCTGTGATCCAAGTGCTCCACTTGATCCAGGTCCAACGGGTTGGGATGTCCTGGTTGTAGTCTCAACCTCAGCTGTTGGGTCTACTTCTTCATATTCTTCCTCTTCTAATTTCTTCTCTCTGTTTTCATCCTCCAAGTTCTGCCCTTGGGTTTCTTCTTCACTCATGTAACTCAACTGTAATGGTGTTGGAGAGTCTGAACTCTCCGTTGGCTCTGCCACATCCTCTTCTCCTTCTTCATCTTCTGCTTCAGAAACTGGAGTTCCTGCTTTTGGTGTTCCATGCCAACTCTTATCAAAGATTTCTGTCAAATCTTTTATCCAAGGATGTACCTCAGATCTTTCTCCTCGTGATTGATCTTCTTCCTGTACCAATTCCCTTAATCTTTCTTGCAAAGAAACAGAAGGAGTGGCATCCAACTCTAGTTCTTCCGGTATAGGTGATGCACTTTTTGATCTTGATGGTGTGAGAGGTCCAGATGATTCCCCTATGTCTATTCCTCTCTCCCAAAGATATGGATAATTAGCTTTCAGATAGCTTTCTCTTTTTGATGAATATCTTTGTCGTCTAGCTTCTCTTTCATCACTCATGTCCCATGTCTTTCATTTCTTTTAATGTGGCAATAACCAAAACTCTCTTCTGTAATATCTCTCGTATATGCCTGGGTTTCTTTCAAGCTTCAATGCACCCTTGGCTATACTTGAAGTCTCCGTTACCATATAACCATATGGCAAACAAGTCTGAAAAGCTGTTCTTGGTGTGAGTTTGATCCACAAAATATCCTTTGGAATCCAATTCTTTACCAGTACAAGCTCTTCATGCATATGAGTATAAACATTCACCTTTCTTTCTTCCCAGCCTTCAAACTCTACTCGTTTAATGGATAGCAACGCTATCACATAAACTAATGTTGGTAACCAACGTGCTCTTCCTCTACAGGCTACCTGATAAATCTTTATCACTCCTTTCTCCAGACCCCATTCTGGATCAGCATCATGCACTCGTTTAAGAATATTTTCTTTACATCCGTCTGGCAATTCCAAGAACCTTTGAAAGAATTGTTTGGACAATCTTTCTTCCTTCGTTCCACAGGGAATTTGATTCACTTCAAATTCTTTAATGGTCCAACCACCATGATCCCACCAGATGCCTGTCACATCTGGTTGTTCATGTCCCAGGTCCCCAGTATGGTCGCCAAATGTCGCGCGGCTTTTACTCACCCATCCCTTCGCTATCCGAGGCGGAAACTCCAAGATAGAAGAGTTGGAAATCTCTAAGTACTCAGCCCGCGCAGAACAATCAGTCATGACCTACAGCTAGTGTATCATGGGGGTGTTTCCTATGCGTTTCCCTTTTCGCATTCATCTTAGCTACCTTTGGCATTGATAATTAAGTATCAGTTTGCTTCATCAATCTATCGGTTTCCTTCACTCAACCATTCAATCCACAGCTTCTCTCAGATCTCTCTACACAGTGTGATTGTATCGTATAAGTATCAGATTATGATTTATCAGGTATCAGGCCGAAGCCATTATGTCTCTAATCTGCTCTCCAATATCACTACAGCTTTGCATATAACAAGCATCTACTAATCCTCTTTTCTCCTTCTTGTGCTCTCCATCTCTTGCCTCCGATCTCCGCTCCTGCCTGACTCCGAAGTCCCCCTCCGAATAATGATGATCCCCCTTCATTCCCCGTTTCTCCCTTTATCCTCCTATCCGCGGTTCTAACCGTTTCCCTCTCTAACCGTCGTATGTGAACTAACATGTTCCCTTCACAGGTGTTGTTCCCCACAGTCGTTCCCTGTCCTACTCTTCGTTCCCTATTATCGTGACAGCTGTGTCAAGCGGTGACTGGCTGTGTTTGGCTGTGTCGGGCTGTGACTGGCTGTGTGGGCTGTGTCTGCTGTGACGACTGTGACGGGCTGTGTGGGCTGTGTCGGCTGTGTGGGCTGTGACGACTGTGACGACTGTGACGGGCTGTGTGGGCTGTGACGACTGTGACGGGCTGTGTTGGCTGTGACGACTGTGACGGGCTGTGTTGGCTGTGTAACCCCCCTCTACAGTGCGCTGCTGTCACCCCTAAGGCTCCTGTTGGTCTCAGTCTGTGCAAAAATTAAGGGTACCCTACAGATCCCGTATAAGTGTCTAAGTCCCCTACAGTCCTCTAACAAGGTCATGCATGAGAGAGAGAGAGAGAAGACCCTGGCCGAAGCCGGCGTAACTAAGAGCCACTTTGCCTAAAGGCTACCACCCCCCTCTCGAGGGTGGGCCCTATGGTGATGCATCATACAACAGTGTAGAAGTTGGTATTTTATTATACGAGTAGCGTTGCTGAATTGTGTGGATATCATACCTTTGTTGTCTAATTACTCGCCATCGAGAATCAAGTTTCTGAAGCATGTGTTGCTAAAATCAATGTGTATCAATTCGATGCTTAAACAAGTAATGGATCTAGAATATGAGTCAAGGATACCTAAGCCCATCCTTTAACGCCTTTGTTCCAATTTCATGCAGGTGGATATTTCTATGCAGGGCGTGTCATTGGCAGGCTCGACAACGAATTTATCGACGAATACGATGAGCGAGTTCACAAAAATGCCCCACCTTCGGTTGCTCAGCTTGGATGGTTGTAGTCGGCAAAATGTGGAGTATTGTCTTGGGGAACACTCAAGTCAATTGAGACTACTCTTTCTGCGTTCTACCGTCGTTAGGATATCTCAAGAAGTTATGTGTGCTTGATTTGAGTCATAGTCCGTGTTTGCACAAACTACCAGACAATATTGGGGTTCTCATATGTTTAGTGGAGTTACATCTCATCGGATGCATATCTTTGGAAAATCTACCAGAATCCATTTGCTGCCTGAGTCATATACAATACCTCAACCTGAGTGAGTGTGGGAGGCTTAAGGAGCTGCCAGAGCGGATGGGGGAACTTGAGAGATTTCAAGTGCTCGACTTGAGGGGTTGTGGTCAGCTCGGCAAGTTGCCCGAGTCGATCTGCCGCCTCACCCAATTAGAACGGCTCTACCTAAGCATTTGTCACGAGCTTACGGAGCTGCCAGGGCGGATGGGGAAACTTAAGAGGCTGCTAGTGCTCGACTTGAGGGGTTGTGGTCAGATAGGCAAGCTACCCGATTCAATCTGTCGTCTCACCCAATTAGAAAATCTCGACCTAGTCAATTGTCACGTGCTTACGGAGCTGCCTGAGCGGATGGGGGAACTTGACAGGCTGTTAGTACTCGACTTGAGTGGTTGTGGTAAGCTAGGCAAGCTGCCCGAGTCGATCTGCCGCCTCACACAATTAGAACAGCTCGACCTAAGCTTTTGTCACGGGCTTTACGAAGCTGCCAGAGCAGATGGGGGAACTTGAGAGGCTGCTAGTGCTCAGCTTGAGTGGTTGTGGTCAGCTAGGCAAGCTGCACGAGTCGATCTGCCGCCTCACCCAATTAGAACAGCTCGACCTATATAATTGGCACGGGCTTACGGAGTTGCCTGAGCGGATGGGGGATTTTGAGAGACTGCGAAAGCTCCACTTGAAGGGTTGTGGTCAGCTAGGCAAGTTGCCCGATTCAATCTGCCGCCTCACACAATTAGAAATGCTCGAACTATACGGTTGTCACGGGCTTACGAAGCTGCCTGAGCGGATGGGGATACTTGAGAGACTGCGAAAGCTCTATTTGATAGGGTGTGGTAAGCTAGGCAAACTGCCCGAGTCAATGTGCCGCCTCACCCAATTAGAACAGCTCTACCTAAATGAATGTGAGGGGCTTACGAAGCTGCCAGAGCAAATCGGGGAACTTGAGAGATTACGAAAGCTCTACTTGATAGGGTGTGGTAAGCTAGACAAGCTGCCTGTTAGAGGACTGTAGGGGACTTAGACACTTATACGGGATCTGTAGGGTACCCTTAATTTTTGCACAGACTGAGACCAACAGGAGCCTTAGGGGTGACAGCAGCGCACTGTAGAGGGGGGTTACACAGTCGTCACAGCCGACACAGCCAACACAACCCGTCACAGCCATCACAGCCACACAGCCAACACAGCCCGTCACAGTTTCGCACAGCCAGTCACAGCCCGTCACAGTTTCACACAGCCAGTCACAGCTTGATACAGCGGTCACATCATAGGGAACGAAGAGTAGGACAGGGAACGACTGTGGGGAACAACACCTGCGAAGGGAACATGTTAGTTCACAGACAACGGTTAGCGAGGGAAACGGTTAGAACCGCGGAGAGGAAGATAAAGGGAGAAACGGGGAGATGGGGATCATTATTCGGAGGAGGACTTATGAGTCAGGCTGGAGCGGAGATCGGAGGCAAGAGATGGAGAGCACAAGAAGGAGAAAAGAGGATTAGTAGATGCTTGTTATATGCAAAGCTGTAGTGATATTGGAGAGCAGATTAGAGACATAATGGCTTCGGCCTGATACCTGATAAATCATAATCTGATACTTATACGATACAATCACACTGTGTAGAGAGATCTGAGTGAAGTTGTGGATTGAATGGATGAGGAAGGAAACCGATAGATTGATGAAGCAAACTGATACTTAATTATCAATGGTAAGGTAGCTAAGATGAATGCGGAAAGGGAAACAAATAGGAAACACCCCCATGATACACTAGCTGTAGGTCATGACTGATTGTTCTGCGCGGGCTGAGTACTTAGAGATTTCCAACTCTTCTATCTTGGAGTTTCCGCCTCGGATAGCGAAGGGATGGGTGAGTAAAAGCCGCGCAACACTGCCCGATTCAATCTGTCGCCTCACACAATTAGAAAACCTCGACCTACACAATTGTCAAGGGCTTACGAAGCTGCTTGAGTGGATGGGGAAACTTGAGAGACTACGATGGCTCAACTTGAGGGTTTGTGGTAAGCTAGGCAAGCTGCGCGATTCAATCTGTCGCCTCACTCAATTAGAAGAGCTCCTCCTAGACAATTGTCACGGGCTTATAGAGCTGCTTGAGCGGATGCGAGAACTTGAGAGGCTGCGAGTGCTCGACTTAATGGGTTGTGGTCAGGTAGGCAAGCTACCCGAGTCAATCTGCGGCCTCACACAATTAAAAGAGCTCCACCTAAATGGTTGTCAGGGGCTTATGGAGCTGCCAGAGCAGATGGGGGAACTTCAGAGACTGCAAGTACTCGACTTGAGCGATTGTGGTCAGCTAGGCAAGTTGCCCGATTCGATCTGCTGCCTCACCCAATTAGAAAAGCTCTACCTAAAAGGTTGTCACGGGCTTACGGAGCTGCCAAAGCGGATGGGGGAACTTGAGAGACTGCAATTCCTCGATTTGAGCAATTGTGGTCAGCTAGGCAAGCTGCCCGATTCGATCTGCTGCCTCACCCAATTAGAAAATCTCTACCTAAACAGTTGTCACTGGCTTATGGAGCTGCCAGAGTGGATGTGGGAACTTGAGAGACTGCAAGTGCTCGAGTTGGACTGTGGTTGTGGTCAGCTAGGCAAGTTGTCGGATTCAACCTACCGCCACATGCGATCAGGAAAGCTCAATGTAATTGGGTATGAGGGGTATACGGGGTTGCCCGAGCAAAAAGGGGAAGTTGAGAGGGTTCAAGGGGTGGAGTCGGAGGGGTGTGATGAGCCCGGCGAGCTGCCCAAATTAGAAAAGCTCAATGGTCAGAAAAAAATCACTACTCTGTATGGGTCCCGTACCCTTTTCTAGAGACATCCAACAGTAAATCCAAAAGTATTTGTTAGTGGGCACATTGAAAGCTCATAAACCGAGGTTTGCAGCATGCTACTTTGGAGACTTCCTCTCGTACACTACATCATCTGGGCGATCTCCAAGTGATCCCTTGTCCACTAGGCTAGGCTGATAAGCTACGTTCACTGTTAGGATCCCACATTACTCTTATTGATTGGGAAAATATACAGTAAAGTCAAAGTAAAATGGGAGAGCGTAGGACCCTTCAGGCTGGATGGACCATCTCTCTCATCAGAAGCTGGCCAAAGCAGAATGGGTCGCCCAAATATAGACAGTTGTCAGCTAAAATCAGATGCACAATGCATGGCAGGTATGAGAGCACAACGAGGTAGAAAATCTCATTGACTTCTGATGTTACAACATGTGGGAGTATGCGTTTGTAACCAGTCTTTATGGCAGGAAGTTTTAAAGGCACCCTTGCATTCGTACAAGTCAATTCAACTTGCAAGCCAGCTATCTCCGGCGCGTATCGGGGAAGTCGTGTGGATGAAATCCTTTCAAAGTAGAGCCCTCGCAGTAGATGTCTTGCTCTTCTTGTTGACTCGACGACGATGTAGATGACGTTTAGCCATCCGGCTGTCAACGCACCCTCGGTCAGCCCTCGCCACCCACTTGTCATCCATTGATGTCTCATCTTCATCCAGGTGCATTCGTAGCCTCAGCCAGTTCAAAGTTGTACGTCTCTCGTGCAACACTGAGCCATACCTAGGTAAGTAGTGCGGGGGGTGTAGAGAGGATTGTGCCGCGCTCAGAAGAAGATGAACACCGCGTGCATTCAGCACAGTTATCTCAATCTCGTTGGTCTCTGATTTTGTGCAGCCCCGTTCTTTCCTCCTCCTGCTGTTGCCCATGTGATATTGTTGTCTCAGTACTCCGGCGACCTCGAGATGGTAGGTCAATCTACATTGTTTTCTAGCCTTCAGCCTAGGAACTAGACTCTACCTATGGACAACCGATAGAAAGAGAAATAAGTTTTTCGACTACCCATTAGAATGTGTGGCTCGGAAATCTAGTCGGCTTTCGACGCTACTTTTATCTACTCAATAACTGTGGATTATCTGGAATGTCATTCAGATGTCTAATCAAGTATCACAAAAATACTAGAAATATCCATCTGGGCAGCTGATGCCGGAAATACGTAGTCAAGGCACATCACTGGCCTTGCAAAGGACTTTGTGCTGCTCTGGTAAGGAGTCTCAAACTCACCTGGAAGATACAACCCCTGAAGCAGAAGATACATCATACTTGTTCCGACCCTCCCCAAACCGTAAGTAGAAAATAAGATTGGCAGAGGACCTCTGTGTCGAGAAGAAGAAAAATGCATAAGTGTTCAACTGTTGGTCGAAGAACGCATCAAAAATATTCTGATAATTCCTTGCTTGGAAAACAACTGAGTCGTCGTCACAGACTGTGTTGATGAACACCATTGCTATTTTCTCGAAATCCTTCTTTCTCACAATTTTCAACTGAGTTTTTGCGTCGGTGAACTTCATGTTCCCTCCAATAATTTGATCATCTGACTTGAAGGTTTCGCTGAGGTTGGGGCATTTGCACGAATGGGTGGACCAAAAAAGATAGATGTTGAGTCCATAGAAAAATATATTTTTTAAGCCAATTTTGTTAGTTTATTTTTAGAAAAAAATAGATAGTAGTATACCAAACATTTTTAATAAAGAGCCCCCCCCCCCCAAAAAAAAATATTGAATACATTATTTATTAGATATTTTAATCTGACGTCAAAATTTAGAGCTTACAACCACTTGTCCAGATATCACCTGGCCATTGTAGATTATAGGTTTGTATGCCTTTTGGTAAAAGATAACACCCCAAAAACCCAAAACATAATATGTTATGGACAATTTGTTTTTTAGGTGTAAAATAGTCCATAGCTCTCAATTCCTAAGGTAACTAGTCCATATGAAAGTGGATTTGGGTTGGTTTTAGAAATACACCCCTAGTATGTTTTTCTTTGTGCTATTATATGAGTGTAGATGATGTTTTTTTACTCCATAAGATTTTATGTGTAACATATGCAGTCCACAGCAATCAACTTTAAAAGTCCATAGCTCTCTGGTACATGATTGTTTTTGCAATCTAACAATTGGTACACATACCTATTGTAGTTAGAAACCCTATCGCATATAAATTTAGATGAAATATTGAATTGTTGGACAAATATGGTTAAAATCATGGAGGGAAGTCACTGCAGAAACTACATGTTACGCAGTTTTTGGTCCACCCATCTGTGCATTTACCAGTTCCTATTTTGTTCTCCTTGTCCTCGACGTTTTTCTTGCATGAAAGCACGTATTTGATGAACGCATCAGTCGCTGGCTCGGTCTTCATGTTCATTTTTACTTTGTTATTCATGTATTTGCTCCCGAGTTTCTGACGGAATGTCTTGAATTCCGCTTTGTTCTTCTTCACTTCGTGCCATTCTTCTTTTATATACGGCTCGGGGTGTTGTTTGCTTCTGGGATTAAACCCCAATACCACCATGACATCGTCGATGATAAACCTCCGGGCCTTCATTTGGTCAATGTAATCTGGCATGCTCTATATCTTAGGGTCCTTACCCTTGTAAGGATGACGAACGTAGAATTGCAAGTCCAATATCTTCTGGGCTACCTTCTTCATTTGTCGGGGATTCAAGCCTTGGAGCTTGCGGACGGCAGATTTTATCAGCTGCAATTGTTCACCCTTGTGCTTCTTTCCGTTAATGTCTAGGAGGTTTCCCTTCTCCCACTCATTGAAAACCTACTGCCACTTCGCCCAAATATCGTCATCGCATAGGACCAATGTCATGGCCTCCTTTATGCTTAGCATCTCCAATATAAGTTGTGAGGCTTGCAAAAATTCATGGGGAGCAGAAATAGCAGGTCAGATCAACGTACTGCGAGTATAGGCAATTTCTAGTGAATGTAAAACTGGACCTTAAAAGAAAATGGAAGCCCGAGTGATTACCTTCCACTGAACGATTTCAGATTTTGAAATGTTGTCGCTGAATTTTCTGGGCCTCCCCCTCAACTCATAGTACAACCGCATGTGAGCAAGCTTCTCCGGGAATGTCGTGTCGAATTTTTGGGCTTTATTTGGATCGTTTAGGAGCTTTGAAATCTTCACCAGTCCAATATTATTATCTGACCAGACGATAATTGAAGGCCATTCGCAGTAGTAAAACCTCAACTCCAGGTCAGTAATCTCATCCACGAGTTCCTGAGGAGGAAAGTGTTGCATCAACATGGAAATGAACAAGAGTGAAATTGAAGAATAAAAAGAAGCACGCGCGATCGCGCGAGGTTGCATAATTAAGCATCTCATTGAAATTCTTGTAAAATACCTTTGCAGCCATAATAGTGTGCTGGCCTCCAATCACGAAGAATCTTTGAATTGTGAATGTCTTCCGCTGCCGAGGTTTCATCACAGAAATCGAGCGGTCAAAGCATGTTCATTCCTTGGCTAGGTAGACATGATGCTTAGAGTCTAGAACTCGCAGTTTGTAGAGACGGGCTTTAACTTCGTCCTTGTGCTTTACATTCAATGGACGATATACCATGCTTCTTGGAGCAAGTTCCATCCTTGAGACGTCAATTGAAATTATAGTGTTGAACCCAAAAAAAAAACATGTCTTTGTAGTCCTTCTCCAGATTTTTCTGCATCGCCTCGCACTTGGCTTTGTCGAAAATCTCACCAGTTTTTGGCTTCTTGTTGTTGGTCATAAATACAATATCGAGCGCTGCTTTCTTTTTCTTTTTCCCGGCCGGCTGCTCCTCCTCATTCTCAGTCTGTGAAGACCCTGCCGTGGACTTCCGTTTTCCTTTATTGGGCTTTGCCCCCCTTCGCCGCCGCTTTGTCTTGTCTTCGTTGTTGAGGTTTCCCTGCGCATGGAGTACATCTTGGAAAATGTTCCAAGCGCAGACGAACCTCTCTGCATTTAGGCCTGAACCATCTTCCGGAAAATTGAATCCCATCTTAACAGCATCTTTCATCATTGCTCTGCGCACACGATAAGATATTTCCAATGAAAAGCCAAATGTCTTTGGCGCTGTACCATCCTCCCTGATGAACACCACCATCATCGGATTGTCAACGTCGGACTCTTGAGTGAGCGCTCGCATGGCTGCCCTATAGTCTTCAGAAATACATATACATGTATAGTGTTCTTCGTTTTGTTGTGGTTTTAAATATTTTTGATATTTTAGATCAACAAAAATAAGATTTTTAGAAGGTTATTGATCTATGCGGACATCAAAGTCCTCCACCGACAACTTTACTACCAACTACTATAACCTAATCTTAAGTATATATATGTCTTCGCTCGAAGGTTGTAACAGAATCCATCAGACTCACAACCAAACAACCACATGCGACCTCCTCGTAATACTTCTTCGTCTTGCCATTTCATTTGAGAAGCTAGACGCCAGAGATATTCAGCAAAAAGAGAAAGCTATCTGAAAGCTAATTATCCATATCTTTGGGAGAGAGGAATAGACATAGGGGAATCATCTGGACCTCTCACACCATTAAGATCAGAGAGTACATCACCCATACCGGAAGAACTAGAGTTGGATGCCACTCCTTCTTTTTCTTTGCAAGAAAGATTAAGGGAATTGGTACGGGAAGAAGATCAATCACGAGGTGAAAGATCTGAGGTACATCCCTGGATAAAAGATTTGACAGAAATCTTTGATAAGAGTTGGCATGGAACACCAAAAGCAGGAACATCATGGCACTACATTCATCAGTGGTGCTCACCATTCTCATTCTCATAGACTTGAGCGTTCAAGGCGGTGTTGTGGCACTTGGCATCGATTGCCGCGGAAGCTCCGATTACAATAATGCGGGGAACCATGGAGCACTGCAATAGTTGGTGACCGTCATCAACGATATCAACCCCAATGGTTTTTATAACAATAAAAAACAAATTACATGCGGCGCTTTCGAGGGACAATTCGTTTGTGTCTTCTACTAAAAGGTCCGGCGGCACTCCCGGCTACTCGATCAAGACCTTGATTCAACAACTTGCAGATCACGATTGTAAGGTCTGCGGGAGTATGCCACTTTTCTATCCATAAGACAACATTGTTGCTGACGAGATGTTGACCGCCAACACGGTCGCCTTTGGCTGCAATTATAATGGTCATGCCAATAACATTGACCTATACTAAGCGGAAAGCAAATCTCATGAAGTGAACACGATGACAGTGATATGAATATAGCAAAAGTCTTTAGGGGGTGATTGCAGCCTACAATGTCCATTTTTTGACGTCATCGCGTCATTTTTCTTGTACGTAGTTTGTTGGTATTGGTCCATAATCCTAAATTTAAAAGGGACTCATAATGTTGCACCTATCTACGTATAGTATCTATCAGTGTTGTACTAGTATGTGCAAGTCAGCCAGGGTATGTGCATTGGTATGTGTAAGGATATTGTAGAACATACCAGTTGGGTATGTCTTGGGGGGTATACACCAGCTATATCCTTGACCCCGGGTTTTGAACACTGGACCTACCCCCCTACCTACCATACCATTCTAAGTATGAAATATTTTCATACTCAGCTTGAGACCCGTATTGAGGATTGATAAACCCAAGTTAGCATGGGTATGTGTAATGATACAAGTTTACACAAACCCTATTGTACACATAGATATAGTGCTATATTTTACATTGCAGAAATGTAAATGAGGATAGCACAGAATGTCAAAATAACATGAAGTTAACCTTAAAATACCATAATATACAGTGTAATTGTCGAAGATACCATCCATTAGAAATATAACCATACCATTGTACATATTGCCCCAGTATGTCATCTGAGTTTTTGTCATACCCATGCCTTGGACCAGGGTATCTCAAACAAAGAAATGCCCATACCCATCCTATAACCAATTTCAAATATAGCACCTCCCCTTGCAAGATCCGTTGTCGATTGTAAGAAGCAGACATAACATCGTTGTCTAAAATTGGGGAAACCATTGATGATAGCAGAAGACCGGTAACAAAGGGCACCGCTTGTACAACCTCCACAGATGATTCCAACAACGGAGCAATCATTGTCGATTGCGGAAGAACAGTGTCAACTAACACTGTCTCTTTAACCTCCAAAGATTGATCCGAGAGCGGAACAACATGTGAAATGCATGAGATGTACAAGTTAGAGACAAGACATGTGGATACTTTGGACCCAGGTCCGAAATGAAGGGGGGGAGTGGGGGGGGACTGAGCAATAGCATCTGAAGCTAGAATGAGAGTTTTTAAATATTTTCATTCATTAAATTGAGTTTTATACACTTTACTAATAACACTCTTTTTACGGTATGAAAACCAAAGTACTCCATGAACTGTCTTCATTAAATACAATGATTTATTGTAGATGAACGGTGGGCCAAGGTTAAATTTGTAAAAGGATGTATTTTTATGATTATAGTCAATTTGGGATCACGTTATCGAAGGCATGTGGTGGCATATATCATCCATAACATCTTTTCCTCTCCCCTTTGAAATGACAATATCTCACCAACAGACGTTCCACATGATATAGTGCAAGGGAATGATTATTTTATTTTATCTTATGTACTTTTATATAGGCTACATCTTCAATTTTTTGGTCCACTTTTCATTGCAACTACCCTAGGAAAGTTGATTTCCGTGGTAGCGTACCAAAGATGCCAGCTGCATGTCTTCTTGAAGCAGGATACGAATCAGCGTTTTTGGTTTTTTGTTTTGTTTTTTCTGGAAAATAGAAGGAAATAGCCGTATATTCTGTTCATTCATTGAAATTTGGATAGGGTCATCCTCATACATACTTTCATCCATTGATATCATCCACATTGCATGAATTCATCCATTTCTTATTTTTTATTTGGAGAAGTTTGGCGGTTAATTCATCATTGAAATAACAACATCAGCAACAAAACAGTTTATTTACGTATTCTTTGTTTTGTTGTGGATTTGAATAATTTAGATCAACAAATTTAGATTTTTAGAATGTTGTTGATCTATGCGGACATCAAAGTCCTCCACCGGCATCTTTACTACCAACTACTACAACCTGATCTCAAGTATATACTAGGGTAGCCTGTGCCATTGGCCGATGTGTGAAGAATTGAAATCTAAGCCTATGTCGTTGGCCCAAGTATCCAGTGTCATCTAAGTCCAAGTGCAATCCCCTATGTATCCAAGTGCGTCTCCTATGTCGAGGCCCAAATGCGATCTCTAGGATAGCCTCTGTGGTTGGCCCAAGTGTCTAGTGTCATCTAAGCCCAAGTGTAAGATCTTCTATGTATCCCAGTGCATCTCCTATGTCGAGGCCCAAGTGCGACCTCTAGGGCAGTCTGTACCTTTGGCCCATGTGTGAGGAATTGACATCTAAGACCAAGTGCAATTTCCTATGTATCCCAGTGCGTCTCCTATGTCGAGGCCCATTTAAGCCCAGTGTGCAATCTCCTATTTATCCAAGTGCGTCTCCTATGTCGAGGCCCAAGTCGACCTCTAGGGTAACTTGTGTCGTTGGCCCAAGTGTCAAGTGTCATCTAAGCCCAAGTGTATGCAAGTGCATCTCCTATGTCGAGGCCCAAGTGCTACCTCTAGGGTAGCCTCTGCCGTTGGCCCAAGGGTCCAATGTCATCTAATAAACGCATTTTTTTCCCCACGGAGCCTACGACCATATTTGAACCGGAGACCTTTCCCTTGATATCTCTCCTGTCGAGGCTCCAACCATTGTCCGAGGAATGCCCACTTTGCCATTTTTGCTATTTTTTGTGAATCTCCAGTGACCAAAAGTACTTGGAATTCCACATCTCCCTCACCGCTTGTCCAAAAATCATGAGACCAAGCCAGTGCACCCCTCCTCGTCGAGGGCTTTCCAACGGCACGTACACCGGGGCTAGGGCCCACGGTTTGGGAGATCTCAATGACGCTACAAAACAAACGTCTCGCTTCATATATTGATTATATCTCTTGTCGAGGCTCCAATCAATGTCCCAGGAAATCCCACTTTGCTATTTTTCCCGAATTTCCAGCGACCAAAAGTACTCAAAATTCCAGATCTCCCAAACCGCGGGTCCAAAAATCATGAGACCAAGCCGGTGCACCCCTCCTCATTGAGGGCTTTCCAAGGGCACCAAGCACCAGGGCTGGGCCCCGCGGTTTGGGAGATCTCACCGACGCTACAAACAAACAAAACAAAACAAACAAACTGGCTTCATTCATATATTGACTAGGGTAGCCTGTGATGTTGGCCCAAGTCTCCAGTGTCATCATTTTAAGTCCAAGTGCAATCCCCTATGTATCCAAGTGTGTCTCCTATGTGGAGGCCCAAATGCTAATGAAATATCATAAATATCACTTCTAGCGTAACTATTATATAGTGAGTTTAGTGTCTTGTCAACAATTCTTAACTATTTAGTGAAAATGATAACTAGTGAAATGTGTCAATAGTGAAAATGACACTGAAACCTCGCTGGTTTGAAATCCCGTGTATATTCTATTCAATTTATTTGGAGAAGTTTGGCGATTTCATCCTTAAAATAACAGCATTCGCGACAAAACAGTTTATTTACGTATTCTTTGTTTTGTTGTGGATTCGAATATTTTTTTGTATTTTTAGATCAACAATTTAGATTTTTAGAAGGTTGTTGATCTATGCGGACATCAAAGTCTTCTACTGGCAACTTTACTACCAACTACTACAACCTGATCTCAAGTATATATATGTCTCCGCTTGAAGGTGACAATAGAATACATACATTCATTAGTTGTGCTCACCGTTCTCATTCTCATAGCCTTGACGCGGTCTTACGGCACTCGGCATCAATTGTCGCGGCAACATGTATTGCTGGACAAGGTGGCACTATGGACCAGTACTACAAACGTTGGTGACCGTCATCAACGATCAAATCGACCCCAATTGCTTTTACAACAATGAAGAAGATATTGCCTGCGGCGTTTTTAAAGGATAAAACTTTCGTGTCTTCTACCAAAATTCCGGTGGCGCTCCCGGCTACTCGATCAAGACCTTGATTCAACAACTTGCAGGTACATTGTGAGCTTGAGCCTTCGGCAAAGGCCTTAAGCTTTGCTTGTGATCCACGGTTGCGAGACCTATGGGAGTATTCCACATTTCTATCCAGATGACAACAATATTGCCATCGGTATGCTGACCGTCAACGCGGTCCAAATGGTCTGCATTTATGATGGTGAGGACGCTGGCCTATGTTAGTGAGCAGAAAGCAAACACTACCATTTCTGCTGTTTTCCAAAAAAAAAAAACAAAAAACAAAAAACGTGGATTCGTATTCTGCTTCAAGAAGACATGTAGCTGGCATCTTTGGTACACTACCACGGATATCAACTTTTCTAAAGTCTTTTGCTATATTCATATCATTGTCACCGTGTTCGCTTCAGGAGATTTGCTTTCCGCTTAGCATAGGTCAACGTTATTGGCATTGCCATTATAATTGCACCCAAAAGCGACCGCATTCACTGTCAGCATCACATCAGCAACATTGTTGTCTTGTGGATAGAAAAGTGGAATACTCCCACAAATCTTACAACCGTGATCTGCAAGTTGTTGAATCAAGGTCTTGATCGAGTAGTCGGGAGTGTCGCCGGACCTTTTGCAGAAGACACAAATGAATTGTCCCTTGAAAGCGCCGCATGTAATTTATTTTTTATTGTTGTAAAAGCGATTGGGGTTGATATCGTTGATGACGGTCACCAACTATTGCAGTGCTTCATGGTCCCCACATTATTGTAATCGGAGCTGCCGCGGCAATTGATGCCGAGTGCCACAGTTCATCGCCTTGAATGTTCAAGTCTATGAGAATGAGAACGGTGAGCACCACTGATGAATGTAGTGCCATGACGAAATGCAATGGTAAGACGAAGAAGCATTATGAGGAGGTCGCTTTGTGGTTGTTTGGTTGCGAATCTGATGGATTCTGTTGCAACCTTCGAGCGGAGACATATATATACTTGAGATTATGTTCTAGTAGTTGGTAGTAAAGTTGTCAGTGGAGGACTTTGATGTCCGTATAGATCAACAACCTCCTAAAAATCTTATTTTTGTTAATCTAAAAATACCAAAAATATTTGAAACCACAACAAAACAAAGAATACTATACATGTAGCTGTATTTATCAAGAATATAGTGTGGGTTGTTTGTTTTTTATGTTTTGTTTTTGCTACGTAGAGATTTCCCAAACCACGAGGCCTCCCCTTGCATTCTTGGTACTGTTGGAAAGCCCTTGATGAGGATGGATGCACCGCATTGGTTTTATCAATTTTGGACCAAATGAGAGAGAAAAATTTGGATTTCAAGTAATTTTCATCACTGAAAACCATTAGAAATGCTCAATGGCACATGCCACACTAGTAGTAGTAGCTATTAGTAGTTCCTTCTACTCTCTCTGGGTCCCCAATTGCATCCCCTCCCCCTCCATTTTCCTCGAGAATATCTCTAATGTCGGCTCTCCATGGAAGTCCTGCCCCGTCTGGCAGCCATGCGAGCGCTCACTTTTTGGAATACTCCGAAATCTCGTTGCTCCTTTGTTCTCAATAATTCCCCTGCTTCTACTTGGGTCCTTTTTTGGATTCACTCAGACCTAATCTCTGAAGCCAGAAAAACATGCAGGGTCGTGCTATGTGCAGCTCTTTCCAAATGCAATGGGATCTGGCGAAGGCAACTTCTCTATGCTTTCGACAGCTCGTGGGGAAAAAGCAAAATCTTCTTCTCCAGATCAAGTTAGGAATTAAATAGAATGACTCCATCCCACCTAGTTGGAATGTTGATTCATATCCTGCTTTAAGAAGACATGCAGTTGGCATCTTTGGTACGTTACCACGGATATCAACTTATCTAAGGACTTTTGCTACATTCATGTCATTATCACCGTGTTTGTTTGAGAAGATTTCACTACAACAAAATGCGGGATTTTTTATTGTTTGTTTCACTGCCAAAATAGTCGAAAGTACCAATTTTACCAAAAAAAAACCAGATAATGACAAAGGGCGCAATGAAGTAGGAAGGACAGTCGAATATATCAGTGCAAATATTTTACTGTGGCGGAGCCCACCAACTCTAGATATATGGGTTATGGATTGTAAAATATTTCACTACCCATATAGTGAACAACTTCACTACAAGAGCCACATGTCAGATAATCACATATTATGATGGTGATTATCAATACTATGAGTAGTTTTTATTCAGTCAGCACTGAAAGTTCATGGATCACTATATAGTGAAGTATGGTATCATATCACTAGGAATGAAGAATATATTCCACTGCTATAGGTGAACGTATAGTGAGGTAGTTCACTAAGAAGCCATGTGTCACAATCTTATTTGGTGAGCGAGAATATATGGATACTACAAATAGTGTGTACTTTCACTATAAGGTATAGAGTTGCAGTTTTGTGTAGTACTATATAGTGAATTGGGAGTCTAGAGTTCTAGTTTTGTGTAGTACTACAGAGTGAAATTGGAAGGTTGCACGTGTAAGGAAAGAACATATCACTATGATTAAGAAAAAAATTCACTAATATTAACTGATTAATGGGAGCTAAACAGTAAAGCCGTTTGACCACACATGCATGGGTGAAACGTACAACTGTCCACAATCTATGAGTTTCTCGCTATAGCTATATATTTCACTCCATAACACTTATCACAACTTTGCAAATCAATACAATGGAAGACAATGGCAAGTAATAGAAGAGGCCCTGGAGTTTAATGCGCCATCAGCGGGGCTGCCTACGTGGCCCTCCCCTCCCCCCCCCCCCCCCCCCACCTCTGGCGGCAACGCCACGGCCCGCAGTCGCCGCGATTGGCATCCCTGTCTCGTCTCCCCCGCCCGGCCCCCGTCCCCTGTGAGGCTGTCACCCACATAATACGTGAAACGGTTTTACGTCAACTGTATTACCACGATGCATGCATCCATATGTGAAGGTTGTCATACATGCATGCGTCGTCCCACATGTATGCATGTTTGCTCATACATGCATTGTTTATAATTGCATACAGATTAGGACGTGATCGTGCTTTGCGGAAGTGATTGTCAGCTGCTTACACAGACGCTGAAGGCGACGCTTCGTATGCGAGGAAACGTCTCTCCTCAACCATGTCGCTTGAACCGTGCCACCGTCTCTATCGATGTTGTAGTGCGTGTTGTGGAAACATCATGTGCAGACGTTGTGGCAAGTTCAGTGAAAGATATGCCCCGCAGGAAAGCGCTTTCGGAGGAGGTTCTCAGCAGGGTCAGTCTTTCCTATTTCATGTTTCTCATTTGCTTTGGTTACACACCCTTCGCCCACTTTTTTCATGTAAGTAGCGCTTGGATCTTGTGCAACACGATTCGGAAGGAAGTGTACGTATACCGAAACGCCTTCTTTTTCATTTGCTTTGCTGCGCGATTGCTTTTCTCATGCTCGGGAGCTTCTGTTGATCTGCCTATATCATTCTCATGTTGCAGGTGAAGCTAGAAGGCCTCCATAAGTCTGTCTTTAGGGTTCAGAGATTAATGTGAGTTTTGTGGACTTTTTTTACGTCGTCGCATTGTGTTCCTATTGGCATTGTGTTGCCAATGTCTTGCTCTTCCCTCCAATGCATTCTTCGTGTGCCAAATGCATGGCTTCTTTCGGTTATGCGAGATGGTGGCGACCATAATGGAAATGGCTTATACTTCGTGGTGAGGGCCCATGTTAGTACCCATTCGCACTCTCAGTTTGTGCCTTAACATGAACGTCGGCTTCTTCAGGGCAGGAGTGGTCTACGTTGTCCACCTATACTTCCAAAATGGTGAAAAAATCCACCATCCTTGAAGCGCGTCGGGTATATCATGAGGAATATGATATTGATGAGTGGGAAGCACTGATTTGCGAGGCTTACACGAGGGCAAGGCTTGATGAACCCGGGGATAATAACAGGAAACCGTTCATATGTATCTACTGTAAACATGTGTATAAAGACAAACAAAATTTAAACGTTCATAGGATAAATGGGTGTGCTGCTGTTGGGAAGGGTGGGGCTAAACTCAAAATATACCCTGTGTTTGAAGCCGGTCAGAGGGCGTTGATGGAGACTGTTCTGAAGGACCATGGGCATCTGCCGCGCAAAAACTCGCGGGCGAAGGTGGGCCGGGAGGACAATGGGGGTGAAAACGAATTTCAGCCAGAAATGAAGCGGAGGAGGCATTTGCGGCTACCAACTAAGGACTCCCATGTACCTCTTCAGGCGGGGGACTTGGCAATGGACGAGGAAACTATCATGCTGCCAGACCCACCAACGAGGACACATATAGAGGCACCAACTCTGGATCAGTTGATCAAGTCTGCTTTGCTTCAATCCATGACTAGAGAAGAGGCCAAACAAGCCTTTGTGGCAGCTTCTCTGATACTGAAATCTGACATTGTTGTGCCCCCCAAACCTGCACCTATTGCACGCCCAGGTCTCAGCTACCTCATGGACTACAATTTGTTGCCTGATGGGTTCCCTTCACCTGACAATCCCTGCTTTTTAGAAAGTCTTGCTGCACTTGTGGGGAGCGCGGAATTTGCTAATAGTATGATGGGTAAAGCGTATGGTCAATGGTTCGTCCGACGCATGGTAATACCTCTTCTAATCCTCTCTTGCACTGACCGCCCTCTTTTTTTTGTCATACATGTTTTTTCATCTGTGAGCACGCATTAATTAAGTCTGTGGAATGGTCATGTTCTCTTGCATTTGTATTCCAACATCTATATTGTAAGGTTGTTCCTCTTGGAGGCACATGTATACGCATGTAGCTGAAGCCCGTGGCGTTCTCTTCACCATGCATTGGCAGGTGTGCATATTGTCATTTACAACTCAGGATCTGCAGCACCATTGTCTTATATGCATTTGAATTCGAACTGATTGTTTTGCATTGGTTTTGTTTTCATGCATTGTAATGTGCTTGTTTGGATCGTTTTTCTGTCCATGACCTTCATTATGGGAGGGGTCTGTTCTAATGTCAGTACAAATTTGTTTCATGGTGTGGTAGCAGCATGATGCACCACCGCAAGAGGAGGCACTTCTTCGCAAGACATTGGCGTGCTTTTCAATACGTCCTGGTTTTACTCCTGACCATGCAGCTCAATACGTTGAGTGCAATGATGCTGTCAAATACCACAAGTACAAGGCTGCCATCATGGACTGTGACATGAAGGAGGTCGCGTGGGGCTATGTCGAAAGTCTGAAAAACAGACCACGTCGACGTTGGCAAAAGAGCGACAGTGCCATACGTCCTCGAGTCTAGGGTGTTCTCGAAAAAATGACACCAGACATCCAAAAGTCTGTTCGAGCACTCCGACTCAACCACGTTCAATGCTTTCATGTCTTCCGGCGCAATGCCACATCGGAACCGCGAGTCTCCTTCGAAAAAATACACCATGCTATTCCCAGCGGCTATATGTATGGACATCAATCGCCAGAATCGACTTTCAATCCTGCACATACAGTCAGACCCCACCAAGACACCACTCATTTCATAAAGTCCAAAAACATCAGTCTGCTGCACAGTCTTAGCAGACCGATGAGGGGACCTGAATTACCAGAAAGTTCAAAAACCGAAGTCAAGACAGACTCTTAGCAGACCGACCAACAGACCCGACAATTGGATAGTGGATAGTGGACATTCGGACAGTGGACTGCATTGTCACAGCAGACCAAACAATAGACCTGACATTCAACAAAGTCGACAAGCACAACTGTGGGGCACAGTCACAGCAGACCGAGTAGAGGCCTCACAAGACTGCAGACAAGAAGCCAGTAGACTGCCAGAAGATACATACTTGCAAAGGCAACTTTAAAAGAACACGACCAAGCAGAAGACACATATGACTTACTTCTTCGACGCAAGTACCTCTGCCACCTCCTTGTCCATGTCCAAACACAATCGGCGGTCCTTGTTCATAAACACATCAGACTTGCCTTTCCTGGCTGGTCTCTTTTGAACATGACCCTCTCCAGTCTCCTTGACCGCCTCAATGACTGGACGTTTTTGGGCTTTTCCTCTTTCTGCTCAAACGGAGGTGCTCTCTACCGCAATGCCTGGGACAACTAGCCCAGACTGCCGCAATATTGTAGCTCTGCTGCGCAGCAGAAGAATGTCAGTCGGTTTGTTGACACTTGCCGGTCCAATCCTTGCAGCCTCATGAATGACATGCGTTGAACTAACACGAGAATCAGGCGGTGTGAGCAAACCGCCTGTCTTTGTCGTTGACCCAACATTAGCAGGAGCATGAGCAGACGGAGATGGCGAAGGCAAAGTCTAGTTGCGGACGTCCTCAATTGTCGCCTCATGGAAACTCTCCTGGGCGGGCTGTACAGCAGTCTGCTAGAAGGACTGTTGAGCAGCTGCATTGGATGGGTCAACTGCAATCTCCCCAATAGTCTGCTGGATATACTTTGAAGAAGTCTCCTTGGAAAACTCAAGTGCAGTCATCTGTTCAGTCTGCTGGGGAGGGTCTGCTGCAGTCTGTTGGGGGTGTGTCTTCTGAAGTTACCCGGACAGACTCATGTGCAGTCCGGTGGGCAGGGCCTACTTCTGCAGTCACCTGGGCAGACTCATGCGCAGTCTGGTGGGACAGGTCTGCTGCTGCTATCACCTTGGCAGACTCATGCGCAGTCTGGTGGGCAGGGTCCGCTGTTGCAGTCCCTTAGGCAGACTGGTGGGTAGAGTCTGTTGCAGTCTTTTGGGCAGACTTTCTCAGCTGGGCAGTCACCTCGGCGGAGTCTTGTGTTGTCTGCTGACCAGAGTCTTGTGAACTCGTCTGAGAAGACTTGTGTGTAGTCTCTTGGGCAGAGTATTGTGGAGTCTGGTGGAAGGGATTCTCAGACGCAGAAGCAGACTCATGGGCAGTCTTGCGGGTACTCTGTTGGGCGTGGGAGTCATCTGCAGTCTCCGGGGCAATGTCATTGGAAGACTCCGGAACAATGCCATCTGCACCCACGGCAGTCTCCTGCCTAGTCTGCTGGGCAACTCCCCGTGCAGTCTGTTGGACAGTCTCCTGCCCTTTATCCCGGTTAGTCCCCTCGTGGCAAGTCTCCTAGGCAGTGTACTCTATAGTATCTAGGGTAGTCTCCTCTCTCGTCGTCTGTGCACTCCCATTGGCAGTTTTGTCAGTCTGTTGCATGTCCTACTCTGCCATACGGTGGTTCTGGTCTTGTAGGCGCACCAGCAGACTATCAATTTTACCATCAAGTAAGTTTTGAGGGCCTGCTGACAGAACAGACTCGGGGTTGAAAGCGGTGGGAAGGGTGCAATCAGAGACATGTAAAGTCGGGTTTGCTGGACTTCCCTCATCGGATTCTGCTGTAAGGTCTATGATGCGGTTTACTGGTCTACAGGTCGGTTCGCTCACTTCAAATTCATCAATGACTCTCGCCAATGAACGAACAAAGACAAGGCTAAGCTCAAAAGTCATACGGGATGATGGATACTGAGGATTTACCGAGGTCATAGTTACATCGTGTAGGTCAAAGTGTGTGGGAGAACTTATCCGGCGGGGGAAAGTCGATTCTGGCACCGTTGACAAAGGGTTGGCAGACATTAAAAAGTTGGGTTTGGCAGATGATGTCCGTTTAAATTGGGTCAAATCAGACATCCACTGTTGGTCAGGCCGTTGAATGTGCCACTGTCCCGTTATAACAGACTCAGTAACAAATGTTGTGGGCAAGTCATGGATGACAGTCTATGGAGGACGTCTGTGGAGGGTATTGTTCAGCAGACTCCACTGAGGTCTGCTGTGAGGTCTTCTGGGTCTTCTGGCCATGCTGGTTTGCAATGGGAGTGTCCTTTTCAGTGTCATCCTGAGTCTTCTGTTCAGTCTGTTTGCGAGCCTCCTGGTCACACGCGTCTCGAGACTCCATGGTAGTCTGCTGATTTCCCAAGGTAGTCTGCTCCATGACATGTCTTGTCTGCTCAATTTCCATGTTAGTCTGCTGAGACTCCAAACTAGTCTGCTGAGACTGCATACCAGTCCGCTGAAAATCCCCGGCAGTCTCTTGAGACCTCCCCCCAGCCTGCTGGACCTGGCCAGCCTTACGGACAGTCCCCTGGTTTTCATGACCCTGCACAGCCAGGAAAACCTCTCTTGCAGCCCTGGCAAGGGAGTCGAAAGCACTCAGCAAGCGATTTCCAGGTCCTGATGTCCGCCCTGCATGGAACACAAAAAATGATATAAACACATGCGGTGGAGGATTGGCGGGGGGGGGGGCAGTGAATGAGACAGAGCAGCGCGCGAGTACCTTCCAGCAGATTTCCAACGAGTCCAATGTCCTTAATTTGGCGGTCCAGCAGTGCGGAATCAAGGTGGGCACGCGCGGAACTGCGGTCGTGATGCAGCGTTCCAGACCACAATACTCTGAACACGTCTGGTTTGAGCACAGGGATGCCTCGGCGTGAGCCTGGTCACGTGAGCGCGTGAGCGCAACTGCGCTCACGCCACGTCACCTTGCGCAAATGCCACGTCACGAGGCTCACTCCACGTCATCACACGTGAAGGCCGCGTCACCACGCGCCCAGAAAGAAGTGGAGTGTATTCCCGCGGATTGGCACCCTTTACCGCGGAAACAAGCTGGACGACATAATAAAAGGCATTGAATAAAGGATGGATGAATGTTGGATGATAAACATATGGGTGAGTGTGAAAAATGAATGTAGATGGATGAATGAGGGATGGATAAGAGTAAAATGGATGAATGTATAATGGATGTTGAGCAATGACAAAAATTCATGACAGGAAGATGCATGACCAAAACTTTTGACGAATGCACAACGTATATGAAATGAGTGTGGAAGGTTTGTGGGGTGGATTAAAGAGTACAGAGGATGAATGTACAATGGATGTTGAATAAAGGAAAAAATTCATGAATGGAGCACGCATGAATACACTGTAGATGAATGCACAATGGATATGAGAAGAGTCAGGGAGGTTTGTGAGATGGATTCATACATATTGCAATTTAAATGAAAGTTGATTCTGTGATTATTATTTGTTCTAAAGGAACAACTACGGTGGAGGAAGGGGATTCAACGTTTTCCAGATAGTATGAAAATGAATATTAAAAGAATACAGTTCAGTCTGACTCAGAGTCAGTACAATGTATCCCCGCTTCCTCTGCATCTAAGTCTAAGTATTTTAGAACACCGGATCCACGCTGGATACACCTACGGCTGGCCACTAAAAAGTCAGGGGATAGGGACTCGGCCACGTGAAGTGCCATTGCTTCGGCATAAACAGGAAGCAGAAAATTGGAAAGGGGGCTGTCGAAAACAGACTCGCCAGAAATGACTGTATCTCCTGAAGATCCACCGCTGCCTTTCCTGAAAGACAGCCTGAAAAAGTTATTACTGTAACTTTGATGTTATTGAGAAATTGAGTATGGCTCCCAAAGAGGGTTTAGCACTTACTCACATGAAAAGTCGTTGTCGACCTGCTTATCTTCGGGATCGTCATCATTTCGAATTTGAATCCGATCAGTCTGTGTGCCTGAAGTGGAGCCAGACAAAAGGGGGAGGAGCACTGTGTTGTAGAGGTCAGAATCACCCTCCATGCCAAAAAGGCTTCTTCCGCCTGCCTTGCATGCATGGTAAGTTGCTCCTGCACCAGACAGGAGAACATGAACAGTTTGGTGGGGGGGATTTAAGCAGATGAAACTGTTGAAAGAAAACCAATTCGGAAGGGAAAAAACGAACCTGTGGACACAGAAAGATCGACCACCCGTGCAGAGCGGTGGCTGCATGACTCCAGCAGTATTTGCATGAACGCTGGGGACTTTTCCTTTGCACCTCTCCAGGAGTGCCATCTGGTCTCTTCAGAGTTTGACTGGACTGCATGAAGTTGTACAAAATGTCATCGACATGGGGCTCATAGGGGGGGTTGACGAAACAACCCTGGTCAGAAATCTCAAAGCTGCGGATGGAGGATGGTGTCTTTGAGGTGCGAATCCTCCGCAGGCAGATCTCAAACATCCTCGTCTGCCAAAGATAGCAGGTTAGTGTGGTAAACACAATCTATAGTGGAAGTGTGTACATCGGCTATTCAGAACTCAGACACAAAAAAATCATGAATCGGTGATGATCGGTGTCGATCATAACACATTCTACTAGAGTGGAGCTGCAGAGAACATTGAAACTCATCATGAAAGCACAAGCAGAAGGGAGACGGCATACCAGCTGACCAGGGAAACCCCCTTTCACAAGGTAGAGGCTGTTCACACAATTCCATGTGCGCAAAACTTCAAACCCTGAAGACTTGAGGTATGATGCCAATGCCCGACGACTATCATTGTCACATGACTGAAAAAGCAGAAGTGTCCCTGCATCAGAGAGGAAGTTGTTACAGAACCCGAACACCCAACTCCAGTAGTTGTCCTCGAATTTGTTCCAGCCTGGCGTCTTGCCCTTTGGAAGAACTTCTGGCACAGCCTGGCCATCCGGGATGTCGAGAATGACAATGTCGGCCGCATAAGTTTTCTGCACACCGCACACGAAGGTGGGACCTGTGCTCACCTGCAACAGACATGTTTTTTATAAGAACGATGGCAAGAATGTTTTCAAAGAACGAGACTGAAATACTGCCAACGAAACTTTCAGAGAAAAAGGAAAGAAACTGGAATTCTCACCAGATTGAGGAATGAGATTATATTGTCCCAGGTAGGGATGGCACCCCAGTGTATCCTCTCTTTCGACTCTGCATCATCGACAGCCAACCCTCATTAACAATTTTCATCTCTCCTGTCGAATCAGAACGGGAAGGGTGTGGCTTGGCATCGAACACACACTGAACAGTGCGGGTATATCTTCCAGCAGTAAAGTCCTGCCCACTCTCCATCTCCTTTTCTTTCTCCTTCCCCTTGTCCTTTTCCTTCTCTTTGGACTTGTCTTTGTCCTTTGGCTTTGCTGGTGAGATGGCTATGACATCAACAGCCTTGTCTTTTGGTTTGCGGCCCGCCTTCTTTCCCTTCTGCGGCGTTCCCTGAGCATCAGGCTCCTTGGCAGCCAATGTTGCTATGTTTCGTTGGTACTCTTCGTCAGTCAAAGGCGCCAGCATCTCAGCGTTATTGTTCAAGTATTTCATATGATGTTCTTGAAAGGTCGTGTGCTCTGGTGGGCAGTCAAGGTACCACCCACAGTCTCTGAAGTGAGAAGGACTCCAGTCCTTCAATATCCCTGCAGTATACATGGTTGGATCGTTTGCAGGGTCCGACCACATGTCAAGATAGTCTGGAATTCCGCTCAGGTGATTTTCTTCCATAAGCACATATTTCGTGTACCTGAAAAAAGGAGATAAATCCCAACCCACAAAAGCGCTCAGTGAGTAAGATGCAAGTAGAACAGAATGAAAAAAACATAGATTGAAATGGCTCTGAGAACTGCTCCAAGGACCTTTCAGGACCACACGACTGCTCCAGATGTGAATGTCGTCAACGCCATTCAAAACATTCCATTCAATGATACTGTAAATACACCCTAATCCAGGTGAATGCAAACTATCGTTTTGGAATGACACAGACATAGAAGTGAATGTCGTCAACGACATTCACTAATCAAGCCTAATTATTCCTCAAATGAAGCAAAATCACATGATGGAAATCATAAACTCGAGTAAGGAACCCTCCAGGAAAACTCAATGCACATTCATAACGAACATATCACTGAGGACCTCACAACAACACTGTATGTGAATGGCGTCAACGCCATTCAAAAAATACCAAAAAGAAACCAATTACTTAGCTCCCAATCCATGTAAATTCAAATTGTCGCTGTTGAATAATACAGACACAGAAGTGAATGTCGTCAACGACATTCACTTTGGATTTCTCATAACAGAGCTTATCAAGCCTCCAGATTCCTCGCAAGAGGCAAAAACAATGCAGAACAACTGAATGTCTGCATTGACATTCAGCAAAATGAAGTGAGGAACCCTCACTGTAACCTCTATGGACATTACAAAAATTTACATAACTCTGAGGACCTCTCAACAACTCCGGATGTGAATGTCGTCAACGCCATTCAAGGACATTATCAATTCTAATCAGGGACACTATAATTACACCCTTAGATCCTAACCAGGTGAATTCATATACTCGCTTAAGAATGACTCAGACAAAGAAGTGAATGTCGTCAACGACATTCAATCTGGATCTATGATTGCAATCCTTATGAAGCCACATTTTTCCCAAAAAAAGCAGTAGAGTTTCAAGTATGACATTGCACCTGTACACAACTCGCATCATGGCCCACTCTCCTCCAACCTGACTGTCAAAGTCGTTGGACCGTAAAATGTTACCATCTTTGGAGAACTCCCGGAAAAAACAGTATCTCCAGGTGAGACCTCTCCACTTCCTTATGTATGCCTCCAATGACATTTGGGGAGGGGAAACAATCGAAATGTTCAGGTCCTTCAAAGTCTGATCCAGCACAATGACGGCGCGCTTTTCGAGCTGCAAATAGTATATTTGTCAGAATTGCAAATAAGATACTCATCACATACTTGAAGAGAAGAAAACAGCATGTTTGAATACACACCTGACTCCAAAATGTAGCCTTGTGGAGCCAGTTATCAAACACCAAATCACTGATTCCTTCCACCTTTGTGCCAGGCTGTATGGTGCTCTTTGGGAACTGATTCAAGTCCTTTACTGTTTGATCTGAGTTCCATATCTCCAGCCACCTTATTTTTGTTTGTGGGTCGACCATCGATATGGCCAGCCGGTGCAATTTCTCCTGCTGCATCTCCGGATGCACATGCTTGTCATAGTGTGTTTTGATCTGCTGAAGGAACTCAGGACCAAGTCCAGGATCTACTATTCTAAGCTGCTTTCCGAAGGCGGACATCAATTTGGTTCTTCGCATTTCAAACTCCTTCTTTATTGCAGCTTCCACACCCTTTGATGTCCTTAGTTCCTCTGGTGTAGTGCGGTAATATTCGGATTTTCCCTTCTCAGCTGCCTCTGCCAGTTCTTGCTGCATTGATTCAAGTAGTGATTAGCTCCGAAGGGACTACAAACATGTATTCGAAAAGTAAACAGAGTACAGACTCGGGCTTACCGCATACATGTACTCCAGAAACGCCTCTCGTGTCAAAGAATACCAAGTGCCTGCAGCTCTTCCTGTTTCGCACTTCTTGATGATATTGGGTGGTAGTACTGTCCGAAAATCATCCAGCTTCATCAGACCAATCCTCTGAATTCGGAATAGTGTGTGAACCAAGCTTGTTGTCACATGCGATTTCTCTGTCGATCTGCAAAAACATTGGAAACATTGCATTCCTTAACACTGTTTTTTGAGGATTAATAAGACACTACAGAGGGAATGAAATCTCCTTGGATGACTTACTTGTTCACGTCGTGCATAGCTGTAAGAAGCCTAGCGATGTCGTTTCCAGGATCCAAAACCATTGCCTCCACAGCAACATGCTTGTCTTTGTCTTTCGCATGGTGTTTCTGAATGTATCCCATCCATGCCAGCAATCGGTGGTTGCCGTCCCAGACGTAGAACATGTGGTTGCAGAATTGCTGGGTGTTCTTTCCCATCATGAGGCCCAGCTCGAACTCCTCATTGGCATCTTTCCAGCACTCATCCCAGTTATCACTGATCTCTGGAGACACTAATGTGCTTTTCCCATTTATATCCGTCAGTGACACATAAAAAACTTGTGCACCAAGTCTATATCCATGCACAAAATCACTCTCCAATTTTGTTATGTCATGGGAAAGAGGTGGACGCACAACAGGCATTGATATCATCCGGCACAGAGGGATGTCCAGACGCCCTCCAGATACGAGCATGTCCCTTATAACCTCCTGAGAGTTTACCTTCTGGAATGACATGAGTTCTTTCACCTTGTCAAGGTAGTGCACTTCAGATTCATCTGCTTCATCTGTATTCTCTGAGCTTTTTGCGGACTCGTCCCCATCTCCAGATCCTTTCCCCTCTGATCCTGTAGGCTTCGACCTCACAGTTTTCTGCACGATGCCATTCAGTTCTGACTGAGTAATTTGCAAATAGTGAATGGCGGTAACGACCATCACTCTGTCTCAAAGAAACTCACTATGAATGGTGTGAAACAATTCAGCACAATCTACACAAGCAAAGCTGATACTGCCGTATTCAAAACAAAAGCGAGAGCGATAGCGAACGGCGTTAACGACAATCACAAAAGATAAGGACCTGCCGGATCGGTGTTGTGTAATGACATCTATGTGCAACTGATTGGCGGCAACGACATTCAGTATAGTTTAGGGCGGACAGTAAGTGCAGATTATTCAGATTGACTCCACTGTGATTACCGTCGCCAGCATGGGAAGAGGAAGGACTGCTTGAAAGGCAATCAGACAGACTGTATGGTCTGAACAACGATGATTGACGGTATGCCGACCCTCACTCTCTCTTCAAACACATAGGTACATAAATCTCATGAGGAGAATCGAATGGCGTTAACGACGCTCGCAATTCAGTAGTTCCTGCTAAAGAAGGGAAGAGGAAGGACTCCTTGAAAGGCAATCAGACAAACTGTATGATCTGAACAACAGTGAATGACTGTACCGATAGTCACCCACTCATTGTGTGGTAAACCCTTAGCAGAGGAGTAGAAAGCAAATCACCTTTGTGTTGGTCGGTAGCGACAATCCCTGTCTGGGACATTCCACTCAATCTCTACGCATATCTTCAACAATGAAATGTAAGTTAGATAAAACTTACTGGCGCCTTCTTAGGTTTTGAAATTGGATCCCCTTCTGCAGCTTTCCTCTTCCCTCTCACATCTGCTGGAATTTCTGTCTGCTCTAGGGTTTCTGGACCTTCTCCCGGTTCGGCGTTCCGCGTGCTTCCACCTCCTTCAGTGTCCCTGCGAATCATCTCTGCCTCCACAGGCTGGCGCACTCTTATCGCCGACTGTGTCACAGCCGCTGCCTCAGTCTCCGTCTGCTCTTCTGAATCAGTCTCCGCGTTCACCTGCTGCCTTGGCCCTGTGTTCTCCAACAAACGACGCCTCGTCATTTGCTCTCTTGCTCTGCGTCTCTCTCTAAGGGAAGTAAAATAAAGAGACTTTCTTCTCTTTCGTATTGTAGAAGGAACCCTCTCCAGCTTGACTACCACTCTCTCTCTAAGCGCGAAAAGTAGAAAAACGCAGTGACTCCCGATTTCTTGCGGGATTGCCTGCGTTCTTGCGTGTCTCTAGAAGCATCGGATTCCCTCTCGCGTGACCGTTACACATAGTCGTTCCCTTATTAGTGCACATGCCAGCAATTGGTGTACAGCTGTTCGTATTCAGTTATGGATGTCTGACGTGTGTCGCCCAAAAAAAACGGCGTGTTTTTATTAGAACGGTTTCAATATTTAAAAATAACAGCGAATCCCAGAAATCTTGGCGCACAGTCTTACACAAATAAATGTAAATGAACGAGAGTTTGATGACAAATCTTGGAATATCATACACGGTCATCCTTGTTAGCCAAACCCCACATTCGTTTCACATTTGGAACTTTCCAGGTGCGCATGATCATTGGTAGTAGTATAAAGATACATTTACTTAATCTGCAATCCCATCCTCAGATCCTGTGGCATGCTTCCAGGAAGTCGGCTTTGTTATTGGGTTTATTGATGAGGTTCTGGTTAACGGTTTAACAGCTGCCGACACTGCTCCTAGGGATACTCTGACCACTGGGCCCACAAGAAAAGTAATTAAAATGGACGGCTGCATATCTGGAAAGAATAACATAATATGCACAGTCGTTGTCTGAGCTTCCTCCGCCATATTCTCTGCTCATTCTTCAACTGTGTTCTGGAGACATCAGTAAACCGATTTACACTAGATCTGCGATAGCAAGGTACAAACGTACGCGAGGAAGGAAGATGGCTTCCTCTGAAGCGGAGTTCTTCTCTGACGACAAACCAGTGCCGTTCTCCCAGGAAGTCCTTGACAATGGATTTGCAATTGTTCTGGAACATGTCTTGGCTACCCGTTTTCAGCTGCAGAATGGCTCCATCTTTTTGGAGAAAGAGGTGTACGATCTTAAAGGGAAGTTGTTGAAATACTCTTTCCAAAACCGTGATGAGACGGCTCATATCAGCCAGTGGAGAGTGCGTCCTGGTCGATACAGAGTACTTGGAGAGCCTCGGCGAAAGTCCCTTGGGTCATATGTGACGCCCGGGACTGCTGCTTCGGTCGTTGAAGACAAGAGGGAGGTGGTGGTGAAAAAAGAACAGACGTCCTCCACTCCAATCGTTGAGCTTTCGGATTCTTCCGATGATGACATAAGTGAAATTCCAAATCCAGTCCTTCCTACTGTGGTTGGAGAAGCTGATGAAGAAGAGATTTGTAGTGTCATTCCAAAATTGCGGGCGATGGGAGGAATGGCTGGATTCAAAAGTGAGTTGCGGGGAATTGATTGGGAATCTTTGAAGCAGGTGCCTGTGAAGTTCTTGCCGGAGACTTTTGATGGCGATATCCTATTCGAGCTGCCTTCCTCCGCGAGTTGGAGGTGTAACAATCATGATGCATGGAATGGACAAGAAACACGACGGGCACCCGTGGTGCAGAACAAAAACATCCAATATTCAGAATGATGACAAGCTTGTTTTCAGGAGGACAGTTTGCAATGGACACCTTAGGTGTGATAATTTGAATTGCAGACACTTTCTTCAGTCTGGGGTTCATAATCAAAGCGAATGGGAGGGTCTGGCGGAAAATCCATTTCAGCTGGGACTGCCCCTCCACCGGCAAACACTTTCGTCTGCAAATTCTGCAAACTTGTGCCATCCTGCTTGGCGCTCTGCGGAGCAAGAATGTACTATGTTGTCCACCGTTTGAAAACAATGACAAGAGCTTGTGTGCATTTCGGATTCCATAACCATCCTGTCTCGAAAGGGGATTACAGGGAGAGTGAGACAGTATCGAGGTTGATTAAACAGGAGTTCGGGAGAAACCCATCCGCAACAACATCTGCAATTGCTCTTGGCGCAAGCAAGTCCTTCTTGGAAAGCCATATTTTGAGTGAAGGGGATTCTGTGGGGACTAAACTTGACGGTGCAGCATTGGACCTGGTCATGGATCATTTCTCCACTTTAAGTTCACCTAACATTCGGCATCAGATCAATGCATTGAGAATGGGCTCTGGGATCAGAGGCTACATAGACAATATTTTGGAATTGAAACGAGTGAGCAAGTACGATTACATCCAGGACAATGTATTCCCAGGTCAAGGTGCCATCAAAGTTTTTCTTTTCAAAATGTCGACTGTTGGGGAGGGCAGTGGGGTTAGCCTCGTGAAGCGGATGCAGAAGACTGGGGACTTGCAGAACTGTTTTCTTATGTTTGATCATGTGAAACGAGTGAAGGATTGGACGACAATGGCTTGTCATGTCTACGATCCAGTGTACCAACGAGTTATGACAATTGCAGTTTGTGACATGCAATCCGAGGATACGGAATCCCAGAAGCTCATGTGGAATTCCCTGATACGTGTCATGGGCTGCCATGGGCTGCCATCTCCAAATTTCGCAGGTTTTATGGCGGATAGTGCTCAAGCAAATTTCAATGCTGTTCGTATTGTCTTCGGATCGGGCGACCCAAAAGTGCCTATGTCAGGAAGAGAGCGTACATGTCTATTCCATTGGACACAATCTCTGGAAAAACATACAAAGTCGGACATCAAACCAGAGATGCAGACTCAGCACCGTAAATTGTGCAAAGAGTACAAAGATGCTAGAACAATGAAGAGGCGGACACTTTGTTCCAGACAATTCGTGCCTGGTGGTTCTCTTCTGGAGCTGCATCACTTGAGAGTATGAGAGCATTGGAAGATTGGCTGGCGTTTTGGCACTTCCGGTATAGACAGTGGGGAGCAGCCATGACAATGGTACGAGGCTTCTATTTCATGCTTTATTCATACATTTGCTTTCCATATTTTTGACTCATTGCTTTCTTTATGTTGTTTCCTGTGCACTCTTCTGAAGTGTGGTTATCCTCTTTGCAGAACATGTCCATTGAGGAAATGGCGGACATGCCATCTTGCAATTTGGCAGAAACTGTGCACAACGCATGGTTGCAACAGTCTGGGAAACGAGGTCGGGATTTGTATGTGGCAACAACAGATGATTTGATACGTGCCTTGCAACAACAAACCCGATATCGTGATTTCTTACGAGGTGGGGTTGGTGGCAAGGGTCCGGACAAATGGGAGTTGATGTTGCGTGCTGCAAACAGATCTGGGGATCCAATCAAGATAGCACGGGCGGTGAGCATGTATGCCCAGGGAACGCCACTTGTTTCTAGAGTTCCACATCTTGAAGGGGAGGAGAGATTCGGCTCCTGTAAGAGGAAATTGAACACTCCACCTGGTTCGGATTCAGATTCCCACAGGGCAGACCGTGATAACTTCTCGAAGCCTCGTGTTCCCATGCATGACAGCTCCATGTCCGGAACCTCCATTGTGGAGGAACCTCCAACACGACGGCAAGCTCCAGCATCAAACAGTGCCAATGAAATGGTGCAGGAGAGAAACAACCCCCTTGATGTGCTTGAGTCCGCATGCCCCGACCACGTTTGGCACATAGAACGCACAAGTGTAGGGTCTCGTGTGAAATGTACAACGATCAGGGCAACTAATTTCGAGAAGTGCACTTCATCTATATCCAGAGGTGGTGCCCGAATTCCTTCTCCGACTTTCACGGGCTTGATGCGTCCATATGGTCAACCAGAACCCAAGAACCACAAGTTCTGGTTCTGCGCAGATGATTGTGCCAGATGTGTGCATGGAACTGTGCGTCCTTCCGTAGTGATGAAGCCATCTCCTCCAACCGTTTGGCCCGTGAAGGTGGGAACACATCTCAGCTTTCAGGAGATTGAAATGCTGGAGGAGGCAGGTTTTTCCCTTGCGAGACAACCCCAACTCCATGCATGTGCTACTACTTCTGCGTCCTCCCGGGTCCCCCTGGCAAATCCTGACTTGTGGCCAACCAAACGAGATGGAAAGCTCGTTCGGCGTTTCCCTCCAACCGCTGAACACTTTGGCAAAGTGGAGTCCGCAAGAATGCTCCAAGCTCGTGTTGGAAGCACCACGGAAGTACCCGATCCAGGATATGGTCGGGTATTCACAATCATCACTTCCACATCTGCTGTTCATGACAGGACCTACGACATCACGGTTTCCAATTTCCCCAATTGCACATGTCCTGATTTTGTGAATATGCTATCAACCAGTTTGGGCAAGAGAGGTAAATTCATACCCTGCAAACATTTGTATTTGATATTTTTGAGGAGGATGGTTTGCGATCCCAAACGTGACAACTTCATTCACCAGGCCACTATGAGTTTCAACGAGGTCGATACTCTTTTGCAGCGGGATACAACACATGGGTAGCATGAACTATGTAATGTGGTATGTGGATGACCATGATTTGAAATGTGTAATTCACATCAATTCGTTGGCTGTGCAATGATATGGCCTCCAACTATACGGAGTGAGCTCTGAGTGACAACTTTTAGGTAGTGCACATTTGTCATTGCACCGTTCGAAGTCTACATGTCTTGCTGTCGCTATGCACTACAATCATCTTTTGAAGATGATCCTAACTCTCATTGTTATTTGAGGAGGGAGGAAGGTCTTCCCGTGGCAGCCTTTATGGCGCACACTTTGTGAGGATATTTTGTCGTCCTCCTAATTGTAAAAGTGAAACAAGCATTTGTAATTGCACAATGTTGGATGCTGTAATTGTAGGCCTCAACGCTCGTCTTGATTCTATTTAGGCAAGATTCCCTGCATCAATTCCACGGTCATAGGACCATCCACGGTTATAGGCGGCGCATGTTAACGATGACGTGGCAGATGACGGACAGTGCCACGTCATCATTTACCGCCACATCAGCATGCTGACATGACGCTCACGCCACGTGAGCGTGTGCGCAGGCTCACGCCACGTCAGATGGCGTGAGCGTACGCTCGCGCGCTCATGCGCAACGCTCACGCCATTGCGTTGTTGGTTTGAGCAAGACAATGTCAAACACAACACGCTCCATTACATACGAGAACCACAACATAGCCTCATCTACAATAGACTCTCGTGCTTGTGATCCATCTGTAACAGACTCTCCTTCCTGTGATCCATGTAGGAAGTCTTGCCGAAGAGTGGGCAAGTCCTTCAGCAACTTCTTGTATGATGTGAAATTTCCAAATTGCATCCACCGATGCTGCAGGAACGATGATGCCATCCGGTCGAAGTGGACCGCACTCACTGCGGACAGTGCTTCTTGCAGACACCGAACGTTGGGTGTGCCATAGCCATATGCCGCACCTCCTCCGGGCGAGGGTCATCTATAAGGAGGAGCTGAAAAAAGAGCGGCGGTTCATTTCCTTCACTCAAAGAAGAAACAACAACTTTCCCTGCTTGCTCCAGAACATGGTTGGCTTCTTCCGTAGTATACTCCATGGAATAGAGATAAGGGACAAAGGGCCACCTCCGGCCCGTTACAATGTTGTGCACGTCACTGTACCAGTCTAGATGGGCACTTGTGTCACCAATCCTGAAGCGGGGAAGTGTAGGATCCTCTGCGTTCTTCGGCGCCACCGGTAACGGCGATCTCCACACCCCAAAAATGCCCACAGTGGAGGGGAAATGGGCATAGTCTTCACCGTGTCCAATTGGCCCAGTCTCAGGTATGAGGTCTGCTGAGGCGTGCTTCGATCTGCCCAGGTGCGAGGAGTTCTGTTCATGATTGCTGGCGTGTGCTTCACTGTGGTTTGGTGTGATGAGGTCTGCTAGGGTCTCTTGAGGTATGTTGTGGTCTGCTGTGGTCTCCTGAGGAGTGATGAAGTCAGCGGTCTGCTGGAGGGGACCTGCCAACTCCGTGTCAAGTTTGTTTATGGCGGCTGCTGATCCGGGCTATTTCATCATGTACTCGCGAACCCACTGCACTTCAAGCCGCACCTCACGCACTTGCAAAGGAGGTTTCTGACGTGGCGTCCGCCAAGTTGATATGGCTTTGCGAATAGACTGAGCAGTGTGTTGTGCAGCAAAAGGCAAATGAACTTCATCGGACAGACCAGATCCATTCGACTGACTGAATTTAATAACACTCAGTAGACAATCAATAGACCATCAGCAGCCCACAATACCAACAGACCATGATATTTAGCAGACACTCATACCTTAGCAGACAATCTGGACTTCAGCAGATAAAAACATTCAGAAGACCTAATTATGGACGTATGCAGTCTGCTGAAGTCTTCCACAGATGGGCAGACTACGCGACAACACAAGAAATAGGTATGTCGGCTTAACCACAAGTCGGTTCATACGGGAGCTGGCTGCTGTGCAGCAAAACACACATGATCCATTGGGCATTCGGAGCTCTAAGATCTCTCAGCAGACCACAACACTCAGCAGACCATGGCAATGAGCAGACGACTTCCTTTAGCAGACTCCAGAGACTGGGGCAGAATAACTAAGAGACCGAACTATGGACGTGCATAGTCTGCTGAAGTTTAGCAGACTGATTGACAGTAGTCTAAAAAAAATGCAGAAAATTGTAGGAATGGTTTGATAGCATTACCTCATCAAGTATGTTGCCCGCATCGCCATCACGCATGGCATTCAACCACTTTTCTTTGGCTTCCCGAATACTTGATGTTATCCGTCCTGTCTGCACATATCTGAAGAAAAAGGGGAAGAACTGCGGATCATCTTGGGGTGGGCAGACCGGTGGGAGGACGCCAAACCAAAGTAGGTGCAATGTTCCCGGGCAGGCTGGACCAGCAGACTTGTGGGTGGTCTTTTCAGGTCCCATATCTTCGGTCTGCCCAAACCGCAGACCAGGCTGCTGGGTCTCCTGGGCGGTGTGGGCAAGAGAGGTGTTGTCGTCGAGGCTGTCTATGAGCATGTCCAAGTTTGTCCTCTCAGATAAGGCAATATCCATTGCACTGGACAGTGGACCTTGCCCTTCGAAGTCATTATTTCGGATGATGTTGTCGGTACGCTCGGCAGACCGGCGGGGCAGAACATCGGCAGACTCAGACTCACTGGAGGAACTGGTGGGTATAGTCTGCCGGGACTTTCTGGTCTGGCGCGCATCGAGCGGATTCCCATGTAGGCCCGCAATGCTTGCATCCCAAGCAGAGCTTGCCTTACGCGCTTCGGACGGACCCCCCTGCAGGACTGACAGGTTTGCATCGCGAGCAGACCTTGCCGCTTTCGCTCCCGCTTTTTTTTTTGCCCCATCACTGAGTTTTCACTTGCGGGGAGGCACAGACACTTCCTCCAGGCTGCACAGTTGCATCCTTCCAGCAGCCCGCCAGTACCGTTGGCGCAATTCCTCTGTACTTCGTGGAATTGGGTTTGCGCCGCGGCTATTGAAAACAACCTCATCTTTAGCTTTGTGCGATACCGGTATGGGCCACGGCTTGAAATTCGGTGGAATGGTACCCTTGCAACCTATGTCCACACAATGGTGGTTCAACTGGATTTTATCCTTTATGGCTTCCTCACATAAAGGACACCTGAGCCTATCCTTCTTCCATTCTGGGTTCTCCTCCTTGGCTACATGGAGATCAATACATGCTTCCACTATTTTGCGATCGTACTCCTTTGGTGAGTACCAATATCTTCGCAGCTTCTTCAAACGCGTGACGTGCACAAAGTCAATCTAGTCGGGTCCGCCCTCCACGCAGGCTTCCTCCATCGCCTATACAACACAACACAACAGAGAAAGGTAGAGGGCCCAACAAAAAGGGAGAAGTGCAAAGAATGGAGGAAAACAGAAAGTGCGAGAACCGGCGAGAACGAACACTATATACGAGG
This sequence comes from Takakia lepidozioides, assembly GCA_030704615.1. NCBI lineage: Eukaryota > Viridiplantae > Streptophyta > Takakiopsida > Takakiales > Takakiaceae > Takakia > Takakia lepidozioides. Next base: position 69,295,126 of record CM060732.1, on the reverse strand, counting down.
ATAGACAGAGAAGCCAAAACCAAAACGACAAGTACACAGCAGAAGACGAGGAACGCAACGGGCTATGGGAGCAACGGTCTTGGCAACTGTTGGGGTCTAAGATGACTCTCCAAATCTGCGCGCAGAAAGAAGTCTGCGCAAGAAAGAGAGATGTTGACATAAAAACAGACCACAGCACCGGCGGGAAGACGAAGTTGAAGTTCAAGCTGACCCGAGAGCGAAAATGCAGTACACCAACGGCACGACGTGGCACGCCATGATTGACGCCGCTGCATTTACTAGGTCTACCCAGTGCACAGCAGATCGAGTGAATAGCAGACAAAGTCCAGCAGACTAGAATCAGCAGAGCGATTTGAGCAGACCAACACGTAATCCAGTAAGCTGGTCCACCCGACTACAACAGGCTGACGACGAAACAGATTATACAAAACAGACAAACTGGCAGGTCAATAGACTGGCAGGTCAACATGGTCATTGTTCCGTCGCCCTTTGTAACAAGCTGCAGGCAGACTAGACTGACGGTGCAACAGAGACAACAGACTAGCTGAAAAGACTGGCAGGACAACAGACTGGCAGACGGCAGGGTATACAGCCAAATTTTCGACGCGGCACCATGGTTTCACAGTTTCTCACAACAGACCAGCGTACACAAACGCCGCAAGACCATTGTCAAGACAGACTAACATCGCAACAGACTCGCGAACATATTCCAGACCGATGTGAGGACACAGCCTCCCGAAGAGGTTCCGATTACCAGACCAACGAAGCAAGACACATGAAGCAACATACATATGGATATCCAGGCCAACAAGTATTTGCTGTCGAACCCGACTTTTTTACAGGGAGACCCATACTGTAGATGTGAGATAGTTCAGGAGTCTGAGGCTAACACAGCCCAACAGACACAATTGACAGACTGACGATAACTCTGCCCAAGACACACATAACAATTCATGGCTGGATATGGGATCTGCAATGTTTTTACACGCCCTCATGTGCATATGCTTTGGCAATTTTCGCTATCATCTTGCCCATGGGTTACCGTTCCAGACTGAGGAGGTGATCTGACGGACGGATGCGGCTACCTCAACATGAATAATTATAAAATTGAACGACACCATATCCCAAATGTAAACTAAGGTCGTCTTTAGGCAGGCTTGTAATCGGTCCACCCAGTGGAATAAACCCTAACAACACATTGGCCATTTTGCGATGACCGGACAGAGGCCAAACCAAGTGGGTAAAACGCATTACATGTATAATGAAATCACAAAAACGGCCCCAGCAGCAACAAAAAAATGACGAAAATAGTGGAAGCATATGCACGATGGTGGCTGTAGGGCTCCGACTCATCTCCTGCCCTTCCACATCATCACAAAATGTCACGAAAACTCAAAGACACGAACACTGTGCCAGGCAACGACTACCGCCCGCACGCACCGCAGTTTCGTACAACAAAGAGCGACATCCTGATGGCAATGGCGAGATAAGGCCCTAAATTGGAGGGCTGCGATGGGATTAATCCTGGACGGCCTAGATCTTGCGGGCGGGCGGACTACCGGGAGCGGGCCTGCCGCAGCGGACTAGCCCCAGTGGACCCGCCCCAGCGGATAGGCCACAGCGGAGCGGCCGGTGGACGGACCCCGGGAGGGGCAGCCGCGGCAGCAGTGGGTGACCGCGGGTAGCGGCGGGTGGGGGGGCGCCCCTCGTCCGGACAACGGGCCCACCGTCCTTCTCGCACGCTTGCATTCATGACCCTATTATTGTAAAATGAGAGGCTGAAACTAATGTCAAAAGCCGACCAGATTTCCGAGCCACAAATTCTAAGGGTAAAAGAACTTATGTCTGTTTCTATCAATTTTCTATAGGTGGAGTCTGATCCTGGGCTGAAAGCTAGAAAACAATTTAGATTAAGTTACCATCTTGAGGTCGTTGGAGTGCTGAGACGACAAACGGAAAAGCAAAGACATTGAGGGAACAGACGAACACACTTCCTTCCGTTCTTTGATTAACACAGTTTTACACAAAATTGACTTATGAGGGTGAGTGACCAGCATTGATACAACTTTTCTAATGGGAAGTAAGTGGCTGAATGAGGTCTTGTGAGTACGTTTAAGGGGTGTTGTCTGATGAGTCGGGCATGACAGACGGCTAATGAACATGCAAGTGTTTTGGAATCTGGAAACGCTACAACCTCGAGCAGCGCTGTGGAAATTAGCTTCACTACTGCAACCTCATTTACTGTGTATTTCTACTTTCTAGGACTTTGCATGCCACTCCTTGTTACAATGTTGGTTTGTTACTCTCTTTCTCTTTTCCCTGCAAAGGAAGTCTCACAGTAGACTTCTAATGATGAAAATTGATTTGTGCAGAGGCTTTTCAACAGTTTGAACAAATGCATCAAGAAGGTGTGAAGGCAGACATGGGGCGGGGTGGCATGATGTAGGGTTAGATAGGGTGAGAGGAGCTGAGGCTACATGTAGTGGGGTTACACTTTTGGGGTTATAGTGGTGAGGATTAACTTACTGTGAGCTGCTTGTTTGAAAGACGTTTTCTTCTTCAAGTTGGCCAAAAGTTGTCTGATAGATCTTATGTTTCACAGGGCCATGAATGCAGGTACTACTTTGGTGCAACCGCACATACTCCAGCTTACCATGTCCATATATAGTTCAAAATTGACATACGTATATGATATAATTCACGTTTCTCACATGTGAACTGGTAGCAAACTGGAGGCCTAATGCATGCAAAGGAACAGACAGAACCCCAAGTTGGGCCACAGTCTCAACCTACAAAACTGTGTAGTCTGCACCAACCCATAGCTCAACACCAGAGCTGGCATAATCATGTGGATGTGTCTACAGCACACACAATGTCATGTACATAAAGCTTGTTAACTCAACGAACAATAGTCCAATAATTTAGGGCAAACAGAAAAAAACTTAACACTCAAAAATCACACGCCCATGATAATGATGAGCATGACAAATCCTGGAAACACCCTTCCACTTCCCAGATAAGTACGAGGTGATTGCGAACTGCCTGCAAGAGATTGGGTTGTCTAGCACAACATGTGTAGCCAACTTACACTCTTATACCGCAGAATCAACGAAGTGAAGTTGCCCTTTTCCCCAGGCATAACAGCACGGAACTTGCACCAACTGACATGAAAAAAAGACTGGCAGACAAAAATCGGAAAGTTCATGCCAGATGTCCACACAGCAGAAACAGACATAGTGAGAGAGGTAAGCCAGGCTGAGGGCTGTCTCTTTAGGCTCGTATGGGAACCTCGGGACACTAAACCCGAACCAGGTTGAGTGTTAGGGGGTGCAACTCTGCTGCCAATGGCTGGTAGGAGTGGATGGACACAGGCTTTGCTGGTACTAGTAATTGTGCTCTAGAAGACATGCATCTGGTTGGTTCTCTGCTTTACTACAGACTCCATATGTGCGTGGGTTCCAATTGCTATTTGTTGGCTAGTTGGCACTATGTGCTAGGCTTTCGAATTTGCTAACAGGGACAGACACTCGTTGCGTCTCCTACTTTTGGCATGTAGTCATTGACATTCAGCAGTTCAAATCCGACCTTTACTTGTATCATTGTTTCCCAAGCAACCCTTCCGCTGATGATTAATCTAATGTACTGAGTGAGCACCCTAGAACTTCCGATTGGGTCCCGTGTTGATTCCAAAAGAGGTAAGAAATCACACAGTCTAAAAATCAACATTTGTGTGCAACACACGCTCATTCCAAGCAAGGACTAGTGCTTGATTCCCCAGCCTCTCTAGTTTTTAGCATTTTCAACATCGCTTGTAACTCATCACATCTTGCCTTCGAATTCAACATTTCAACTTCCTTCGCTTCCAACTCAAGTTGGACCTTCTCCTCACATAACTGCTGCAGACCAGACAGAGCCAAGAATTCTGCCTCATCGTTGACGGCCGTTGCATTGCCAACCCAACTCACACTCTCTCTCCCTCTCTCTCCGATTGAGCCCTCAACTCTCACCGGAAAATAAACATTTCCGAAACGGACGGTAGGTAGGTAAACGTACGTACACATACACATGTATACATATATACCTATACATAGCTAGATACCTGCCAGGTATCAAGGTAGGTAGGTAGAGCATATAGGTATGCTATAGATTTCTCAGGTAATTTTGGATAACTTAAGTAGAAAGCAGTGTGTGTGAGACTTTGATCAAACTGTCAAATGCGGCATCTCCGCATTGCTTGCTACATTCCTTGTGAATTCGAGGATTTGAAAGACAGTTGATAGTTAAACAGCCATTCAGACAACCAAGCCATCACCCTTGTTGACATTTATCATTTTTGACGGCCGTTGCATTGCCAACCCAACAAGCAAATTTTGCTACCCAACAAGAGTTGCCTACTCCTCCCTCATATGGAACTCCTAAGAAGTAAATATTTCAATTTAAATCTAGAACCCTCATTATTTCCAGTGACGGTGGGAGAGTGTGTGAGTCGGAAGATTGGAAGTCAATCAGATTCTCACTAAGGAATAAGGAGAATGGTGTGGCATGTGGTGAAAACAGGCAGGGTTATAGCAGTGGATGTAAATGAAGGGCGGCTGCGTATCCTCACAGAGGCCGCTCAGCAGCAGGGCGTGGATGACATTGTCACTTCATGCCACTAGACGACCTTCGTGATTTTGCGGTACCCATGAATCCTTTAGTTAATTTTTGCTGATGTTTAGCCATGATTTTTCTTTTCCAACCATAAGTTACAGACTGCCATGGTTTTGTCAGGTTCAGTCCACATCATATGGCAATCTTCAAGACTTGAAGCCTAGAGAGCTTGCATGAATGTTCAAATTTAGGAATTTGGGATCTCTTGTTGATATTTGCGGTGTATTGCTACAAAATGGTTGTTAACAAAACATTTAGACAGTTTAATTATCGACTACATGGTCGCATTTGTCACTATTGTCTTCGGCAAGTAATAGAAGAGGCCCTGGAGTTTAATGCGCCATCAGCGGGGCTGCCTACGTGGCCCTCCCCCCCCCGCCTCACCCCCCTGGCGGCTCCTACGTTGGTCACGGTCGCCGCGACGCGTCGCTCTATGTGCAACATCCTACGAACGATTGATTTGCAGAAATGGTAAGAGGGATGAATCGTACCTTGTGGTGATTTGTCCCGAAGGTTGCATCGCATGCAACGATACGCGGATGTCCCAATTGAAGCATTATCTGCTTCTGCCACTCAGTTTGAATGCCAATAGTGAATGTCAAATCTCCATCGTAATGCTTGAAGGTTTGCGCCAATGTTTCTTCTCGATAGAAGAAGACTGATGCGGGGTTCAGGTCTTTCCACATGTGGACGCTGTCGGCATCGTTGGCATGCTTTTTGAACGTCTGCCACGCCCGTTTCTCAGCCAGGTTGCGGACATCTTGCTCGAGGAGGAAATCATCACGTGTCTATGCATCTCCCAAACATGTGTTGTTCATGACATGCTCCTTGTGTTCCATCATGATTCGTGCGACCGTGAGGCCTCGACACAAACACTCAACGACCCATGCTTTCAATTCCTGGCTAATGCGGGGTGCATAGGCTGCCCATGTGTTCTTGAACTCTGCGGTCTTGCCATGGGAGGGTTTCCCTAGGGCATCGACGTTCTCCATGTTGTTGTAGTATGTGAGGACACAAATGTCCGGGGCAAGATAAGATTGCTGCACTTTGAAACAACAAAGGCACCCGCGCTTGTACGACTCTCCGTAGTCTGACTTCTTCCTTCTTGGGCCTTTATGCGGGTGTTTAGTGCCAGCACCCACATCCGGACCTCCACGCTTTTGTTTTGGATCTTCGACAGTTGCATTGACCGTGCGCTTGTCGTCGGGTCCGCAGCAACATTGATACCTATCAAATGGAATTCAAAGCCAAAATATCAACCTATGGACTTATGGAAGCCACAGTCGGAGACAAATACAAATCACAACAACAATGCAGTGAGATCCCTAAACCACAATGAGGATGGTGCACACATGATACTGCTCAAGAAGGTGTTCCCTCTGGGAGCTTTCCGCACTCCGGCGTCCACTTTACTGTGCACATGTACCCAATATTGAGTGGGGCAGTCCTCCACACTCTCCTCTCCATGGACGAAGTCCACAACTCTATCCCAAGGTATACAGGCATTTTTCGATAATTTTGTGCAGAACACTTACAACACCGCTACGAAACCAAAAAGATTTAGTTGAAAAAATGAAGATAGTATTTTAATTAACATTATGACTGAAAATCCTAATATTTCTTTTCATGATAAAGCAAAATTATTTTTGGTATCCAAACCGACTTTTGAAAAATCACATAAACAAGTAGTAAACCATTTAAAGTATTTATCAAAAATTAAAATAAAATATAGCATTAAATATAACGAATGCATGTTCAACATCATAAAGATATCATTTAAAATAGGTTGTATGTATGTGATGCACGTGGTTCAGGATAGTGTTGAACGTAAATGGGATATGTAACTAAAAATAATAGCTATATAAAGATGGTAGGATTTAAAGTTGACTACATGAAGACTCTGTATTAAGAAATGTTGTCCATATGTTTTTCAGATCATTTTGGAACTGAGTGGACACTTGAACATTATGATGTTAATAGAATGAGTTCAGGTCTTACATCTGTCACACACAGTTCTGAGTGTAGTGTTTGCCGTGAAGCAAGGAACCACCGTTGGCGTGCGGTGGCCATTTTGAGAGGAGATGAATGAGACAATGGATCTTGTTGAAGCAAATGTGGATAAGCACGAAGTTTTGGGAAAACGAAAACGATCAACCGTGCAATTGTTGAGTGGAAGGTACTCCAGTGAGCTTCGAACCATTATCCTTCAGTATGAAGATCCGTGTTCTAATCCTGTACACGGATATCGAAGAACACTATATCTTACATGTTATTCCTTGTGAGAAGTCCTTGATGAACACTACTATTGCTACAATGTTTGAGTCAAATTCCGAACATGCAAATGTTCCTTTAGATCGGAAGGAGCTGTGGCAAGTGAAGTGCCATAAGTTATGTGTAGAATGTTTTGAATCTGTTGGGCAACAAAGCTGTCCGATATGTACACATCCACCATGGCCTATAGATTTAAAGCCCTATATAAGAACTTGGTTGTAATGTACAATAGTTGATAACGTAGTTATCTATTCTATTGAGCAGTTTATTGACGTAGTAAACTTTGTCAAAATAGCACAAAGACAATCAAAAGATGCAAACTATGTTGTAGCCAAATGTAGAATTGGCAATGGATCTTTCACTGGGAAAAGTCTGTTGCGAAAATTAGGCTTACCTGATGATATTGAAATTCATTTAGTTTATAGTGATGTTCCGAACAATTCTAAAGTGAGGATCAAGCCATATTGGTTACATGAAGATATGGTGGATATTTGGGCTGGTACACAAAATACAACGCAAAGACGACAACCCCAATTGTGGTCTTCAACGGGAAGGGCGTATTGGAGGAAGACCACCTGATTGCGGATTTTGACAATCTCAATGTAGATGACATTTATCTTATCTACATGTGAAATGTGGTGGATACAATGCAAGCCCAGACTATTAGGAGTCTAGCTTATTTGTGTTTTCAAACTGCACCATACAAGGGAAGGAGTGGACATGATACTATGAGAGGACCAGGGCCATCCAAAAGCCATGGATATGATGCAGCAACCATTGCCAGCAAGGGAAATACAGACAAATATTGCAGCAAATCAACATTTGTAGAAGACGAAGTAGCGTTTAGGGATACTGGTGATAGTATTGCTTCACATATTTGGAAAGGAGTTGTAAATAAATTCCCTAGATTTGTGGTGGACTTATTTGAGGACCAAATACGACCTTTCAGCTACATTAAAATAGGATTGAAAGAGTCGAAAGTTCCAGTGCATCAATTCCATATGACAAGGTCGATTGTGGTGCCGACCCACGTGGACAAATCAGACAAAGACAGTACTATTATCTATTGGGCAAAACAAGGGTCACCCACGGAAGACGATTTTTTTGTAAACCAACTGTTCTATAAGTTCAAGACTACAAATGCAGCTACGGCACACTCGCAAGTAAAGATGTAGATGAAGCAAATTTTAAATTAGGTATTGCGTTAGTAAACAAAAAACATACTATATCTAAGACTTTGAATATGGTTAATACTAAGGTTGCATTAAAAGATGTATCTCCAAATGAGCCTTGGTGGTATACATATGGAGATGAGTTAGATGAAGAGAAAGTAAGATAGTATTTGTGTATATAGAGTTGTATATTATTTGACAGTTACATATTTTTTAAAGATATATTATGTGTTACTACACTGTTACATTATTTTTTGAACATATAATCCTCTTCATTTTTGGCAATGTGACACCCTAAGCCGTGCAAGCATAATTCAATATATATTCCATGTTTTGTACTGTGGAAATGTGAACAGTATACTAGGGGCCATGATCTTTTGTTATAGAGTTCGGTGTGAAGTTCCTGAAATTATCACACCCAAAGCATTATGTACTAATGGGCCTAAAAGTGCATGGCTCCTTCCTTCATTGGTGCTATTTTCTATGTCATCTTTCAGTCCATTGCTTAGTTGACTTTGTTTTCCGAGATTCTCTAGCAGTTTCCGAACATGAAGGGAACGATGAAAATATATGGGATCGTGTACTTGTATGTGACCATAGTTGATTTCCACTGCGGTTTTCAAGAAAGCCCTCTGTGGCTTCCTGCCAGGTATGTTGTCGACGCATCTAGGGATGCGACCATAAGACTTATCGAGTCTAAGTGGTTACAAGCTTGGTCGTGGGCGTGGGCTCAAACCTTTGAGGACGGGGCTGTACATGCATCTGCATTTTCCGAACCAGTTTTTTGTTTTTAATTTACTTATATATATCTATATGTGTGTGTGTGTTTTATATATTAGATAAAGTAGTATGTATAATTTTTATTAGTTTATCAACAATTGTAATTGATAATATAACTGAATACTTTGAAGATTTTGCATGAGTTAATAACAAAAGCACAATAAACATAACATAAAATTAGCTCATACTTGTACAAACTTTCAAATTAATAGGGATTTCGGCATGTTTACAAAATAATTTAAATTTAAGATTTTCTTAGGCCAATCCCAGTCATTACACAGTGGAAAGTTAGTTGATCATTTAGACCAATGAAAATCTTGACATGGTGTAAACATAGTTCATCACATGTTACATAGAGTGTAAACCAATAACAGTTGACACGTGTAAGGTCAGTTGACCGTATTTTCTCCATTGACTTCAACATGATGCAAAGTCTCTGCCCTGAAGGGACAAAGCCAACAAACTCATAGGCACCATTCCTTCTAGTTTGGGAAATTGTTCCTCTCTGGTGGAGTTAGCCTTGGAAAACATTCAGTTGACTGCAAAACCTAACGAAACTTTACCTATGGAAGAACAAGTTTACAGGCACCATTCCCAGTAGTTTGGGAAATCGTGCATCCTTGTTGGAGCTACAGTTGGGCAACAATCACCTAAGTGGGAGCATACCCATTGAGCTTGAGAACTGTTCGGGTTTGCGGAGGATATTACTTGGTAAAAACTTGATCACAGGAGAATTCACATTAGATTTGGCAAAAATTGGTGACTCTCTTGAGACACTATCGGTGAACAACAACCAATTGACATGACAAGTTCCAATTTCCTTGGCTAAATGTACCCATCTTGTGTTGATTGACTTGAGTAGAAACAAGTTCAATGGGACTATCTCAGTTTTCAAGAGTGGCGATTTTCAGGAATTACGGGTGCTCAGTTTTGGACACAACACACTTAGTGGTCCAATTCTAGATTGGGTCTGGAATCTGACTCGATTGCAGGTGTTGGATCTCTCACACTACTTCTTCACAGGTGGGCTCCCGAAAACGTTTGATCAGTTGAAGGGCTTCAATGTGAAGGCAAATGCATCCACGGGAATAAACCTAGGATCGAATGGTACTTTCACTCTCTATGCTCAAGACCTCGAAATCACTCTCAAGGGCATGACAAGGACAATCGAATATGTCTTATTGACCACAACTTCTTTCGACGTCTGAGCAAATAAGTTGACTGGTGAGATTCCAGCAGACATTGGACAGCCAAGTGAGCTCCTCTACATGTCTTCACATGCCCCATCCCAAGGAGCATGCGCAACATCAGCGAATTAGAGTCTTTGGATCTCTCATATAATCTACTGAGTAGTACAATTCCAGACAACTTGGAAGACTTGAGTGCCTTGGGGCAGGGTTGCACACGTCAGTGACGTCACGTCACGTCGGACCTAACGCTGACGCGACCAACGTCACGTCAGTTTTTGCCGAAAAATCAGTAAAACATGAGTTAGGTGAAAAATATGTCACGTAGATGGACACGTTGTATTCTAAGCGACACCTTGGCAAGTGACTGAATTGTTTTATAAATTACTCCATCTGCCAATAGTTGAGGTCATTTTTAAATCATTGTTGTGAAATTGTTGCGACCTCCAAATGGTGGTGTGGTCGCAAATTTATCTTATTTTTTAATAGTTGCAACCACCAGCACATGGGTTGTCGCAGCATTTTTCGTTTTTTAAAAATAGATGCGACCACCAACAGGGTGGTCGCATTTTTTTCTTTCCTTAAACAGTTGCGACCACCGCTACTGGTGGTCGCACAATTTTTATTTTATTTGTAATAGGTGCGACCACCATCAGGGGTGTGGTTGCAACATTTTTCTATTTTGTAATATCTGCGACCACCAGCATGGGGGTGATCGCAGCATTTTTCTGTTTTTTTAATAGGTGCGACCACCAACCGAGGGGTGGTCGCAGATTTTTTTTATTTTTAAATATATATATATATATTCTCTGTGACACGAGCATGGGGGTGGTCGCAGCATTTTTCTTTCTTCTAATAGGTGCGACCACCAGTACGGGGGTGGTCGCAGAAATTTTCTATTTGTTTAATAGGTGCGACCACCAGCAGGGGGGTGGTCGCAGAAATTTTCTGTTTTTTTAATAGGTGCGACCACCAGCATGAGGGTGGTCGCAGCAGTTTTTAAAAAAAAAATAACATGCGACTTCTTCTGATTCGTCAAGCGTGTGAGGCTTGGAGGCTGGAGGGTATATAAGGTGGTCATAATGCCTCTCACTACTTTTGTGGCAAACACTTTTGTGTCGAGTGAATGTTCTTTATTCCTTGAGCAAGAGTGTAAGCCCAAGAGGAGGGTGCGGACCGTTTGCTGTTGTGGTTTCCACTAGAGCCACTTCAGCAAATTGTCGAAAAGCACAATACTACATGGTGCATTGATCCACTTGGATTGATGCCGTAGTGTTGGGCCATTGCATTCTGTTCTAACTTCTATTGCTCTTGACAAATCTACCAAGTACACTAGTGTTCTTCGTTCAACCTTAAGTCTGTGGTTAGGGTTTTGGGTGTGAGGATGAGGGAGGAGTGGATCCCTTGATTCACCATAGACCCGCACAAAAAGGACGGTGTTCAATGCAATCTTTGTGCATTGAAGCTGGCGGGTCGCATATTATATCACCTCGGCTACAGAGATGGGAAGAATGCAGGGGTTAGTTTGTGCCCAAAAGCCTCCATACGAGTGAAAGCCCACTTTGCCCAATGTGGAGGCAATATCTCACCATCTCTTGATGTGGCCGCGGCTTCTGAGCCAAACACTCCAAGGTTCGAATCAAACTGTCCCTCAGAGTTGTACCCAGGGGGATTCTTGCGAGGCGTCTGCTGTTCCTGGAGAAGCCGGTGGGTCAGGAGCAACACCCGATTGTACGCCAGCACTTGTACGGACCAGACCATTGAGGCAACAATCAATGCAAGACGGCTTAAATTTGTCGCACAGGAGGACTCTGGATAAGAAGTGGACCCAATTTTTCTACGAGGCCAATATTCCGTTCAATGTCTCGAGGCTTCCTGCGTTTGTGGCTGCTGTCAAAGCCACGTCCGATTCCAAGTCCACATACACACCTCCGAGTTATCGCGATCTCCGCACATGATTGCTAGAAGATGCTATGTCTGACCTCACCCAAAAGATGAATGAAAAGACATGTGATTCTCTCTGAAAATATGGAAGCACTATATATGCGGACGGTTGGAGTTCTGTTACTAATCAACCACTGTTCAATGTCATGCTGGTCTGTCCTGCGGGGGAACAATTTTTGGGATCCGTTGACACAAGCGGGGAGATAAAAGATGCACGTTATCAAGCAGGGTTGTTGACGAGTTTCATCGATAAAATTGGAGCTGATAAAATTGTCCAAGTGTGCACGGACAATGCATCTAACATGGTTAATATGACCAATATTTTGATGGTACGATATCCCCATCTATATTACCAAGGGTGTGCTGCTCATATCTTTGATCTCCTTTTGGAGGATTGGAAAATAATGGATGAAACAACTAGTAAAAGGCAAAGTCGGTTGTGACGTTCATACACATCACATCCCTCTGGCATTGTTTAGAAAGCATGAACCCAAATACAGCCTTAGGAACCCGGGTGAAAACCGCTTTGCCACAAACTTTTTGATGGTGAATCGACTGGTGACTGTGAGGGCGGGTCTGGAGCAGGTGATCATTGACCCTCAATGGGATGCGTATGTGGGCACTTTACGCGACTCTCGTAAGTCCAAGTCTTTGAGCAAAAGTTGGAGGGTCCGCGCAATCATTCGCTCCGACGATTTCTGGGCGAAATGTGCAAATTTTGTGTACATGGTGGAGCCGGTGTTGATTGCTTTGCGGGAGTTTGATGGAAAACAACCAATAATGGGTAAAGCATGGTTGATATTGGAAAACCTTGAGAAGCACGTGCAATCCTTGAGGCGTCATCCATTTTCTATGGACGATGATTTGGCGGCAAGGACCGAGGATGCATTTCACGACCGCAAACGGATGGTTTGCACAGACTTGCATTATGCGGGGGCCTTGCTGAATCCATTCTTGTTGGACAATATGGATTTGAGAGACGATGTGGATGCCAAAGCCGGGCTTGTACGGGTCATCATGCAACTCGCGCCCTTGAACATGATAGAGTGAGCGTTGTCCGAGTACCAGTGCTTCTCGGATCGCCAGAATCCTTTCCATGACATGTCGGATCCAAAAGCAATGAACATGTTGCCACATGAAAGGTGGGATCTGATTGGAGCTGGAGCAAGAATGTTAGCTCCCATTGCAAAGCGTATTCTTGCTCAAGTGTGCTCTGCCTCGTCTTGTGAGCGGAACTGGAGCAGTTACTCGTTTGTTCACAACAAGATTCACAACAGGTTGAATCCTGCCAGGGCTGACAAATTGGTTTATGTCTACACGAATTGTAGGCTACTGCGAGAGAGGATAGCAAGTGACGTATCTGCATGGTGCGAGAAGAATCTGTTGTCTGAAGAATCTGCCTCAGAGGTCCAATCTAACAGCAATGATGACACTGACGCCGCGAGGGACTCCGACTCCGACGGTTGAGATAGGTCCGATGATGTGGGCAATCCTCCACATGACCCATATGAATTTAATGACGATGATGCTGCAATGCATCCATCCTTCGATGACCTTGTTGTTGATGAACTGCGACATGGTGTCATCCCAATTGCGGACCCCCTTCCCCCAGTTGAGCACACTCTCAACAATGAAGTTGAGGTCAACTCTATCCCACCACGAGTTCCACGGACTGTGGGAGATGTGCAGGTCGAATCGTCGGATGATGACAACCGGCCGTTGTCATTCCTTCACCGACATCGTGCCCCTGTGAACCGTGCTTCATCTCACCCCGCTCTATCTCATGTTTCTCTTTCTCAAGCCGGTCCATCCCATGCTGGTCCATCTAGTCTCTCTCCCCCTCATGTAATTCCTTCCATCACTACTCCGATCCTGGGAGATGCTTCTTCTGCTGCGGGACTTCTGCAAGTCGAACCATCGGATGACGACGACCGACCATTGTCGTTTCATCTGGCCCGACGACGTCCGTATGTGAACCATGCTCCCTCGACCCTCACTGGTCCATCTCATGCCCCTTCCTCTCATGTCGGCCTCTCTGATGTACGTGCGAGTAGCCTTCATCATACGAGACATGCTCCAAGGTCACCACGAAATCCGGGACAAGCCCAGAAACGACAGAGAATTGTGCAACCTTTTGTTGGTGACCGACCTGTGAACAGGCTTGATACCCTAGATGGTATTCATGATAGGAGTGGAAATCGACCAGAGAGACAACTGAACGTACTCTGAGGACGACTACAGGTCCAACGGCCAGTTGCCTCTCGAAACGAAAAAACAGATGGAGATCATGATTCTAGCATTGATCATGGGAACGGGGGTGAAGTGAGTGGGGACGAAGATTTTGTAGTAGGCGTGAGATCATACCATCGTCGTCGTGCCAGACGGAATTAGGTACAGCTATAACTTCTGTCACATGATGTGTAGTATGTTTCCATGGATATCCATGTTTCAGTTTGGGTACATGCATACGTGTACGGAATAAAAATGGTGGAATATGTGTACCCAAGAAAGGGTTTGGTGGTGTGCGTGTGTTTGTGTTTCGTCATTACCTTTACATTGTTAATTTCCTATTATGGTTTCGAAAGCCACAAAGGCCAGGTGTAGCTCCCAACATTCATCTTACCCTTCATAAATCCATGGGGAGTCGATACATGTGCTTTTCATCTACCTCTCCAAATATACATATAGGTGCAAGGGGACCAACCTCCTGGTGGTCGCACCTATTTTTAAAAAAACAATTGTGTGACCACCAGTAGCGGTCGTCGCAACTGTTAAAAAAAAAGAAAAATGTTGCGACCACCCCCCTGCTGGTAGTCGCACATATTTACTGATTTACTGATTACCCCTGCTGGTGGTCGCAATATTTTTTATTTTTTTTATTTTTTATTTTTATTTTTTGGAAACACCTGGGAACGACAGCTCACAAATCAGGCCCCTTAGTAGTGAGAAGAGAAAATAACTCTTTCATTTATGCGCCAAGAGGCGTAGGAATGGGGCACCACACACGAACCATACCACACCCATCAAGTAGCAAGATTTGACCCCAGAATCGTCCGGGTCGCACTCAGTGCACTTGTTGGTAGATATTAAAAAATCGAAAAATTATGCGACCACCCCCCTACGCCCACCCCTATGCTGGTGGTCGCATCTATTAAAGAAAAGGAAAATAGTGCGACCACCAGCAGGTGGTGGTCGCACCTATTTGTTTTAAACAAAATTTCTGCGACCACCCCTCTGCTGGTGGTCGCGCCTATTAAAAAATAAATAAAATTATGCGACCACCTCCCTACTGGTGGTCGCACCTATTAAAAATAAAATAAATCTGCGACCACCCCCCTGCTGGTGGTCGTACATAATAAAGAAAAGAAAAAAAGATGCGGCCACCCCTGCTGGCGGTCGCAGCTATTACTAGCGTGCGCAGTCATAATGACAGCGCACGCCCCGAGTGTGGAGGGGGGGCTTATAAGGCCTTGGAGGCCATTCTCTCCCTCACTTTTCTTCACACCAAGACTTGGTGGGCAATGGGATGTTGCATTCCTTGTCATTGAGTCCAAGTGGAGAGGGGTGCTATTGGTTGGGTGGGGGGTATTTTGGGCCGTTGGATTCTACGAAATCGATGCTGAGTACCTCCCGGGGAAGCCTCCTCTAGTACCCATGTTTTTTTCATTGCACATTGCGTCATACCACTTAGAACTGCCGAGGAAGTGACACGTGCCTCTAGTACTTGGGGAGGATTCATTAGGGGTAGGATTAGGTACGATTTAGGAGTGTTGGGAGAGCATTTTTCTTAGCAAACATCTGTCGAGTAGGGGTAAGCCAGAGCCATAAATGGCGGAGGAGGAAGACAGAGGAGGTCATCCCAGGGATGACGATAATGAACCTGGACCTCCCAAAAAAAAACCAAAAGGGGCCAGACGCGAACTTCGTTGGGACATATACAATGACCCCAACATTCTTGCGGAACCAGGTTGGGAAAGTTTGGAAGTTGGGGCAGCGGTGGGTGGTTGGTGACTAGGAAATTTGTGGACTGGTGTCACATAAATCGTTTGTGGCCCAGAGATAGGCATGATCCACAAACCAAACAAAATCAAGCTAGCTTGCAAACCTGCGCCAACCCGCATTTCCGCCACAGGGCAGAGGAAGTACATACAACATTGTGGGGTCAATCGCTCGCAACAACAACAAGGGCCCGTATTTATTTGCGGCCATGTTGTACACAAAGTTGATTTTATTGCGACCGGTGGATTAGCAAACTGCCACTGCGAGACAGCGTACTAGACTATACATGTTCTCTGATATCCCAGATTTGTATATACGTCAAGGGCAGGACATTATACGGTGCGATGGAAACGACGAGGTGGAAGAAGGAGGAATTGCAGACCAACCTCCAGATTCGCAACAGGTCTCCGCAGTCGGGCCTTCAACGTCTGAGGTGGAGGAGGGCAAGGTACGCTCTCCGTTGGAGGAACAGTTGGCCGCATATGAACAGCACATCAAAGACCTGCAGGACATTGTTCATTTGCAACGGTGGCAAATAGCGAAGTTGCTAGAAAGAATGGGGTTGGAGACTCTCGACAGCGTACGCGGTGTGCTTCAGGACCCGAGGCCAATCACCAACGAGCAAGACATATTGGCGCATTTGAATATGCCACCAATGGACATTGACCGCGTCATCGACGGGGTTCACTCAATCGGGCATGGGAATGAAGTGCAAACGTCTGAACTGGACCCGGCGAGGGTTGAGGAAGAAAGACTTGCGGCGGAGAGGGCAAGAAAAGGGAAGGACCCCATAGTGAAAACTGGGGAATGTTCAGCCGTGCAAATTACATCGGCCCAAGAACAAGAATTAGAGCAGCTTGTGGGGGGACGCGAGCAAGCTAGGGCTGTTGCATATCGGTACTCAAATGCCATGCAAATCCAATCGTGGCCATGGTTGAAGGGGAATTGGCGGAATTGGGTGACATGGGCGGGCCATCTAGCATCGCAGGAAACACGGATAGAAGAAGCGTTGTCCTCCCTCCAACGTGCAACACGTTTGTCGAATCGAAACGTAGATAACATCTCCCTATTTTGCCCGCATGTGTGCGACACATGTGCGGAGACACAACAGACGAATAAATCATTTGCATCCCCATCGACACCAAGCCATTCCATAATGTAATTGAATTTAAATTAATTTTAAGCCAATAAATAAGTTTGCACTGCCTTTCATTGGGGGGTTTCTGGCACGTATCGATTTTGTTTTTGGCTCAATTTTGTTCTGCGGCTTCCAGCATCCCACCACTACTCCCCCGCCAAAATTTGGACCAATCAAAAATGCCCCCCAAAAAAAATGTTCTCTTTGCTCACTGTTGCAGAACTCTCTATGAAGAGTGCATGAAGTTGAACACAGATCAAGTTTGGAGTGCAAAATAGGGAAGAAACTGTGGTTTTGGGTCCAAATGAATTATGTTCACACCCAAATTTGGCACGCACGTTGCATATGGCTACATTACATGCCCCATTCAAAAACGGAATGAAAACAAAAAATCGTGAGCACGCGAAACACAGTCCAACAGGTCCCAAAGCAATAGCTGATCCAGCGGAATAAATTCAACGGGTGAACGGATGGTTTCCCATCCAAATCATTTTTGTTTGCTTCCAAATTTTGCTAGTACGTTTGAGACACCCTCTCACAGGTCCCAGACTAATATCAGATCAATCGAAATTCATTCAGATGGTTGCCCATCCAAATCATTTTTGTTTGCTTCCAAACTTTGCCAGTACGTTCGAGACACCCTCTCACAGGTCCCGGACTAATATCAGATCAATCGAAATTCATTTGATGGCTCAACGGTTGGTTGGCCATCGAGATGATTTTGGTTCGCTTTGAGAGTTGGCCAGTATGTCCAATGTGCCATGGAAGAGGCCCCAGAGTAATATGAGATCAATCGAAATTTGTTCAATGGGGCAACGGATGATTGCCCATCCAAATGATTTTTGTTCGCTTTAAGACTTGGCCAGTGTGTTCAATGTACTCTCTGATAGGTCCCAGTGTAATATGAGATCAATCGAAATTCATTTGATGGGCCAATGAGGCGTTCAATTGTGATCTAGTTTTTGTTCATTGCGAAAAAGAAATCATGCAATGCGTGCACGGTTATTGCCCTCATTAAACGGATGCGGTTGAAAGATGGTTGGCCATCGAGATGATTTTGGTTTGCTTTGAGAGTTGGCCAAATGTTCAATGTGCCATGGAAGAGGCCCCAGAGTAATATGAGATCAATCGAAATTCGTTCAATGGGCCAACGAATGGTTGCCCATCCAAATGATTTTCGTTCGCTTTGAGACTTGGCCAGTGTGTTCAATGTACCTCTGATAGGTCCCAGTGTAATATGAGATCAATCGAAATTGTTCGATGGGCCAATGAGGCGTTCAGTTGTCATCTGGTTTTTGTTCATTGCGAAAAAAAATCCTGCAATGCGTGCACGGCTATTGCACCCATTGAACGGATGTGGTTGAAGCCCCCCCTTTTGCCCGCATGTTGAACATGTGTGCAATACATGTGCGGAGACACAACAGACGAATAAATCATTTTCCTCCCCATCGACACCAAGCCATTCCATAATGTAATTGAATTTAAATTAATTTTAAGCCAATAAATAGGTTTGCACTGCCTTTCATTGGGGGTTTTTTGGCACGTATCGATTTTGTTTTGAGCTCAATTTTGTTCTGCGGCTTCCAGCATTCCACCACTACTCCCCCGCCAAAATTTGGACCAATCAAAAATGCCCCCCAAAAAAAAGTGTTCTCTTCGCTCACTATGCAGAACTCTCTATGAAGTGTGTATAAAGTTGAACACAAATCAAGTTTGGAGTGCAAAACAGGGAAAGAAACTGTGGTTTTGGGTCCAAATGAATTATGTTCGCTCCCAAATTTGGCACGCACATTGCATATGGCTACATTACACGCCCCATTCAAAAACGGAATGAAAAACTTGTTTGCTTCCAAACTTTGCCAGTACGTTTGAGACACCCTCTCACAGGTCCCAGACTAATATCAGATCAATCGAAATTCATTCGATGGCTCAACAAATGGTTGGCCATCGAGATGATTTTGGTTCGCTTTCGTGTTGGGAGGCCCATGGGTGTACCATGGAAGAGGCCCCAGAGTAATATGAGATCAACCGAAATTGTTCAATGGGCCGATGGATGGTTGCCCATCCAAATGATTTTTGTTCGCTTTGAGATGACGGAACGTTGGTTCACCCTTTGAACCATTTAACATTGACATATACTTGTCCAGTAACTTTAAGATGCATGTACAAGACACTCGCAAAGTTTCAAATGAATCCAAATCATTTGGCAGGGGAATGATTGGTTCACCCATAGCCAATTTCAGGGGCTGAAATTGCCATTTATGGGGCTTGAATTGCCAATTTCAGGGGCTGGACTTGCAATTTGAGGGGCTGAAACTGCCATTCCAGGGGCTTCAATTGCCAATTTCACAGGCTACAGTTGCAATTTGAGGGCATTCAGGGGCAAGTTTGAGGGTTGGAATTAAATTTCAGGGGCTTCAATTGCAATTTGAGGGGTTGGAATTGGAGGGCTCAAATTACAATTTGAGGGGGGCCGGGTTGGTCATTTTAGGGACTGACATTACCAATTTAAGGGCTTGAATTGCATTTTGAATTGTAATTCAAGGGTTACAATGGGCCATTGGGGGGCTAGAATTACCAAAGCAATGACACAATCCAATATAAAATCATTTGATAGCGGAATGATTGGTTCACCCTTTCAACCATTTTTTATTCACGTCATACTTGTCCGGTACTTGTAGGAGGGCATGTGGCTGACACTTGCAAAGCTTCAAAGCAATGTAAAATCATTTGATAGGGGAACAATTGGTTCACCCTTTCAACCATATTTTACTAACCTCATACTTGTCCGGTACCTTTAAAATGGCATGTGAAAGACACTTGCAAAGCTTTAAAGCACTCCAAAATCATTTGATATGTTCATGATTGATTCACCCTTTCAACCATTTTAGATTGATTTGAAACTTGTGAAAGACCTGTAAGAGGGCATGTACAAGACACTTGCAAAGTTTCAAATCAATTTAAAATCATTTGGTAGGGGGACGATTGGTTCACCCTTTAAACCATTTTAGATTGATGTCATACTTCTCAAAGACGTGTAAGAGGGCATGTAGAAGACACTTGCAAAGTTTCGGAGCAATAAAATATCATTTCATCGGGGAAGTTTCCGTTCACCCTTTCATCCAATTTTGAATTGAACTGGATTTTTACTAAATTTAGAGGGCATAGGATTGTGGGGCGCAATGAGTATGTGGCGCAATGATTTTGTTTTTGGCTTGATTTTGTTCTGTGAGTTGAACCCTCACACCACCACATCTTGCCAAAAAATGTACCAAAGAAAAATGTTTGGAAAAAAACGTTCATCCTTTGCTCTATGCTCACTATTGCAGAACTCTCTATGAAGAGTGCATGAAGTTGAAGATAACTTTGTTTTGGATGCAGACGATGTCTGTTCATGGTGATATTTTGCATGCAACTCTTCATGTTGTTATCAAGCATATGGCTTCAGAATGGAATTAAAAACAATTCATGTGCAGGCGAAAGGTTGTTTCTCCTTATGAATTTGAATAACCGATTCAAACAACTTTGTTGAAGTTCAACTTTGGTCCATATGTGCTTAAGTACGTACAAATCACGTACACAAAGTTGCAAGCGAAGAAATAATCATTTGCCCCCGAACGACTCGTTAAACCTTTCAACCAATTTTCAATCATGAATCATTTAATAGGGGAACTATTGGTTCACCCTTAGAACCATTTTAGATTGACCTCATACTTGTCCGGTAACTTAAAGAGGGCATGTACAACACACTCCCAAAGTTTCAAATCAATCTAAAATCATTTGGCAGGGGAACGATTGGTTCACCCATTGACCCGGTGTACACTGTCACTTTTCAAGATTCGTGGGTGTGGTGCTTGATTATCCCCATATGATGGACCCAGGTGCCATGGCCAAGTAACAAACCATTAAAACATTATGGTACGAGACAAACACAATTGAAAACAACATTTATTCAAACATGATGTACAGTCAGAGGTCTACAAGGCCATCCTCCAACAATTTTTGGGCTCAGGCCAATTGAATAGCCCCGTCATGAAACGCTTCACAACATTTTCTAGTTTGTACCGCAATTCTACTGTGTCTACACACAAGTTTTCCAGAGCGAAGCAAAACAGTTCCAGTAGACATATCGTTGAACAACTTGCATCGAACGTGTTACCCCATTTATTGCCTGGGCTATCTTCCCAATTGCAAAAGTCTCTGATGGCACGGTTAGAGGGGGCCTACGAGGTGTGTGCCATCTGACTGGTTGTTGGCTACATTATGAACAATTGCAATTTCAGGTGCAATCCACCATCTATGTGCGAGAGTCTTTATCATCTTGTCTCTGCTCTCGAAAATGTACAACGTGGTTTTTGGGTCATCCGTTGGAGGCCATCCCCCAATCGCATACCCCGATGTACACATCTTCAGACCCTTGTGGAAAATGCAACAAGATGTTGTCGGGGGACATGTCGTTGTGCAAGAGGTGGTGATTATGGACGTTGAGCATGATGTGCAAAAGCGCCCATGCCAATTGGTGCGATTCTGTCGGAATCGAACCAGTCGGTTGACCTCCTGCATTTCCTGCTCCGTCCCCCGTCGTTCCATTAACTCCCTGTTATCCCGATCATTCCCCATTTCCTGTCAATACTCAACCATGATCGCTATGGTCCCCCCATTCCACCAATGTGTGTAACTTCATTCGACGTGGATGCAACGCAAAAATATTTTATGATGCCGAAATGATGGAACTTTACAGCAACGCCTCATTGTTATGTTGGACTTGGCAAGCTCAACATTTTGTTCCCTGGGCGTTTTCCCTGCTAGCTCCCAAGATGGAGGAATGAATTGATCCCCAACAATTCTAACCCTCCGAATTGTACCATACCCTCCATGTTTGGGCGCGTCGAGTTGTTGTACCTGTGCGTTTGTGGATATGTATCTCACGTTCAATGCCGCATCCGCGGACAAGGACCCTGCCTTCCAGGGGAGTGGTTTGTACGTCGTTGGCGTGGGCCTTTGCCATGTCAGATCACCAATCCACAAGCACAAACAAACTCCTCCTCCGAAGTTGGCATGCGACCTTCAGCTACAGGTGTTCTCGTAACAAACTTGTCCATGGTTTGCCTCAGATTCCATGTGGCATCATGGGCCCGGTCCTCATCCATTTCGTGAACTTGAACTCGTCCTGTCTCCTCCTATTCATCCCCGACCAAAGCCTCTCTCATCTCATCTCATATTGTGCTGGAATCTAAGGAACCCCTCATTCCCATGTCGGACATACAAAAGATTCAAACGCATTATGTCATTGTCCTTCAAATAATCTAGCACTACTTGCTTCACCACCTTTGCGGCCTCTCCGCTTGGATAGTCTTTTTTGTTGACCTGACTATCCCGTTCATGTGCATGATTACGCTTCCTACCTTTACGCCCACTTCCCGAGGAACCCCCTGACACTGCGTTCGAAGCAACGTTTCCGGACATGATGAAAGTACTCTGCGGAATAGACGCGGCTTCGTAACGGAAAACTAAACCCAGACTATTGATAACCTTATATACTAGCAGACCAATTTCCTCACCCTCTATTGGTATAGTACCCAAAGCAACTCTCCCGCAGTCCAGGAAAAAAGGCAAAAACTCCTCCCCCACACAAATCCACTTTCTCCCCCATCCCCACGCTCAGTCCTGGCCACCAAAGTTCAAACTCCAAGAAGCCCCAGAACCGCACTCACAGAGAGGGAAAAAAGTGGTTTGGGAATGAGGGGTAGACCCTTATATACTGCGTCGAGAGGCCTGACGTGCGACCGCCTCTGCTGCCCATTCACGCCTCGCCACGTGTCCAGGGAGCGGTCGCATCTAA
Source organism: Takakia lepidozioides (assembly GCA_030704615.1). Taxonomy (NCBI): domain Eukaryota; kingdom Viridiplantae; phylum Streptophyta; class Takakiopsida; order Takakiales; family Takakiaceae; genus Takakia; species Takakia lepidozioides. The sequence goes on along the minus strand of CM060732.1, from coordinate 69,272,143 downwards.
TAACAAAATAGAAAAAGTCTGCGACCACCACCGGTTCGTGGTCGCACCCATTTAAAAAATAATTAAAAATGTGCAACCATCCCCTGCTGGTGGTCGCACCTATTTTAAAAAAATGAAAAAGTTGCGACCACCACCTGCTGGTGGTCGTACCTATTTAAAAAAAATGAAAAAATTGCGACCACCACCTGCTGGTGGTCGCACCCAATTTTTTTTTAAAAAAAAATGTGCGACCACCCTCTCTTGTGGTCGCACCTATAAGAAAAAATGAAAATGACCACCACCTGCTGTGGTCGCACCCATTTAAAAAATAAGAAAATGTGCCCCCTTCTGGTGGTCGCACCTATTTTAAAAAAAATAAAAATTTGTCCGACCAACCTTTGCTGACGGTCGCATGATTGACAATATAAATCATAATATATGAATTTTACGGATAATTAATGAAGTCCACGTAATGAGGCCACATCGGTTGCCACGTCGGTTCTCATAGTAAATAGTTAATAGTAAAGTAAAAAACTAAACATATTTATGTATAGTAACGTCGGTTTAGGACGTGACGTGACGCACGTCTGTCGCTGACGTCGGACGTGACGCTGACGCGTCAACGCCACGTCACGTCCAAATTTGCAACTAGGCCTTGGGGTTCCTTAATCTCTCCCACAACAACCTCTCTGGGCAGATTCCAAATGGCGTCTCCAGCTCAAAATTCCCAAACTTGTTTTTTTTCGACAATCCCAATCTATGCGGCTTTCCTCTCTCCAACCAATGTCCCTCACAAGGAAATACCATAGATCGGGTAGAAGAGGTTCTATCAATTCCTGGCTTTGTCTTGGGCATGGCAATTGGGTTTGTGACTGTAATAACAACCACCATTTTTTGGGCTCCAACACGCCATTTGATATTTCCACGTAGCGTGCAGGTGGCGAACTACGATCGCTAGTATGGAATGTTTTCCTCTAGACAGTGAAGCAATACATAGTGATTCACTGTTGTGTAACGGTGTTTTGGTGGCTAGATGCAAAAGTCTTACAAACTTCTCTATTTACTTGTGTACTCTATATATGAGTTTCTTCATTTATGTTTGTAGCTAGCTAGCTGTGATCTCCCATCACTCTCTACTTGGGGGAGAAACCAAGGAAATGGCCCTACACCACCAGTGACCTTACACCACCAGTGACCTAGAGCTTTCAAGAGCAAGAGTTGACACTCGAGTGTTGTGATGTAATGAGGTGACTTTTGATGTGGACATCATCCTGACGACAAAATTGTCCCTAGTCCCTACAAACATCTTCAATACATTGAGGAAGGCCATACAGGTAGAAGAAATCCACCAAGAAGCTCTGCTGAAACACCAGCAGCCACCTGCTCCCTGACTCACATTTTCAAAATTTACCATTCCAGGACTATCCACAAAATACAGTATGAGAACACAACAACCTTACACCAGATCTCCACTTGTAATCCGGCTAATCCCAAGATGAATATGGCTCAGAAGAGGCAACAAATGTCCTTGATGTACATTTGAGTGGTTGAAATATAAAGTAGTACAGATGAGGACAAAAGGTTCAATATAAAACTGGACAGCTTCAAAATTGTTAGTCAATCTAGACAATTGGGGAATGAGAGTGCCATTATGGAAATTGGACGGGCAAGTCCAATTCTTATTAGTCTAGATTTCAAGCATACCAGTTGGGTCGATGTCGATCACTACCAGTGAATCAGCAAGTAGCCTAGCTTTCAACCGAGCAGCCTACCTCCATCCTCTACACAAAGACCGCGCGAGGTGTAGTTTTTTCCAAACCCTTCAGTGTGAAGGGCGTCCCAATAACATTTTGCAGGGTACTTTGCCAATCACCCTTATTTTGAAGGGCAAATCGCACTTTGAATGGTATGAGACCTGTCAAAACTCACCTTTTGCAAAGTTGTTTCCTTCTCTCTCCCCATGCCCAAAATAAATAAAAAATCTAGATGTTCTCATACAAATTCCTGTACTTTTTGACCTATGCTTAGGCGATGTTTCTAAGCTGCTCTGCAGCTGAGTTCTTCTCTAAGCAAGCTGGTCGCATGCCGTTGTAGAAAAAATGAGCTATAAGTTGCAGCAGCTCCTCCGAAGTTCTGATGCCTGCATAGGATCAACCGAACCATCTCCCAGATCAGCCATACAATCCTCTGCACCTACATACCACACTTCTCAACAATAACCAAGCTTTCATTGAGACAATGCTATACAAACATGTTTCTACTTCAAATTCTTGAAATAACTTGAAGAGAATCAATGAAGAAGAAATCGTCTTTTTGGGCATCCCAGATGGTCTGGATTGCCTTTTCTAGGTCCTTCAGCATATTCCATCCATTAGGTCCCCTGCCACTATTCATAATTCATACGCACCCCAAGTGGTACGGTCATGTGAAAAGATGTACAGTTGACGTTACATTATGTCTGACTGCAACGCCAAAGTTGCAATCTCTAATAAAATATGAATGTTTATCATCAATGTATGCGGACTCATTCTTTCATGTCATCCTCTTCATCACATGCCATGATTGTTCAATGTTTGGTTTTGTATATCATCTGATATGACAACCATTTGTGCAAAAAGTTTTACATATCTGACCTCACATCATGGTGTAATTTATTGCATCATCCCATTTTTTTTGTGAACGTCAACTTGGCAGTGGATGTTCTTCTAGAACCACAATACATACTTATAATGTATCCAAAAAATGTTTGGAGGATTATTGTTCATGGTTATATTGTGCATAAAATAGCTAAATAATCATATATATCGCATAATAAATTTTGTTTATTCATATTTCTCATATTATTTCTGGACCAAACAAAAGTCCAGAATTAGTTAAAATAGTGTTTAGATGTGTGCTATCCGCCTAGTCACTCTTCCTCTCTGTCTGTATGTTCTAACCCTCCTTGACTCCACTCATACCAAGACCACACCTCCTGGTCTGGTTCAAATAATTTTCTGATACATTGTCCGGGGTACTTTCACTAGAGAGTGACCCTCCTCAAGAACATCAGAAAATCTCGAGGCTGAGGCTTAAGCTGTCGCGGCCCTTTGCCTTGAGGGCAGGGGGTCGGGACGCAGAGGGGCTACCCCTGTGGTGGGGGCGGTGGCAGCAATAGGTACAGGGGGGCTGAAGCACCCTTGAGTGCCCAAGGCACTCAAAGAGGTGGAGCGAGGCACTCACTAGGTGGAGCCCTGCACACCGGGTTGCGGTGGGGGTGGCTCCACAAGGGGTGGTGGTAGCTTAGTGGGACTTAGTGGGGGTGGCATAGGACTCACCATGGGGCGGAGACCTTGTGGTGGGAGTCGTGGGGAGTCTTGGGACTCACCACAGTCCAATAGGGCCGTGGTGGGTGGGCCAAGACTCACCGCGACTCATCACCGAGGATCTTCGTGGTGGTTCGCCATAAAATGGTATGTTTGTTTGTGAAACCCCCGCGGACAGTCACAGAAGTATATATAGGGAGTAGTAACCCCGAGAACGGTACAAGGTCGTTGGTGACAAAAAACTAATGAGTAAGCGAGCGAGGCGGAAAGCGACCAAGGAGTAGGGAGCTATTCCGGACTGCCATCTACCAAAGGGAATTTCCACTAGGCCCAAATTGGTGGAGGGTTCCTTGGAAGAGTAAAGGGGGACCGTTATGTCCCGGTGAGCAGCCGAAGCTCCGAGTTGGCCCGGCGGCCAGGTTGGGAGTTAGGCGCGCGCATCAAAGCGAGTAACTATGACTTGAAGGGGAGCTTACCGAAGTGAGGTGTGCGACACTTGATATCAGAGCTTAGAGTTCAATACGCGATCGTCCTTGGGATTGGCCTCATCATGGGGTCGGGCAAGCCAAAGCAAAAGCGGAACGGCCCGAAAGATGATGATCATGGTGAGCCCGATGGGGGCGACGTGTCACCGAAGCGGCCATTTGAGGAAGCGATGCATGCTTTTGAAAACGAGGCCTCTCAAGAACGGGAGGAATCTGAGGAGTCGGAGCCCGAGGAATCCCTGAGAGCTCTGACAGACCAACAGATGCCTCCCATGCCAGCAGCCTTTTGGGAAGGGTTGTTGGCGCAGTTTGGTGGGACGTTGAAAGACGTATTGAAGGCGGCTAATGCCACTTCCACTAAGGCAAAGTTTAAGGTGAAGCCTAAGGAACCCGGCTCCTTCTTGGGTGTCCGAAATCGGAAGGCACTCAATACCTGGCTCTTGGAGCTAGAGCAGTACTTCCGGGCGGCCAAGTTGAGTGACGAGGATCGGGTGGAAGTGGCTCCTACCTATTTGAGGGGCTATGCTCAACAATGGTGGTAGAAACGCCTTCACGACTGAGGTCCAAACCCGGAAACCTTGAACTGGAGTGGGTTCAAGGAACTGATGAAGAGACAGTTTGTGCCCCTCAACGCGTCCTGGTTCGCCCGAGACAAGATGAGGAATCTGAAGCAAACGGATGACATTCGGGGATATGTGCAGGCTTTCAATGTGCTGTTGCTCGAAGTCGCGGACATGACAGAACTAGAAATAGTCTTCAACTTTGTGGCGGGACTGGCCCTATGGACCAGACGGAAGTTGGAGGAGAAGCCACCTAAGACTTTGAACGAGACAATTGAGAGGGCTGAATGTTTCTCGGATGTCCCTGGGGGCGAAAGACAAGGCCGTACGAAGCTGAACCACAAGAAGACCCGGCGGGAGGGTGACTCCTTTCGACTGGAAAAGAAGTGGGATAGGCCAATGGCACGTGGAAATCGAAGGGAGGGCCTTCACATGCCAAGACGACACCCGGTGCTCCGAAAGGAAAATCAGGTGCGATGCCTTATGGCGGACAAAAGGCGACCTTCGATGGAGTGTGCTTCAATTGTGGGGAGCCCGGGCACATGGCCAAGAAGTGTACGAATCCCCGACAATTGAACATGACTCGGGCAACCACGGAGTTGTCCAAAGCTTCCATCAGCCGCTTGGTGGAGGTGGTGGTCGCCAAGACTTGCAAGTAGGCAACTACTCTTGTGAGTTGTATCAGGAAACTAACGCCTTGCGTAAAGGGAATCAGTTAATGTTTGTGAGTGGGATAATCTCCGGAACTAACGTGTCGTTGTTGGTGGACACAGGAGCGTCGTACTCCTCATGACACTGGCAACGGCACGGAAGCTGGACTCCGACAGTGATGTGGGGGCCTCTATTGAGGTGCGTTCTGCTAAAGGAGAACCACAATTGGCGACGAGGTTGATGTTCGATGTTCCTCTTCAGTTCGGGAGTGGAGGGACGTGAGAACTTCACCATTTGCAAAATCGATGGAGTGGATCTCATTTTGGGGATGATTTTTTTGAGCAGATCCGGAGCGGTTATAGATGGCCGCAAGAGAGTAGTCACGCTACCGTGTGGGAATGGTGGCGAAGTTTTACAAGGTGTCGGAAACGCCCAACCCCGTGGGAGGGCGAATAAACCTTCTGTCAGCAAGATAGTGGGCGTGGAGGAGTCACACGAGCCCTAGTTTTTGCTTTATGTAAGACAAGTGAAGAAGGGAGAAGGCGATGGGGAGCCGACCAGATTGATCAAGGGGATTTTGGAGAAATACCAGATGTGATGCCGGAGATTTATCAAAACGGCTTGCCCTGCGAAGGGGAGTTGACCACAAGATTGAGGTGATACCGGGATCGGAGCCGCCTGCCAAGGCGCCCTACCGGTTGAGCCACAGAGAGTTGGTCAAGCTGAAGACTCAGCTCAAGGATCTAATGTCAAGGGTACATCCGGCCGAGTAAGTCACCTTACGGAGCCCCGGTGCTATTCGCGACAAGAAGGATGGGACGCTGTGCGGATGTGTGTCGACTACAGGCTCTGAATAAGGTGATTATCAAGAACCATTACCCTTTGCCAAGAATCGACGACCTCTTCGATCGGTTTGGCAGGAGCGAAGTATTTCAGCCGGATCGATTTGCGCTCCGGCTACCATCAAATCCGAGTGGCGGAAGGAGATGAGAGAAAAAACCGTGTGCATGGACAAGATATGGTTCGTATGAGTTCTTGTGATGCCTTTTGGACTCACCAACGCACTGCGACCTTTAGCACGTTAATGAACAACCTTTTCCAGGAGTGGCTGGATGACTTTGTCATCGTGTACATCGACGACATCTTGGTGTACTCGAAAACAAAAGAAGAGCACTTGGAGCACCTCAAAAGGGTGTTCCAGAAATTGCGGGAAGGGAAGCTGTATGCCAAAGCTTCAAAGTGCGAATTCGGGGTCACAAAGTGGAGTTCCTGGGGCATGTGATTACCAGGATGGGATCAAAAGATGACAGAAGGTGATGGTGATCTTGGACTGGGAGCCTCCGACTTCGGTCCCGGGGTGCGATCCTTCCTAGGACTCGCCTCCTATTACCGGAAGTATGTGAGAGATTTTGCCAAGATCGCGGGGCCACTGTCAGACCTTTTGTGTAAATCCAAAGTCTGGGTATGGAACACCTTTTGTGGTCAAGCTTTTGTCGAGTTGAAGCTGCGGATGGCGGAAGCTCCGGTCCTCAAAATCCCGGAGTTCGACCGTCCATTTGAGATTCATACGGATGCGTCGGACTTCGCTATAGGGGGTGTACTCATGCAGGATGGACGTCCAGTGGCTTATGAAAGTATGAAACTGAATGAAGAGCGACAGTGGCCTACGCATGAGAAGGAAATGAAGGCGCGTGGTGCATTGCCTTGAGTTTTGGCGCCACTATGTTGGTTCCACCCGGTGAAGGTGTTCACGGACAATGTCACGGTGAGTATTTTGCCACGCAGCCTAAGTTGTCCCCAAAACAACTTAGGTGCAGATACTTTGGCGGTCTTCGACGTGGATATCCAGTACAAACCGGGACGAGACAATGTGGTGGCCGATGCTTTAAGTAGAAAGCAGCAGCTTATGTTGGTGTACAGGGGCGAGACGGCGCTCCAAAGAAAAATCTGGAAGGCTTACCGGAAGGATGAGATGCCGAAGTCCGATGCGGATTGAGGATGGGGTTAATCGCAGTTCCACTTGAAAAATGGACTTCCTGGTATAAGCAAAACGTCTCTACGTGCCGAAGGGAGGGATCAGAGATAGTCTCTTGAGATAATGCCATGATGGCCCGCTTGCGGGCCACGGCGGAGCCAAGCGCACCGCGACACTCTTGAAGAAAAAGTATTTCTGGCTCAAACTAAGGGAGGAGGCCGAGGAGTATGTCAAGACATGCACCACATGCCAACAAAACCGGAGCGAGTACAAAAAGCAAGCGGGGTTAGTACAGTTATACTATCCGAAAAGGATGGGCGTACCATAGTGTTGGGACCTCAAGCCAAGGTCACTAGTCCCCTGGATCCATATTCAGAGAGTGTGCACCTCTTGGGGGCTCAACCCTGGTGCATGTATGAAGTGATGAGTTATGGAATTACACCGGAGTCTCTTTAGTACACGTAGTACAGATGCTTGCAAGGGCAGTATGATGCCCCCTTGTTCGCCATGATCTGGAAGTCGGTGCAATTGCAGGTGGGTAATTCTGAAATGGTGATGGTGTACACCTCATTGCGAACAGCTGAGCGTGCCGTGGCCATCTGATACACACGCCCAAAGCCTGGTGGGGGCACTTCTATCGAGCTCAAGATTGTACGGTTCATCCCGAAGTGCATTCCCCATTTCCAGAGGGGTCTTGGGAAAGTGTCTCGATGGATTTCATGACTGTTATGCCGCTGTCAAAATGATTCGATGCAATCATGGTGGTGGTGGATAGGTTCACTAAAATGGGTCATTTCATCCCCACCAAGGAGACGGCAACGGCACAGGAGACGGGGCGACTTTACTTCGCCCACGTCTTCAAGCATCATGGACTCCCGAAGGATATTGTCGGACCGCGATCCAAAGTTTACGAGTAAATTTTGGAGGGCACTTTGGAAGAAGATGGGGACGAGGCTCAAGATGAGCACCACCTTCCGACCTACGACGGACGGCCAAACAGAAAGGGTGAATTCCGTGGTGAAGCAGATCTTGCGGAATTACGTGTCGGCGGACCAATCGGACTGGGTGGAGCACTTGGACGCGGCAGAGTTCTGTTATAATAACACAAATACTCACAACGGGTTTTTTCCCCTTTCGTATTGGTCTATGGAAAAGCACCTATAGTGCCGACAAGTTGGGCTGCCCAAGACGTTGAGGAACCGACAGCAGCAGCGGTGTTGGAGGAACGCGAGTGCTTGTTGAAACTCGCAAAGTACAACATCGCCAAAGCTAGGAAACGGTATGAACGGCAGGCAAATCGTAAGCGGAGGGAAGTCAAGTTTGAGGCAGGCACGGAGGTCTGGTTGAACATCAAGAATTTTCGACTACCTCCGGAAGTGAGTCCGAAGTTTGTACCTCCGTATGCGGGACCTTTCGCATCCAAGGTTATGAATGAGGATGTGTATGAATTGGAGCTGCCGGCAAACAGCAAGGTGCATCCGGTAATCCACGTCTCCCTTTTGAAGCCTTACTTCAAAGATGAAGCGCGTCCGAATCGGCATCAAGTGTTGCGTCCGCCACCTGTGCCGTTGGATCATGAAAATGAACCTGAGTACGAGGTGGAGGCAGTGCTTAAGTCGAGGAGGTTCAAGAATCGAGAAACGGAGTATCTCGTGAAATGGACGGGCTATTATCATGTGGAGGCATCTTGGGTGCGTGCCTCAGAAATGGGAAACGCATCCGAGGCGGTTGCAGCTTTCGAAGGCGACCTCAAAAGCGGAAGAAGCGTTGATGGGGACATCAACCTTGGATCGTGGGGGAGGAAATGCATGCTTAGCCTGACTTAGCTAGCTCAGGAATCCGATTGCAAAAACTTGTGTTGTACAAATTTTGTTATAAATGCAATGGTTTCCAAATGTTGCGCCTCTTATTTTGTTTGGAATGGTGATGCATGGTATGGTTGGCTAGTGTGTAGAATGCATGCTAGCTTACAAAAGTGGGAGAGGTAAATTGGATTAATCGTGTGTTTGCGCAGTGCTGAAATCGGGTGACTCCCATCCAAGGGGCAAGGAAACTTGCGCCTTCTTTGGGAGTTCACGTGCTAGTGCGCACCTGGCGCGTGCGCGTATTATAACTGCGCTACCGAGGGGTTTGCCTTGTAGTGCGGGCTAACGCGGAAGCTATGTGCTTCCGTTCACGTATTATAATCGTGTAGTCTCGGGACGAAGTCGTAGTGCGGTTTCAGCATGTTCCCGTACCTTAGGCCATCATTCCAAGGCGGACCCAATTGTAGTGATTGGGGCGCACGGTTGGTTCAAGGTTATCTTCCTAGTAAAAAAGGGTTCAAGGTGAACCTTTGCTCAAGGTGATGCCAAAAATGGCATCATGAGTGGTCGCAAGCAATGTTGTTGCAGTAAGGCGATTCGATCCTCGGGGAGGATCGTTCCTTGGCCGTGAAGTGGGCCAAGAAGAGTGCACTCGGAGGAGCTTGAGAGGCTCCACCCTTGGCCGGGACTTGGAGAAAGTCGGTCGAACTAGCTAGTGGAGAGTAGAGTCAAGTGTGGGGTTTGGTTCTTTGCCATGGGACGCCATGGTGCGGAAACAAACTCCTTGATGTGGGACGCCACAACTAGGATGTTCGTTTCTACAAAATGGACAAATCGACTCCCTGTTGGTAGGGTGTGTGTCGCGGCCCTTTGCCTTGAGGGCAGGGGGTCGGGACACAGAGGGGCTGAAGCACCCTTGAGTGCCCAAGGCACTCAAGGAGGCGGAGGCACTCACTAGGTGGAGCCTCGCACACTGGGTTGCGGTGGGGGTGGCTCCACAAGGGATGATGGTAGCTTAGTGGGACTTAGTGGGGGTGGCATAGGACTCACCATGGGGCGGAGACCTTGTGGTGGGAGTCATGGGGAGTCTTGGGACTCACCATAGTCCAATGGGGCCGTGGTGGGTGGGCCAAGATTCATTGCGACTCATCACCGGGAATCGAGGGTCTTCGTGGTGGTTCGCCATAAAATGGTATGGTTGTTTGTGAAACCCCCGCGGACAGTGACAGAAGTATATATAGAGAGTAGTAACCCCGAGAACGGTGCAAGGTCGTTGGTGACCAAAAACTAGTGAGTAAGCGAGCGAGGCGGAAAGCGACCAAGGAGTAGGGAGCTATTCCGGACTGCCATCTACCAAAGGGAATTTCCACTAGGTCCAAATTGGTGGAGGGTTTCTTGGAAGAGTAAAGGGGGACCGTTATGTCTCGGTGAGCAGCCGAAGCTCCGAGTTGGCCCGGCGGCCAGGTTGGGAGTTAGGCGCGCGCATCAAAGTGAGTAACTATAACTCGAAGGGGAGCTTACCGAAGTGAGGTGCGCGACATAAGCCCTGGCCTGTTGGGCTCTAACTTTTTGGGCTACTCACATACAATACATTGATGTTAAGACGATATCTGGAAAGCCTGAATTAATTGTCTTTACCAAGGTAAATCAAACTTCTGGAGTGAGCCCCTTACATAGGCTTCTGTTCCCTATGTTTCTGTGCAAACTGGGCGTGGGGTCTATGGCCACAAGGCTACAATAAACAAAGTCTTATGAGTACTATGCCAAAGGATCCCAACAAATGAGTGCCCTGATTAGTTCTACAATGCTCTCAGGAGCACGTTTCAGCTCCCACAGCAGCCCACTTGATACCAACAACCAACCCACTTGATACCATGTAAATAAATTGAGATACTAAGTAGAGTCTGACAACTATCTTCTGCAAGCACATTGCTATCTCATGTTTGGACGATTTATACTCGTAAGAAACCGTAATACGCCTTGGAAACCATTGACTGACCTGGAATATTCTAGGAGCCCTCCAGGACCCTACCCAAGGACTTTTAAGTGGAACAACTACATCACCAAATTTCTCCATCCATTGGTCAAACTCTAGAACCAAAACCGCCACCACTGGAAACGAGAGAGTATGGTAGGCTGATACATGAACCTGCGACCGTATCTGGCAAACACATAGACTGAGAGGACTGGGATCTGCAAACACTGTAGCCTCCCACTCTACAGATATAATCTTCATTATGATCCATTCATCAGCTTCTGTTTCCCAATTCAATGCTAGATCATCATCCTCATCATCACTGTCATCCTCATCACTGGATTTCTTCTGTGGCTTGATTTTCACATCCTCAAAGAATTGGGAAGTGCGGAAACCCCAGCCATCCTCACCCTCATTAGGCCACGTGGGATCATCTTCCTCTATCCACAGTGTGGTTGTCCCTCGTTATCCTCAATATGGACACGTAACAAGCAGCCACCTCACCGCGTGTCCTCCACGCGGATGTCTGTAGTCGTCACCATGACTACACGTCAACCTTTGGTCAACCCGCTTCGACACGTCACTTCAAGCTAGTCATGGGATATGTGACTGTCAGGTACATATGACTCCATGGCCCCACAACGAGGTGTTCAGGATTATTAGTCATGATGGACTTTTGACTAAAAAATAGTCCTGAAACCTAGTTGTAAAACCATGTTTCTCTTGTAGTCGTCATGACCAGTGTTGGGTGGGTATATATGTTGACCTACATACCCGGCCAGGTAATAATCAGGGTATCATACTATTGAGACCCGCCATCCAAATTTTTGGTGGACCCGGCTTGAGTTAGAACCGGCGAGGGCCATCTCGCCACTTACCCGGCCCAAGCTAGAACCGGCAGGGGCCAACTTGGTTTATTACATGGAACCGGACTTGAACCTTGAAAATCAGTCGGGTAGTAACTTTTGAACAATACCTTGAGATTTTATTAGAACCTGGCTGCATTCATGGGTAGTAATTATGTAGCCACATGGGGTCCGCATTTAAGAGGACTGTTAGTCAAAGGCTTTTGGAAAAAAAAACCCACATATGGGGTTGTAGGACTCCTATCTCTTTTCTTTTCTCTTTTTTTCTCTTTTCGGAACCAATTCTGGTCCTCTTAATTGTGAATCTTCACAATTCATTTTGTTTCCTTTTGTTTGTTTGTTTTTCTTTCTGGTCCTCTTAAAATCTTAATGTATCATAACCGAAAATCAGGTTATATTGATAACCGTTGTATTGGGACCCGGTGGTGTTCCACTTGGATAATGGCATATCGATAACCTCAAAACTTTTTTTGGGGGACACTTCTATTGATAACCTCTATCCGCCACAATTTCCAAACCCTACATTATATATAATCGCCTCCATACCGATTTAAACAAAGATGCCTTACCTGGACCCTTCAATATGCCCAAATTGTCATACCCGACCATCACTGGTCATGACCAAGAGTGCGGAGCCACACAAAGCCATGGTATATTTTTGTAGTACAATAATTGTAATAATAAAAATGTCATTGCCTTGGTGACCTTTGATATGTGACTACTCCATGGCCTGTGGGTTTGCAATAGTGTTGTACTGGTATCAGGTTTAGGACATACCAGTTGGGTATCTATAATGGTGAAAATGTTTTTGTAATATACTGGTATGAATATGAGTATTATGACCACAAATATCATGTGGTATATAGTATCAATAGGATATCATTCCAAGTAAATAAACAAAATAAATAAACATATTATATTATCTATTATATATATATATATATATAATATTGATACCAATATAAATGAGGAAGATGGCTGGGTACGGTAGTACTGGTATCAATACTGGTATTGAAAAATCAATAACAGTCGGGTAGGTTCTGCAATACCAGATTTATACCCAGTATTGATACCCAGGTGAAACCCTCTATACCAGTACAACATTGGTTTGCACGGAATTCAAACCTTGTACCATATCATTGGGACAATGACATCTTCACCATACCACCAAGATTTAAAAAAAAATAAATCATATTGTATACACATGAAAGTCACAAATGAGGCTGGAATAGATGTAGATGTCCGCCCATTAATAAACACCCAGTTCCATCCAATAATCAGATTGTACCTCCTGTGACCGTTTGAAGCCGGCCCAAACCTAAAAAATTGGACCGAGTCTCAGGGCCTTACCACATGAGGGGCAGTGAGCTCCAGTGACACGGAGGTCCGTGGCTAGGATTGTAGCATAGTTTTGTTATTCCCACTTGAAAAGCCCACTAGGACAGCACATGTGGCAAAGTCCCCCTTTGCTGTACTCGTAAAGGGTTCCGGGAAAGAGCAGATCACGACAAAGAAGTTCCCTAACATTTCGGATTTCTATAAGGCAATAATCCCTGGAAATCCTACTTCTGCGGAGAGACTCCACATAAGCACCACATCACATTGCCTTCTCATTGCCGTTCCTCCCGTGTGGTAGGTGAGGGTGTCAGTTTACGATCCGTCAACCAATCAGCAGGTTACGTTTTTTTCCACTGCCGCTCATGTGGTAGCGCCCTCATTTATCAGGGTAGGCTGGCACCCAAAACTAACTTTGTAAAAGGGTCAGTATCTCACAGACTCTACTATTACTATTTTATTTATCCATACACTGATCAAATAAGATAGTAGAGCATGTTCAAGTGTTTAGTAAAGGAAAAACAAAATAAACCCCCTATGATTTGGCATAAAGAATTATTTTAAATGCTTAGGCATATCCAATCCTTATAAGAATATTTCAAAAATTGATTTTGATTTTTGTGGTGAGTGCATTTTAATTTATATATTACGAGGTTGTACATGGGTATAATTTAACGCTGACATGTGATGATGAATACTCATTTCCAAACTTTTTGCTTCTTCACTATTCTTTGTAAAATCTAAAATAGAGATCTATTAATAGAGTAAAAATATACATCGACGAACTCTATAACAGATAGATGTTTTTTAAGAATAGGAAGACTGATCTTGCAAAGCAAGCGTAACTTATGAGGCCACTTTACCCAATGGACTACCATGTTGAACTTTGAATCCATCACATTTTCTTGGATATTGTTCTCTGAAGTCGTCATTAGGAGTGCATAGCAACGAGAAGCCCGACTAACACATTTTGTAGTACAATAATTGTTAAAAAAAAAAAGGTCATTACCTTGGTGGTATGATACATTACTCCACGACATGTGGGTTTGTGTAAAAACCTCTTACCATATCACCAAGACAATGGCGTTTTCTTCTCATGATTGTTTGTACCATAGTTGTCGCGGCCCTTTGCCTTGAGGGCAGGGGGTCGGGACACATGAGGGGCTGCCCCTGTGGTGGGGGCAGCGGCAGCGATAGGTATGGGGGGCTGAAGCACCCTTGAGTGCCCAAGGCACTCAAGGAGGCGGAGGCGCTCACTAGGTGGAGCCCCGCACACCGGGTTGCGGTGGAGGTGGCTCCACAAGGGGTGGTGGTAGCTTAGTGGGACTTAGTGGGGGTGGCATAGGACTCACCATGGGGTGGAGACCTCGAGGTGGGAGTCGTGGGGAGTCTTGGGACTCATCACGGTCCATTGGGGCCGCGGTGAGTGGGCCAAGACTCACCGCGACTCACCACCGGGAGTCGAGGGTTTTCGTGGTGGTTCGCCATAAAATGGCATGGCTGGTTATGAAACCCCCGCGGACAGCTACAGAAGTATATATAGGGAGTAGTAACCCCGAGAACGGTGCAAGCCCGTTGGTGACCAAAAACTAGTGAGTAAGCGAGCGAGCCGGAAAGCGACCAAAGAGTGGGGAGCTGTTCCGGACTGCCATCTACCAAAGGGAATTCTCCTAGTCCCAAATAGGTGGAGGGTTTAGAGGAAGCGGAAGGGGACCGTTATGTCCCGGTGAGCAGCCGAAACTCCAAGTTGGCCCGGCGGCCAGGTTGGGAGTCAGGCGCGCGCATCAAAGCGAGTAACTATGACTTGAAAGGGGAGTTTACCGAATGAGGTGTGCGACACTTGGTATCAGAGCTTAGAGTTCAGTACGCGATCGTCCTTGGGATTGGCCTCATCATGGGGTCGGGCAAGCCGAAGCGAAAGCGGAACGGCCCAAAAGATGATGATCCGTGAGCCCGATGGGGGCGACGTGTCACCGAGGCGGCCGTTTGAGGAAGCGATTAATGTTTCCGAAAACGAGGCCGCTCAGGAGCGGGAGGAATCCGAGGAGTCGGAGCCCGAGGAATCTTTGAGAGCTCCGACAAACCAAGAGATGCCTCCCATGCCGGCAGCCTTTTGGGAAGGGTTGTTGGCGCAGTTTGGCGGGACGTTGAAAGACGTGTTGAAGGCGGCTAATGCCACTTCCACCAAGGCAAAGTTTAAGGTGAAGCCTAAGGAACCCGGCACCTTCGAGGGCGTTCGAAACCGGAAGGCACTCAACACCTGGCTCCTGGAGCTAGAGCAGTACTTCCGGGCGGCCAAGTTGAGTGACGAGGATCGGTGGAAGTGGCTCCCACCTATTTGAGGGGCTATGCTCAACAATGGTGGCAGAAACGCCTTCACGACCGAGGCCCAAGCCCGGAAACCTTGAACTGGAGTGGTTCAAGGAATTGATGAAGAGACAGTTTGTGCCCCTCAACGCATCCTGGCTTGCCCGGGACAAGATGAGGAATTTGAAGCAAACAGATGACATTCGGGGGTATGTCCAGGCTTTCAATGTGCTGTTGCTCGAAGTCGCGGACATGGCAGAACCAGAAATGGTCTTCAACTTTGTGGCGGGACTGGCCCCATGGGCTAGGCGGAAGTTGGAGGAGAAGCCACCCAAGACTTTGAACGAGGCAATTGAGAGAGCTGAATGTTTCTCGGATGTCCCTAGGGGTGAGAGACAAGGCCGTACGGAGCTGAACCACAAGAAGACCCGGCGGGAAGGTGACTCCTCCGACCGGAAAAGAAGTGGGATAGGCCACGCGGCGAAAATGGCACGTGGAAATCGAAGGGAGGTCCTTCACGTCAAGGCGGCACCCGGTGCTTCGAAAGGAAAGCGGGTGGAGCGACTTATGGCGGACAGAAGGCGACCTTTGATGGAGTGTGTTTCAATTGCGGGGAGCCCGGGCACATGGCCAAGAAGTGCACGAAGCCCCGGCAATTGAACATGACTCGGGCGACCACGGAGCTGTCGGAAGATACCATCAGTCGCTTGGTGGAAGCGGTGGTCGCCAGCAGGTAAGGGCAAATTTTCTTGTGAGTTGTATCAGGAAACTGGCGCCTTACGAAAAGGGAGTCAGTTATTGTTCGTGGATGGGATAATATCCGGAACTAATGTGTCGTTGTTGGTGGACACAGGAGCGTCGCACTCCTTCATGACGCCGGGGCGGCGCGAAAGTTGGGACTCCCCGACAAGTGACGTGGGGGCCTCTATTGAGGTGCGCTCTGCCAAAGGAGAACCTCAGTTGGCGACAAGGTTGGCGTTTGATGTTCCTCAACTGGGGAGTTGGGAGGGACGTGAGAACTTCACTATCTGCGAGATCGATGGAGTGGATCTCATTTTGGGAATGACCTTTTTGAGCAAATCCGGAGCGGTCATAGATGGCCGCAAGAGAGTAGTCACGCTGCCATGTGGGAATGGTGGCGAGGTTTTACGAGTGTCGGAAACGCCCAAATCCGTGGGAGGGCGAATAAACCTTCTATCAGCAAAGGAGTGGGCCGTGGAGGAGACACACGAGTCCCAGTTTTTGCTTTACATTAGAGAAGTGAAAGGAGAAGGCGATGGGGAGCCGAGCCCAGATTGGATCAAGGGGATTTTGGAGAAATACCAGGATGTGATGCCGGAGGATTTACCAAGCGGCTTGCCACCGCGAAGAGGAGTTGACCACAAAATTGAGGTGATACCGGGATCGGAACCGCCTGCCAAGGCGCCCTACCGGTTGAGCCACAAAGAGTTGGTCGAGCTGAAGACTCAGCTCAAGATCTAATGTCAAAGGGGTACATCCGGCCGAGTAAGTCACCTTACGGAGCCCCGGTGCTATTTGCAGACAAGAAGGATGGGACGCTGCGGATGTGTGTCGATTACAGGGCTCTGAATAAGGTGACTATCAAAAACCGGTACCCTTTGCCAAGGATCGACGACCTCTTCGATCGGTTGGCAGGAGCGAAGTATTTCAGCCGGATCGACTTGCGCTCCGGCTATCACAAATTCGGGTGGCGGAAGGAGATGAGGAGAAGACCGCGTGCAGGACAAGGTATGGTTCATATGAGTTCTTGGTGATGCCTTTTGGGCTCACCAATGCACCAGCGACATTTAGCACGCTGATGAACAGCCTTTTCCAGGAGTGGTTGGATGACTTTGTGATCGTGTACATCGACGACATCTTGGTGTACTCGAAAACAAAGGAGGAGCACCTGGAGCACCTCAAAAGGGTGTTCCAAAATTGCGAGAAGGGAAGCTGTATGCCAAAGCTTCAAAGTGCGAATTCGGGGTCACAAAAGTGGAGTTCTTGGGGCACGTGATTACACAGGATGGGATCAAAATGGATGACAGAAAGGTGAGGGCGATCTTGGACTGGGAGCCTCCGACTTCGGTCCCGGGAGTGCGATCCTTCCTAGGACTCGCCTCCTATTACCGGAAGTATGTGAGAAATTTCGCCAAGATCGCGGGGCCGCTGTCGGACCTTCTGTGTAAATCCAAAGTCTGGGTATGGAACACATTTTGTGGCCAAGCTTTTGCTGAATTGAAGCAGCGGATGACGGAAGCTCCAGTCTTAAAAATCCCGGAGTTCGATCGTCCGTTTGAGATTCATACAGATGCATCGGACTTCGCAATTGGGGGTGTACTTATGCAAGATGGACGTCCAGTGGCTTACGAAAGTAAGAAACTGAATGAAGTGGAGCGACGGTGGCCGACGCACGAAAAAGAGATGAAGGCGGTGGTACATTGCCTTGAACTCTGGCGCCACTATGTTGGTTCCAACCCAGTGAAGGTGTTCACGGACAATGTCACGGTGAAGTATTTTGCCACGCAGCCCAAGTTGTCCCCAAAACAACTTAGGTGGCAAGATACTTTGGCAGTGTTCGACGTGGATATCCAGTACAAACCGGGACGGGACAATGTGGTGGCCGATGCTTTAAGTAGAAAGCAGCAGCTCTTGTTGGTGTACAAGGGCGAGACGGCGCTCCAAAGGAAGATCCGGAAGGCTTGCCGGAAGGATGAGCTGGCAAAGTGCGTGATGCAGAACTTGAGAATGGGGGTTAAATCGCAGTTCCACTTGCAAAACGGACTGCTCCGGTATAAGCAAAAACGTCTCTATGTGCCAAAGGGAGGGATCAGGGATAGTCTCTTGAGAGAATGCCATGATAGCCCGCTTGCGGGCCACGGTGGAGCCAAGCGCACTGCGGCACTCTTGAAGAAAGAGTATTTCTGGCCCAAACTGAGGGAGGAGGCAGAGGAGTATGTCAAGACATGCACCACATGCCAACAAAACCGGAGCGAGTATAAAAAGCAAGCGGGGCTGTTACAACCCTTGCCGATTCCAGAGGGGACTTGGGAAAGCGTCTCGATGGATTTCATGACTGCTATGCCGCTGTCAAAAGGATTCGATGCAATCATGGTGGTGGTAGATAGGTTCAGTAAAATGGCCCATTTCATCCCCACCAAGGAGACGGCAACGCGCAGGAGACAGGGCGACTTTACTTCGCCCACGTCTTAAAGCATCATGGAGTCCCGAAGGATATTGTCTCGGACCGCGATCCAAAGTTTACGAGTAAATTCTGGAGAGCACTTTGGAAGAAGATGGGGACGAGGCTGAAGATGAGCACCGCCTTCCGACCTACGACGGACGGCCAAACGGAAAGAGTGAATTCCGTAGTGAAGCAATTCTTGCGGAATTACGTGTCGGCAGACCAATCAGACTGGATGGAACACTTAGACGCGGCAGAGTTCTTTATAATAACACAGAACACTCCGCGACGGGAGTTTCCCCTTTTGTGTTGGTCTATGGAAAAGCACCTCTGGTGCCGACAAGTTGGGCCGCCCAGGACGTTGAGGAACCGGCAGTAGCGGCGGTACTGGAAGAACGCGAGCGTTTGTTGAAGCTCGCAAAGTACAACATTGCCAAAGCTAGGAAACGGTATGAAAGGCAGGCGAATCGGAAGCGGAGGGAAGTGAAGTTTGAGGCAGGCACAGAGGTCTGGTTGAACATCAAGAATTTTCGACTACCTCCGGAAATGAGTCCGAAGTTCGTACCTCCGTATGCGGGTCCCTTTCGCATTCGGAGGGTTATGAATGAGGATGTGTATGAATTGGAGCTGCCAGCAAACAGCAAGGTGCACCCAGTATTCCATGTCTCCCTTTTGAAGCCTTACTTCAAAGATGAAGCACGTCCGAATCGGCAGCAAGTGTTGCGTCCGCCACCTATGCTGTTGGATCATGAAAATGAACCCGAGTACGAGGTGGAGGCAATACTTAAGTCGAGGAGGTTCAAGAACCGAGAAACGGAGTATCTCGTCAAATGGAAGGGCTATCATCTTGTGGAGGCATCTTGGGTGCGTGCCTCAGAAATGGGAACGCATCCGAGGCAGTTGCAGCGTTCGAAGGGCGACCTCAAAAGCGGAAGAAGCGTTGATGGGGACATCAACCTTGGAGCGTGGGGGAGGAAATGCATGCTTAGCCCGGTTTAGCTAGCAGGAATCCGATTGCAAAAACTTGTATTGTACAAAAATTTGTGATAAAGGAAATGGGTTCCAAATATTGTGCGTCCTATTGTGTTTGGAATGGTGATGCATGGTGTGGTTGGCTGGTGTGTAGAATGCATGCTAGCTTACAAAAGTGGGAGAGGTAAATTGGGTTAATCGTGTGTTTGCGCAGTGCCGAAATCGGGTGACTCCCATCCAAGGGGCAAGGAAACTTGCGCCTTATTTGGGAGTTCAAGTGCTAGTGCGCACCTGGCGCGTGCGCGTACTATAACTGCGCTACCGAGGGGGTTGCCTTGTAGTGCGGGCTAACGCGGAAGCTACGTGCTTCCGTTCACGTACTATAATCGTGTAGCCTCGGGACGAAGTCGTAGTGCGGCTTCGGCGTGTTCCCGTACCTCAGGCCAGCATTCCAAGGCGGACCCAATTGTAGTGATTGGGGCGCACGGTTGGTTCAAGGTTATCTTCCTAGTCAAAGAGGGTTCCAGGTGAACCCTTGCTCAAGGTGATGCCAAAAGCGGCATCATGAGCGATCGCAAGCAATGTTGTTGCAGTAAGGCGATTCGATCCTCGGGGAGGATCGTTCCTTGGCCTTGAAGTAGGCCAAGAAGAGTGCACTGGGAGGAGCTGGAGAGGCTCCACCCTTGGCCGGGACTTGGAGGAAGTCGGCCGAACTAGCTAGTGGAGAGTGGAGTCAAGTGTGGGGTTTGGTTCTTTGCCATGGGACGCCATGGTACGGAAACAAACTCCTTGATGTGGGACGCCACAACTTGGATGTTCGTTTCTACAAAATGGACAAGTCGATGAGGACATCGACTCCCTGTTGGTAGGGGTGTGTGTCGCGGCCCTTTGCCTTGAGGGCAGGGGGTCGGGACACATGAGGGGCTGCCCCTGTGGTGGGGGCAGCGGCAGCGATAGGTATGGGGGGCTGAAGCACCCTTGAGTGCCCAAGGCACTCAAGGAGGCGGAGGCGCTCACTAGGTGGAGCCCCGCACACCGGGTTGCGGTGGAGGTGGCTCCACAAGGGGTGGTGGTAGCTTAGTGGGACTTAGTGGGGGTGGCATAGGACTCACCATGGGGTGGAGACCTCGAGGTGGGAGTCGTGGGGAGTCTTGGGACTCATCACGGTCCATTGGGGCCGCGGTGAGTGGGCCAAGACTCACCGCGACTCACCACCGGGAGTCGAGGGTTTTCGTGGTGGTTCGCCATAAAATGGCATGGCTGGTTATGAAACCCCCGCGGACAGCTACAGAAGTATATATAGGGAGTAGTAACCCCGAGAACGGTGCAAGCCCGTTGGTGACCAAAAACTAGTGAGTAAGCGAGCGAGCCGGAAAGCGACCAAAGAGTGGGGAGCTGTTCCGGACTGCCATCTACCAAAGGGAATTCTCCTAGTCCCAAATAGGTGGAGGGTTTAGAGGGAAGCGGAAGGGGACCGTTATGTCCCGGTGAGCAGCCGAAACTCCAAGTTGGCCCGGCGGCCAGGTTGGGAGTCAGGCGCGCGCATCAAAGCGAGTAACTATGACTTGAAGGGGAGTTTACCGAACTGAGGTGTGCGACAATAGTACCAAGGTAAAGAAAATTCTTATATTGTACACATTGGCAAAGTCAAGAGGGGATGAAAGGACGAGGATGGAATATAAAATGATGGCTGAATAAGCATAAATAAATGAAAAGTGTTAAATTTGTTTGTCATTCTCTTTTGGATGAGATGATGCGTATCACAAAGTCCTTTAAAAAATAGATATGAAAAAACAGAAAACAATGTACAACTTCCCAAACAGTCACATAGGCTAGTACCCTTTCGTACTCGGAACTCCTCGCGTTGAAGGTGCCGAGTTAGATCTTAGTACAGTGGATAAAAACAGACACCTCCACCATAACCACAAACTCAAAAAAGACCACCATAGGGAGTCCACAAACCAAGCAAATTTCCATTCATCACTAGAGGAATTCAGAACAAAGCAACATAGAGTTTAAATGTGCAGGTCTTCTTAGGTGCCTCTTCTGTAGTGGTGTATTTGAAATATATATACATCTTTCTTCTCTTATCTGCTTCTTGCGTACTTGTTGGATGCTCAACTAACATTAATGTGAAGGTGTCTAGGAAGATTGTAAAGAAATTGACATCTGTGTTTTGAAAAATCGTCAGTCAATTTGTTATGGAGGCTTCTGTAAGGTGCCGATGTAGGGTGCTATCCCAGTTTGGTCACCGTTCATCCATTTCAAAGTACATAAAGTTTTTTTATCTGTTTTAATTTTGTGTTCCCGCCCCCACCTCCTTTGTTTGCTGAAGTCGTCCTGACTAGGAGTGCGGAGCTATAGTATATTTTGTAGTACATTGAAAAGATGATGTCATTGCCATGGTGACCTATGATACGTGACTACTCCACGCCATGTGGGTTTGGGAAGTCAAACCTCGTATTATATCACTGGAAGAGTGACATTTTCTTCTTATAATTGTTGTACTATACCACCCAGGTAAAGAAAATTTTATATTGTGTACGCATCAGTCATGAAGGAGGCAAAAATAGATATAGATGCTCGCCCATTAATTATAAACACCCAGTTCCGTCCACTAGTCAGATAAGCATGAAAAATTGGACCGAGTTCTATTAGGATGGGCTGGCATCCAGAACTAGCTTTGTAAAAGGGTCAACATCTCACAGACTCTACTAATACTACTGTATTTATCCATATACTGATAAAATAAGATAGTAGAACATGTCCAAGTGTTTAGTAAAGGGAAAACAAAATAAACTACGTATGATTTGACATGAAGTTATAATTATTCTAAATGCTCAAGCATATTTAATATAAAGTTGTTAAAATACTTTTAAAATTGATTTTATTTTTGTAGTGAGCACGTTTCAATTTATATATATTACGATGTTGTACATGGGTATGATTTAACGTTGACATTTGATGATGAATAATCATTTTCAAACTTGTTGCTTCATCTTTATTCTTTGTACAATCTGAAAAAGAGATCTATCAATATATTAAAAATACACATCGACCGACTCTCTAACAGATACATGACATTTGTAAGAATAAGAAGACTGATGTTGCAAAGCAAACTTATGATGCCACTTTACCCCCAAAGGACCACCATGTTGAACTTTGAATGCATCACATTTTCTTGGATATTGTTCGCTGAAGTTGTCACGAGGAGTGCGGAACAATGAGAAACCCTAGCACTTTTATAGTACAATAACTGTAAGAGGAAAATGTCATTGCCATCATACGTTACTCTGGGACATGTGGGTTTGTGTACAAACCTCTTACGATATGGTTCAATTTTTACTCCCAATGGCAATGCCCTCCTTCTGGTTATCCTTTTCTAGCTTTGCTTAATGTTCTCAATGGGGAGATTGGTCTCCATGCACGGTTTGGGCTTCTCTCCGGGCTCACTCTTTATGGTAGATTTGGAAATCACATTGTGGCTTTAATTACGGAGAGGAAGCCCCAACATCAGATCCATTATGGTTATATATATGGACTTGATGACCGAGGGGAAGAATCTTGGGGGGTGATTATTGCTGATCTACGCAGATGTTCAAAGTCTAGGAGGCAAAAATTTCTCGAAGTTATTGATTTCTCCTGGGGAAAAGGCGACGTCCTCTGCACCAGGTTGTCAGATTCGAGCATCCTCTGGCATGACTCTCTCCCCTCTTCATGGGAGTCCATCTTGTGACATGGAGATGGAGAGGTTAATTGGAGACACCGTTAAATCCGCTCTCTCAAGAGCTGGGCTCAATTAGACTTCGGGGCTTAGCCTTTTGCCTCTTTCGTAGTCTTGGTCTTTTCCTTCTTCTCTTGCATCCTCTTGCCTCTTCAGAATTCCTCTAGTTAAGTGCTTCTCAGGGTTATGTCTTGTAGCTCTTCATTTATGTTCCCTCCTGTCCCCTAGTTTTTCTGGTGTGAACTCTAGACACAGGTGGTATCCCAGTTGTATTGCCTTCATGGCCACCACAGGGTTATATCCCTGTCCCCCCTTTTAAATTTAATTTTATGGGCCTTTGTCTCGGCTTTCATTTTAAGATAATAGCGTATCATTTTTCTTAAGAATTCACTAGGTATTGCATCTTTCTCCCCTAAAGAGATGGCTTCTTCAGCTGTGCTCTACTTTCTCAATCTGTTCAGCTTACCTATCTCCTCCCCCTCGAGGCTTAAGGATCAAGCTACTGCTATTGCTTCAATCCCCAGCTTGCTCTTAGATGTCGACGCTCTGAGCTTAAATGCTCATTTTACCATTGATGAGCTTGACACTGCAGTTAATAGTCTTCAGCCTGGTAAAGCTCCTGGTTCCGATGGTTTGCCGGTAGAATTCTTTGCTGCTCTCTCGTCAAAAATTGGAGACGACTTCCTGCAGATGGCAAATCATATTCTCTCTGTCGGAATCATGACCTCGCAGCTGTCCATGGGAATCATCACTTTGATTTTTAAGAAAGAGGACAAAGACTTGGTTTCTAACTACCGCCCCATTACCCCATTGAACTCTGTCTACAAAATTATTGCTAAATCTTTGGCCCTTCGTCTTCAAAAGCTGCTCCCTAAGTTCATCAAACCTGAGCAATCTGGCTTCCTTAAAAATCGTATGATCTTGGATAATCTGTTGTTCGTAACGGAGGCTTTGCATCACGTGGTATCCTTCCTGCCTGGAAAGGTTGCTCACAAGGCTCCCTTCATGTAGTCCTGTTAATGTCTTGCTCAGACAGTATTGCATCGGGGTACGGCTTCCTGGCCAATAGATGGGGCTCCCTTTCCTATGCTGGTCTCGTTCACCTCCAAATTGCAGGGCTTTATGACATCCAAGTTTTCAACCTTGTGGATGGTGCTTGTAATCCTCACCCCCCCCCCTGGTGCTGAGATTCATTGGCTCGCCTCTTCCTCCTTCCTATGGTTTCTCAGAGCACCCCTTACTCAGCTTCAATTTGACCCTGGCGAGTGGAGATGGATGGACCCGAAACACACCCTCTTTTTTGGGTATTATGTTAAGATGGGTTACAAGCTCTTGAGGCCTCCCAAACCCCGCACTCAGGCCTCGAACAAAAGTGGGGGTTGAATTTGGCTCTCCCTGCCTGGAAGTGGGTTTGGAAGCAGGTCTGGCGTAAAGAACGGGCTGCCAAAGTCAGCGCTTTTCTTTGGAAGTTAGCCTAAATCACATTCTTTTAATGGCTTCCCCCCATGCCTCGATCAGGCTGCCTTGCCTCATTTGTTCCCACTCTTTGCCGGAGTCTATTGAGCACTGCTTAATTCATCGCTCTCTCATTAATGTTGTTTGGCTTCGGGTCACAAATTTCTATGCCCACTGGCACACCCTCCCCCCCTCTCTCCTGATTGCATTCTGCTCAATCTCGCTCAGTCTTCGGCCTTTGCTGCTTGCTCTGTTTGGTGTTGTTTGCAAGTGCATACCCTTTGGTAGATATGGAAATGTAGATGTGCTTTTATCTATGGAGGAGGGCACCTCAACATCAATCTGATCCTTTTTGGCATATTTTCAGATTTGATGTCTGAGGGGAGAAAAGCGTGGGTTGCTCTTGTGGCAGCCATTGGCAGGTGTTCAGACAGGAGAAGGGTTCAATTGCTTCAAGACTTCGACACCTCTCGGGCCAAGGGCAACTTCCTCTGCACCCATCACTCGGACTCTAGGATCTCCTGGCATGATCAACTCCCCCAAGAATGGCAGTCCCCTGCCAGAATCTGGATATGGATGTGAATTGGTGCCACCGCAAAGGCCGAGCAGATCGTATCAAGACGCATTTAGACTTTTAGTTTTATGCACTTGATCTATGCCCTTCTGGTTTTGGGTATAGTTTCCACGTTCTCGCGTTTTTGGTCCTTTGTTCTAGTCGGATATTTCTCACCTTAGCCTGTTTCTGGCCTTAGTCCAACCTGGTGTTCGAGCCCTAATCTGGTTTTGGCTTAGTCTTCTCTGACTTAGTCTTCTCGGGCCTTAGGTTTTTGCGGCTAGTTGCTGCAGCTTTGTTGTGACTGTGGCCTTGTCTTTCCTCTTATGATTAAGGGAACTTAGCCCAGCTGCGCGGTTATGTTGACCTGAGCTTTGGCTATGCTTTCCCATTAGCTCCTGCTGGTAGTCTTCTTGAGTTTAGTCTAGCATCTTATCAGATGTTTTGCTTCCCCCCACTCTTGATCTCCTTGGTCTAGAGTGTTCTTAGGGGTTTATTGGTCAGGGGGTGGTATCCCCTTCATACGGTTTACGGCTGAATCCCAACGGGTTATTTTTTCCCGTTTTTTCTTTAATATGATTTTTAGGGCCTCCGTCCCTTTTTTTTATTTAAAAAAAAAAATCTTTGCACATCGGCTGGTAGCTCAGCTGGTTAGTGCACAGTGTGTGGCCCTGGTGTTTCGGGGTTCAAACCAGTGTTGTGCGGGTAAATGATTTATCCTAATTTACCCGGACAGGATAAATGTAAATGATTTACCCGGATTGGCCCATTTCATTTACCCTTACCCTTACCCTTCAGACGGGTAAATAATCTGAGATACCCTTACCCTTACCCGTCTGAAGGATAAATAGTTTCCATATACCATTTACCCACGGGTAAATAAATATTTTGGAGGGCAAAAAGAAAAAGGGTAAATGAAAAACTACAGATAGGAGTTGCACCCTTATTGCTTTATGAAGACTATGTTGCCATATAAATGTTGAGACTTAAATTTTAAAGCTTCTTGAGAAATCCAAGTGATACTCTGTCAGTGTCCCACTCTTGTGCGTGTGTAGTGCAACCTGGAAGTCAGAGCTGTTAAGGCCTGCCCATTCCGACAGCAAGTAATTCAGCTACAATTTTACTGGAAACTCTACTGACCTTGACAGGGAATGACGCTCTCGGGGCATGCTCCATTATGGACCATCTCCTCTGGGACAAATTGTTCTATTTCGTCATCCGTGGATATTACAGTGGTAATTATTTATCTTATTTTAAGCTACCAACCATAGCCTATGGAATTGCCTCACTTCATTACCTTACAAATGTGAAATGCCATCACAATTGAATCAATTCTTCCCTTTGTTTCATTATTATCTTTACCCGGATCTCTCGGAGGCACTAGTTTATCTTTCATTATTTTGTTTCATTATTATCTCTTACCTAGATCTCGGAGGCACTAGTTCCGTGGACAAGGCACTCGTACACGGTTTTATTTGGCTTTATTGATTATTATCTTTGGTGTGAAGACACACGCTCTGATCATGCCTCATATATATATATATATATTATATATATATATATATTTTGCCCTCATATTATTCAAAAAAATGATACGATGAGCCTCATACTAAACCAAAAAATAGACCATAAATTGATTACCTTAATTAGTTAGTTATTTTGAGTTGAGCATAACAAACTAATATATCCTTCAATATATCTTTTATTTACCCGGCGGGTATAAAAAGGATAAATCATTTATCTTTACCCGATAAAAAATATTGGCTTTTACCCTTTACTCGTAGGATAAATAAATGGACATATAAATAATTTATCCTTATCCGTAGGATAGATAAATGGACATACAAATGATTTACCCTTACTTGGAGGCCGTTTTTTTTTTTCATTTAAGAACTTGAGCCACGTTGGCTCCTGGCTTGCCTATGAGGAAGATCAATTGGCGACTCTGTGGCATGTGATCTCGAACCGGTGGCTACTGTCAAGAATGTTTGATGAGTTTTATGCGAACTCAACTCATGTAGTGTTCGGTTTGTGGGAGTGACAAAGGAGGTAATTTTTTCTAAGTAACAACGACACTGCGTCTTGCAAAGCCTAGCACAACTCTGTCACATGGATACAATCCATTGACAAATATGACTAATCTTGTGCAGGATCAGCAACTCTGCTCAAAGCCTCATGTGCCAGTGCAAGAGGCGGTGTAAGTATGCTTAAATGGAGGTGCATGACACGGATACTAGGCGGGTAAGCGAAACCTAAATGAGAGTTCCCTCCATAGGTCAACCCCTTGGCGAAAGTGGGAAGAGTTTGAACCCAAGGCTTTGCACCTTGCGCTGGCAGGGTTTCTAGAAATCGATAGGCAAAGATCATTTGGATCTAACGAACCCAAATGGCATGTGGCTCTTTCCCTGTGCGAGAGTTGTACATGCGGTGTCCTCATTGCAGCAACATGATGGCATTAGGGAGGGCATTAATGCGAAACAGTGCCATATTTTAACCCATAATTCCTATGTAAATTTCGTGAGCCCAATTTCTGGATCGAAAAGTGCCGAAATTTCGCGCATGAAAAAAACGCTGCTCGGAGGATAAATAAACCTCTGATTTTTATTTATCCTTACCCGGAGGATAAGCAAAAATCTATTTACCCGCACAACACTGGTTCAAACCCGCTGCCCTGCCCCCTGTGTGGGATTGTTAGTGATGGTATGTCTGGGCGTTGATCGTCTCTGTGCCTCCATGGCCCATATATGAAAGGGGGTTATTAATTTCTCCCCCTGCCCAAAGGGCCGAATTGTGGGCTGTCGCTCCCAGGTTCTTTAAAATTTTATATTTTGTTTAAAAAATAAAATAAAAATCTTCAGACTGCAGCCATAAGCGGGTTTAGCATCTGTGTAGTTTGGACATGTTCGTATGTTCCTCGTTGTGTAGAGTCGAATGGAGCCCAAAGCGACTTGCATGAATGTTGTTGAAAGCTCACTAGCACCCCTCCGTAAAGGAACTTGTCAAAATGTTGATGCTGTCGGAGTTGCGGGCACAAAAGTCCACCTTGGAGCACGGAGCAGAGCTGGCATGAGTTTCTTAACGATCCTTCACGATGGTGGGACAACCGCAATCGTAAGGTGTGGCTTTTCTTAATGTACGAGGTGAAGAGTTTGTCAATATCACGATTTGGTATTTTTCCTTGGTGTTTAAGGGTCAGGTTGCTCTTAGGAGGTCGTGTTTCCATCTATGGCTGCTCAGCTGCACCGTGGTGGTTTTCACAGACCAATCCGACATTACCTGACTACAGACACAAGCAGCACACCCAACAGGTCCTTTTGGGTTGATGTTCGGTTGAATCCTCCTTCGGTCATGAGACAAAGTCAAGGACAATGTGGTGAGGGCACCTTTTTGTTCAACCTATTTTATCCTGATTTGCCCTCTCATAAGAATGTCCCTGATTCTGCATGTGAATTTTGTAAGTTAGCTCGTTGGGTGGATCTATAGTGGTCTGGAGTGATTTCGACATGTTACTGGCAGTGTGGCAGCAGGAAAGTATCCTAAAACAGATAACAGAGATGAGGAGAAGCTTTGGAATGAATACTTTTCCGACCCACTCAATGGTGGGACAATCGAGGCAAAAAGGTGAATGCATGTTCGATTACAGAGAGAAGCAGACGCAATTCAAAATTGGAACTAGTGTGATAAGTAGGGTTGGGGTGTTTGCTGGAAGACTCTACGTTGTGAGGATCTATGCATGATTTGTGCAGAGGCAGGGATAGCTGAAGGAGCAGGGATAGAGTGTGGGCCCAGATTCATCCAAGAGGGCCGGATTTCAAACTCAAGATTACTTATGATTCCTTGTGGATCAATAGCTACAAGAGACCTGCATGGGTAGATGGTCAACTGGAAGCGGCAGCAGCAGCAGCAGCACAGTTGATAAAATCAGGCACTGCTAATAAAGGTCACCTTCTTCAACACATTTCAGCCTGTTTTTCCCTCTTATCAGATTTGACCCTAATTTCTCATGTTGAATTCTGCGAGTTGACTCATTGGGTGGATCTATGGTGTTTGGAATGTTTTGACATGTTACTGCCAATGTGGCAACAGGAAAGTATCCAAAAACAGATAACAGAGACGAGGAGAAGCTTTGGAATGAATACTTCTCCGACCCCATTCAATGGTGGGACAATCAAGGCAACAAGGTGAATGCCTGTTAGATTACAAGAGAAACAGGTGCACTTCAGCATAGGAACTAGTGTGATAAGTAGGGTTTTTGTTAGAACAAATCTAGGCTGTCATTGTCAGCTGCTAGCAGCAAGGCGAGGATGTATGCATGATTTGTGCAGAGGCATGGATAGCTGAAGGAGCAAGGATAGAGTGTGGGTCCAGATTCATCCAAGAGGGCCTGATTTCAAGCACAAGATTACCTATGATTCCCTGTGGATCAATAGCTCCAAGAAACCTGCATGGGTAGATGGTCAACTGGAAGCAGCAGCAGCAGCGGCACAGCTGATAAAATCAGGCACCTCGACCATGACCACAGCTCCTGAAAGAGGACCAAGAGAGGGAGTCCACAATGCCTCTTCTGGGACTTCTGGGCATGTGAAGATGCTTTGTGAGGCAGGCAGACTGACAGAGGCTCTAAAGACTTTAAACCAAGGAGGAGGCATTTCAGCAGATTCAGATACGTATGTCTGTCTCTTGCATAAGTGCATCAAGATGAAAGGCCTGGAAGCTGGAAAGCAGGTGCACGCTCACATTATACAAAGCAGATTCAAGCCAAACGTTTTTCTACACAACACCCTTGTCAACATGTATGTCAAGTGCGGGAGCATCATGGATGCTCACCAAGTGTTCAACAGAATGCCTCAACGATCTTTGTTCACGTGGAATATAATGTTGGCAGGATTTACCAAGCAACGGTGTGCTACGAATGCTTTGGAGACCTATGATCAAATGATGCGGGCAGGGGTGAAGCCCAACCATGTCACATATGTTTGCGTTTGCAATGCGTGTGCGAGCTTGGCAGCCCTGGAAAAGGGCAAAGAGGTCCATGGTGACATCGTCAAAGCTGGAATTGTACCAGATGTCATTCTGAACAACACCCTCGTGGACATGTATTCCAAATGTGGGTGCATTGAAGATGCAAAGGGAGTGTTCGACACTATGGCTGAACGTGATGTGGTGTCGTGGAGTGCGATGATCGCAGGATATGCACAGCAGGGGCACGGGATGGAGGCTTTGGAGACCTATGAGCAAATGATGGAGGAAGAGGTGAAGCCCAACCACATCACGTTTGTTTGTGTTTGCAATGCGTGTGCGAGCCTGGCAGCCCTGGAAAAGGGCAAAGAGGTCCATTGTGATATCGTCAAAGCTGGAATTGTACCAGATGTCATTCTGAACACTGCCTTGCTGGATATGTATGCCAAATGTGGGAGCATTGAAGATGCAAAGGGAGTGTTTGACAATATGGCTGAACGAAATGTGGTGTCGTGGAACGCGATGATCACAGGATATGCACAGCAGGGGTGCGGGATGGAGGCTTTGGAGACCTATGAGCAAATGATGCGGGAAGGGGTGAAGCCCAACCATATCACGTTTGTTTGCATTTGCAATGCATGTGCAAGCCTGGCAGCCCCGGAAAAGGGCAAAGAGGTCCATGGTGACATCGTCAAAGCTGGAATTGTACCAGATGTCATTCTGAACACTGCCCTGGTGGACATGTATGCCAAATGTGGGAGCCTTGAAGATGCAAAGGGAGTGTTCGACAATATGGCTGAACAAAATGTGGTGTCATGGAATGCGATGATCGCAGGATATGCACAGCAGGGACGCGGGATGGAGGCTTTGGAGACCTTGGAGCAAATGATGCGGGAAGGGGTGAAGCCTGACCGCATCACGTTTGTTTGTGTTTGCAATGCGTGTGCAAGCTTGGCAGCTCTCGAAAAGGGCAAAGAGGTCCATGGGGACATCCTCAAAGCTGGAATTGTACCAGATGTCATTCTGAACAACACCCTCGTGGACATGTATTCCAAATGCGGGAGCATTGAAGATGCAAAGGGAGTGTTCGACACTATGGCTGAACGTGATGTGGTGTCGTGGAACGCAATGATTGCAGGATATGCACACAGGGGGCGTGGGATGGAGGCTTTGGAGACATATGAGCAAATGATGGAGGAAGAGGTGAAGCCCAACCACGTCACGTTTGTTTGCGTTTGCAATGCGTGTGCGAGCCTGGCAGCTTTGGAAAAGGGCAAAGAGGTCCATGGTAACATCGTCAAAGCTGGAATTGTACCAGATGTCATTCTGAACGGTACCCTCGTGGACATGTATGCCAAATGTGGGAGCATTGACGATGCAAAGGGAGTGTTCGACAATATGGCTGAACGAGATGTGGTGTCGTGGAACGGTATGATCGCAGGCTATGCCCAGCATGGTTGTCATAGGGAAGCTCTGCAACTACTTGAAGGAATGCAAATGGAAGGCTTGAAGCCAGACACTATCACCTTTATATGTGTTCTCTCCGCATGTAGCCACGTTGGCCTACTGGATGAAGGAAGACGCTACTTTGGGTCCCTGAGTCAAGCTCATGGTGTCACTCCGACAATAAAACACTTTGGCTGCATGGTGGACCTTCTTGGACGTGCCGGGCGACTGGATGAGGCAAAGGACCTCATTGATAAAATGCCAATGAAACCAAATGCTGTGGTTTGGAGGGCCTTGCTTGGAGCTTGCAGAATCCATGGCAATGTGGAGATGGCTGAACGTGCAGCAACATCTATTCTCAAGTGGGATGAACAGGATGCCGCGACTTACGTGTTGCTATCAAACATCTATGCCGCAGCTGGCAGGTGGGATGATAGTGCAAAGGTTAGAACAATGATGAAGCTCAGAGGGGTTAGAAGGGAGCCAGGTCGCTGCTGCATCGAGGTTGGCAACAGAGTGCACACCTTTGTTGTAGATGACAAATTGCATCCCAAAATTAAGGAAATCCATGCTGAGCTGAGAAGATTGGCTGGGCAGATGAAGGAGGCAGGGTATGTGCCTGACACGCGCTTTGTATTGCATGATGTGGGGGAGGTGCAAAAAGAATTTTCTCTTTGCCACCACAGTGAGAAGCTGGCCATTGGTTTTGGGTTGATCAGCACAAGCCCTAGGACGCCTCTCCGTCTCATCAAGAATCTTCGGGTGTGTGGTGACTGCCACACCTCCACCAAATTCATCTCAAAGATTGTCGGCCGAGAAATTGTTGTACGGGACGCTAACCGCTTTCACCACTTTGAAGATGGGGTTTGTTCTTGTGGGGATTACTGGTGAAAAGATGTTTTTCTGGGTATCTTGCCTCATTCATTGATCTGTGGAGCTACTCAGTTCATCCACCATTTGCTGAGAATATTGACCATGATGCACTGTTGAGGGCATCTCCTGTGGCATATTCACAGGAATTGATAGTGGGGTCTACGCAGCATAGGTGGGAAGTCAGCCCAAAATTGCACTCGACTGAAGGAGGGATTTTGACTGGTGATAGCGGAAGGAAATCAGAGTGTGGTCCCAATTCTGGTGTGGGTGGGTGGTGAAGCTTCTCCAAGGCTTGACGATGGAAGTGCATACGTCTTATATTGAGCTTGATTAGAGGGGCAGCCCTGTGCACAAGTTTGTTCAGCATCTTGTATTTGGACATGTTTGCATGTTTCTGACGGTGCTGCTTCAGATAGAGCCCTTGACTACTTGCATGGATGCTGTCGAAAGCTAGCCTTAACCCACCAGGATCCAACCCCATGGTTGCCGCTTGAAAGTTCACATAGTGATTGTAATAGTATTTGGGTATTCTGTTATTGATTGATGCGGCATCACTATAACATCAAGTTTGTGCATGGAATTCAAGGTTGGGGGAAATGAACTGAAATGAAATGGTGCTTTATAACGTCCGCGGAAAGCTCATAGAGCTTATGGGACAAAATGGAAGAAAACATGAGAGAGGAAACAAAACCAGAACCCAAGAATAAGAACTAATGTTCTAGTGATTGTCTAAGGGTGAAGGCCTTGTGCAGGTAAGCTGCCAAGCATTTCTGATCCTCATAGTGGAAGACTTCAGTGAGAGATTGGGTTCTACTGAATAAACAGTGGAATCTCCCACGGATCTCGTAATATAGAGGGCAGTAGAAGAAGTCTTATTCAGTTTCAATTTCCCGCATGCGCCCTATGCAAGTTGGACATAGGCGGTCTTCCCGTTGCAGGTTTTCCCATCTGCCAGTCTCTATCCGTAGGTTGTGGGAACCCACCCTGAACCGCCCCAATGCCCTCAGGAGGGAAGGAGACAAGGATGCTGAAAGGTAATTTGGCCTCAAGATTCTATCATCTCAGAGCACCAAGAATGTCTCTCGATAGAAGTGGAGCTTTGTCGTGAGATTGGGTAGCTTCCAAGTTCTCTTGACATGTAATTCCATAAGCTCTCTCCTAATGAGTCTGTTGCGGTCATGTCTGGATGTGATGTCCACCCCATCATGATGGATTCATTGGTAATAGGCAAATAGAGTAGAAGTGGAGTAGGGGGACAAAGTCCACCTACTCCACTTGGCCACTTCAGAACACAATGGTTCAATCAATATTGATAAAATTTCACCAATGAGGGTAGATGTGGATAGCGAGAGGAAGATATAAATTTTTGACTGCTTGTTCTTTGGCTGTGAGGGCTGCAGGGACAAAAGAAGGGGCTCTCCTATTATGTGCTATTTGATCTCTTGCAAGGCTCACGCACAGTCAGTGACAGATCCACATCTGCAGAAGGAGTTCGGCCTGTAACGACTACTGCTTCTCTGGCCTACGGACACACTACGCGGGTGGATCCGAGGAGTAGCCTTACTGATGAGGAGAATGCTTTTCATGCTTTCTGTTTGGAGCATGGACCAATCTCCGACCCTGGCTGGCACTCACCTTCGCCTAGCCCTATGAGAAGTCCTCTCTCTTCGAGCACTACAACGAGTGACCACCCTGGTAAATACATCTCTCTTGACCACGATAGCGCACGTGGGAGCTGCATTGACCACTCTCTGCCGACTAGAGAGCACTCCCAAACCCCCGCCTCCCCAAACTCTGCCCCCAGCAGGGTCATCAACCCGCCAGGGCGCACCCTCGCAGAGATATCGGCCGCAAACGACTATCTGAGGAGTGCCATGCATGGCGAGTGTCTAGAGAGTTTCGTGTTCTGTTCTGTCCTGAGTAACAATACACGATTCGGGCATAGTTTACAACAATTGTCTTATGTAGAATAGACGGAAAGATCTCCTAACAATACTGCAAATATCAAATTTGTTCAAAAATGGGAGCTAGAGGAGCATAGTGCGAGAGCAAGGTTCCATACCGAATGCTTTGCAGGTAGCAATGATCTTTTGCTGTCCTAATCCATCTCTCGGTACTGCTGGCAATGGTTGCTCTGCACTATTCTAGATAATTGTGTCCCAAGGATGATAGCTACTGACAAGGGTTTACCACCACATGGCCCATGGTAATCCCTCAGTGAAGTATGTCTTATCAGTTGATAACAAGGTTCATGCGCATCTTCCACCATTTAGACTACAGATTGTCACGGACAACGATCTTTGAGATGAACTTAGTGGCCGTGTGGCAGTCACCACACACCCGTAGGTTCTTCAGCCTAAAAGCAATGGCCAGGTTCTCACTGTGGTGGCAAAGAGAAAATTCCTCCCGCTCCTCCTCCGCATCGTGAAATACCGAGTGCGTGTCAGGCATGTACCTTGCCTCCTTCATCTGCCCAGACAATTTTCTCAGCTCAGAATAGATTGCCTCAATTTGCGGATGTGATTTGTCATCGATAACGAAGTTATCCACCCTATCCCAGACCTCAATGCAGCAGTAACTTGGCTCCTCTCTGACACCTCTGACCTTCATCATTTTTCTCACCTTAGCAGTATCGTCCCACCTACCAACTACAGCATAGATGTTCGATAGCAACACATGAGTTCCAGCATCTTGTCCATCCCACTCGAGAAAACATTTTGCCGCACGCTCTGCCACCTCCACATTGCCATGACTCCTGCAGGCACCAAGCAAGGCCCTCCACACCCCAACATCCAGTTTGATTGGCATTTTATTGATCAAATCCTCTGCCTCGTCCAATCGCCCTGCATGGCCAAGAAGGTCCACCATGCAGCCTAAGTGCTGCACTGTTGGAGTCAGGCCATGATCTTGACTCAGGGAATCAAAGAAGTGTCTGCCTTCATCTAGTAGGCCCCCCATGGCTGCATGCAGAGAGAACACATAAAGGTGAAATTGTTTGGCTTCAAGCCTTCCTTTTGCATCCCTTCAAATAGTTGTAGGACCTCCCTACGACAACCATTCTGGCGGTCATTGCATTCCATGAAACCACATCTCGTTCAGACATTTTCAAACACTCCCTTTGCATCGTTGTTGATGCTCCCGCACTTGCTATACATGTCGATGAGGGTAGTATCGAAGATGATATTTGGCACAATTCCAGCTTTCATGATGTCAGCATGGACCTCTTTGCCTTCTTCCAGAGCTCCCAGGCTGGCACACACATTGCAAACACACACGAATGTTCACTGGTTGGGCTTCACCCCTTCCTGCATCAGTTGATCATAGGTTTCCAAAGCCTCCATCCCACACCCATGCTGGGCGTATCCTGTGATCATTGCAGCCCACGATACCACATTTCGTTTAGCCATATTGTCGAACAACCCCTCTGCATGCTTGATGCTCCCGCATTTGGCATACATGTCCACGAGGGTAGTGTTCAAGATGACATTTGGCACAATTCCAGCTTTCATGATGTCAGCATGGACCTCTTTGCCCTTTTCTAGGGCTCCCAGGCTGGCACATGCATTGCAAACGCAAACCAATGTGATCTGGTTGGGCTTCACCCCTTCCCACATCGTTTGCTCATAGGTCTCCAAAGCCTCCATTCCAAAGCCATGCTTGGCATATCTGCACAGGCATATTGTCGAACACTCCCTTTGCATCCTTGAGGCTCCCACATTTGGCATACTTGTCGACAAGGGATGTATCCAAGACGATATTTGGCACAATTCCAGCTTTCGTGCTGTCAGCATGGACCTCTTTGCCCTTTTCCAGAGCTCCCAGGCTGGCATACGCATTGCAAATGCAGACAAATGTGACTTGGTTGGGCTTCACCCCATCCTGCATCATTTGCTCACAGATCTCCAAAGCCTCCATCCCAAACCTTTGCTGGGCATACCCTGCTATCATTGCACCCCATGAAACCACATTTCGTTCAGCCATATTGTTGAGCACTCCCTTTGCATCCTCGATGCTCTCGCATTTGGCATACATGTCATCTAGGGTAGTGTCCAAGGTCTCAAGGGTTTCCCTATAATATCCCTGCTTCACATACCTTGCCATCAGTATATTCCCCGTATCTTGTTTCTTGCGGCCCGTTCAAGTAACCCTAATAACTTAGTTAGTAGGGCCCTTGTGTGCGCTCCCTCTAGTCCGCGTGTCCGCGTGTCCGCCCGCCCGCAAGATCTGGGCCGTCCACGACGAATCCCATCGCAGCCCTCCAATTTAGGGCCTTATCTCTGCCGCCTGCCATCTGCCACCAGCCGTGGGTCCTGTTTCTCCGTGCACGTTCTCGATCGTGTCCTGCGGCGCTTTCGTTGCAGGTTCTTCTGGAGCGTGTGTTCTGCACTGTACAGGGCATGGACGTAGGAGCGGAAGCCGACGACATTCAGCAATTTGAGAGCCGGCTTATACGCCCTCTTCGACAAAATCTGCAAACACCGAAACCAGGACCTTTCAACAATAAGAACATCCATTGGAAGTGTGAAACGCAATATGGGTTTAGGGGGGTGCAAGTGCGTGTTAAAAAGGCCTGTATACCTTGGGATAGAGTTGTGGACTTTGTCCATGGAGAGGAGAGTGTGGAGGACTGCCCCACTCAATATTGGGTACATGTGCACAGTAAAGTGGACGCCGAAGTGCGGAAAGCTCCCAGAGGGAACACCTTCTTGAGCAGTATCATGTGTGCACCATCCTCATTGTGGTTTAGGGATCTCACTGCATTGTTGTTGTGATTTGTATTTGTCTCCGACAGTGGTTTCCATAAGTCCATAAGTTGATATTTTGGCTTTGAATTCCATTTGATAGGTATCAATGCTGCTACGGACCCGACGACAAGCGCACGGTCAATGCAACTGTCGAAGATCCAAAACAAAAGCGTGGAGGTCCGGATGTGGGTGCTGACACTAAACACCCGCATAAAGGCCCGAGAAGGAAGAAGTCGGACTACGGAGAGTTGTACAAGCGCGGGTGTCTTTGTCGTTTCAAAGTGCAGCAATCTTATCTTGCCCCAGACATT
The DNA here is from genome assembly GCA_030704615.1 of Takakia lepidozioides. Lineage (NCBI taxonomy): Eukaryota > Viridiplantae > Streptophyta > Takakiopsida > Takakiales > Takakiaceae > Takakia > Takakia lepidozioides. The sequence goes on along the minus strand of CM060732.1, from coordinate 69,234,678 downwards.
TGTGTCCTCACATACTACAACAACATAGAGCACATCGATGCCCTAGGGAAACCCTCCCATGGCAAGACCGCAGAGTTCAAGAACACACAGGCAGCCTACGCACCCCGCATTAGCCAGGAATTGAAAGCCTGGGTCGTTGAGTGTTTGTGTCGAGGCCTCACGGTCGCACGAATCATGATGGAACACAAGGAGCATGTCATGAACAACACAGGTTTGGGAGATGCATGGACACGTGATGATTTCCTCCTCGAGCAAGTTGTCCGCAACCTGGCTGAGAAACGGGCGTGGCAGACGTTCAAAAAGCATGCCAACGATGCCGACAGCGTCCACATGTGGAAAGACCTGAACCCCGCATCAATCTTCTTCTATCGAGAAGAAACATTGGCGCCAACCTTCAAGCATTACGATGGAGATTTGACATTCACTATTGGCATTCAAACTGAGTGGCAGAAGTAGATAATGCTTCAATTGGGACATGCGCGTATCGTTGCATGCGATGCAACCTTCGGGACAAATCACCACAAGGTACGATTCATCCCTCTTACCATTTCTGCAAATCAATTGTTCGTAGGATGTTGCACATGGAGCGATGCGTCGCGGCGACCGTGACCAACGCAGGAGCCGCCAGGGGGGGGGGGCCACGTAGGCAGCCCCGCTGATTGCGCATTAAACTCCAGGGCCTCTTCTATTACTTGCCGAAGACAATAGTGACAAATGCGACCATGTAGTCGATAATTAAACTGTCTAAATGTTTTGTTTACAACCATTTTGTAGCAATACACCGCAAATCAACAAGAGATCCCAAATTCCTAAATTTGAACATCATGCAAGCTCTCTAGGCTTCAAGTCTTGAAGATTGCCATATGATGTGGACTGAACCTGACAAAACCATGGCAGTCTGTAACTTATGGTTGGAAAAGAAAAGCATGGCTAAACATCAGCAAAAATTAACTAAAGGATTCATGGGCACCGCAAAATCACGAAGGTCGTCTAGTGGCATGAAGTGACAATGTCATCCACGCCCTGCTGCTGAGCGGCCTCTGTGAGGATACGCAGCCGCCCTTCATTTACATCCACTGCTATAACCCTGCCTGTTTTCACCACATGCCACACCATTCTCCTTATTCCTTAGTGAGAATCTAATTCCAATCTTCCGACTCACACACTCTCCCACCGTCACTGGAAATAATGAGGGTTCTAGATTTAAATTGAAATATTTACTTCTTAGGAGTTCCATATGAGGGAGGAGTAGGCGACTCTTGTTGGGTAGCAAAATCTGCTTGTTGGGTTGGCAATGCAACGGCCGTCAAAAATGATAACTGTCAACAAGGGTGATGGCTTGGTTGTCTGAATGGCTGTTTAACTATCAACTGTCTTTCAAATCCTCGAATTCACAAGGAATGTAGCAAGCAATGCGGAGATGCCGCATTTGACAGTTTGATCAAAGTCTCACACACACTGCTTTCTACTTACGTTATCCAAAATTACCTGAGAAATCTACGGCATACCTATATGCTCTACCTACCTACCTTGATACCTGGCAGGTATTTAGCTATGTATAGATATATATGTATACATGTGTATGTGTATGTGTACGTTCGTTTACCTACCTACCGTCCGTTTCTGAAATGTTTATTTTCCGGTGAGAGTTGAGGGCTCAATCGGAGAGAGAGGGAGAGAGGGTGTGAGTTGGGTTGGCAATGCAACGGCCGTCAACGATGAGGCGGAATTCTTCGCTCTGTCTGGTCTGCAGTAGTTATGTGAGGAGAAGGTCCAACTTGAGTTTGAAGCGAAGGAAGCTGAAATGTCGAATTCGAAGGCTCGGAAGTTCTGGGGTGCTCACTCAGTACATTAGATTAATCGTCAGCGGAAGGGCTGCTTGGGAAACAATGATACAAGTAAAGGTCGGATTCCAACTGCTGAATGTCAATAACTACATGCCAAAAGCAGGAGACGCAACGAGTGTCTGTCCCTGTCAGCAAATTCAAAAAGTCTAGCACATAGTGCCAACTAGCCAACAAATAGCAATTGGAACCCACGCCTGTACCAAAGCAGAGAACCAACCAGATGCATGTCTTCTAGAGCACAATTACTAGTACCAGCAAAGCCTGTGTCCATCCAGTCCTACCAGCCATTGGCGGCAGCATTGCACCCCCTAACACTCAACCTGGTTCGGGTTTAGTGCCCCGAGGTTCCCATACGAGCCTAAAGAGACAGCCCTCAGCCTGGCCTACCTCTCTCACTATGTCTGTTTCTGCTGTGTGGACATCTGGCATGAACTTTCCGATTTTTGTCTGCCAGTTTTTTTTTCATGTCAGTTGGTGCAAGTTCCGTGCTGTTATGCCTGGGGAAAAGGGCAACTTCACTTCGTTGATTCTGAGGTATGAGAGTGTAAGTTGGCTACACAGGTTGTGCTAGACAGCCCAAACTCTTGTAGGCAGTTGGCAATCACCTCGTACTTATCTGGGAAGTGGAAGGGTGTTTCCAGGATTTGTCATGCTGATCATTATCATGGGCATGTGATTTTTGAGTGTTAAGTTTTTTTCTGTTTGCCCTAAATTATTGGACTATTGTTCGTTGAGTTAACAAGCTTTATGTACATGACATTGTGTGTGTTGTAGACACATCCACATGATTATGCCAGCTCTGGTGCTGAGCTATGGGTTGGTGCAGAGTTTTGTAGGTTGAGACTGTGGCCCAACTTGGGGTTCTGTCTGTTCCTTTGCATGCATTGGGCCTCCAGTTTGCTACCAGTTCACATGTGAGAAACATGAATTATATCATATCCGTATGTCAATTTGAACTATATATGGACATGGTAAGCTGGAGTATGTGCGGTTGCACCAAAGTAGTACCTGCATTCATTGTCCTGTGAAACAGAAGATCTATCAAACAACTTTTGGCCAACTTGAAGAAGAAAACGTCTTTCAAACAAGCAGCTCACAGTAAATTAATCCTCACCACTGTAACCCCAAAAGTGTAACCCCACTACATGTAGCCTCAGCTCCTCTCACCCTATCTAACCCTACATCATGCCACCCCGCCCCATGTCTGCCTTCACACCTTCTTGATGCATTTGTTCAAACTGTTGAAAAGCCTCTGCACAAATCAATTTTCATCATTAGAAGTCTACTGTGAGACTTCCCTTGCAGGGAAAAGAGAGAGAGAGAGAGAGTAACAAACCAACACTGTAACAAGGAGTGGCATGCAAAGTCCTAGAAAGTAGAAATACACAGTAAATGAGGTTGTAGTAGTGAAGCTAATTACCACAGCGCTGCTCGAGGTTGTAGCGTTTCCAGATTCCAAAACACTTGCATGTTCATTAGCCGTCTGTCATGCCCGACTCATCATCAGACAACACCCTTAAACGTACTCACAAGACCTCATTCAGCCACTTACTTCCCATTAGAAAAGTTGTATCAATGCTGGTTACTCACCCTCATAAGTCAATTTTGTGTAAAACTGTGTTAATCAAAGAACGGAAGGAAGTGTGTTCGTCTGTTCCCTCAATGTCTTTGCTTTTACGTTTGTCGTCTCAGCACTCCAACGACCTCGAGATGGTAACTTAATCTAAATTGTTTTCTAGCTTTCAGCCCAGGATCAGACTCCACCTATAGAAAATCGATAGAAACAGACATAAGTTCTTTTACCCTTAGAATTTGTGGCTCGGAAATCTGGTCGGCTTTTGACATTAGTTTCAGCCTCTCATTTTACAATAATAGGGTCATGAATGCAACCGTGCGAGAAGGACGGTGGGCCCGTTGTCCGGACGAGGGGCGCCCCCCTACCGCGCCCCTCACCCGCCGCTGCCCGCGGTCGCCCACGCCCGCCGCTGCTGCTGCGGCTGCCCCTCCCGGGGTCCGTCCACTGGCTGCTCCGTTGCGGCCTGTCCGCTGGGGCTAGTCCACTGCGGCAGGTCCGCTCCCGGTAGTCCGCCCGCCCGCAAGATCTGGGCCGTCCAGGATGAATCCCATCACAGCCCTCCAATTTGGGAGCTTATCTCGCCATTGCCATCAGGATGTTGCTCTTTGTTGTACGAAACTGCGGTGCGTGCGGGCGGTAGTCGTTGCCTGGCACAGTGTTCGTGTCTTTGTGTTTTCGTGACATTTTGTCATGATGTGGAAGGGCAGGAGAGGAGTCGGAGCCCTACAGCCACGATCGTGCATATGCTTCCACTATTTTCGTCATTTTTTTTGTTGCTGGTGGGGCCGTTTTTGCGATTTCATTGTACATGTAATGCGTTTTACCCACTTGGTTTGGCCTCTGTCCGGTCATCGCAAAATGGCCAATGTGTTGTTAGGATTTATTCCACTGGGCGGACCGATTACAAGTCTGCCTAAAGACGACCTTAGTTTACATTTGGGATATGGTGTCGTTCAATTTTATAATTATTCATGTTGAGGTAGCCGCATCCGTCCGTCAGATCACCTCCTCAGTTTGGAACGGTAACCCATGGGCAAGATGATAGCAAAAATCGCCAAAGCATATGCACATGAGGGTGTGTAAAAACATTGCAAATCCCATATCCAGCCATGAAGTGTTATGTGTGTCTTGGGCAGAGTTATCGTCAGTCTGTCAATTGTGTCTGTTGGGCTGTGTTAGCCTCAGACTCCTGAACTATCTCACATCTGTAGTATGGGTCTCCCTGTAAAAAAGTCGGGTTCGACAGCAAATACTTGTCGGCCTGGATACCCATATGTATGTTGCTTCGTGTGTCTTGCTTCGTTGGTCTGGTAATCGGAGCCTCTTCGGGAGGCTGTGTCCTCACATCGGCCTGAAATATGTTCGTGAGTCTGTTGTGATGTTAGTCTGTCCTGACAACGGTCTTGCGGCGTTTGTGTACGCTGGTCTACTGTGAAACCATGGTGCCGCGTCGAAAATTTGGCTGTATACCCTTCCGTCTACCAGTCTATTGTTCTGCCAGTCTTTTCAGCTAGTCTGTTGTCTCTGTCGCACCGTCAGTCTAGTCTGCCTGCAGCTTGTTACAAAGGGCGACAGAACAATGACCATGTTGACCTGCCAGTCTGTTGACCTACCAGTTTGTCTGTTTTGTATAATCTGTTTCGTCGTCAGCCTGTTGCAGTTGGGTGGACCTGCTTAGTGGATTACGTGTTGGTCTGCTCAAATCGCTCTGCTGATTCTAGTCTGCTGGACTCTATCTGCTATTCACTCGATCTGCTGTGCACTGGGTAGACCTAGTAAATGCAATGGCGGCGGTGGCGGCGTCAATCATGGCGTGCCACGTCGTGCCGTGGGTGTACTGCATTTCCGCTCCCGGGTCAGCTTGAACTTCAACTTCGTCTTCCCGCCGGTGCTGTGGTCTGTTTTTATGTCAACGTCTCTCTTCCTTGCGCAGACTTCTTTCTGCGCGCAGATTTGGAGAGTCATCTTAGACCCCAATAGTCGCCAAGACCGTTGCTTCCGTAGCCCGTTGCGTTCCTCGTCTTCTGCTGTGGCTTCTCTGTCTGTCCTCATATGTAGTGTTCGTTCTCGCCGGTTCTCGCACTTTCTGTTTTCCTCCATTCTTTGCACTTCTCCCTTTTGTTGGTCCCTCTGCCTTTTTGTTGTGTTGTATAGGCGATGGAGGAAGCCTGCGCGAAGGGCGGACCCGACTGGATCGACTTTGTGCACGTCACGCGTTTGAAGAAGCTGCGAAGATATTGGTACTCGCCAAAGGAGTATGATCGCAAAATAGTGGAAGCATGTATTGATCTCCATGTAGCCAAGGAGGAGAACCCAGAATGGAAGAAGGATAGGCTCAGATGTCCTTTATGTGAGGAAGCCATAAAGGATAAAATCCAGTTGAACCGCCATTGTGTGGACATAGGTTGCAAGGGCACCATTCCACCAAATTTCAAGTCATGGCCCATACCGGTATCGCACAAAGCTAAAGATGAGGCTGTTTTCAATAGTCGCGGCGCAAACCCAATTCCGCGAAGTACAGAGGAATTGCGCCAACGGTACTGGCGGGCTGCTGCAAGGATGCAACTGTGCAGACTGGAGGAAGTGCCTGTGCCTCCCCGCAAGTGAAAATTCAGTGATGGGGCAAAAAAAAAAGCGGGAGCGAAAGCGGCAAGGTTTGCTCGCGATGCAAATCTGTCAGTCCTGCAGGGGGGTCCGTCCGAAGCACGTAAGGCAAGTTCTGCTTGGGATGCAAGCATTGCGGGCCTACATGGGAATCCGCTCGATGCGCGCCAGACCAGAAAGTCCCGGCAGACTATACCTATCAGTTCCTCCAGTGAGTCTGAGTCTGCCGATGTTCTGCCCGGCCGGTCTGCCGAGCGTACCGACATCATCCGAAATAATGACTTCGAAGGGCAAGGTCCACTGTCCAGTGCAATGGATATTGCCTTATCTGTGAGGACAAACTTGGACATGCTCATAGACAGCCTCGACGACAACACCTCTCTTGCCCACACCCCAGAGGCACCTGGTCTGCGGCAGACCGAATATGGGACCTGAAAAGACCACCCACAAGTCTGCTGGTCCAGCCTGCCCGGGAACATTGCACCTACTTTGGTTTGGCGTTCTCCCACCGGTCTGCCCACCCCAAGACGATCCGCAGTTCTTCCCCTTTTTCTTCAGATATGTGCAGACATGACGGATAACATCAAGTATTCGGGAAGCCAAAGAAAAGTGGTTGAATGCCATGCATGATGGCGATGCGGGCAACATACTTGACGAGGTAATGCTATCAAACCATTCCTGCAATTTTCTGCATTTTTTTTATACTACTATCGATCAGTCTGCTAAACTTCAGCAGACTATGCACGTCCATAGTTCGGTCTCTTAGTTATTCTGCCCCAGTCTCTGGAGTCTGCTAAAGGCAGTCGTCTGCTCATTGCCATGGTCTACTGAGTGTTGTGGTCTGCTGAGAGATCTTAGAGCTCCGAATGCCCAATGGATCATGTGTGTTTTGCTGCACTGCAGCCAGCTCCCGTATGAACCGACTTGTGGTGAAGCCGACAGACCTATTTCTTGTGTTGTCGCGTAGTCTGCTCATCTGTGGAAGACTTCAGCAGACTGCATACGTCCATAATTAGGTCTTCTGAATGTTTTTATCTGCTGAAGTCCAGATTGTCTGCTAAGGTATGAGTGTCTGCTAAATATCATGGTCTGCTGAGTATTGTGGGCTGCTGATGGTCTATTGATTATCTACTGAGTGTTATTAAATTCACTCAGTCGAATGGATCCGGTCTGTTCGATGAAGCTCATTTTCCTTTTGCTGCATAGCACACAGCTCAGTCTATTCGCAAAGTCATATCAACTTGGCGGACGCCACGTCAGGAACCTCCTTTGCAAGTGCGTGAGGTGCGGCTTGAAGTGCAGCGGGTTCGCGAGTACATGATGAAATAGCCCGGATCAGCAGCCGCCATAAACAAACTTGACACGGAGTTGGCAGGTCCCCTCCAGCAGACCGCTGACTTCATCACTCCTCAGGAGACCACAGCAGACCACAACATACCTCAAGAGACCCTAGCAGACCTCATCACACCAAACCACAGTGAAGCACACGCCAGCAATCATGAACAGAACTCCTCGCACCTGGGCAGATCGAAGCACGCCTCAGCAGACCTCATACCTGAGACTGGGCCAATTGGACAGGGTGAAGTCTATGCCCATTTCCCCTCCACTGTGGGCATTTTTGGGGTGTGGAGATCGCCGTTACCGGTGGCGCCGAAGAACGCAGAGGATCCTAAACTTCCCCGCTTCAAGATTGGTGACACAAGTGCCCATGTGGACTGGTACAGTGACCTGCACCACATTGTAACGGGCCGGAGGTGGCCTTTTGTCCCTTATCTCTATTCCATGGAGTATACTACGGAAGAAGCCAACCATGTTCTGGAGCAAGCAGGGAAAGTTGCTGTTTCTTCTTTGAGTGAAGGAAATGAACCGCCACTCCTTTTTCAGCTCCTCCTTATGGATGACCCTCGCCCGGAGGAGGTGCGGCATATGGCTATGGCACACCCAATGTTCGGTGTCTACAAGAAGCACTTGTCCGCAGTGAGTGCGGTCCACTTTGACCGGATGGCATCATCGTTCCTGCAGCATCGGTGGATGCAATTTGGAAATTTCACATCATACAAGAAGTTGCTGAAGGACTTGCCCACTCTTCGGCAAGACTTCCTACATGGATCACAGGCAAGAGAGTCTGTTACAGATGGATCACAAGCACAAGAGTCTGTTGTAGATGAGGCTATGTTGTGGTTCTTGTATGTAATGGAGCGTGTTGTGTTTGACATTGTCTTGCTCAAACCAGACGTGTTCAGAGTATTGTGGTCTGGAACGCCGCATCACGACCGCAGTTCCGCGCTTGCCCACCTTGATTCCGCACTACTGGACCGCCAAATTAAGGACATCGGACTCGTTGGAAATCTGCTGGAAGGTACTTGCGTGCTCCTCTGTCTCATTCACTGCTTCCCCCCCGCCGATCCTCCACCGCATGTGTTTATATCGTTTTTTGTGTTGCATGCAGGGCGGACATCGGGACCTGGAAATCGCTTGCTGAGTGCTTTCGACTCCCTTGCCAGGGCTGCCAGAGAGGTTGTCCTGGCTGTGCAGGGTCATGAAAACCAGGGGACTGTCCGTAAGGCTGGCCAGGTCCAGCAGGCTGGGGGGAGGTCTCAGGAGACTGCCGGGGATTTTCAGCGGACTGGTATGCAGTCTCAGCAGACTAGTTTGGAGTCTCAGCAGACTGGCATGGAAATTGAGCAGACAAGACATGTCATGGAGGAGACTGCCTTGGGAAATCAGCAGATTACCGTGGAGTCTCAAGACGCGTGTGACCAGGAGACTCGTAAACAGACTGAACAGAAGACTCAGGATGACACTGAAAAGGACACTCCCATTGCAAACCAGCATGGCCAGAAGACCCAAAAGACCTCACAGCAGACCTCAGTGGAGTCTGCCAAACAGTACCCTCCACAAACTGTCCTCCACAGACTGTCATCCATGACTTGCCCACAACATTTGTTACTGAGTCTGTTATAACGGGACAATGGCACATTCAACGGTCTGACCAACAGTGGATGTCTGATTTGACCCAATTTAAACGGACATCATCTGCCAAACCCAGCTTTTTAATGTCTGCCAACCCTTTGTCAATGGTGCCAGAATCGACTTTCCCCCGCCGGATAAGTTCTCCCACACACTTTGGCCCATACGATGTAACTATGACCTTGGTAAATCCTCAGTATCCATCATCCCGTATGACTTTTGAGCTTAGCCCTGTCTTTGTTCGTTCATTGGCGAGAGTCATCGATGAATTTGAAGTGAGCGAACCGACCTGTAGACCAGTAAACCGCATCATAGACCGATAAGCAGAATCCAATGAGGGAAGTCCAGCAAACCCGGCTCTACATGTCTCTGATTGCACCCTTCCCACCACTTTCAACCCCGAGTCTGTTCTATCAGCAGGCTTACTTGATGGTAAAATTGATAGTCTGCTGGTACAATACTCTGCCCAAGAGACTACACACAAGTCTTCTCAGACGAGTTCACAAGACTCTGGTCAGCAGACAACACAAGACACCGCCGAGGTGACTGCCCAGCTGAGAGAGTCTGCCCAGAAGACTGCAACAGACTCTACCCACCAGTCTGCCCAGGGGACTGTAGCAGCGGACCCTGCCCACCAGACTGCGCATGAGTCTGCCAAGGTGACAGCAGCAGCATACCCGTCCCACCAGACTGCGCATGAGTCTGCCCAGGTGACTGCAGAAGCAGGCCCTGCCCACCAGACTGCACATGACTCTGTCCGGGTAACTTCAGCAGACACACCCCCAACAGACTGCAGCAAACACTTCCCAGCAGACTACAGCAGACCCTCCCCAGCAGATTGAACAGATGACTGCACTTGAGTTTTCCAAGGAGACTTCTTCAAAGTATGTCCAACAGACTATTGGGGAGATTGCAGTTGACCCATCCAATGCGGCTACTCAACAGTCCTTCCAGCAGACTGTTGTACAGCCCGCCCATGAGAGTTTCCATGAGGCGATAGTTGAGGACGTCCGCAACTAGACTTTGTCTTTGCCGTCTCCGTCTGCTCATGCTCCTGCTAATGTTGGGTCAACGACAAAGACAGGCGGTCTGCTCACACCGCCCGATTCTCGTGTTAGTTCAACGCATGCCATTCATGAGGCTGCAAGGATTGGACCGGCAAGTGTCAACAAACCGACTTACATTCTTCTGTTGCGCAGCAGAACTGCAATATTGCGGCAGTCTGGGCTAGTCGTCCCAGGCATTGCGGTAGAGAGCACCTCCGTTCGAGCAAAAAGAGGAAAAGCCCAAAAACGTCCAGTCATTGAGGCGGTCAAGGAGACTGGAGAGGGTCATGTTCAAAAGAGACCAGCTAGGAAAGGCAAGTCTGATGTGTTTATGAACAAGGACCGCTGATTGTGTTTGGACATGGACAAGGATGTGGCAGAGTTACTTGCGTCGAAGAAGTAAGTCATATGTGTCTGCTGCTTGGTCGTGTTATCTTAAAGTTGCCTTTGCAGGTATGTATCTTCTGGCAGTCTACTGGCGTCTTGTCTGTAGTCTTGTGAGGCCTCTACTCGGTCTGCTATGATTGTGCCCCACAGTTGTGTTTGTCGACTTTGTCGAATGTCAGGTCTATTGTTTGGTCTGCTGTGACAATGCAGTCCATTGTCCGAATGTCCACTATCCACTGTCCGATTGTCGGGTCTGTTGGTCGGTCTGCTAAGAGTTGGTCTGCTAAGAGTCTGTCTTGACTTCGGTTTTTGGACTTTCTGGTAATTCAGGTCCCCTCATCGGTCTGCTAAGACTGTGCAGCAGACTGATGTTTTTGGACTTTATGAAATGAGTGGTGTCTTGGTGGGGTCTGACTGTATGTGCAGGATTGAAAGTCGATTTTGGCGATTGATGTCCATACATATAGCCGCTGGGAATAGCATGGTGTATTTTTTCGAAGGAGACTCGCGGTTCCGATGTGGCATTGCGCCGGAAGACATGAAAGCACTGAACGTGGTTGAGTCGGAGTGCTCGAACAAATTTTTGGATGTCTGGTGTCGTTTTTTCGAGAACACCCTAGACTCGAGGACGTATGGCACTGTCGCTCTTTTGCCAACGTCAACGTGGTCTGTTTTCCAGACTTTCGACACAGCCCCACGCGAAACTTTGGTGGCAAACCTTGATGGTGCCTTGACTCCTGCGCGACTTGACAAAGACATTAAAGACTGCACTCATATGTTGGTGCCGGTCTTGCAAGGGTAAGACCCGACGGACTGGTTGCACATTTTGGAGTCTGCTAAATGCCCAGTCTTCTGTGTGTGCAGGCCCTGTCATGGTCTGTTCGACTCTCGTGTGAATTGGACGTGATGGTCTGTTGGACTCCTGCACTCTTGGACTGTTGGTCTGCTAGACTGCTAGTCCGTTGCATCTGTTCGAGTACTTTGTCTGCTAGGCATTTGGCCATGTGGACAGCCGAGTATGTTGGTCTATTGGTCTGCAGAGTCTGTTGGGCTTGGGACTAATGAAATTGTCGGGCATGTTCATTTTTACATTGAAGGTGCCACTGGAGCGTCATTATCATCGACCTAAGGAAAAGCGCCTACACCCACTTGAACTCCCAGAGGGAACTGCATACTTGCATACAGCTCCTTGGTTGGATTCGGAAGGTGCATGCAGGGTGCTTTGGATATGCTGTTGGGACTCCACAATGGGATGAAGTAATGGCATTTCAGTTCAACTCTCTTGTCGTGCGCATACATATCGCTACACAACTACATCGCTGTCCAAAACCACACAACACATGTGCACCACACACTAGTATATCACTAGTCTACCACTAGTCCAGCCACTAGTCCAACCACTAGGCTACAACTAGTCAGTCACTAGGCTGCCACTACGCTGCCCACTATGGCAGTCACTAGTCCACACAATGATAAAGAAGAAGAATACAAGCACAAGCTCATGCGAGCTCACAAAGCTGAAGCATAAACTCATGCATATATAACCTCATCACTCAAATACAAGTCAAGCCAAGTGCACCCCACGCCATGGGGAATCCACACTACGGCGCCATAGCTAGGCGCGGTGAGGCTCAACTCGAGAAAGATGAGCCTCCCGCGCTTGCCGTGAAGATAACCACTCCAGGCCTAAATCTGCCTTGACCCCTGGATTGACACTTGGGCCAATCCCAAATGTCAATATGTAAAAGCTAGCTATTTCCTAGCTAGTTTCACACTAGTGGTAAAATAACTTGACAGCTGTCGTGCGCATACATATCGCTACACAACTACATCGCTGTCCAAAACCACACAACACATGTGCACACCACACACTAGTATACCACTAGTCTACCACTAGTCCAGCCACTAGTCCAACCACTAGGCTACAACTAGTCAGTCACTAGGCTGCCACTACGCTGCCCACTATGGCAGTCACTAGTCCACACAATCGCCCCCCTAGCTGGTGCTTAGGTCCCTCTAAGTCCAGGTAGCCACAAGATGTGATAGTGACCATAGCCTCACTAAGTCCTCCACCACTATCCCTACTACACTCAAACTCGATAGATCAAGAGGCCGGGTGCAAGAGTTGCCCCATCGTTAGTCGCCGTCTTGCAACCTGTGAACTTGAGCTTGGGATCTCATGTATTGACTCCTATGAGCTTGGCCTCCCATGTCTTGTTAGCTGCCTCCAGTCATGTCCACTGCCACTATCCCAAGCAGTGTGGACACAACCAATCTCCGTCAGGAACCTTCTCAAGAGGTGGTGTCAAGCATCCCATATGCCAACCCCTTGAGCATCGATCACACACCAGCATGGTGGCTGCCCCTTTGGCAGACCCACAGAGCATGCACCTCAAACCTGCAGGTACCACTGCCAAGTTTGGGTCAACTCTGCCATCGACATTGGGAAGGTGACATGGCGCACAATTACGCACATGGTCCTTCCAAGTCATGCCATCCCGACCCTCCAAGATCAGGACCCCTGAGGGCAACACCTCTCGAACCCTCAGAATAACACGCCCTGCAGTAACATCCAGAGTCGTAGGAGCAGTCTGCTGCAAATAAACATAGTCACCAGGGCTAAACCTCCGAACCCCAGGACGATATCCTCCACCACGTATAGTGGCATACCTCAACGTATCACGGTGCTGTGCAATGGCAAGGTTCTCAAAGCCATGGGCATGACTTTCTTGAACAACTCTGCACGCTGATCACATGCACGTACCCACACGTCCGGATCGTCAAGGTTAAGGACTTGAGCAGTGTCCCTACGAATGGCTGCAGGCAAATCCGGCTCTCGGCCAAAGAGAAGGAAATATGGTGAGAAGGAGGCAAGTGATGCTTGTTTGCTGAACCTGTAGCCCATGGCTAACCAAGGAACCTGAAGATCCCAATCTCCTAGGTGTCCCTTCTGCAAGCCATACTTGCGCAAACCCCTCTTCACCGTCTGAACAACTCTCTCTGCTAAGCCATCGGCCTCAGGATGATCCCGAGAAGTGGTGCGGTGGTCTATCAAGGCTTTATCACACAAAGCCTGAAACTCCCCCAAGAACTCTCTCCCTTGGTCCGTGAGTACCTCAGCTGGAGCACCAAATCGGCTAAGCACACGATCCAAGAATGCATACGCAGCCCCCTCACTAGCCTTGTCAGGCAATGGAACCAACTCAATCCACTTGGAGAAGTGCTCCACCATCACCAACACATATCTGTGGTGGCGCATAGTCAGTGGCAACGGTCCTGCGAAGTCAAGACTCCACCTGTAGCCCAATCCCATGATAGGTAAAGGATGCAACTGTGGTGTAGGGGCGTTGAATGAAGCACGCACCCTGTCACACACCATGCACCTAGCCACAACTGTTGCACCTCTGTATGCATACCACGCCACCAATACTGCCCCTGCAGTAAACTGTGAGTGCGTCGCACTCCAAAATGCCCCAACTCCTCATGGGCATGCCGCACTAACCGTGCACGCTGTGTGGGGTGAGGCACAATCCTCACCCGACCATCCTCCCACACTCGAAGTAGGTGTATCCCCTCCCACTTGAACCTCTTGGCTCGTTGCAGGATCCGATCCCTCTCCCTGGCAGTCACAATGGCTGCCGTGTCTCCCGTGCGGAGGTAGTCCAACACAGCCGAATCCTCATGTATATCTCTGGCACCACCTAGCTCATCACTAGCCTCAGGGTCCTCAGACACTCCGTCTACAGTCATCCCTGTTGTAGGTCCAATCTGACCTCCCGATGCCAAGATACACAAAAATGCAGATGCGTGCCATCCCGGCACCATCTCCTCGTCCGTCTCACCATGCCACGAGCTCCAGTGTCATCCTGCTGGCTCATGCATGGATTGCGACTCAATCCATCCGCATCCCGATTGACCAAACCCGGTCGATGCACAACCTGAAAGTCATACTCCTGGAGTATAAGTGCCCACCGTGCAAGCTTCCCCGTAAGCTTGTCTGACTCCATCAACCACTTGAGTGGCTGGTGATCCGTGACAAGGGTGAAAAGATTGCCGTATAGATAGCACCTGAAGTGTGCCACGGCCCACACTGCAGCTAAGCACTCTCCCTCATATGAGCTGTACTTAGCCTCTGCAGCGTTGTTCGAGCGGCTAGCGTAAGCCACTACGAACTCTCTTCCCTCATCATCCACCTGTGTGAGCACCGCTCCAAGCCCCAGCATGCTCCAATCCGTATGCAGCTGAAAGGGACGCCCCCTGATAGGTCGTCTCAAGATAGGCGCCGAGGTCAACCTCGCCTTGAGCTCTTGAAAAGCTCGTTCCTGCTCATCTTCCCACTGCCACTCCTGTCCACCTTGGTCAGCTTGGTTAGAGCCTTTGCAATGGTACTAAATCCCTTGACAAACCGTCTATAATAGTTTGCCAACCCCATGAAAGCTCGAACTCGGCTCACATCCGTGGGGCGTGGAATTTGTGCAATGGCCTCTACCTTAGTCTGCTGTACCCCCAATCCTCCAGGATATATCATGTGACCCAGATACTCAATCTGGTTGTGGAAAAACTTGCACTTCCCCGGATGCAACTTCAATCCGTGCGCTCTCAAGCGCTCCAATACCACCTGAAGGTGTCTCTCATGCTCCTCCATCGTAACACTAAAGATGATGATGTCATCTATGTAGCACCGAGCAAAGTCCACCCCTGCTAGAATCCTATCCATGACTCTCTGAAACTCTGCAGGAGCATTCTTAAGCCCAAATGGTAAGAACCGCCACTGATATAGGCAATCCTTGCCGTGCTCATTGATCCCCCAGAATGCCGTCTTCTGCTTGTCCGCCTCCTTGATTGGCAACTGGTGATATCCGGATCGTAAATCCAAAGTGCTAAAGGCCTTAGCATGCCCGATGGCATCAAAGATCTCCTCTGGTGTTGGCATGGCATACTTATCGGACTTGGTCTGACGATTTACAGGCCGGTAATCACCGCACATACGTCTCTCCGTCCAATTGCCATAGACATCCTTCTTGGCTGGCATCACTGTGGCTGAAGCATACTCTCCACCAGAGAGCTCCACCAAACCTGCCTCCCAGAGATCTTGAGTCCTCATCTGAATCAAAGACCTCTCCATGTCACTGTATCTATAGGGTCTCCGAAAGATTGGCGTGTCAGTGGCCAACTCAATACGGATCTCTTGACCCTTCAGTGCTCCCAAGTCCTTCAAACTGAAGGCAAAGCAATTCCTGTAAGCCCTCAGGAACCGCCGTATACGTCGTCTCTCTCTCCGGTGACAATGGGTCCAATGTCAGGCTCCCAATTGTCCTCCGTAACTACAACCTTAAGTCCAGTGGGCTTAGAGGTAGAGGACGCGTCCCGTGGTTGCTATGCTGCAACCTCTTGAGCAGTACTCCCTACCTGCTCAGTCAATGACAAGGCCTCATCCTGCCCCATCATCTCATCCTTGAGGACCTCCTCAACCGAGAAGAATCCCCAACCTCATCCATCACAGCCGCCTTGGCTGCCAACTCCCTCTGAACCTCGAGCACCTCCCACGTGTGCCATGGATGCATGCACCCCGTGGTCCTCATATGCTCGCCCCCACTCACTGCCTGTACCGTCTCGGTAGGCAGAGAGACCATTGAGGGAAGTGTATTCCGCACTCTGCGTTGCTCAGCTAGAGCCAAGCTGATAATCCAGGTCAAGCAATTGAGATCCATTGCTTGCCCCAACACTTGACGACGTGATGCCTCAGAAAGAGACGACACCGCCGTGGTACCAGTGGTAAAACCCATTGCCCGCTCACGCTCGTCAGCATTAGGCTCCACTAACTGCTGCAACTGAGCATCCCACAGGAGGCCAGGTCCACTATCCCGGAAAGCATGCGATCCTGGGAAGCTGAGCAGTGTAGGTAATGCTGCTCGTGGTTGACCCACCTTGTTGACCACTGCCAAAGGCGAACGGTCATCGTGTCTCACACGTGAGACTGCCTCCCTGTGTCCAGAATGTTATCCACTGTGAGATGTGCTGGCCGCTGCACCCCATCAAATGCACGCTTGAGCAGTGCGGGTGGCATCATGTTAGTCCACCATAGCCGTGGACGATGAGCCCGTGACCCCACTGTAGCTGCATCTAGCAACACTGCTGACCCAAGCCACGACCGGACTTGATGCACACTGGCCATCACCCTGGCCCGAGAATCGCCCATCAGTGGCACATTCTCCAAGATGTATGCTGGAGATACAGCTTGATGAAGCTGCAAGTGGCGCAAAACCCGCACCATCTCCCAAAACAGACCCGACCTCGAGTCTCGCAATCCATTGCCATGCCCGGCTGATGAATGCCCTTGGCAGGGCCCAACCTGCCACTACCAGATCAATGGAGCCAACCCGCTCCAAATCCTGCGCCCCCAGCAACGAAATGTCTGCTGGCAAGGCCTGCTGATATCCACGAATTGCAGACACCGACAACAACTCAGGGTACCGCTGCACCAACTGAGCAACATGGCGAAGTGAAACGCGTCGTGCAGTCTCATCCCTCTCCACATACAGGTAACGCCGAACTCGTACACCTGCCTGTAACACAGCAGCCAATCCGGTGCTGATCCCGCCAAACAAGTCCAGAAGACAAATGCCTTCATCCGGATACTGCCACACAATAGGTGTGGTGTCCAATGGAGACAATTGAGGTGGTCCTGGTGCAATCCCCACACTCTCCTCCTCTCCTGACGGTACAAAAGCCTCCACCCAGGCTTGTTGCACCCGTCGATCAGCATCCCGCTGCAAATCCTTGCTCGTGCCCCACAATGGAGTCTGAGCAACCATGGTAGGCAACTCCGCCATACCATACATGTCATCCTGCTCTCCGGAGGTGGTACATCCTCTGAATGAGCATTGCCCTCAAGCAACTCTCTAGGCCCAACTCACTGCCGCTGTGAATGCTGCTAGTGTCGGCATCTTGCCTCGCTGGGCAACCGCAACTCCTCCTATGAACGTCACAGGGAGCTGCACACGCCGGCCCTCCCCTGACTGCCATGCAGGCCTATAGGAAGCTGACTCCTCCCAAAAATCCAGGGTGAAGCCCATGGGGTACAACACTGCCCCACCAACCAGGACATCGTATGAGACTGCGTCTGTCACAATGGCCTTGGCTCGCATCACTGAGCCATCTGTAGGGTGATCCGGCCGTAGTCTGATAGCCAACTCACCGTGTCATGCCCCGAGCCTGCTCCGATCCTCCCAGAGACGTCTGTATCTGGAAAGGACAAGGCTCCATATCCGCCTCCGTGAGGCCCAAGCCTGCAATAGCAGCTCTGCCCAGCATCAGTGGCTGAGCTCCCGAGTCCAACAAGACCGCAGTGGCCGGTACCTCTCTTGCCTGCCGGTCCACTCAAACAGAAAATGCCATCCTGGTTGTCTAACATGACAACTCCAGGTGTCACCATGGCGCGCTCAATGGCTGGCCTAGCTGGCAGCTCCATCAACCTGGCAGCTGCAGCTTGCCATGGCGCCGCCGTGGCAGTCTTGACCCTCAAATCCGAGGATCCCTCCGGCACTACACCTCCCACTATCTCCGCAGAAGATGAAGTAACCTCCCCACTCTCACAGAGTGTAGCTGCCAGCCTGAACACCTCAGCTGGTCTTACCCCCGGCGTCGCAATCATGGTAGCCGAGAACAATGGAGCCTGGCACACAGATGTGGCCGCTCCTAGCAGCACACTAGCTGCCGTAGCCTTGGCAACACTAGGTAGTGGTGCTACCCGTGTAGCTCTCCCCAATGGCATAGTAACCTCCGCCTCGGTAACAGTCGGGCGAGAACTAGGTGCCATGGATGGCGTCGACACTGTCTCCGCCAATGTGAATGACTGAGGAAGCCTAGCCTGACGGCTTGCCTCCCCACGCTGTGGATCCAACTCCACCTCTGCACCTCGTGGCTCAGGAACTCGTGCTGCTCCTCGAGTCACGGCTGCAGCAGACTCCACCTGCACTAGTGGTAGTGCTGCTCCACACATGAATCCCATGCCTCCCATATCTCCTCCCTCAGGAGCAGGAGGTGGACCATCCGGCCTTAGAGCCGGTACCACCTGAGCTGTAGCCATGGCAGCGAGCCTCTGCTCTAGCTGCTGAAGCCGGTTGGCCATGCCTTGGTCAACACCCTGACCTCCGCGTCCTTGGCCACGTTGAGCTTGCCCTTGGCCTGCACGTGGCTGGCCACCTCGTCCTCTCTGGGCTGCTCCACCTCGCCCCCGGCCACCATTGTTCCCTTGGAACTGGCCTGGGCGCAACTCAGGATGCAAACCATAACACTGGCCTCTCCATGCCCGTGTTTGCCACAATGCCCACACTGCAACTGTGCAGGCTGTGCATGTGCCGGCCCTTTGCCTCCCTCTGGGCAATCCTTCTTGACATGGGGTCCTCCACATGTCCAGCACACCACATCCGCCCGTTGTTGGCCAGCAAATGAAGGGAGAGACCCCTGCATCTGAGGTCCTCTCTGCCCTTCCCTGAGCTTCACCTGAGCCCCCTTGTTGCCTTGAGCACGTTGAGGTAGTGGTTGGCTAGGAGCACCACTACCCCCGTGGTGTCTCCTTAGCAAATCCCACATGACCACTCGTTCCTCCACCATGTTGAGCTCTATCCGCTCTGCCAGCAAAAACACATTTGCTAAGGTGGGTTGGGCCGCTTGTAGGAGAGTTGCATCCGCACCCGCACCCTTCTCCTCAGCTCCTTGTCCAATATCCCATACCAGAATTGGACTGCCTGAGCTTCCGTAACCCCTTGGGTTACATTTATCAAGCGCCTCATGCGAGTGAAAGCCTCCCTCAAGCTCTCGGTCGGCTTCCGTTGGAACTCTTGCAAGCTCCGCAACTTCTCTGTCCTCACCCCTTGGTAGTTCCCTCTCAACTCTTCGAAGAACTCCACAACAGGGTTGAAGGCAGGCACGGGTGCTAGTGCTGGTGCGGTAGTGGCTTGGGTGGACGTCGTAGCTACTGTACCACCAGTCCCACTGCTGCTTGCTGAAGCTGCCGGTGCAGCGGCAGGTGTAGCCACTGCCCTCGTGGCTCTAGTGCCCCTAGTGATGGAGACATAGTCGGGTGACCAGTACATCCTCCACTCCTCGATCTCAACCTCATGCCCCCGCCTGAACTCATGGTAATCATCCATAGGCGGCCCCTCAAGGTGCTGAAACAGCCCCTTCCATGCCATGAACGGCGTAAATAGTTGTGGATTGCGCATTTGCTGCAAATCACACCAACTATCAAACTCTTGGATAAAATCATCCAACTCGATGGTGCCCACCGCCCCAGAGTACCTTCGTGGCCCCTTGGTAGCTCCATACATCTCCTCCATTGTGTCCCACAACAATGGCAAAGAAACAACTTGCACCCGGTATGAGTCCTCCTGATTCACAATCCGAATCAGAACCTTCCGTAGAAGACACAGGAGGTGAAGGTGGCCTAAACCGCACACCTCGTCTCGTGTACCCACTAGTATCGCTAGTGCTCGAACCGGCACTGTCCCCAGCAACTAGTGGCACCTCCGTGTTGACACTCAACCGGTCATGAACATGTCCCTAACCCCCTCTCCACAAGGTAACCGGGTAGAGAACCTGTTGCGGCTTATGGTTTGGAATACTAAGTTCCTAACATAGCCTACACCTGTACCTGCATCCACCGCAAGCACTCCTATGGTTGGCTGGTCATCACCTCCAACCTCACCACAGGAGAAAAATGATGGTCTGGCTGGTCATCACCCCAGCCTCACCATCGACAGCATGCTCTAGGACTGGCCGGTGATCAAATCCGGACCAATCACCTATAAAAACAAGCGCCCACACAAACTAGCATGGCGCACAGTCAAGCATGCAGGTATGGAGGGGATCCAAACACAAGAAATCAGAACGACAACTCCCCCACACCAAAAACAACTCCACGGTGTTGCTCCTGCAAGGACACCCCAGCCCAAACCCGGACTGACTCTTGCCTCCACCTACGGAAAGGTCTTGGCCTAATGAGAGGGTGGAAACTACGAGGAAGAGAAGCTAAAGCAATGCCTAACCCCAGCATGCTCTCATCCCAACACTCTCTCCTCTCCTCTCTATCCCTCACTTGCATGACCATGGGAATATCATGAAGATACTCCTCAAACCGCCCTCCACGAGCTTCAAAATTCGGCCTTCCACACATGCCAGTCCTTAGGCAGTCCACCAGTGCCTCCACGAGTCAGCACAGGCCGTCCACAGTCAACACGGGCCACCACAGACCCCACCTGCCCACACAGCTCACTGGTCAGGCCGTCACAGTCCCACAGGCCACTGGGCACAGCCTGTCGCAGCCCCTCACAGCCTGTCACAGCCTCAAAGGCCTCAGGCACGGCCTGTCACAACCCCTCACAGCCCCTCACAGCCTCAAAGGCCTCAGGCACGGCCTGTCACAGCCCCTCACAGCCCGTCACAGCCCCAAAGGCCATGGGCACGGCCTGTCACAGCCCCTCACAGCCCGTCACAGCCCCAAAGGCCTCAGGCACGGCCTGTCACAGCCCCTCACAACCCCTCACAGCCCCAAAGGCCATGGGCACGGCTTGTCACAGCCCCTCACAGCCCGTCACAGCCTCACAGGGCACAGGGCACAGCCTGTCACAGCCCATCACAGCCCATCACAGCCTGTCACAGCTTGCCACACAGCCCATCACAGCCCGTCACAGCCTCAAAGGCCTAGGGCACGGCCTGTCACAGCCCTCACAGCCCCTCACAGCCTCAAAGGCCTCAGGCACGGCCTGTCACAGCCCCTCACAGCCCGTCACAGCCCCAAAGGCCATGGGCACGGCCTGTCACAGCCCCTCACAGCCCGTCACAGCCCAAAGGCCCCAGGCACGGCCTGTCACAGCCCCTCACAGCCCCTCACAGCCCGTCACAGCCCCAAAGGCCATGGGCACAGCCTGTCACAGCTCGCCACAGCCTGTCACAGCCCGTCACAGCCCCATAGGCCTCAGGGCACAGCCTGTCACAGCCCCGCACAGCCCGTCACAGCCCCAAAGGCCACTGGGCACAGCCTGTCACAGCCTGACACAGCCCGTCACAGCCCCACAGGGCACAGGGCACAGCCTGTCACAGCCCATCACAGCCCATCACAGCCGGTCACAGCTTGCCACAGCCCGTCACAGCCCGTCACAGCTCGCCACAGCCTGACACAGCCCGTCACAGCCCCTCACAGCCCGTCACAGCCCCAAAGGCATCAGGCACGGCCTGTCACAGCCCGTCACAGCCCCAAAGGCCACTGGGCACAGCCTGTCACAGCTCGCCACAGCCTGTCACAGCCCGTCACAGCCCCACAGGCCTCAGGGCACAGCCTGTCACAGCCCCGCATAGCCCGTCACAGCCCCAAAGGCCACTGGGCACAACCTGTCACAGCCTGACACAGCCCATCACAGCTTGCCACAGCCCGTCACAGCTTGCCACAGCCTGTCACAGCCCCACACATGGCCGCTCTGGCAGTTTAGCCATTTCTCCAAGGGGTTTAGCCACGCCAAGCTAGGGTTTGTGTCTCTTGGACTCTAGGCTTCTTTCCACCGAGCTATGGTGGCTGTGAGGAAATCAGCAAGGTATCCTTGCTCTTTCGGCTCCCACACACCACCATAGTAGCCCTAAGCCATGAGGTGGTTGCCACAAACCAAGTCTTCTTTATCACTCGAGAAAGATGAGCTCGTATCTATGAGTGCTAGATACGAGTTAGTTGTAGCACTTGTGGTTTTTGCTTGAGAATGAGAGAAACCAAGTTGTTATGCAAGGAGCACCGTGGAGCTCTTGGTTGTTAGAAGCGGAGGCGATGTGGGTTACGAGGTGGTAAACCTTGGCATTCGATCTTCAGCTTCAGAGATGAAAGCACCATACTGTAGGTAATTCCAGAGCACCTTGATGGTTTCAGATTGTGTACATGCATGAGCAAGCACGATTGGGAAGAGGACCAGTCAAGAGCAGGTTATAGTGGCTTTGGTGGCAAAGCTGAGAACTGGACTTGGGAATGCGAGTTGTCATTGTGTGAAGGATTGCAAGACCAAGCGAAAGGGCTGATTTGGCTTGGGGCAAATCAGTGCACTTTGTGGAGTATGGTGAGATTGGGTTTCAATCTCGAGCTTCAGCATTGAGAGGGCTCTTGTCATGGCAAGAGCAGGGCTGGAACAGGAGCTAAGAGGTGCGGCAAGGCCATGGAATGTGCACCTAGGGTTTCAGAGCTTGGAAGAAGAGCTCTTGCACCACAAGAGAAGTGTCTTGTGGCTGGAAATGTAAGCCTTAGGGTTTCAGGAGCTTGGCAAGCACACCACATCCTTCTCGAGTGATAAAGAAGAAGAATACAAGCACAAGCTCATGCGAGCTCACAAAGCTGAAGCATAAACTCATGCATATATAACCTCATCACTCAAATACAAGTCAAGCCAAGTGCACCCCACGCCATGGGGAATCCACACTACGGCGCCATAGCTAGGCGCGGTGAGGCTCAACTCGAGAAGGATGAGCCTCCCGCGCTTGCCGTGAAGATAACCACTCCAGGGCCTAAATCTGCCTTGACCCCTGGATTGACACTTGGGCCAATCCCAAATGTCAATATGTAAAAGCTAGCTATTTCCTAGCTAGTTTCACACTAGTGGTAAAATAACTTGACACTCTCGAAGTGCCCCAACAACCTTTCAGTTGGGAGTGTGGGTTTTACGTGATGTCTTTCATTGAAGGGTATTACGACTGGCTGAAAGGCGATAGGCAGAAAACCAAAGAGAGAGGACAAGCCTTCACACCAAGGTGGTTTAATTTCAGGTTTCCGTTACTGCAGCGATTGCAGTGTGTAAAGTATATCCGCCGTGGTTTGGACGATGCAGAAAAACTGCTCCCTTGAGGAAATAAATATATACATTCATTGTTGTTTCAATTCACATTCTGAATGTATGTAATATTTTCTGAGATGAAGGCCTACATGCACTCATACTGTCCCCACCTATGCAAGTTCGTCAAAAGAAGTCGTACAATGGCCGAACAATACAGTTTAGTAGACAACCACCCCACGTCCTCACTTGAGCAGACTACTTGGTTCTACTATTAACTACTGTTAGCAGACTACAGTAGTCTCCGTCTGTTTGACCAGTCTGCAGGCTAGTCTGTTGCATGCTAAGAAGTCTGTTGCGCAGTCTGCTCGCCGCTCATCAGTCTGCTCGGCAGAGTGGGTGGCACGTTGATGCACAATGTATATGTGTGCAGTTGGGCTCCGTGTCTGGGCGAGTACGCTCCGTGGGAGCAGTTCGGTGGTTAGTGCAGAAGACCACCCAGTCTGTCCATACTGTAAGTCTGTTGGGCTCTGCAGACTACGCAGTGTATTGGGCCAAGACTGTTTTTGTGTCTGAATTAGCCGAAAACCATCAGCAGACTTGGCAGTGTTATCATGTACTTGTGTGCAGTCTGCTTAGTAGTCTGTTTGGCAATTTCCGCGGTCTGTTGAGCAGAATGCCCAGTCTTCCACAACTGGTCGGTGGGGCGCTCTGAGCTCTGATGATTTCTCTGCACGGACTATGATGGCATAACATTGTTTTGCTGTGTGAGTATGATGTCTACCTGGGTCCCGCCCAACGGTCTGAAACCTTAACAATTCTTGTGTATATTTTCGTTGCAGGAGTTGGGGCATACACCTATTGCGCGTTCTCCGCAAGACTCTGGGTCGGGTTTTCCATGCTTCGACGAAATCCCTCTTCCTTTTCAGAGACAAATTATTATTGTCGTCAACAGGTCGGAAAGGTTTTGCTGCACGAGGATGTAGCATCCCATTAGCAATTTTGGCTAGGACATCAATAAGCTGCCCTGTACAGATTCGAAGGCATGACAACACATGTGTCTCGAGGTACTTGTCATCACCCTCAATACAAAGATATCTGACCTTCGGCCATACTCAGTGGGACGTAGACGGGCTCCTCTCGGGGTGCGAAGTCACAATCCTCCACAGGTCTGTCCATCGCACCAACCTCCCCTGCGACAGTTGTTTCATCCAACATCAGATTATGCAATCCTCCATGTATGGTTCCGAGCGTCGTGCCACATGCACGCACTATGAGTCCATCCTGCAAGTCGGGATGAAGCAACTTCAGCACTTTCACTTGGTGTTTGCACAAATTGCCTTTCATTGCCCATGGGCAAGTGGAAGAAGCCCAATCCGATCCAGGGTTGTAAACAATGTAGGTTGTCTCTGGGTGATTGCTGCTTAGCACATACGCTGGTTGTCCTTCCACCAAGGGTAGAGTCACATTGCTCGCTGGAATGTCCCTGGCCGCTAGCACAGAGCTAGATATGTACTTTTCCTGTTTGTCATTCTGTATGAACCCATTCGTCTTCAAATGAATTGCATACCAGTAGTGTGTGAGCACACGGCCCGTGAGTTCCCATATTAGCCAATCGACTCTTCGACCAGTCATTTTGCCTTTCCCCATCCTCAGTCTAGCCTTCAAGTTTCCATGGTATGCCTCAATGCTAGCATTTGTGTCTTGACTGGCATGTGGAACATGACGAGCAGCAGTACACCACATTGCTATTTTAGGAGACCATTCCTTGTCGATGTACTTTAAAAATTCCCGGGCATTCCGATATTTCTTTTTCATGTCCCTGATTGTTTTGGCAACCCATAGAAGCGTTTTTTTGGGATCGCTTGGTCCACCTCTACATTAATTAAGTTTTCCCATATCCTTCAACACGTTTGCTGCAGTGACGGGATCTTTGGTCTTCTGGCATGATTGCTTTACCCATGCCTTGCGGACATGCCAAAGGCACAGGAAAATGAGGACTCCTTTGAAAGTAATCCTGCACATAACACATCCACATCAGGCACTTCAGAGGGAACCCCCCCATTGTCGGTGGACACCAACCGAGTGCTAGAGACCTCCAACAGACTTCACACCAACCCCTAAACGGACTTGGTGGTAAGACATAGCCTGCGGGTGGGGTGTGGCGGGCTGACTTCCCCTCCGAAGTCTGCTAGCAGACCCATGAAGCGTGCTAGCGGACTCGGCCCGCGAGTCTTGTGTCGGACGCCGCCTGACGAATCTGCTAGCGGACTCGGCCCGTTCAGGGTACCAGCGGACTCGCCCACGCAAGTCTGCTAGCGGAGTTGGTTCGTTGACTGCAAGCGGACTCGCCCACACGAGTGTGCAGCGGACTCTCCGAGTCGAGTCTGCCAACGAACTCGCGCATGCAATTCTGCCAGGGTTCTGGCGCAGGCGTGTCTGCCAGCCAAATAGCCCAAAGCAGACTCCACACCAACCCCTAAACGAACTTGGTCGCAAGACACTGCCTACGGGTCTGGCGGACCGACTTCCCCTCCCAAGTCTGCCAGCAGACCCATGAAGGGTGCCAACAGACTTGCCCCTGCGAGTCTTCTGGCGGACTCGGATGACGAGTCTGCCAGCGGACTCGGCCGGGCAAGTCTGCCACTGACTTGGTCGGGCAAGTTGGCTTGCCCACGCGACTTAGTTTTAGTCCAACCTGCCAGCAGACTCGCGCATGCAAGGCTCTAAGGGAACTGTCGCACGCCACTCTGCCACAGACTCTGGCAGAGCACACTATGACGACAGTTGCATGCCAGAGGACTTTGACAGTAGGTGTCTGTTGAGGTATGGAAGACTCACCTTATAACATTTATTTCAGCGTCCGCATCATCGACAATGAAAGGCATTGGGTCGCCAGGTTGGCATATCTGCGTGGAGTCGGTCACGCAAGGCTGTCATCCACGGTACCAGGTCTGTTGTCCTATTCCTGGCGGATATGATGTACGCAACTGGTATACCGTTCAACCACTCGTCGAAAACCATCAACTTGTACAATGGGAACTGTTCAGATGCACTATGTCTCTATGTCAGTTGGTTCCAATGTGCAACATCCTACAAACAATTGATTTGCAGAAATGGTAAGAGGGATGAATCGTACCTTGTGGTGATTTGTACCGAAGGTTGCATCGCATGCAACGATACGCGCATGTCCCAATTGAAGCATTCTCTGCTTCTGCCACTCAATTTGAATGCCAATAGTGAATGTCAAATCTCCATCGTAATGCTTGAAGGTTGGCGCCAATGTTTCTTCTCGATAGAAGAAGGCTGATGCGGGGTTCAGGTCTTTCCACATGCGGACGCTGTCGGCATCGTTGGCATGCTTTTTGAACGTCTGCCACGCCCGTTTCTCAGCCAGGTTGCGGACATCTTGCTCGAGAAGGAAATCATCAAGTGTCCATGCATCTCCCAAACCTGTGTTGTTCATGACGTGCTCCTTGTGTTCCATCATGATTTGTGCGACCGTGAGCCCTCGGCACAAACACTCAACGACCCAGGCTTTCAATTCCTCGCTAATGCGGTGTGCGTAGGCTGCCCGTGTGTTCCCGAACTCTGCGGTCTTGCCATGGGAGGGTTTCCCTAGGGCATCGACGTGCTCCATGTTGTTGTAGTATGTGAGGACACAAATGTCCGGGGCAAGATAAGATTGTTGCACTTTGAAACAACAAAGACACCCGCACTTGTACGACTATCCATAGTCTGACTTCTTCATTCTTGGGCTTTTATGCGGGTGTTTAGTGCCAGCACCCACATCCGGACCTCCACGCTTTTCTTTTGGATCCTCGACAGTTGCATTGACCGTGCGCCGCTTGTCGTCGGGTCCGTACAAAATATCAACCTATGATCTTATGGAAGCCACAGTCGGAGACAAATACAAATCACAACAACAATGTAGTGACATCCCTAAACCACAATGAGGATGGTGCACACATGATACTGCTCAAGAAGCTGTTTCCTCCGGGAGCTTTCCGCACTCCGGCGTCCACTTTACTGTGCACATGTACCCAATATTGAGTGGGGTAGTCCTCTACACTCTCCTCTCCATGGATGAAGTCTGCAACTCTCTCCCAAGGTATACAGGCCTTTTTAACACACACTTGCACCCCCTTAAACCCATATTGCGTTTCACACTTCCAATTGAGGTCCTTATTGTTGAAAGGTCCTGGTTTTGGTGTTTGCAAACTTTGTCGAAGAGGGCGTATAAGCCAGCTCTCAAATTGCTGCATGTCGTCGGCTTCCGCTCCTACGTCCATGCCCTGTACAGTGCAGAACACACGCTCCAGAACGTGCAACGAAAGCGCTGTAGGACACGATGGAGAACGTGCACGGAGAAACAGGACCCACGTTTACAGCTGGTGGTAGATGGCAGGCGGCAGAGATAAGGCCCTAAATTGGAGGGCTGCGATGGGATTTGTCCTGGACGGCCCAGATCTTGCGGGCGGGCGGACTAGCGGGAGCGGACCTGCCGCAGCGGACTAGCCCCAGCGGACCCGCCCCAGTGGAGCGGCCGGTGGACGGACCCCGGGAGGGGCAGCCACGGCTGGTACAACCGCGGCAGCAGCGGCGGGCGGGTGGGCGCGGGTGGGGGGCGCCCCTTGTACGGACGATGGGCCGACCGTCCTTCTTGCACGCTTGCATTCATGACCCTATTATTGTAAAATGAGAGGCTTAGTTTCATCTATAGTAATTGTAGATAATCTGGAATGTCAATCAAGTATTACTGGAATACTACTTAGTAGTATTTACAATTCATGATGCTCTTGTTACTCATGAATCAGGCATAAGACAGGTGATGACAAGTTGGTGGGAGGGCCTGCTATACTAAGAGTTGCCAACAACGGCAACGGCTTTAACACGTTATCTTTGAGCGACAGGTACAGTTTCAGACTGGGCCCCCACATCCGTCTACTTATCTGTGGCTTTCCTTCATTCTCTCTCTCTCTCTCTCGGATGTAATAAGTTTCCTTCCTCCCATTTTCTCCCCTGGCTGCTTTCGGCTCCAGTCTTTCGGCTCCAGTCCTTTTGCTTTCTTGTTTCTTGTTCCATTTTTCCCATAAGCTCTCTGAGCTTTCTGCGGACCCTATAAGTTCCATTTCATTTAATTTCATTCTCGATCACCCTCTCTAATTTGTTAAAAGGGCACACCTAGGAACAAACTTAATGGAGCAAAAAGTCGAATCAGGGAATGCAAATCCCAAAAGTGAGTGACCCCAAAGTGTGAGTGACAAGAACGCAGCTCAGGCAGGATAAGTGTGGTCGGTCTAACTTCCTTCCAAAAGTAAGCTACCAATTGGAAAGAGCAGAAGAGATTGAAGCCCTAGAACATAAGCACCTAGTGCCAAAAGCAGGAGATGGCCAACTAGTGCTGCGCCCCTGTCAACAAATTCGAAAAGCACAACACACAGCGCCAGCTAGCAAACAAATAGCAAGTGATACCCACACTCATATGGGGCCTGTAGCAAAGCAGAGAGCTGGGGGCTTAACAGCTTTCCTTAGCTTTCTGTACTCTTTATTCTTTCGGCTTAAGGCCTGATAGAAACTACTATTGAACATCATATTATCTCAGAAGCCGCAATTTTTCGGATTCAGGGTTTCTGATATTGTGTGTTAATCCTATGCATTAGTTTTGGAGATGGGAGTGTAGGGAATGTAAAAGGGATTTGCCATGTTAGGGGCTAGGCCCCCGACTTCAGGTTGACATGAAAGCTGTACTTACATCTGACCCCATACTCTGTTTGGGTGGAATAAGTGGGACTAACCTTACTGAGGTTGATTCTGGCCTTCCAACCGCATACCATCAGGTTTATAAATACTTTGGTACTTAGACTCCAAAGTATTCGGTTTCATTTCTAAAGGGGTGACTGCCTTTTGAGGTTCTTTCAAAGAGGGCCTGACAGTGTGATTATAACAAGGATCTACTAGTGCTGTGGAGAGGTCTCCACTTCATTGAACCATGATGAGTATCGCATGAGGTCAATCACAACCCTGGAAAACCGTCAAGATAAGGTCAGTTTTGAAATTGTTGTGCCAAACTTGGCAATGAGAGGAAGAGCTAAATTGCCTTATTGCCTCGAGTCTCTTATTGTATTCCTAGCATTCATATTGTGTGTTGCAAGAGCATGATGCAGTCCCAATACAAGTGGCCTAGGTGCTGGAAGATGTCCATATTCAACTTTTCTTTCAGTGAAAGAGCCAAGCAAAGCTCAAGAAGGCCTGTTGGGGTTTGAGTGCATGGATAAAACAGTGAGAGAGAGACACACACACAAGTACTACAAGTTATCCCAGTGAAAGCTGTAGAGCATAGCTGTGTGCATAATGGGATATAGGAAGAAGACAATCTAACACATAGTGGCCCTTCCCTCAGCAAGATTAGCCTTTACGTGATCTACATCCACCCAAGAGAGCTTAAAAAACAAACAGTGAAGCCACAACTCGGGCTCCCATGGCATCTCGGTTCCACCTGTCTCACTCGATATTTTTGAAGTAGTTGATAACTCCTGTAATATACAGGCACCCCGTTCCTGTCTACACCATGAGAACACTGATGCACAAGTGGGTGAAGTTCATCATCTGAAACAAGTTCTGCACATACGCTCATGACCCAGCAAAAGGTGCAACCATCTTCCTCCCAAATTGCCATGTCTGGCTTCCATCTGGTTATCTGACACCAGCTCCAGTGAGCCCTACAGCGATAACCGACCATGTCGCCTAGATCCAATCTCTGGATACCCTCTCCCTCGAACCAATGGATCAATTGCTGTGGAGCATGGTAGACCACCGGTATCTGGTAAAACGAACCATGAAAGACGTAAATAGCACCATCCGTGAAACACACCCAACCACCGTCGCTTTCCCGTCCAATTACTCCATCTACGTTGAGGAGAGGATTAAAGAGAAAGCAACGACAGCTGCTCGTCAAGCGAGCACTCAACACAGCACGAAGTGCGGCAGCGAGCTGGAATGAGAACAAGGCCCAGGCTGCGCTGCTCCATGGGAGCGAGCTCCTTCATCACCGGTGCAGAGGATGCAGAGGGAGCAGGAATTTGCCTGAACTCCAGCGTGTCATACAAAATTATGTTCCCTTGTTTGTCCAGACAGTGAAATTTCCCCACAAACACCCTTCCGTCCTCCACTCCCACACGCAGCCTGCGATACAGAAGCTTCCGCGCCTGCTTCACTATGGGCTTCACCTTCTCCACCCCCTCCTCTTCTTGCTTCTCTTCTCCATGCGACCCTCCCTCCATCGCTCTCGTCTCCCTCGTCCTCGCAGCCACAAGACCGGCTGTCCCTTTACCATAGTTCAACTCTGAGCAAAAGGAAAATTCATTGATCCTAGAATCCATTACAGAGTCTGTTATGTAGCATATTCTGGTATATCCCTCGTTACTGAATGCTCTCAAATGGGATGGGCAGAGAAGCAAGAGAAAAGGTGAGAAGAGCGAGAAAGAAAACTAAAGTAAGGCATAGGCCTTTGTGTGTTTGAACATCATGGTGCAGATTGATCCTGTGGAAGAGGAGAAGGTGGAGGAAGAGCGAATTGAGCAGAGAGAAGAATCCACATCGAGCTTCAAACTCCAGGAGGTGAGCACCAAGCCAAAGGATTTTCCTGGAAATGCATCGGTGGCACCGAGCGAGGCAGGAGCTGTGGCGACCGGTGCTGGTAGGGATCAGCTGTCTGATTCATCTCTAGTTCTCCTTGACATTGTATCTGTGATCGGGCTACTCACGGTATATTAGGGTTTTCTATGTATTTTCTGTTAATCAAATCTTAACGTCTTGGAAGGACTTGCATTGGTAACGGCGCTGAACGAAGACAATAAGAGTCAATGCTGTAGCAAATCTATGCTGATAGTGGCTGCATTGGCAGTCCGGAACCGAGCGGCATTGGGATCGATGCAATTAGAGGTCACTCGTGTGAGAGTTTTGTGTGACGTTGACACAGATCTGGGGTAAAGACGAGAGCTGCTTATTCCTGTCGCTGCATCTGTGGACGTGAAAAGTGAAACCTCAATATAGTCGTGAAAGCGTCCACTTCTCTCCGGATATTGTTAGGAGAATTGACATTCACAGCTTCAAAGTCGTGGGATCTGCGGACGAGAATTTTTGTATAAGATCGATCGTCTGAAGGCCTGAAATTGCGTGAGATCGAACATGTTTCAACGTGTGGTTAAATGAGCTAAAATGAATCAGTCCAATTATTGCTTCCACTTGTCACAACCGTTGTGGGGTTTCATCATAAAAGGTGCCAGCCAATTGTCTGGGATGAGCTATACAAGTTACAGTTGTACAATACTGACTGTTGATCTGTTACTCTATAGGGTTTTGTTTGCTTTTGAGGGCACAAGGGGTGATGGACTGATAGAATTTAGTGGCGCATGCACCCGTGAATGGTTGGAGACAGTGAAAAACCTAAAGCTGTACAAGAGAAGAGTCATGCCACCGTTGGCTTTCTAAGAAGGGAGGTTTGTTGCCAGAATTGAATCCTTAAGATGGTGGAAATATGAGAGGTGAATTTTTATTGGCGTCGAACTGTTTATGAAGATATGTTGGTAACACATCATCTATCAAACTTTCAGAAACTGAGCAGGAGACCCACTCCAAGAAGGGAGAGACCAATGGAGGGGAAGGGGACGGTTGGGAGACTGCAAGTGAGGGTGATGAGAATGATGATGCTGACGGGGAGAGCCAGGACAAAGAGATCCCACTTGAGACCAACTCTGATGTCGATGCGAAGAGCCATGATGAAAACATCCCGACAACATCCAGAAGTACAGGAGAGCAGTTCGAGGATGCCTTGACAGAAGAAGAACAATGTTCGGTGAGTTGGTAAACTTAGTAAATGACTAACTTGTAACATCTCTGTTTGAGAAAGACCATCAGTCACATGAGCTTTCATAGAACCATCTTTCCTTACACACACGAACATCATATTGTTCATGAGTGGGAGTCATAACTTCTTTGTCGGGCTGCCTTAAGAAGACTTGTACAATTCAGTGCCCATTTGGAGCTGATTTGACTGCATGGGTGAAGGCCCCCTTTCTTCACCACTGCTCTAAGGTCTATATGCGGTCTGGAAGTTTTGTAAGAAGTGTTGGGTGTATGTTGAAACTGAACCTGTTTATTGATTCCATTGGACTACCATCACCTGTCAAGCCACAGTAATGGTAGGAGCGAGAGCCAGATATAGGAAGAGATGTAGAAGGAAGAGGACACATGATCTATAGTAAAGGCAATGACAACCAGGTTACAAAGCCGGCAACACCATAAAATGAAACTTCAT
Organism: Takakia lepidozioides; assembly: GCA_030704615.1. Taxonomy (NCBI): domain Eukaryota; kingdom Viridiplantae; phylum Streptophyta; class Takakiopsida; order Takakiales; family Takakiaceae; genus Takakia; species Takakia lepidozioides. The sequence goes on along the minus strand of CM060732.1, from coordinate 69,202,126 downwards.
ATCAAGCAAATCCAGAATGACCTGATAGACAGATTTTGAATATTGGGATTAGAGAGAGCAGGGGACTACATTCATGCATACTCCACTTGCTATTTCAACTTCACACTCCCATAGTTGGAGACAGAGTGAGCTGCTTATTCGGGATGCATGGAGTCTTAGGTGGAGCTTCAATTTTATCACAAAGCGATCATATTGAACATTTGGGAAAACAAATTCTTGTAAGATATAGCAGTTTCACTAAATCTAACTTCCTGTGAAAATAGCTGAACTTGGCTTGGTTGTGACACCCCATTGGTTGAGATGGTTTCAGAGGGCCTTAGTGCAAGCCAATGCCTTGAAAGCAGAGGGCAACAGTCTGTATGCAGCAGGCAAGTTTGTGGAGGCTATGCAATGCTATTCTACTGCCTTGGAAAGTGCACCTGATCATCCAAGTGCAAAGGAGACCCGCGCTATGTGTTACTCCAATCGTGCAATTTGCCTACTTCAGCTGGTATGTGTTGCTGCCCTCCTACCCTGCCTCTCTCTAGTATGGGTCTTTCTCATTTCTTTCTCTCACCAAAATCACGTACATAAGTATAATACACAGAATTTAATTTACATATCAATTGTTCTGTTTGGTAGCTGACTGCTAAGATTACTTCCATTATCTGGGCACATATTTGTGAAACCAATCAAGTGTCTTTTGAACCCCAATCCCTTCTCTAAAATAACCTATGTACTCGTAAGATCACATCCAGGAAGCCATGTGTCATGGAGCTGCCATCCTCGATGAGTGTTTGAGGGTTTGAAATGTCATATGGGTGTCGTTGCTTTGCGTTTTATTACCAATTATAAGGCAGATTGACAAGGCTTGTGGTTTGGGTGGTGATACTCTGCAGAAGAACTATGACGGAGCAGTGAAAGAGGCCACAAAAGCACTTGAACTAGATGCAAAATACATCAAGGCACTGACACGTCGGGCTCAGGCTAATGAGAAACTTGAGCGATTTGAGGAGGCTCTTACTGGTACTACCTGGACTTGGGGCTAAAGGATTGAATAGCTTGGTTCCTGGGTGGCAGTTCCATACTGTAATTAACGGATGTGGGGGCATGCACGATTGTTTGAAGAATATAAAGTAGGTGGAAATGGGGTTTGGGTGCAACTTCACGTGAGTCGGACAGGCGGAACAACCGCAATTGATGCAGGATATTAAAGGAGGGTGAGGAGGATTAACAGTGGTTGATGAATTATTTCCATCAAAACTCCTGTTGGAGTTTTCAGGCAAATCCTCGTTGGCTATTCCTGTGTAAATTGATTGTGACAGTACTGAGGATGGGATAGTTCCTCCAGGATTTACTGACCCTCACCAATTTCCAGGGTATGGAACTCTGCCAAAATTACTGAGTGCTATGTACAGACAATGACAGTGCATCAGATGAGTTTCAGGTGTTGGTTTGAAGGTGGCGTTTATGGTATGCTGGAATGCATAAGGCGATCTCAGCACTCCTGAACATAGATTTGACCTCGGTGGGTTGGCAGCGGCATGATCAAACTAAAAGGGCAGAATGTAGCCATTTGGATGTTGAGCAAGGAGAGAAACAGCATCCCTAGGATTTGAGTTATGTTTATGGTGCATTAGTTGGAAATGGTGTCCATTGGGTGTGTAGATTTGAAGGTGGTGGTGGAGCTAGATTCTGGGAACAGACAAGCTAGAGAAACCATTCGGCGGCTGGAGCCTTTGGCTGAGGCGAAACGGGAGAAGATGAAGGAGGAGATGCTTGGTAAGTTGCACACTCCCTCTTTGTTTTTAATATCTGCAAACCAGGGTGAGTTTTTTGAAAGCAATGAAAAATGCATGTGGATCCCAGTACACACGCCACATGTTTTGCACATTAACGAAAGCTGTGCATAATCAGATTATATCTGTGATCTTGGGTTCATTCATAAATGTGTATTATGACTCAATGTATGGGAACAGTTCTATTTTATTTTTTATAATAAGTCTCTTAAAGTGGAAACCTGGTAGCGACAGCTCACAATTCAGGCCCTTACAAGAGGAGGGGGGGGAAAAAATGATCTTTCACATAAAGCCCATGGAGGCATGGACCCCAGGCCCAACAGCCACAATTCCAGACAATTCCACATCCAACAAGGTAGCAGGATTTGAACCCTGAATCACCTGTGTGGCTCCAAGTGGCACTATCCAATTGAGCTACTGACCGGTGGTAAGGTTTTGATATCGAAGAATTCAAGGGTGGCTATAGTTTGCTCTTTGTATGTGAAGGAAGCTATGCAGGCATGTGTGTATCTGTGGAGGATGCATGTTGACTTGTTTTGATAATTCTTATTAAACGATCAATGTATCTGTGTTTGTAGTAAGAAGTCTTCAATACTCAGAAGTGCCCGTTTGTTCGTTTGACTGAGCAGGAAAGCTGAAAGATTTGGGAAACTCTCTGTTGGGGCGCTTTGGGATGAATGTTGACAATTTCAAGGCTGTCAAGGATCCTAACACGGGTTCCTACTCCATCAACTTTCAGAAATAACTGCATGGATGACTGAGGACACAGCAGTTGAACATCTTAAATCTTATCACTTACATATTTTTGCACACTACAGCAGAGATTGTTCTCTCCATCTGCTAAAGAGTAGGGATCTTAGAATTCGACAGTCTCAATCTATGTCTGTCTCTGTCGTGCTGGTAAGTTCGGAGTGGATCAAGCACTAATCTCGTCTTTCATACTATTTCTACAGCTTACTCTCATCCAAGTGTTAAGAGTTATGTGCTATTTGGCTACTGAAGGTTAGAAAGTCCTAGGCCTAATTGGATTATGGCTCTGACTAAAGAAACCATGGCTTTTCATTTTAGAAAAGCAACAGGCTACACCAATGAACCCATGTCACTCTCTCTCCTGCAGAGTTTCATAGAGTGTAAAAGAGCTTGTAACTTTATATCATCACCTACTTAATGGTACCATCATATGATGGTACATCAATAAGGTAGTTATGGTGATTATGGTAGTTATGTACCATCATAATGATGGTACAATGACTCCGAAGTCAGTCTGCCATGGGAACATATTGAGTATCAATGGCTCCAGTGCTTGGCACTCATAATCCAGAGTGTTCAAAGGCAACAGGTATCTATGAATTGATGTAAGCCTATAACTTAATTCAAGGGATAGTAACGGGAATTATTGAAGTGTTAGGACTTTTTCCATTCATATCCGAAGACAACAGTGGGCATATTTTGCCGATTGCTTTCTTTTGGGATGTGGGATCAGGCCCTACAATAATTAATGGTGTTTGGTTTGGGCATACTTTGCCCTTGTTCAGTACCAAAATAAAATGTATTGTCCTCTATGCAGTTTAAAGAAGTTCCTCATCTGTGCAGTGTTCATTCAGTAGGTTACATTTTAGGTTATGTTTTGCCGTCAAAATCCCAACCCTCAATGCTCTCCAACGTGCAAGCATGAAACAACAACACCAACAAGCTCCAATAAGGTTGATGCATTCACATGGGTCAGCAACCCAGTATATGGAAAGGCAGGATGCTTGAAACATACCTCCATGTCAAACTTCACTCACTTCGAAATTTCAAATGCAATGCTCTAGTTAATTGAACAACATGACAGATCTTTTAATCTGCAAACTTCCGTCATGAAGAATATAATGTGGAGACACTGTAGATGATCGATCAACCTGCACTGTCAAGTATAATTTCCATATTCTGATAGTTGAAAAGCTGTTTTTACTCAGTAATTTGTGGTCCGGAAAACGTAGAAAAGAATGAGACGCTCTACGGCAGATCATAGGGTTTCCCACAGATGGTTTTGAGGTCAACAATGGTAGGTGGTGTAATGAACACACCTCTTCAACTCCTTTGGTGAGTCGTGTCAAATCAATCCATTTTAAGAAAATAGGTCATCTCATGGGGCCAGCCGCTGGGGGTCACGAGGGAACAGTGAGGTCTTGCGAATGTTATTGAGAGCACAGAAGAGCATCACCACCCGCTCCAATCCTACTCCAGCACCTCCATGTGGCACCGCTCCCCACCTGCACCCTCCACACAGGCTTACCATTTGGCACATATGTTCACTTTCACCCTCCCCTTATTCTCTGGAGAAACCGTAGAGTCAATCAGACTTGTTTACTAAACATAAATGAACCTCTCCTAAGATCTAATATAATGCAGGTCTGTTGCTGTGCTAGACATCATCAAGGAAACACAATTTGTCATATATTGGATGCTGGGAATCTTCCAGGTTAAGTACTGCCAGAAAGTATGAAAAACTTTCCCTGCTGTTGAATCAGTGTTGGCTATGATTACTCTGCATCCCTTTCCAACTATTCTTGCTCCGAATTACAGGGGCTTCAGGTTCTTGCTTGCTACCTTTAGGGCTGTAGACTGTGTATCAATTACATGAACTCTCGCTGACTATTTCTCAGCTATATTTGTAGCTTCACAGCAGAAGTCTCCAGCAGATACCAACCCTCAAGGTGCCAGTTGGTGACACCAGAAGGGAATATGAGACACAACATGAACTTGCCAGAGTTCTAACATGACAGCAAGGATTTCAAGTATTTGACATCCAGCATGCACAAAAACACAGGAGGAACTATCCATGACACAGTACAACAGCGTATCAATAAACACCCATTCAGATAACCACCAATTAGGTAAGCTGCTCCACATGGAGAATGCACTTACAAGACAATGTTTGCTGTAGTCTCGTGGCTACAAAAAAAGAGAGAGACAGAGACGGAGACAAAGACGGAAAGAAAGCCATTCCATAAGTCTACAGGGCCCCAACAGAGAGAGGGCATTTTAGCTAACCACAAAATTAGCAGAGGGTGCAAAAAGAGAGTACCGAAAAGAATCAATATAAGTGGATAGTGTGCTAACGTCAATTCCAATCTCTCTTGCTCGCCTGGTAAGCAACTCTGGTTCATGTACACGCTGGGCCCCGGATATTATCTCCTCTCCTGTTCACAAACAAACCATTCTGTAAATGAAAACGAAGAGGTTGTTTATCACCCACTTCAAGATCATGTATAATACTATGCTGCTTGCATTATCCCCACACTCACTCTCTCCCAATGAAGCAGCATGGCATCCACCAGGAGAGGAGACAACAACAGGCGAGGGATGACAAAACTCACTGCTACCTGTAAACGTTGGCAATGGCAACCAGACCTGACCAAACTTCCACTAGTGTTCACACAGCACCAGGAATAATCGGTTATAGAAAATTGAGCAGTGATGTAACAGGCTAGTTGATATCACCCTCTGGACAAAAGGGAGAGGCAGAGAAAGAAGAATGAAAGGATTCATTACATCTCCAGGACACCTGAAGGGAGAGGGACAGCTACCTCGAATGAAAACGTCAAACGAATTGCTATAAAGGGGGTCATCCCAACAAGGCATAGTGTAGAAGGGCCTGATTGCCGCTGGATAACGATGAAGCACATAGAAGTCTGTGTGGAACCTGGTATGATAGGGTGTTTCATGTCAGTCCTGGATTTACAAACTAGGGATAGAGAGTTGGATAAAAGGAAAACTTGCCAACATTACCAATACATTCCCAACATAGCTTATGTTGCAGCCTATTTCATTTGCATACAGTACCCGAGATAGGGGGAGAGAGTGAGAAGCTTACTTGTCTTTGATGATCTTCCCCAGCAACCTCTCTGTTTCTGTGTTGAGGTCCCCCATCGGATCAACCTTCACTCCAGCTTCCTGCAGGTATTGACAAAAGTTACAAGATGATCTGCATGGGTTGGACGTTTCATGGGAAATATAAATGTATTTTTCAATATGTGAGAGAAGAAAGCAATGTAAGAAGGTGTATGCAAAGAAGAGGAAAGACATATATTCATCATATACATTTGGATGGTGCACCATCCCCCCACCCCATGACAGGTAGGTTGCAACTGAGTGAGTTTCTGTGGTGGCTCTCACTGCACTTAGACCGAAGCGCTGGGTGTTTTCCTGTCTGCACATACTACTCACGGGCGGCATAGTTTCTATGGCTACTTTGTCACTGGCTGGTTGTGTAAGCATTGTCTGAGTTGGACTTCCCAGGCTGCCCTCCATAGCTGTCCCGAGTAGGTGTTGAGGTGTCAAGGGTTCTGGCTCTCCTCTGTTTTTTATTTAGTAATGCCCTTGCAAGTGCATAAGCGAGTGAGAGAGAGAGAGAACACAATGGGTCTCATAACGAACCTCAAGTAGTGCCACACCTTCACTAAATTTGATGCGAAGGGTCTTCCGCAAATACTGCCATCCATCCATACAACTTGGCATCAGCACATCTTGACACACCAAGACTTCCTATGGACATCATGAGAAATTTCAATCCTTGAGCCTCAAGTGGGAATATTCAAAGCCTGCATTTCCTGATACTGCTTCCCACATGGTTATCCAAATGCCTATGGTGCCAAGGATCCTCATGGAAAGTGGCAGACTGCACCTGAAGAGGCTCAAATGGATACTGTGCATTTATTGCCTTCAACTGCTTAGCACATTTCTCATTTATCCCATCAAATATGTCCACAAACATGCTCTCCAGCAGGTCCAACACCTGTCCCACCAGAACCACTTGTCAATCGCTTGCTGTTGCACCTTGTCAATACCAAGGCTACAGTGTTGCATCAAGGAGCCATGACTAAAAAAAATAAAACAAAGCAAAAGCAGTTGTAGAGGAGCACCTCAAAATAGTGCTCCTTAATCTCCATTTCCAGATCAAGCCCGGTGAACTCACACAGATGTCTGTGGGTGAAGGAGTCTTCAGCCCGGAAGACAGGACAGATTTCAAAGACTCGACCAAAATCAGCACAGATAGCCATTTGTTTGTGGAGCTGTGGGGATTGTGCAAGGCATGCTGGCTGGCCCTTATAGTCTAGCTTGAACACCGACGAGCCTCCCTCACTGGCCCCAGCTATGAGCTTAGGTGTGTGCAGTTCCACAAAGTCCTTGTCCAGTAAACACTGCCGGAAAAGCTGCCCAATCCCACAGCCACAGCTCACTCAGCCCAAATTCTGCATTCTCTATCACTGTTCCCTGCCACTCCTTGTTCATGCACCTCCTCATCCTGCACCTACCAAATCCTTGCACTGCACACGCAACAGAGGTAGTAATTAAGATATTACCGTGGCAACCTGGCACTGGACTCGAAAGATGGCCTGGTTGGCAGGAGTGCGCAAATCAAGGACCCGGTTGTTTAGCCTTGTGTCTTGCCCCACCCTCACATACTGCTTTCCTTCCTGAGCAAACACCCCAATCCTCCTTTCTATCACTGTGCTGCTCTCACTGATTCAGAGTGAGAAACAAAGAATGCAATATCGTTGAACCAATTGGCATCAGAGACAGTAGAGTAGAGGGTGAGAATGTCAGTTACATGAAGTAATTTCCCTAAGAATCCACTGACTGAGAATCTCTTGTCTCTAGACATTGTGCCCTGTACATTTTACATAGGACAAGATCACACCAGGGAGAGTCTTCGTCTCATTAAAAACAAATGGAAGGACGTCTCTAGCTATGTCGACAATGTTCCTCGACTCCAAGATAAAAATTGAGACGTAGCTCAAAATGTACCTCTTCTGCCTTCTCAAAGTCGTGCTCACTCCGGGCTGCATCCTCCAAATTAAAAGGAAGCATTGATGCTGCCTTGTTGATGCAATACACCTTCCGTACTTGCAGCTCTACCTGCACATCCAGTGCAATCACACTCTCACCAACCTATATTTACCAATCGAGAACATGTCTCAGGGGGCTCAAGAGAGAGAGACAGAGAGAGACAGAGAGGGAGAACCTGTTGGGAAGTACCCACGACGGGATTCTCAGGTACAGAGACAATGCCCTCCACATCGACAATCGACTCCTTGCTGAGCTTGCCGGCATAATTCACCATACCTTTGCTCACAACATTCTCTTCCAACGACAGCACACCCTGCACGGTATGGCCCGCCTCCCGCACCACCAAGAAAGCCCTCTTCCCCGTGCCCCTCACCGTGTGCACACGCCCTCGAATCAAGACGGTCTTCCCCTCCAGCTCAACATCCAGCCCCGACACCTCAGTCCACTTCCGCCCTGTAACATCTTTGCTCTGCAAAGATTCCAAACTCACATCCCCATAGTTGCCCGCCAACGGGTCATCCTCTTTCACATTGATCGCCGCTCCCGCCAGCTGCCTGGTCACCCGCTCCGCCTTCTTGGCTGCCTTCTGCGCTGCCTTCTTACTCAGCGAAGGATTCACCTCCTCCATCTCTCTCTCTCTCTCTCTCCCTCCCTCGCTCGTCTCTCTCAAAACTTCCCTCCCACGCCACACCACAGCCCGCAAAACCCTAAACCCAAAGCCTGATCTCATTCTGTTCCAACACCGGACCCCTTTTAAAGTACTTGGTCCGGTCAGTGTCAAAATTTCCAGGATATATATTTTTTCCAATACTAGGATATTCATTATTTTTTTGCTCCTATTTTTTTCCCTACATATATACCGTATGACGACGCTATTCGTCAGGACCCTGCCGGACTAATTTATATTTCTCGAAGAAGCGGTCCGGCGGGCTTTTTGACATTAAGTAATCATGATAAGTAATAAAAAAGCGCTAATATAACTCATGTATATGGCTAGTGTAGTGGTAATAGGGCTTGGGGTTGAAATCCTGACATTCGGCATTGTGTGGGCTTTAATTTTAAATTTTTCGGCAGGATTTAATTATCATCGGACAGCATAGGCAGGTACGGTATATACATACATTTTAGTGAAGGAAACCGGTAGCGACAGGCCCCTTGATAGTGAGAGGAGAAATTAACCTCTTTCACAATAACCTCGCCGTGAAGGCTTTTGCGAGAAGGGGAGAAGAGCATACCACACCCGTCAAGCAGCAAGATTTGAACCCAGGATCGGTGGCACTCAGTGCACTATACCAACTGAGCTACTGACTGTTAGTTAGATAATAGGACTAACAATTGTTTTTAATGTTACCAGGGCTTCGCGTTGCTCCGCACTACTAGCGACGAATTCTGAGAACTACGTTCCATTGGTTAAAAAAGGGGGTGGGTAATCCCCACGGCATGGGATGAATTGTTAATTTGTTGATGGGGTCTACCGTAGAGGTCGCTCTATTTCGTCTTTAATTAATTCACTTTAAAAGAGAACGAATATTTTAAAATTCTGCCCTTGGAGTAGACGAAATATGGGAATAATCTGCATTTAAAAAGATGAATTTTGTAAACAAAAGGTAGCAATATGGTAACTCCTAAACGTCAAGTTTGAAAAAGAAAACATAAAATAAAAAAAAACAAAGTTTGAGATTTATTAAAAATGTTTACCACTAACCATGACTATGGCTTGCCAGCAGAGTTTTTTTTTTATAATTCAGAAAATAGCACGAGTGGCTCCAGAGTTTAGGCATAAATTATGTTCATCCATTCAAATTAGGACAGATCATCCACATCCATACTTTCATCCATTCATATTATCCATATTTGGCGAATTCATCCATAATTTTTATTATTTTTGGAGAAATTTGGCGATTTCATCCACGAAAAAACATGGAATTTGCTACAGAATATTCTTTTCTATTTTTTGAGGTCGCCATTCGGCGAAAATTCACCAAAAAAAAACGCTGCTTGCCAGAGAGTTATGGCTAACCATAATTATGACTTGCCACACAGAATCTCAATTGTACGTGAATCTTGACATGACCCACCTAATTTAATGAAAAGTACCCAAGGGCGCCGAATTCCTGAAAAATTGGATGAAGCCCGAACGAAATAATTAATATTGTCATTAAGCCTGCCGAACCTGGCGACCTGCATGTATTTAATGATTCCGGCAGGGTCCGTCGAAATAGAACGGCCTCTACGGTACTCAAGTCTTGTGAAAATATGGATTCCATTGTGTTATGATACATGATGCAATTTTGGATTGTGAATGTTCAAGTTTTATTAAAAGGTACATTAATGCCACACTAAAGCCATTGGAGGATGGCGAAAACATTAAGGCTGCAAGATGGCATGTTTTACATGAAGGTGCAGTGCATAGCCCACATTGAGTGATACAGTGATGCAAATACATTTGGAACCCAAGCCCTGGCCAAAAGGTAGTAGCTTCAAAGAAGTACATATTCTCCACTACTGCAATGCACGGAACCTGGGCACAAAAAACATCACCTATATGCGGGATGGATTCTTACTTCTGCAAATGTTTTTGTCCCTTTGTGTAATTAACACATTCTATCTCTTCCTACGCTAACATTTGGCCTTCATTTCTATTATATCCAAGGGGCTGACAGCCAAGCCGCTACAGCAAGAAACATCTATTCAGTCTGCAACATGGGTGAGCACCTTAAGAATGATTTGAAGGGCCTAGCTACAGTCAGCACTAGACTGAAATCTAAATTGAGGGACACATTAGAACAATAAACAGATGCAGACAAGAAAAGGACATTGTCAATGCCGGCTGTGTGGTCGGCAATATTCATTTTCTGACCCTGCTGCCATGACCCATTTGGGAGCTAGAGGCTAACGTCAGTAAATATGCTGCGGTGGCATTCAACAACAGAAATCCTTCCACAAGGAATCATAGGTACTCTGGAGCTTGAAATCCGGCCCTCTTGGATGAATCTGGACCCACACTCTATCCCTGCTCCTTCAGCTATCCATGCCTCTGCACAAATCATGTATACATCCTTGCCTTGCTGCTAGCAGCTGACAATGACAGCCTAGAATTGGTTAGTGTCCCAGACAACAATTGCTCGGCCAACAATCTTTGAGATGAATTTGGTGGAGGTGTGGCAGTCACCACACACAACATATAAAGGTGATACTGTCCGGCTTCAAGCCGTTCTTTTGCATTCCTTCAAATAGTTGCAGGACCTCCGTATGACAACTATGCTGGGCATATCCTGCATGTCATTGCATTCCACGACACCACATTTCGTTCAGCCACATTGTCAAATACTCCCTCCGCATCCTCCATGCACCCACATTTGGCATACATGTCCACGAGGGTATTGTTGAATCACATCTGTACAATTGCAGCTCTGGCGATGTCACCATGCACCTCTTTGCCCTTCTCCAGGGCTGCCAGGCTTGCACACGCACTGCAAACGCACACAAACGTGATGTGGTCGGGCTTCACCCCTTCCCCCACCATTTGCTCATAGGTCTCCAAGGCCTCCATCCCGCCCCCCTGCTGTGCATATCCTGCAAGCATCGTGTTCCACCACACCACATCTCGCTCAGCCTTGAGATTTTGGAAGTTGGAAGGCCTGTGAGCTGATTTCTATGTTCATTAGCACATAGTTGGCTTTGTTTGCCTTCTTGATTTTATAACAAAGACGCCGTAAACCCCAGTCATTCAACCTCCAGACTTTTCATTCTTTTCTTCAATGAAGTCTGCACCACAAAACATACAACCACAAGAAGTCAACCCCTCCACTCTTACTGCCCTACAGTAAAGTAGCCTGAGCAGCCATATACAACACCAGAATCAGGTAACACGAGAGGAATAGTAATGCCAATATCAGCAAAGATGAGTCTCAGAGATCCCACACTTAGGTCTCTATGTCTGCAAGAGCAGCACATTTGATCGCACATGATGATGGCCAGCTTGTAAGACAATTTTTCCATCGCAATGCTGTACTAAACAAGCTCTACCAGCTCAAGGAATTAAAAGTGGCAGGGTAAAAGTCATGTGGTTGAAGAAATGATGACATGAAGGATGCACAAAATACCTCGAACCTTTTTAATGATGCACTTAAGCAAGAGACAGACATACGTATCTGAATCTGCTGAAATGCCTCCTTGGTTTAAAGTATGTAGAGCCTCTGTCAGTCTGCCTGCCGCACAAAGCATCTTCACATGCACAGAAGTGCCACAAGAGGCATTGTGGACTCCCTCTCTTGATCCTCTTTCAGAAGCCTCCCTCTGCTCCCGCATTTGGCATACATGTCCACCAGGGAATTCTTCAGGATGACATCTGGCACAATTCCAGCTTTGATGTCCAGGGCTGCCAGTCGCGCACATGCATTGCAAACACATACAAAAGTAACCCGGTCTGGCTTCACACCTTCCCATATCATTTGCTCATAGGTTTCCAAAGCCTCGACCCCACAGGCATGCTGTGCATATCCTGCAATCATTGCACTCCAGGACACCACCTCACGTTCTGACATTTTGTCGAACACTCCCTTTGCAGCCTCGATGCTCCCACATTTGGCATTCGTGTTCATCAGGGCAGTGTTCAGGATGACATCTGGTGCGATTCCAGCTTTGACAATGTCTCCATGGACCTCTTTGCCCTTTTCCAGGGCTGCCAATTGCGCACACGCATTGCAAACACAAACGAATGTGACCCGGTCAGGCTTCATCCCTTCCCGCATCATTTGCTCATATGTCTCCAAAGCATTCCTACCACACCCATGCTTGGTGAATCCTGCCATCATTATATTCCACGTGATCAAACCAGCTCATTCAGGCCTTCTCTTGAACACTTGGTGTGAATCCATTTGCTCCCGCACTTCACATACATGTTGACAAGGGTGTTGTGTAGAAAAACGTTGGGCTTCAATCCCCGTTGGATAATGTGAACGTGCACCTGCTTCCCATATTCCAGGCCTTTCAAGTTGATGCACTTCTGCAAGAGACAGACGTAAGTATTCGAATCTGGTGAAATGCCTCTTTGGTTTAAAGTCTGTAGAGCCTCTTTCAGTCGCCCTGCCTCACATAGCATCCTCACACTTATGCAAGAGACAGACATAAGTATCTGAATCTGCTGACATGCCTCCTTGGTTTAAAGTCTGTAGAGCCTCTTTCAGTCGCCCTGCCTCACATAGCAAACTAACATGACCCGAAGTGCCAGAAGAGAAATTGTGGAGTCCCTCTCTTGGTCCTGTTTCAGAAGCTGTGCTCATGGCCGAGGTGCCTGATTTTATCAACTGTGCCGCCACTGCTGCTGCTTCTAGTCGACCATCTACCCATGCAGGTTTCTTGTAGCTATTGATCCATAGGAATTCATGGGTAATTTTGTGCTTGAAATCCGGCCCTCTCGAATGAATCTGGACCCTACCTATCACACACTAGTTCCTATGCTGAATTGCTCCCAAGACTTTAACAATGTGCCATTTTGTTGAACACTCCCTTTGCAGCCTCGATGCTCCCACATGTGGCATACATGTTCATCAGGGCAGTGTGCAGAATGACATCTGGTGCGATTTCAGCTTTGACAATGTCTCCATGGACCTCTTTGCCCTTTTCCAGGGCTGCCAATTGCGCACACGCATTGCGAACACAAGGATGTTGAGTAGAAAGATGTTTGGCTTGAATCCACTTATGATAATGTGGGCATGCACCTGCTTTCCCTCTGCTAAATCTTTGATCTTGATACAGTCCTGCAAAACACTGAGATAAGTCTGGGAGTCTGCCCTAATGCCCTGTTGGTACCAAATATGCAGTGCCTCATTCAGTTGCCCTGCCTTACTTGGTGTCCTCACAGCCCCACGACTGCCAGCATTCTTGATGAGTCCCTCTCTTGGCCATTTTTTGAAAACAGTGGTGATGGTGGGCCAGTCTGATATCCAATAACCAACTGTGCCTGATTCAGCCCTGCAATCCTGCATGACACACCTCTTACTTACGATAATCCTCCACGACCTGGGAACAACCTACTGATTGTGACACTAAGAACGAATTTCTCATCGAGCTAAGCTACCGGAGCTCCACATAATGTTATCATGCCAACTTCAATCACAAACCCGGCTTGAAACTCCCGAATGAATTAGATAGCCTAACCTTATCAAGCCTATTTGTCCCCCCACTGTGATGGATCCCTGGAAAAATTCCGCCACGAGATTTCTATGCTTAGCAGTAGTAGTGATGGTGGAGGTGCTACTCCATGAAACACCGCAGCTTGAGCTTCGAACAGCTCAAGAACTCAGTTTTGGATTTTCCGGGCAGGCCAGACAGTATCCCGAAAACTTGTCGCTTTGAGGTTTTTCTGGCGGGCAGGCCGGGCAGGATCGACAAAAAATAGCGACGATGACGTGGCTATGACGAAACATGGCACTATAGCACCCTATTCCTGCTCTACGCTAAACTAGCTTCCAACCTTCAGTCGTCGCTAGAACTAGGGCTTCGCGTTGCTCCACACTACTAGCGACAAATTATGAGAACTACGTTCAATTTTTTAGAAAAAAAGGGTGGGTCATCCCCATGGTGTTACATACAGAGATCCCGTGTTTTGTTTTTTTTTAAAGAAAAATGGCATATCTGCATTTCAATGTTCAATTTTCACAAGCCGCATCAATCAATAACAACATACAGCTTTTGACATATTCATGCAAGTTCGTCAAGGGCTCCATCCAAAGGCACACCTTGAGAAACAAACAAACATGTTGCCCCTCTCATCAAGCTCATTAAAATTCGTATTCACTTCCATCTTCAAGCTTTGGAGAAGCTCCACCACCCAAACCCAGACTAGGACTGCACGCTGATTCCCATCCACTGTCACTAGAAACAGTAAAATATCACCCCTTCAGTCAAGTGCAATTGCGGGCTGACTTCCCACCTATGCCGGGTAGACCCCACTATCAGGAAATGGTGGATGGTCTGAGTAGCTACACAGATCAATGAATGAAGCAAGGCACTAGCATCTTTCCAAGAAACATCCTTTCACCAGTAATCACCACAAGAACAAATCCCATCTTCAAAGTGGTAGAAAGTAGTTAGCGTCCATACAATAATTGCTCGGCCAACAATCTTTGAGCTGAATTTGGTAGAGGTGTGGCAGTCTCCACACAGAAAATTCCTTTCCTCCACATCATGCAATAAAATGTGTGTGTCAGGCACATATCCCGCCTCCTTCATCTGCCTAGACAATCTTCTCAGCTCAGCATGGATTTCTTTAATTCTGGGATACAACTTGTCATCTGGCTCCTTTCTAACCCGCTAGCCTTCATCATTCTTCTCACCTTTGCAATATCATCCCACCTACCAGCTGCAGCATAGATGTTTGATATAGCACCACATAAGTCGTGGCTTCCTGTTCATCCCACTTGAGGATAGATGTTGCCATACATTCATCCATCTCCACATAGCTATGGATTCTGCAGGCACCAAGCAAGGCTTTCCACACCACAACATCTGGATTGATTGGCATTTTATTAATCAGGTCCACTGCCTCATGCAGTTGTCCCGCACATCCAGAAGGTCCACCATGCAGCCAAAGTGCTTTACTGGCGGGGTGACACCATGATCTTGACTCAAGGAATCAAAGTAGCGTCTTCCTTCATTCAGTAGGCCAGTGTGGCTGCATGTAGATAGAAGACATATAAAGGTGATATTGTCCGGCTTCAAGCCGTTCTTTTGCATTCCTTCAAATAGTTGCAGGACCTCCCTATGACAACCATGCTGGGCATATCCTGCAATCATCGGATTCCACGACACCACATTTCATTTAGCCACATTGTCAAATACTCCCTCCCTTTGCATCCTCAATGCACCCACATTTCCCATACATATTCACCAGGGTAGTGTCCATAATGACATTTGGTATAATTCCAGCTTTGATGATGTCACCATGCACCCTTTGCCCTTTTCCAGGGCTGCCAGGCTTGCACAAGCATTGCAAACGCACAGAAATGTGATGTGGTTGCACTTCACCCGTTCCCCCATCATTTGTTCATAGGTCTCCAAGGCCTCCATCCCGCGCCCCTGCTCTGCTGCAAAGCATGGAGTTCCATGACACCAAATCTCGTTCAACCATCCTATTGAACTCTCCCTCCGCATCCTCAATGCTCCCACATTTGGCATACATGTCCACGAGGGTATTGTTCAGAATCACATCTGGTACAATTCCAGCTTTGGCGATGCAACCATGCACCTCTTTGCCCTTTTCCAGGGCTGCCAGACTTGCACACACACTGCAAACTCCCACAAAGGTGATGTGGTTGGGCTTCACCCCTTCCCCCATCATTTGCTCATAGGTCTCCAAAGCCTCCATCCCACGCCCCTGCTGTGCATACCCCTACAAGCATCGCGTTCCACGACACCACATCTCGTTAGCCATAGTGTTGAAATTAACTCCCTTCGCATCCTTAATGCACCCACATTTGGCATACATGTCTACCAGGGAAGTGTTCAAAATGACATCTAGTACAATTCTAGCTTTGACGATGTCAGCATGGACCCCCCTTTTCTAGAGCTCCCAGGCTTGCACACGCATTGCAAACACAAACAAATGTGATGTGGTTGGTTTTCACCCTTTCGCACATCATTTGCTCATAGGTCTCCAAAGCCTCCATCCCGCACCCTTGCTGTGCATACCTTGCAATCATCACACTCGACGACACCACATCATGTTCAGCCATACTGTCAAATACTCCATTTGCATCCTCGTTGCACCCACATTTGACATACATGTCCACCAGGGCAGTGTTCATAATGACATCGGGTACAATTTCAGATTTGATAATGTCACCATGGACCACTTTGCACTTTTCCAGGGCTGCCAGGCTTGCGCACGCATTGCAGATGCAAACAAACGTGATGTGGTTGGGCTTCACCCCCTCCGCACATCATTTGCTCATAGGTCTCCAAAGCCTCCATCCCGTGCCCTTGCTGTGCATATCCTGCAATCATTGCACTTCAGAACACCACATCTCGTTCAGCCATACTGTGGAACACTCCCTTCATACATGTCCACGACAATATTGTTCAGAATGACATTTGGTACAACTCCAGATTTGAGGATGTCGCCATGGACATCTTTGCCCTTTTCCAGAGCTGCCAGGCTTGCACACGCATTGCAAATGCACAGAAACGTGATGTGGTTGGGCTTCACCCCTTCCCCCATCATTTGATCATAGGTCTCCAAATCCTCCCTGTCCACGTCCCTGCTGTGGATACCCTGCAAGCATTGTGTTCCATGACACCGCATCTCGTTCAGCCATAGTGTTGAAAACTCCCTTCGCATCCTTAATGCACCCACATTTGGCATACACGTCCACCAGGGTAGTGTTCACAATGACATCTGGTACAATTCCAGCTTTGACGATGTCATCATGGACCTCTTTCCCTTTTTCCAGGGCTCCCAAGCTTGCACACGCATTGCAAATACAAATGAACGTGATGTGGTTGGGCTTCACCCATTCGCGCATCATTTGCTCACCACATCAAGGTGCCCTCACCACATTGTCCTTGACGATGCAGTATGCATCTCAGGGCCGAGTCTGATGAGAGGGAAAAACAGGCTGAAATAGGTCGAAGAAGAAGGTGCCCTCACCAGATTGGCCTTGACCTTGTGGCACGACCCATGGAGGATTTGACCACCCATGCTTGGTAAATCCTGCCAGCATTATATTCCACGTGATCAAAGATCGTTGAGGCATTTTGTTGAACACTTGGTGAACATCCATGATGCTCCCGTACTTAACATACATGTTGACAAGGGTGTTGAGTAAAAAAACATTTGGCATGAATCCACTTTGCATAATGTGAGTGTGCACCTGCTTTCCAGCTTCAAGGCCTTTCATCTTGATGCACTTATGCAAGAGGCAGACATACGTATCTGAATCTACTGAAATGCCTCATTGATTTAAAGTTTGTAGAGCCTCTTTCAGTCTGTCTGCCTCACAAAACATCTTCACATGCCCAGAAGTGCCAGAAGAGGCATTGTGGACTCCCTCTCTTGATCCTCTTCCAAAAGTTGTGGTCATGGTTGAGGTGCCTGATTTTATCAACTGTGCCGCTGCAAGTGCTGCCTTTAGTTGAGCATCTACACATGCAGGTTTTTTGTAGCTATTGATCCATAGGGAATCATACATAATCTTAGTGCTTGACATCTGGCCCTCTTGAATGAATTTGGACCCACACTTTATCCATTCTCCTTCAGCTATCCTGCATGCCTCTGCACAAATCATGCATTCTTTGCCCTTGCTGCCAGCAGCTGACAATGACAACCTAGGAAACACCCAATGACACTAGTTCTTATGTTGAATTGCGTCTGCTACTCTCTGTCATCTACCAGGGATTCAACTTTTTGCCTCAGTTGTCCTACCATTGACTGGGGTCAACAAAGTATTCAGTCCACACCTTCTCCTCATCTCTGTTACCTGTTTTTGGATACTTTCCTATTATCACATCGGCAGTATCATGTCA
This sequence comes from Takakia lepidozioides, assembly GCA_030704615.1. Classification (NCBI taxonomy): domain Eukaryota; kingdom Viridiplantae; phylum Streptophyta; class Takakiopsida; order Takakiales; family Takakiaceae; genus Takakia; species Takakia lepidozioides. The sequence goes on along the minus strand of CM060732.1, from coordinate 69,183,986 downwards.
AAGTCACTCCAAACCAGATTCACTCAATCAGCTAACTTGCAGAATTCAACATGGAAATTTAGGGCCAATTCTGACAAGAGGGGAAAACAGGGTGAAATGTGTTGAAGAATGTGCCTTCATTAGCAGTGCCTTGTTTTATCATTTGTGTAGCTGCCGCTGCTGTTTCCAGTTGACCATCTACCCAACGACCTAACTTACAGAAGTCAATATGTATCTCAGGGCATTCGTTGGTGCGTCTGCTACTCTTTGTAATCTAACAGGCAATCATCTTTTTGCCTCGATTGCACCTGACTATAGACCTCTATGCAGCACCGACCAGGCTCATGTCGAGGACGAGAACATGACTGAACACAAACAAGAGATCACTAGAGCAATGTTTTTTTTTTTTTTTCCCATATTTCTAAAATCGCTGGCAGAGCCACCTGTGAATTCTACCCAGTGCCCATGTGGCGAGAATATCGACGTAGCATAGTTAGAAAAGTGGCTATATTCCAGGTGTCACGTTTTGACTCGTCCACGTCAGCAAAATTAGGCCCCTGAAATTTATCTGCTACTGTTTTTTGGCGAAAAAGTTAGATTTTACCCCCCATAATTCCTTTGTACAAATAGTTGACGTAGTTTCCAGGTTGAAATTTGACGATTTTTCGCCAGAAAGAAAAATACTGGACTAGAGGTACAAGACTAGACAAGACGTCAAGGTCGGTGTGGCCAAATGCATGACGGGTAAACATGAATCAAGATGATCTTTATAACAATGGACAAGAGTACAAGATACTGTGACTCGACTTGAATACTAGAATGCTGGAAACTGGAGTAGAGTGCCACATACTGGAAACTGGGCTAGAGTACTTGAAGCTGAACTGGAGTATTGGACCTGGAAACAAGAGTAGCTTGAACTTGTGTTGGCGAGACTGAAGAGTGTCCAGTCTCGCCTCCTATATATACTGGCTATTAGGAAGTTCCCTAAGAAACTTCCCCAACGGAGGTTTCTTGATGGAGAAGTTTCCTCCAAAAGAAGCTTCTTGAGTAGTTTCCCAAATTATTTTTGGTAATTTGGTAAACTCCCGATAACTTGGTAACTAATGGTAACTCATGATAGATCATGGTAGATTACGATAACTTTTGGTAACATGGTAACTTGGGTACTTCTGGTATTTACTCCTGATATTTACTCCTGATAAGTTTTTCTGGGCTATGTCCGTGACATCATCCCCTTCTCTAGCGCCGAGTTCCTCGAGGAACGGTAAAATCTTGGACTTGCTTAGAGTTGAAGAAAATCCAAAATCCGACGAATGATACTTGCCAAATATTCGGCTCTTCGTTCTTGACTCAAATGATTTATAGGTCCCTGCAACCATCGATAGTGTCCAACACCTTGAACTTGGGACCACGCAGTGATTTGAACATTCTGATTTTCGAAGCTGCCTTCAAATATGATTTTGTTGTCATCTGGGTTCGAAGCCTCAACCTCCAACTTCACTTGTCGTCGTACGGGGTCTAGACGTGGAAGTACGCATCGCATTGGTGGCTCATCGTCTCGAGAGCGTTGAAAGTCGTGAGAGTCGGAACGGCTGATCTGGTAGTTGGGTAAACGACAGCTCCAATGTATCTGGTTCTTGTGACTCCATGCTGCCAATACAAGATGCAAGAGTGTTGGAAGTGTAACTATATATACTGATGTGTGGTGCTCCTCCCTCCTTAGCGTGTATCAGATACACCGAATGTAAAGTCTTCACCTTGAAGCTAACTTGGCTGACATCATCGTTGTGACGTCTTATTGACGTGTAGCTTGGGGCTTAGTTGGATATCGTTGATGAAACTCTTGGACTTTGTCAGATGCATTGGTGAGATTGGAGGAAGCTTCCCACGTTCGTTCGCTGATGTCGTAGTCTTTCCAATGTATGTCCATGACTTCATCTATGATTTCAGTCTGTGACTTCATCGACTTCATACTTGATTTCCTGATTTACTTCGAATGGTGGAGGTGGTACGCAAACTCTCCCTGAAATATTCGATGGATGATACAACTCGAATAATGAAACATGAAAGATTGGATGGATGCGCATACTTTGTGGGAGTTTAAACCGAAAACTGACCGGATTTATTTGTCGAATAATTTTAAATGGTCCCAAACGTTGATAATCCAACTTCCTTGATAGTCGCGAGGTTTGTATGTCCCGTCGAAGACGCCACACACGATCTCCGACCCTGTACTGGGGTTGGAGTTGGCGGTGTTGATCTGCATACTCCATATATTGTTTTTAAGCTTCTACGAGGTGGAATGTAAGCTCCTTGTGAATCGTAGCAAGATGAGTAGCAAGGTTTTCTGCCGCAGGGCTTCTAACAGTCTTCATGTGGAAAGGGTTTGTTTGAGGATGATGACCATAGTTAGAGAAAAATAGAGTTTGTTTGGTCGAAGAATGTATAGTGTTGTTGTAGGCAAACTCAGCTAATGGCAGAAGGTCCGTCCAATTATCTTTGTGATAATTTATCGTACAACGAAGATATTGCTCCAAAATCTGGTTTACGCGTTCGGTTTGACCATCAGTCTGGATGATTAGCTTCTGTAGAAATTTGCAAATCCCAGAAAACATTATATATCTGGGACCGAAATTGGTTTAAATAATGTAGCCCAGAAATTCGACCTCAGATTGATGAAAAAGAAATTTTTCCAACTTGGCATATAGTCATCTTTCTCTTAAATTATCAATGACAAGGTGTACATGGCGGCCATGTTCTTCTTCATTATGTGAAAATATCAAAATGTCGTCCAAATAGATGACTACAAGTCATCTAAAATTCTCGAAAAAAATGTCATTCATCATATATGAAAAATTGGCTGGAGCATTTGTAAGACCGAAAAGCAGAACACTGTATTCAAAATGTCCATACCTTGTTCGAAAAGTTGTTTTTCATTTGTATCATTCTTTTATTCGTACAAGGTTATAAGCTTTTCTCAAGTCAATTTTGGTGAAAATCTTCGATCGTCCCAGCTGGTCGAGAAGCCTAGAAATCAGCGACAACGGATAACGATTTTTAATTGTGACTAGTTGAGACGCCCTAGTCTACACACATGCGTAATGATCCGTTTTTTTTTTTCACAAACAAGATAGGCGCCCCCGCAGGTGATTTTGAATGTCGGATGAAATTCTTCGACAAATTTTCATCAATGTATTCTAGTAATGTAGCTAACTCCGTCTGGGATAAGTTATAGATTGGGCCGAATGGCGGTTGGGCTCCTTCTTGTAACTCAGTTGCAGAGTCATAAGGTCGATGTTCTGGCAATATGTCTGCATTTTTCTTCTCGAAGACATCCTTGAAATCTTGATATTGAGTGGGTAATGTTGAAGTACTTTTGTCTGTTGTGGTCTTGATCGGAATCGCATAAAGTGCAAATGCCGCATCCTTTTTTGTAGCTCTCATAAAAGCTCTAGCTCCAAGGAACATGGGTTGAATACTTTTGATATTTCTACATTTTTGACTTGCAGAAATTTTTCGCGATCGCCCGTCGATGTCAGGATTGTGAAGTACGAACCAGGGAAGTCCAAGAATCACATGATTTGTTGGAGACTGGATAACGTTGAAAACAATATGTGATGCTTGATCTTCAAGCTTCACTTCAAAGTGGTCGAGTTTCATAGTTAACATTTCCTAATGCTAACGGTCGTCCATCGATGACTTCAATGGGGGCCGAGAGTTTCTTCTTTACGAGCGTTAAATTGTGTTGTTTCGCAAAGTTTTTGTCAATAAAATATGCTGAAGCCTCTGAGTCCAAAAGTGCTTCTACAGAGATATCTCGATTTTGCACTCTGATTTTTACTGGAACTGTGAAGCAAGGTATAAGATCTGGAGGTAGAAACAGACATTTTTTTGGTGAGGAATTTGTGGTGTCCAGCCGCATGGTCCCTACTGTGACTGGACATCTTCGTTTTCCGACCTCCTCGTATCGAACACTTGAGTTGCGCCCCGAGCTTTGAATCTTATCTTGTTGGGGCAGTTAAATACTATGTGATCTTCTTCTCCGCAATAGAGACATAATCCATTCGAGCGCCGTCTTTGTTTTTCTTGTGGCGTCAATGGCTTGAATCAGACATCATCAATCTGCATATGATCATTACCGGATGTCTGATGGATTGTTGTGTTTGGTACCATAGTAGCAGCGGCATGATGCGTCGTCGACCATCCAGATCGTTTCTCTTGACGTCTTTCGAACAAACGATTATCGCATGCAATGACTTGGGTGATGAATTCGTTCAGTGTGCTCACGTTTGGCATTGTCAGCAACAAATCTTTTACATCATCTTTTAGCCCACATCGAAACTGACTAATGAGGCTCTTCTCATTCCAGTCGAGGTCGCACGCAAGTTGTCGAAATTCGGCAGCATAAACGGAAGCAGAAGTGCTCATTGTCGAAGATTTCGCATCTTTGTCTCTGCAAATTTTCTCTCTATCATTCTCTCCAAATGTTGCAGTGAACTCGGACATGAATGCTTCAAAATTGTATAGTAAATGCGAATTTTTTTCTAATAGCGGTGCAAACCAAGATAGGGCACTGCCTGATAGAAGGGTGCCCACGAATCCCGCTGGAATACCTTCATCATGGTAGCGTTGTGGATGCAGTCATAAGAATAGTCGTACTTGTTGAACAAAACCGCGAAATCTTGATCTCGTCCCATCAAATTTCTCGGATATGCTGATCTTTGGTTCTCTCGTAATCTGTTGAAGTGACACCGTTGCAGTAGGGACTCATATGGTTGAAGATCCATTGTTCGACTCCTTTAACTCTGAAATTTGTTATTGCAAATTGTAGAGAGCGTTGCCAAGATCTTGAGACTGATCAGCTTGTAATTGGGCGGTAGAGATACAAAGTTCTTGTATTTGGAGCTGAAGACTCTGCAATGTGGCGACCATTTCCGCAAATGTGCCTTTCATCTTAACTAACTAAGGAACAAACTTTAGTCTCGTCAAACTGTCAAGAACGAAAACATGACTGAACACAAACAAGAGATCAGACTAGAGGTACAAGACTAGACAAGACGTCAAGGTCGGCGTGGCCGAATGCATGATGGGTAAACATGAATCAAGATGATCTTTATAACAATGGACAAGAGTACAAGATACTGGGACTCGACTTGAATATTGGAATGCTGGAAACTGGAGTAGAGTGCCAGATACTGGAAACTGGGCTAGAGTATTGGAAGCTGAATTGGAGTACTGGGACTGGAAACAAGAGTAGCTTGAACTTGTGTTGGCGAGACTGAAGAGTGTCTAAGTCTCGCCTCCTATATATACTGGCTACTAGGAAGTTCCCTAAGAAGCTTTTCCAATGGAGGTTTCTTGATGAAGAAGTTTTCTCCAAAGGAAGCTTCTTGAGCAGTTTCCCAAATTATTCTCGGTAATTTGGTAACTAATGATAACTTATGGTAGTTCATGATAAATCACGGCAACTTTCGATAATATGGTAATTTGATAACTTCTGGTATTTACTCCTGGTAAGTTCTTCTGGGCTATGTCCGTAACAGCTCATTCCTGACACCTCTGCCCCACATCATCCTCCTCACCTTTGCGGCATCGTCCCACCTGCCACCTGCAGCATAGATATTGGATAGAAGCACATACGTTGCCGCATCCTGCAGATCCCACTGAAGAAGGTATTTTGCTGCACCTTCTGCCACCTCCAGATTCCCATGAATTCTCCAAGCACCAAGCAAAGTCCCCCAGATTGTAGCAGCTGGTTTGCTTGGCATTTTCTTGATGAAGTCCTCTGCCTCATCCACATGCCCTGCACGGCCTAGAAGGTCCACCATGCAGCCAAAATGCTGGTCTATGGAAGTGAGGCCATGAGCTTGACTCATAGAATCAAAGTAACGACTGCCTCCATCTACTAGTCCCATATACACCCAACTCAACTTATCACACAATTCATATGCTCAATTGCGTTTGCTACTCTTTGTAATGTAACAGGCATTCACCTTTTCGCCTCGATTGCACCTGACTATAGACCTCATGCAGCACCGACCAGGCTCCCTCCTGACACATCTGTCCCACATGATCCTCCTCACCTTTGCGGCATCGTCCCACCTGCCAATTGCCAGCTTCTTGGGTGGTCTGCAAATGATGGTCTGTGGTCTCTCCCAAGAATTTTGTAAACATCAGGAAGAAAACTAAATCATGGTACTAACAGAAGCTAAAGAGCCCACCTTTGCAGGATGAACAAACTTCTTCACATCGTGCATTAAAAAAAAACACCTTGCGATTGCGGTTGTCCCACCATCGTGCAAATTGCAGGTGAGAGCTCCTGCGGTGTACTCATAATCTGCAAATGAGCAATAGAGCTGGGATCAACTGACCGACGGTCGCAGTATGCATGCATCAGCTTTCGAAGTGTGGCTATGTTCTTAATCCTGAAAAAACCCTTCCCGCCATCCTACACATTGCAGCATCTTCGGCCATCCGTTACTAGACCCATACAAATTCTTCTTCACAACACCTTCTCCAACCACCCGAAATTACCGCAATTCTCGCAGCTTTCTTCACGTCTCTCCCCCCCCCCCTCCTTTCCAACTCAAACTCTCTTTATGTTCAAAATATTCGTAAAGAGTTTCGCACACGTCTTTTCAAGAGGAATGTACTTCAAGCCAAAACCCTGAAGACGACGAAGAATACATCCCTACGTAAACCATTCTCTACAATCGTAACGACTTCAAGCCCAATAGGGAAACAACCCATACAAAAATGCCACGGGCTTTTGTACCTGACCCTTCACTTTTAGGTTAATGTCACCTCCCTCCTCCAAAGGCTTCTTCTCCTCCTACAACAATTATGTTATTACATGCTTACATGTTGTGAGTTGTTTTGTAGTTCCACTGGAGCGTGCTTATTTTGGAGGCTCACAGTTGTGAATTGCTCCTGTATTGTTGGTGCTATCCTCAACACCAGCCATGATTCCAGCAACCACACCTAGCGCACACAGGCAGACGCGCACAGAGACGCGCAAACACAAACGAAGACAGCGAGCGAGAAAGAAGCGGCCGCGTGTGAGTGACAAGCTCGGTGATTTCGGGCATTTCGGGCAGGGTCCAAGAAAATTGACGTTGATGATGTGGAGATGAAACATGGCGATGATGACATGTCTATGAAACGTGGCGACAATGACGTGGCACTATGGCACCCTATTCCTGCTCTACGCTAAACTAGCGACGACCGATCTTCAAAGAAGGTTTTTTGTTTTTTCCCACAGGAAAATGAGAAAAAACTTGCAGTATAAAAACAGAGTCGTTGCTGTCAACGAGCCAAGTCCCTCGTCGTCTCTTGTGAGTTCTTCTGTTGTGTGTCTTGTGTACTTAGTCTGTCTGTGTGTTCGGATTTGGCAGCGATGGAGCATTCCTAGAGGTTTGTGTCCGAGAGGGATACATTTGGTATGAGCACAATGAGAGCGTCGGGGAGGTTGCATGGTCTGCGATGGCGTTGGGTTCAACATCAGGCGCTTTCCACTTGCAGGCTTCGTCGTTGGAGTGGTGGTGATGGAGGTGTACTTGCTGCGTTAGGGTCTAGGTCTCAATTAGCTACTTCGGAAACGACTTTTGAATCTGTGGTGGAAGATAGAGAAGGTCTTGGCTTAGTTGGTGGAGGAGATGAGGGAAAGAAATATGAAGGCTTGCGTTCTAGAGTAGCCCTGTCCTTAAGAGAAAATGTGTTTGGAGCTTCTATCGGATTTCATTTGCTTGCACCGTGTGCTGTGAGAGCGTCGTCTTCAATTTTGGTAGGGCAAAAGGGAGCTTCGGGAATGTTTAGGGAGCTCCACACAGCTGTTGCGGAATGTGGAGGTGCCAGGGTTCCGATCATTTCCTCGTGTTTTAGTTGTTCACGGCCTCTGTTGACATCTCCAGTGTGCTGCTGTGAGCGGAGGTGTGGTTATGCATCAGCGGCATCTGAGAAGCCCCAGGAAGCAGGTGGCCATAATGGTAAAGAAACAATCTCTGTCACATTTGTGAGCAAAGACGGTGATGAAAAGGAGATAAAAGTTCCTGTGGGCATGTCTATGCTGGAGGCTGCCCATGAAAATGACATTGAGCTTGAAGGTGCCTGCGAAGGATCGCTGGCTTGTTCCACTTGTCATGTCATTGTGACGGAGGAAGCTTACTACAACAAGCTGCCGGAGCCATCTGATGAGGAGAACGACATGCTTGATCTTGCTTTTGGATTAACAGAAACATCCCGTCTTGGATGTCAAGTGATCGCAAAGCCTGAGCTTAATGGCTTGCGGTTGGCTCTTCCTGCTGCCACTCGCAATTTCGCTGTAGATGGCCATGTCCCAAAGCCGCACTAGACCACTACCTTGAACTCTCGCCAAGGTAACATCAGGGCTTAGTCTGCAGTTCTCTTGTTGCCACTGCACGACATTTTTTGGCACTGGACCTACCCTGTCAGCTAGGATCAGGGCTGGACGTGGAGGCATCTGATTGCAATTCAGTGACAATCTATGGCGTTGGATGTCCGAAGTCTTGCACTCTGAGCTAGAGTAAAAGGACTGGAGCTCTCCTGTTGCAATTCGGTGGTGCATTTTGGACCTCTACTACTTCCAGCTTCTTTACTCTTAGCTAGGGGCAGTGGATTTGAAGTTCTTACTGAATTGCTTGAATTATTTGGTCATGCAATACTTCTTTCATCTTCTGAGTATGAAGCCCAACTTCTAGCCATACCACTCCAACCCACTGGAAACAAACTGACCTAAGTCTTGGAGAATGCCAGATGACTTGGGGAGCTGGAATTTGTTCTACGAATAATACTCCGTTTCCCAGGAGTTCTATGTCAACAGGGCAATCCTTTTACAACCAGGCGTACTGTATCTCTTTTTTCTTGCTCCCCCTCGATCAAGCTTTTTGCTTACTCACTTTAGTATAGAACTGTCAACGCACTACACGTCATATCCTTGGGCCTCTCTATTGCAATCTCCTTACCTCTGTAGACAACGAGGGAATTCCCTCTGTCCTCTGTCCTTACCCCTTGCCATCACTGGCTGTGCTTTTGATCAGACCAGATTTTTGAGTCTGAAACTGATAGAAAAGTCGGGAGTACTTAAATCCCACAATTCAGACAGAAAGGTTTAGTCTTCAGGGCGGTGTAAAGCGAAAGAAACCCACTCAGAGCTATGGAGTACTGCTAACCCATTTACTAGACGATTTTGTTGCTCCTGGTTTATTGCTTCAACATGTTCCTGTGTATTCCAAAGTCATGCAAGGTACCTCAAAGATAGAAATTGGCAAACAAATGAGCTGGTGCTTCTACGGCATAGATCCCTTCCACTTCTGACTAGGTACATTCTGTATGTACTTATCGATAAGAAGCTCCAAGTTCTCCTTCCCTGTTGTGTTCAGATCAGACACTGTATTTTGATTTGCAAGTGTTCACAATCTACTCCGAACTTTCAGCATGATTATACAAGGGAAAAGAACCATGTGAAGGTCATAAAGCAAGCTGTGTCCCCGATGCACTCCATAATGGGGCTTCCCTCCCCCACCACAACAATCCATCATCTGTGTGAAGTGAAGACTCTTACAACGAGTGAATGATGGTGAATTATATGGAACGTTCGTTTTAGGTGTTGGTTCACAAGGGGGCAAAACAGGTTGAAATAGGTCGAAGAAGTAGGTGCCCTCACCACATTGTCCTTGACCTTGTGTCATGACCCATGGAGGATTTGACCAACCATCAACGTTAAAGGACCTCTTATGTGTGCTGCTTGTGTCTGTACTCAGGTAATGTCGGATTGGTCTGTGAGAACCACCACGGTGCAGCTGAGCAGGCAGAGATTGAAACACCCAAGCTGACTCTCCCAAGAACCTTGTAAACATCGGGAAGAACACCAAATCATGGTACTAACAGGAGCCAAGAGCCCACATTTGCAAATGGAAAAGGTTGTGCAGCATCCACCATGTAGGATCTCCTTCTGAGATCGCTGTGTGAAGCATTGGCGCGATGACGTGGCGACGATGACGAGGCACTATGGCACCCTATTCACTAGATTTCGACCTTGGGTCGTCGCTAGAATGACAAGAAGGGATGCTCAAGAGGAAAGTTGGGAGCAGGATCATTGAGCATGCCAGATGTAATAAGCACCTACACAAACACAGCACACGCGGAGGGATGAGAGTACGAGGGAATATATGGTCGTCTTCCCTTTCTCGCTGAAGCGCACGATGGCAGCTCGCCTGCGTGCGCTGGTAGAGACCATACCCAAGGCCCTTCCATCTCCTCGTGTGGAAGGGGCCGGAGACCTCACCTCATGGAGCAGATCCGGCCAGACACTCTTGCAATTGATGGCGATGACGGCTTCCCGGCCTCCAGTGAAACCGAAGAAAGGTGCAGACATGAAATGGGTTGGGTATTTTGTTTGGGTCTGCAAATTGTTTGCATTGTGCGATCGAGGCTTTCTCAAGCTGAGAGCTGGACGTTCGCATACACTTCTGTTGTTTCTATTCATTGTGTCAGAGAGCGAGGGAGAGAGACTTATTAGGTGCCTTATTGTGCCAAAGTTTCTACGAGTTGCCATCTGTTGGTAGAAATACCCACCAGGTTTCCTCTAAGGGTGAGTATGACAAGGACAAGTGACGCAAAGCCCACTTTAAGTTGTTCTAAGAGCTGCAACCATGCCGAGACTAGTGAACTTTCAATAGGGCCTGAGGCAATCGGAAGCTGTCGGACTCACGTTCTTGCAGGATTTGCAAGCAGGTGGAGCACTTACCAAAGAACGTCTCTGGCAGGAGTTCTTCTCAGATCCTTCACAGTGGTGGGACAACAGGTTTGATAAGGTAAGGCTATCTTCATTCAGGACGGAAAGTAATTTGTTGAGGAGGGCTAGTGACTGAAGCTGATGATGTTTTGTGAGCTGGATTGTGTCTCGAGCTGGTCAAATTAGTGACAAAATTGTTTCTAACTTTTCTGGCAGTAGTTTGTTCGCGGTCATTCCTCGTTGAAAGATGCTTGGAGCTATGGTGATTGTCGCTCATCTATGCAAGGTTTTGATTAAAGCTGCTTAAATGGTTTTACAGAAAAGTCGAGCATCTCCAGACTTCAGACATAAGCACACAAAAGAGGTCCTTTGGATTGAGGGTTGGTCAAACCCTTCTTGGGTGAAAACAGAGTTATCTACTATGCTACAAGGTCAAGCACAATCTGGCAATGGTCCTAACGACGACGAACTACATTGTGGAGCTCTGGGCCAAGAACACAATGGGTATGATTCTATGATGAAAATTGTTACAATTTTTTTATCCTGCCTTTTGGGAAGAACAAGGCATAATGTTTTGTACACTGTGGCTTTGAACCACTCGGCTATCTGTTGGATGCTTATGCATACACAAAATATATAGGGACTCAGTGCAACCCAAACCTCAACAGTTATGCTCAATTGCACATAACACATCTAAAACCTCATAGATACTTCACAGAAAGATCTCTTCATAAGAACAGGATTCTTGTTACATATACATGGTCACCCACATTGAGAGTAGACAGATGGTACACTGGGTCCTTGCCTCAGGGCCACTATGCATACACAGAGAAACAAAGGTTGACACCTGCCGAAGCGAGCATCAATTATGGTGTCTCTTCACCCCAAACCTCCCCAAGGACTCAAAGTCCCAAGTTACCCAAAGTATCCAGTTAACCCGAGATCCCCCTTTCATAGCTGGGTTGTCAATTATGGGAGATTTCCAACATACACCTATACAACTAGGCATAATAACATGTACATTTGAGGCGTGCAGGATGGCAGCGTTGAATGAACCACAGCTGTTTTTTGGAAATCAGACTGGTGGCAGATGTAGCACCTCCACCATTCCTTGTGAAAAAGGACCAACAGAAGCAGTCAAGAAGAACTCGTCTGGCATTTGTGCGGTTGTGTTGACACTATGTAAAGCAAAGCAATTGAAAGAGGCACTGCAAATTCTAAACCAACCAGGCATTTCAGCAGACTCCAATACGTATGTCTGTCTGTTGCAGGAGTGCATCCACATGAAAAATCTAGCAGAGGGAAAGCAGGTGCATGCCCACATTATCCAAAGTGGATTCAAGCCAAACGTGCTTCTATTCAACACCCTTGTCAACATGTATGCCAGGTGTGGGAGCATGGTGGATGCACGCCAAGTTTTTGACAAAATGCCTCAGAGAGATATGTTTACATGGTCTATAATGATAGCAGGATATTGCAAGCATGGGTGTGGCAGGGATGCACTTGAGATCTATGAGCAGATACAAAGGGACAGGTTGACACCCAACGCAGTCATATTCACTTGTGTTCTTCATGTGTGTGCCAGCCTAGGAGCCCTGGAGAAGGGCAGAGAAATCCTTGCAGACATTCAGAAAGCCGGCATAGCAGCAGATGTCATTCTGGAGAATACCCTTCTTGACATGTATGCAAAGTGCGGGACGGTAAAGGATGCACGTCGAGTGTTTGACAACATGGTGCAAAGGGATGTGATCTCATGGAGCACAATGATTGCAGGATATGCTCAGCATGGGTGTGGTAGGGAGGCTTTTGAGATCTATGATCGAATGATTCAGGAAGGCATGACGCCCAACAAGGTGACTCTAACTTGCATTCTCAACGCATGTGCCAGCCTAGGGGCCCTGGGAAAAGGCAAAGAGGTCCATGCCTACATTAGCAAGCTGGACTGGTGTGGGTCTAGAGACTGCCCTTGTTGACATGTATGCCAAATGTGGCAGCATGAAGGACGCTCGTCAAGTATTTGACAGTATGCCTCAACGAAATGTGGTCTCATGGAGTGCGATGATGGCAGGATGTGCCCAACATGGGTGTGCTAGGGAGGCTGTGCAACTATTTGAACAAATGCAAGAAGAAGGATTGATGCCAGACTGTGTCATCTTCACTTCTCTTCTCTCCGCATGTAGCCATGTGGGGCTAGTGGATGAAGGCCTTCAATACTTTGTTTCCATGAGCCGAAATTATGGCCTCACCCCTACACTGGAGCATTTTGGTTGTATGGTGGACCTCCTAAGTCGTGGAGGACGATTGAACGAGGCAGAGGACTTCATTAACAAAATGCCAATTGAAGCAGATGCCTCAGTGTGGGGGGCTTTTCTTAGTGCCTGCAGAGTTCATGGCAATGTGGACCTTGCACAACGCGCGGCAAAATGCCTTATCAAGTGGGATCTACGTCATGGTAAGGTAGAAAATGTGTATGCTGCAGCTGGCAGGGTAAGGTAAAGATATGAAAAATGATGGCAGACATTCATCGATAAAGAGCCAGCGTACAACTGCATGGAGGTCGGCAGGTGCGGATGTCGTTGTAGAAGACAAATGGTGTCCACAACTTGCAGAAATTCATACTGAGCTGAAGAGATTAAGGTATGCGCCTGACATGTGATTTGTAATGCGTGGTGTGAAAGGGGACTTTTTGTTTGTAACTACAGAAAGAAACATGAAATTTGGACCCACCTCTAAGGCGTAGAAGTTACTATGCCCTTGTGACATTTCAAGATTCACTCATGAACAAGCATGACCAAGCAGTGGGAGTTACATTCAAAGCATGGGCCTGAAGATCTGGTGTTAGGAGCTGTGCTCTAACACAAGATCTTCAAAAGCATATGCATTGGATAAGAGTCCATAGGTATGGAAAGTGGTGACCTTCATTCCTAGAGGGATGCGCCGGGGTCTAGCCAAAGATTTCTGTTTTGGCTGTTTGCAATTAAGAAACGTATATAGCAGGATGGTATGCAAATTTGGCAGTACTTGAAGGCTTTCTATTGAATCGAGCTCCAGTGCATTGCAACTTCACCCCTTCACATTCCTGGGGTGATGGTTCAACCCATCCAGTTTCTTCTTCTTAATATGAGTTCTTCTGATAGCAGGCCACACCATATTATCTCCAGTCTGTGCAGTCATGGAGGATCACCTGGAGGAAATTCGAGGTCACGTTGAAGGATTGACAACCAGGCTGTGTCAATTACTGGAGCACTAGCGGGCATTGCTGTTGTGGCCGAGCCCATGCGCCGCACTCCTGCTGGTTGAAGTCCCAATGCACTACCTACCTCCACATCCATTGTAGAGGGAACCCAAACAAGTTTGGTGCATCTCACCAATGCCTACATCATTGGTCCCCCGACTCTTGTCTGCAAAAGGAACGGTCTGGCCAAAGTGCAGCTCTAGACAGAGCTTTAGTGATGGGATGGAGCCCAGTGGCTCACGCGAATGAAGATTACAGTGCCTTCTTGCTCCTATTGAAATGTAAACAGCAATAACTATACATAGGTTTGTTCGCCATACGAAGGTTCACCTCACTGTACAAACATTATTTGCATATCTAGTCCTTGATCAATGTAGTGTTAGTTGGCTTAGTTTAGGATTTCGTATTGACAATGTTTGTATGCCGTATGGGCTAGAAGGGTTCAACTCCCTAAACAAAGAAAGCCTTCTCCAGTGTGCAAGAGTTTGCATCCTAAAAATCCTTTTTTCAACTATCTAGCCCCGGTGACTATGTGGCGCATACAGCAGTCACCTCCCCAGTTTAGATCCACTCCTACCTGAGAGGTTGCATACATGATCCAGTGCATCTGTAGAAAAGGGCTTGGCTTCAATCCCCATAAAGGTTGCATGGAATTTTTGGTTACACAATCTTCTTATGTGAGAGTCGTCAGGAATCATCCAACTGGCCTGTGGGATATGACGATATGACCACAGATTCTTCCTCCAAGTCAGGACCAGGATTTGTTTTCCAAATAATTTCCAGTTTGCAAACTGCTTATGAGCCTGTTAGGGTTGAATTTCGTTCCTGAAGAAGGTTGCAGTGTAAGAAGTTTAGAGAATCCTTCAATAACTTTGTCCAATAGAGTGCAGAGGAAGTTGTCAATTTTCAAAGTTGCTTTCTGCAACCAAACTGCCCAATAAAAGTGTGCATTCGGGCCCAATGCATTCCAATCCTCTCAGCTCTGTTGCATAATCTGCTGTTGCATACAATCTCTCTGTCACCAGTCTCCTCAACCCACAGGGGCTAAAAGAGTGAGTGCATCACCAATTCGTGCTCGACCTTTCAGCATGGCAGGTAAGTTATCGGTGTTTTCACCCAAGGAGGGTTCAAGAGACCGTCTATAACCTACTTGCCTCATTTGTGCGCTTGTGTTTGAAGTATGGGAAACCACCACTGGGCAGCTGAGTGGCCGTAGCATCATGCATGGATTGTTTTCAAACAAGAGGGATCAACCATGAAGAACTCAATTTCTCATAGTAACAGGAGGAACCGCTCTTGCTCTTTGCATGCGACAAAAATTGTGATCGTCAGTAATAAAGGGACTGAACATGCCATCCCAGCCACACTCGTGCTGGCATCCGACCCTATTTGACAACTCGTGCAAGTCCTAAATGAAGGTAGCCTCACCTGTTGTCCCACCGCCAGGGGAGTGATTGGAGAAGAACTCCTCCCTCAGTTATTGTTTACTGCTTACTGGGCATGCAAGAATACCCGACCAACCCCACAGTGAGATTTTTGGCAGCTTAGGATTGCCTTCGTCTTTGTGAAGGTGTACGTGTGCTTAGCACAGATGTTTCGCAATCCCCTACTTCACCGGGGTCTTCATTACAGAAGGTCTTCTGTGGCCCCTGTCTCACTTTCCGATCCTGTGCTTTGGCAGTCGACCCTGTGCTTTGGCATGCACGGTGTGACTGCTGTTGAAGTAAAAACCGATCTCTGTCTATACCAAGAGAGTCCAGACTTTGCAATGATGCTCCTATTTTGTACAGTGGAAGGAAAGTTGAAAGGTAAGCTGATCACTTTGCCTCGAGCTTGACCTGTTATGCGACTTGGCAGCCGCGTTTGTCTTTCTCTCTCTCAACTTTGACTCACACTCATGCTACTGCCATGTGCAATTGTAATGTAAGGATTTGCAATACAAGCATCTGTCTCCCTCAAAATCTGCGTGTGAATTTGCAATCAACACTACGACCTTACACTGCCTCTCCCCATCCATTGACAATCTCCGCATACTCTTCACTCCCTCTTTCCGAATAGCAACCGCTGCCTCCGCCAGGAAACGACATGTGAAGAAATTTACAAGACTCTGCATTCGAACTAGTTAATTATAGCTCTTCAGCATGCCAGTCGTTCCTTACCCCTGCAAAACCAGAAGAAGCGTTGCACATCCTCGAGAAAATCGTATCAATCTCTTTTTCTTCTCTTTCTTGGAGTTGCGATTTGAGGAAGGGATAGCTTGAGCCCTGCACTGACCAAAGGCTCTTCTTTCACCGGGGAGCCAGAAATGTCTAACTCGTCGTCACTGTCGAGAATCTGTAAGTATACTCCATTCGGAGTGGAGCATTCGATGTAGTCTAGATCGAAGGTACGCTCTTCCATCCGGCGAAGGCGACATCGTTCGCGCCTACCGACGTTGTTCTCAACTCTCACAGCATTTGTCCCACTTGGTACCTTAGATGCATGCTCTGTACGATTGTAGCTTTTGCTCCTCCTTTGAAGCTTGGTCTTCTTTCCAGGCTCTGTAGTCTCTTCCATCTGGCAACGCTCTTTGTCCCTACTGACGTTGTTGTCCACTCTCACAGCATTCAACTTTTCCCCACTTGATGTCATGGATGCATGCGCCTTACAATTGGAGCGTTTGCAATTCGAACGATTGCACTTGCTCTTCCCTTCAAGTTTGATCTTCGTTCCAGCTGATGGGAAATCTTCAGAGATAATTTGGGCTTGGCATGCCAGGATGAGCGCTCTTCGTCGATAATTACAAGCCCAGGGATACTTGCGTGATATAGACGCATTGGATTTTTCCCTCCCAAGTTGGTCAAATACTCTTACCACGAAATGCAGGCATGCAATACGAATGAAGAAGACATAGTCTTTCAGCTTCAAGTCTAGGTCGAAGGCGAACTCCCTCCACCCATTAGTAATGGTGTGGCCATCTCTCTGAAAACTTAATTTCCACACCTCCCCCTTTGGGCTTTCGAAAGTTACGATCGTACTGCGGTGGTATGTGTGTTTCTTCATACAGGGGAGCTTCAAGATCTGCCATTGAGACAAAAAGGAAACGATGATTAGTCTGAAATTCTAGACTGCAAGATACAGTGTCGTCAATAGTGTCGTCAATTCACCAGTGAAAACACTCACAACAAACCACTTCTACAACTCTTCTTAGTCGAAGGAAACAGGCTGTTCTTACCACTCTGCACCACACGTGATCGCACATCATGCCTCGGCTCACCCTCTTTACAACAAACGGCTTGCCCTTGGCCTCCTTCCCTGCTTTCTCGAGTGCTCTCTCGAGCACCTTCGGCACCTTCCGCGGCACTGTGACTGTCTCTCCCTTGTACACTCCAGGTATAAATCTACCTCGCTGAACCTCCATGGCGGCCCTTGTCTTTGTAGGAACAGAAGCTCTCTGAGATGGGCTGGCGGCCCGACGTCGTCGAGAAGTGAGGGTGAGCAAGACGTGAATAGGCGAGTGTGGGAGACATCGTATCCCCGCAGCCCCCGATGGGTACTTTCTCCCAGACGTCATTTCAGTTGCCTTGATGACAGCCGCCGTTCATCAATAAAGTATTGGACCTATCAGTAGATGCAAATGCAAAGCCCAATGTGGAGTTCGAATCCAATTGAGCAGTGTCTTTCATCTCGTTTTCTTTTCTGGAACAAAGGGACAGAGTCCAAAATGAATCTCTTAAGCTTACATCCTTGTCTGAATCTGGTTCTTTGGTTGGTCTTGGCTATGGAAGGGAATCCAGTAGTCAGAGACAATCCATTGCTGTGCATAGGCATGATCTTGTGCTGAAAGAAAATGGATTCAGAGGCAGCACCAGCTAGAGGCATGGCAACCCAACAAAGGATGGGATGGACTTGCCTGATAAAAGATCCCATGCTGGTTTGCATGATTCTGGCAACAAAATGAATCCATCTTTTAAGCTTACATCCTTGTCTGAATCTGGTTCTTTGGTTGGTCTTGGCTATGGAGGCCAGGGAATCCAGTTGTCAGAGACAATCCATTGCTGTGCATAGGCATGATCTTGTGCTGAAAGGAAATGGATTCAGAGGCAGCACCAGCTAGAGGCATGGCAACCCAACAAAGGATGGGATGGACTTGCCTGGTGAAAGATCTCATGCTGGTTTGCATGATTCTGGCAAAGACTCATTTGGTGCTTCATTTTAGTCGCTCGGAGATGACCGGTGTCTGGAGGCCAACAGATGTTCCCTTTGTCAGTGTTTGAAGCAATTCATCATCACTCAATCCCGGTAGAGACTGTTCTGTTTTGTGTAAACCTTTCTCGTTGTCTCGAGATGATATGTCCCATTTCTATTGAACAAAAATAGTTGGGAAGAATCCATTGCCAATATCTCTCTCTCCTCTCAAAATGAGTTTAGAGGAGTGATGCAGTAAGGTATCTAGGTCCGGCATCATGTCAGCCCGAAGTTACCTTTCTATTACAAGGTTATACCAAGTATGAATGGTGCTTCTGGAAACTGTGGCAGTGGAACCGTTCAGGTACTTTCTGTCAAAAATCTTTCAGGCTCTCCAGACAAGCACATACCATTGCACAAAAAGGTACATCCTTGCCCAGGTCAAGTCGTGCTTAATTAATCAAGCAGCTCGAAAAGTCCAAAGTAAACTGATTGGAACCCATACATCCTTGCACAGGTCCAGTCGTGCTTAATTGATAAAGCAGCTCGAAAAATCCAAGGTAAACTGATTATAAGGAACCCACCAGTCGCCATCTTCATCTTGGGTTGCCCCATTGGGTCCATCTCTCTGTATCACCAGCCCCTCCAGGGCCACCTTAAACTCAGGTCCTCCTTCTGTCATCCGTCTCCCCAGCAGACGAACTACTCTAAACATCTCCTTCTCTCCTTGCTTGTTGCCTGCTGTGAATGCTTCTTGGAGGTTCATGTTGGAAGGTGTTTCTGCGACCAGCAGCTTTGGCTTCTCCTCAGAAAACTGGAAGGTATCCATTCCCATATCTTGCATATTTCGTTGGTGATTCTCTTTCTGCAGTGAAATGACCAGTTGTCCCATACTAGGCTTCTGCTCAAAATCTTCAGAAGTTTCTGTTTCAGGCTTGACTGGGCAGGGCAGTGATTCCTTGCTTGCAAATAGAGACTTGATTTTGGGCTTCAAATCAATTCCGTCAACATCAATGGCCCCATCATCTTGGGGTTCACTCTCCCAACACATTTCCACGGGGGGCACTTCATGCCTTGCTTCATTCTTGGTCACCCTTGTACTGGCAACCTTCTTTTTACACTTAGCCGCCAATGTCTGCTTAACTGCTGAGTAAAGAGCTTTAGTGGACGCTGTCAAACGTGGTTTCCCAGATGGTTTGGTTGCCAATTTCTTATCCAAGCGACTGCGTCCTGTAAGCGGAACCAGTTTCCTTCTGTAGAATACGTGGTCTTTATCAAGTTCTTTATTGCAACACACCACTTTGTAATGGTGATGCCACTCACCCCTAGGCGCAGTAACTTCCACATCTACCACCCGGAAAATGTGAACAAGCATTGTCAGCTTTTTGGTATCTATCAACTCAAACACACAGACATCCCCTTCTTCTAGGCAATGATCAAGCGAAAAAGCCCGCCACCCTCCACTGATGCCCTGATGTACATCACACGCTATCCAGATGGCAGGCCACTGCTCCCCCGATGTGTCTTGAAGAGTCATTTTCATCTTTTGTTTTGGCAAGCACAATCTTGAATACTGTTTAGGAATATTCTGCAACACACGCACTCCCAGATCCACCACATTAAATGCATAGTAATGCCAAATTTAGTGAATTTTAGGTGTCGCTCTTGCAGAACACAGACACACACACTCTCTCTCTCCCAATATACACCTACCCTATATGTAGGAGTATGTCAGATAGTGTGATGTCATCAGTATAGGTGCTACCATGATACTTTCAGGCTTAATTTCCTCTCTGGTGGGGGGTGAGATTCCATGACCAGCTCCAAGCGCGTTTAGGTCCCATGGGAACTCTGCCTCTACCGACATTGAAGCTGGTAGTCATGATGTTGAGTCACAAATGCATGACCTACCCCACACATGAACTGTAGACAGAGACAAGGAGTTAGACGAGAAACTCACCAACCAAAACCCGCGGTAAACGTGGGAATTCTTCATCACCACAAAAACACTTGGATTATTAAGCACAAGTGCACATGCGGCCTCCATAGCCTTCTCCTTCTCAGCTTCTGTGACAGAGCGTCTTCGGGAGGTGTAAGTAGTTGAATGTGAGCCAGGCTCAGTCTCTTGTGATGTTTTTGCCTTGTGAAGTTGCAATGCTTGCATTTTAGTGCCGTGTTGTTTACCTTTCTTGTGGCTCCAACCGTAGCATTTTGTGACTCTGTTTCTATGGGTCAGTACGGGCTGTCTTCTGGCTTTTCGGTCCCTAGCTGGGTCCTCTGGCCATTCCA
Organism: Takakia lepidozioides; assembly: GCA_030704615.1. NCBI lineage: Eukaryota > Viridiplantae > Streptophyta > Takakiopsida > Takakiales > Takakiaceae > Takakia > Takakia lepidozioides. The sequence goes on along the minus strand of CM060732.1, from coordinate 69,163,563 downwards.
TCATGATTTCCAGTTCCGTCCTCTGGCCGTGTCCATCATGATTTCCAGTTCGGGCCTTCTTTCTCTTCTGTTCATTGTTGCTGTCTAAACTCCTCTCAACACCGGGGCCTGACTTCTGTGTTCCTGAGTCCCCTCCCTTGGACCTCCCAGCTCCTGCTTTGCCCCTCCCTAATGTGGCATTGCCTTCAAGGCTCTGTAAGACAAACGAAGGTCTCACCTCCACTTCTACTAACTTCAGGGTATTGTTTTCACATTTCTCTCTCTTCTTTGACTCAACCTTCTGTACATTTTTCTTTTCAGCATAAGTTTCTGTGTTGGCTGCAAGGAGAGGAGTTGCTAACCCAGCATTAGTAAAAACCTGGACTGCAAAGCGTGAGTTTGCAACCAGATTGAAGACAAGGTGGTCACCCTTCTTCAAGCAATGGTCAACCGCAAATGCTCTCCACCCGCGCCTGAAGCCAACTGTACCCTGTCTACCCGAAACAATCACATGCCATACGTGACCACTGGGGCCCTCCAAGGCAACACTTCCTTGAAACGCATCCCTATAGTGCTCCGCGAATGCCCGTGGAATATGCTGAGAAATAAGTAGACAATCAGGCTCAAAAAGGGAGGACCATGACAATCTGTGATCCCCCAGCATGCTAATAACTTGTGAACATTGACAGTCACAATGTTCCTGTTTAGTATCTGGTTTGCCTCTGCTGAGTAGGTTACTAATGCAAATGGCCCAGTTATAGCTTCATGCTAAGAAAAAACCATGTGAAAACTTGGGAAAGTTCTTTCTGCTCTGGAAGTAGCTCTCATCATTAATCATGCCTCAGCTAATCATCTCCAGGACTAATGTGGTCTTGTATGCAATTCCTAGCAGATAATCTGGTTTAAACCTGACAATCAGAAACATAACTCCGATGAAAGGGGTCACAGAGTGTATCGTCCTCTGGCCTAGACATAAAGAACATAGATGTTTTAGACTTTGCATATACATGCAAAAGTAAAAGCGTGGACGGTCCAAAGTTAAGAGCAAATTCTAGCCATGAAAAAATCCTGGAAGTAGATCATCCCGGGGGATTGCAGAGTTCTCTCTGTTTCTCTCTGCTCTATTGAAACTCTTAGATGGACATTTCAACAAGGATGAAGCCTCACTTGCTGGATAAAATTCGAAACTACACCTTTGAGATACTTGGTACTTGGATTAGCTGAGATAGTATACAATATGTGGGACAGCAACTTGCTTTCTTAGGCCACAATTATGACTCTAATACTAGCCTAATCTACAACTACCGATCCAAATTTCTCGCCCGTTTAATAATTGACCCTCATGCATCACCTGTGAAAGAAGTAAACCTTCCTTTAAAAATGCAAATGCACACTGATTAAGGCCCTACAGTTTGAAACGATATTCTGCAGTATATCAGACACACATACCGTCAGTGAAACCTTGGGAAAGAAGTAAGCAGCTTATGTTGGAAAAACTTACCAACATGGAACGCGAACTGTATTCTGCCACAGTTCTGAGGAAACATGGATATCTGGGAAACAGGGAACCAGAAGCCTTCCTGCTGCCATATCTCTTTGCATGCTGCAAGCACCCTCTAGGTTCGCTCAATGCGACATTGTCACGCTCCGTTGATGCCATTGTAGCGTGATACTCTCGAAATTGTCATAGGATAGAAGATCACTCTGCCATCTTCTGACAAGTTTCCAATATAATTTTCGAATGATGATTCGTCAATCGTTCTTTGGGAGTGCTGGACGAACCGAGGATTGTCATAATGTCTGCTGAGACAGCACCAACGGCAAGTAAAACTTGGTTTTAACTAGGATTGCATAGAGGCCGAAACAGAGAGCGAAACAGAAAAGAGATCTGAAGGAAAGATGGCATTTGGTTCAAAACAGTATATCCCATTCTACGTGACTCCGACATAGAAACACCTCGCAGGACAAAAAATAGAGTTTAAAATCAGAGGGAGACGCAGTCAGAGAGAGAGAGAGAGGCCAAGAGTGATAAAGCGAATAAAGAAATCGACGGGAGAATGAGAGAGAAAGAGGAGACACAAACCGGATGTGAATTTGTTAAAGGTGCGGCATTTGGCAGCAAAACCCTCTGGAACTTGAAATCCTCGCTCACTGCAAATGGATGGCCTCGAGAATTCCACAGCGCAAGGGAGTTGCACTTTCCACAAACTAAAGTGATGCAAACCTTCAGTCCTAAAGACGCAGGACTGACAACCGCTGGTGGCCTGCGTGAAAACAGAGCAGCGCATCCCAACGGCAGGCCGGGCCCTCGTATCCGCTCTGCCACCTACTAGCGCTGCCTTACCACCGGCTACATACCGCCTACTTCCCTTGCACCACACGTAGCAGCCGGTTCCCATGCAGTCAATGTTAAAGTTGGTTTAACGTCCACCCACGTACATAGCGCGAGTGTGTGAGTGTAACCTTTGTTGGCCCTGCCTTGCAGGGACTAAGGGATGAAACTTGAGTGGTCCCAGCTGGGCACAGGTTGTTTGTACGCTTTACGTTCTTTGTGTGTTCCATATATGGATGAATGTGGATACTAAAGAGATGAACTTTGTAAATGAATCTCCAATGGATCCCACATTAATTATGGATGGATGTAAATCCATGGATTAGGTCACAATTTTGACCAACGATTTCATAGATTTATAGAAAATCATCATTATAAATAACGAATATCCCATCATTCACAATCTTATAAATCTTAAACCAGTCAGCTGTAATATAGAAATTGTCAATTTATGTTTTATCTATGTAAATGACAGGGCCTAAGTATATGTCACCCCTTGTTTTATACTGCAATATCCCACGTAAATGAACTCTCTTGAAAATTGTTCTATCTATGTACATAATGATGGGGCACGTACATTAAGAGTTGTATGACTCATATAGGCTGTAGCTCTTATAGTCATTCTGAGATTTGCTTCTTGTTCTCCAAGGGCTTCTCATTTGGGCATGTCAAGGACCTCCTTCAGCCTGTTTAGCTGCAAGTATGTTCTGGAAGCTTGGGCTTCTTGTGGTTTTTCTCAAAAGTGATACAGGAGGAGGATTCCTAGCAAGGTTTGAACAAGGGACCCTTTCCAACTCAATTAATAGAGAGGGAGCATACTGACTTACCTTGGCTGTAACCCTCTTCAAATGGGATGTGGCTTTTACCGCTCATTAAAAAGAGGGAGAGAAATAGAGGATAGAACCAGTAACACACGAACTTGTTAAGACTTGCAAGCAGTGTTATGTAGGCAACCACTGAACTCTGTTAACTTAGGTCATTACTTGTTTTGGAACTCTCATTGAGATCTCTTATGTGTCCTTTGGCCTCCTGTGGATTATTTTCTCTCTCCATGGGATCTGGGGAAAATCCCACTCTGCTCTGTGAGTCTTTCATTACGAGGATCAGAAATGCTTGGCAGCTTTTCTGCACGGAGATTTGACCCTTGAGCAGTAGATCCTTTCAGGCCCCCCCTTTTAAAAAAAAAAATAAAATTAATAAAGGGAAACACCTGGGAGCGACAGCTCACAAATCAGGCCCCTTGATAGAAAATAACCTCTCAGTAACCTCGCCATAAGGCTTTCGGACACTGAGCAGAGACGGGGAGAGGAGCATACCACACCCGTCAAGTAGCAGGATTTGTCCCCAGGATCACCCGGATGGCACTCAGTACACTTTACCAACTGAGCTACTGACTGTTAGTGACCCCTGCAGAGTGTGAAATATTTTTTGAAAGAGTTTTCCAATGGTAGTCTATCTTTTTTTTCTTTTTTTAAAATAAGGGGACAGAGGCCCCCTTACTCAAATTAAAGAAGCGAGGAAAAAATAACCTCGATAGGGCCATAAGGCATTACAATCGTCCCAGAGCAGCCACAACGGGCGGCTAGAAACAGTACTGGTTCACCGAAACATCAGTCTAGGTCGAAGGCCTAAACATGCAGAAGCTAGCCAGAGCATCTACACCTAAGCAGGCCAAGCGCTGATAAACTCAGCCAAGCTCTACTTTTTCCTACGCAAAGGCTCAAAATTAAGGTGAGCCTTGATCTTAGAATTTCTATTTTTGCGATGCTTCCAATTGATGTCTTCATCCCCATTGATTGGGTAGGGCCAGGTAGGTAGCTCAGCAACAGTGGGAGAAGGGAGGCTTGAAGATGCAAGAATTCCCTGTCCTCCGGCAGATGATGTCCCCTGCAGCCCACGTGGAGTCGAAAATGCGAAGAAGTTGGAGCTGCTTCTCTTGAGAACATCTGCATAAAGCTGATATCAGAACACCCCAAGCCTTCCTTCCTTCTATTAACAAATCAAAGAAGATACTCCGAAGAACAAAAGAAATAGAAAGAAAAGCATCGTCATACCAATTAGCACACCTACTTTTCCAGATGTGCCAAAGAGTGAGAGCTCTCAGGCATGACCAAACCTGGCACGGCCTCCAGATTTTCCCATCAACATGTTATTCAGCATGTTATTTTATGTAACATGTTTTTTATCCTAGAATGGTTACAAGTACCATTACAGGGCTTCTTCCCCTTTTAATTTTAAAAACAAATACCAAAAATACTAATTATGGATTCAAATTACTCCAAGTAACTGAGGGTTATTGAAAATTATTCCAACTACCAAAAGATAAGGCAGATGACCGATGGTAGTAACTACTAACCCCAAGCTCCAATGAGCAAGTCACTGTTTTTTTAGTGGCTACAGAGTTTTGCAGAAGAATAGCCATACATTCTGTTCAATTAAGACAGAATCATCCACTTCCGCATTTATATCATCCATATTTGGTAAATTCATCCATAAATTATTTTTTACTTGGAGAAGTTTGGTGATTTCATCAACGAAAAAATAGGGAATTTACAACAGAATATTCCTTTTTTTTTAAAGGTCGAAATTTGGCGAAAATTCGCCAACAAAAAAAACGTTAGAACAGGTGTGCCACAATAGAAACCAGTGTTGGGCGGGTATGTCACTAAGAACATGACCTACGGGTCCGGACTTCTCAATATGAAAACCCATTAGAAGCCCGCCGGGCCCGCGCTTGTGAGGATTTTAAGATTTTTGTTGTCCGGCGGATATGCGTAATCTATGCTCATTTTTTCGTTGCCGATCATGGATATAAAGGGTTTGTTGTTACATAAGCCCATTGGTCATGTGCAAGGGCAGGTCATGAACTGTATTTAAAATATATATATTTTTATATGACTCCAACTTCTCTAGAAAGATTTGGGCCACCCTCATTCATTGAAAATCATCAATTGCTCAAGTACATGAGTCATGATCTCCCCCTCCCTATATATATATATTTAAATTTGTTTTTAAAAAAAGGAAACCTGGGAGCGACTGCTCACAATTCAGGCCCTTGAGGAGGGGGAAAAATTAACCCCCTTTCAGATAAGCCATTAGGCACATAGGTGGGAAACATCACCACCAGACCAACCGGTCACGAACAATCCACACACCGCACAGGGCAACGGTTCGAACCCTGAACCACCAGGGCGACACACTGTTCACTTACCAGCTGAGCTACCAGCCGATGTGCTATTTCATTAACTATCACTAGTCATCACCAACCTGGGTCCAATGTTTTTTTTTTCATATTTCCAAAATCGCCACCTGTGAATTCCACCCAGTGCCCATGTGGCAAGAATATCGAGGTGACAAAGTTAGAAAAGTGGCTATATTCCAGATGTCACATTTTCATTGGTCCACGTCGGCAAGATTGGGCTCCTGAAATTTATCTCCAGGTGCTTTTTGGCAAAAATCTTGATTTCAAACCCCATAATTCCTTTATACAAGTAGCGGGTTTCCAGGTCGAAATCTGGCGATTTTTTGCCAGAAAGAAAAACACTGCCTGCGACCATCTCTTCACATGCCTCTAACCCGCCTACGCAGCAGTGTTTTTTGTAAAGTAATTTGGAAAACAGCACGAGTGGCTACTGAGTTTTGCAGGAAATAGCCATTTATTCTGTTCATCCACTGTAATTCATCCAGCTATGTGCCATCATCCATATTTGGCGAATTCATCCATAATTTATTTTTTATTTGGAGAAATTTGGCGATTTCATCCATGAAAAAACAGTGGATTTGCGACAGAATATTCGATTTTACTTTTTGAGGTCAAAATCTGGCGATTATTCGCCACTAAAAGAATGGCTGCTACGCAGGGGTTTTGGTGGGCCTCCTAGAGCAATAACCTATGTTGTACTGGTATGTCCATTTTGACATACTAGACTGGTCCTGGTAGGTCCAACTTGGCTCTTGGGTCCAATTGGTAGGGCCCGGGGTAGATTAGGACTCGCTAGGTTATAGGATGGGTATGGGTATTTCCAATTTTGAGATACCCTCCCAGGCATGGGTATGGCAAAAACTCAAATGACATATGGGGGGAGCCCTAACAATCATCATACTGTATTCAAAGCTAAAATTAAAACCAGATTAAGGGCAACATACAAAAGATAAAAAAAAATTGCAATCACACATGCCCATGCAAACTAATTTGTATTGCTCATAACTTAGTGAAGGTCTTTGTATTGTAAGGCTGTAACAAATGGGAGAAAGCTCCATGCCATGATAAAAACTGAAGAAATCTTACATATTGTACCTTGTATGCTGATCATTGTACGCCATACCTTCTACCCCTATTGTATCATTACACATACCCATGATAGCTTGGGTTCATCAATCCTCAATACAGGTCTCAAGCGGAGTATGAAAGTAGTTCATACTTAGACTGGTATGGTAGGTAGGGGGGTAGGTCCAGTGCTCAAAATCCGGGTCCATGGTATAGAAGGGGTATATGCCCCAAGACATACCCAACTGGTATGTTCTACAATACCCTTACTTATACTAGGGCACATATCCCTGCCTACTGGCACATACCAGTACAACACTGGCAATAACCGGCCTATACAGGTCTTGGGGCGGGCCCCAAGGAGAGCCAAACCCACCTAGGCAAGTCTTGGGCAGGTAAAACGTAGGGATGGCCCCCCGGTCAGGGTTGGACATACCCTGGTGCATACGAGTGCTGGGCGGTTCTTAGCTTTTTAAATATCCGCACGGTCCGGATACTTGACAAATTAGAGAATGATATATCCTGCGGATCCGGATATTAGAATAATCTACATGTCTAATATCCGCCAGTTATGCATAGTAGAAGTTCTTAAAAATCTGCCAGATATAAATAAGTCCGGATATTCAGATTATAATATCCGGTGGTTATAGAGTAATCCGGATATATGAATCATAAAAATAATATTTTAAAATGTTTTTATTTAATCAATTTAAATAATTAGAATTCTAATAAAATAATTATTGTCTTATTATTATTTTACTTTTTATTAATATTTCTTATATCCGGTGGAGATCCGGTATTTTTGCTATATATCCAGATACAATCCGGTTATTAATCCTTTTTATATCCGGCGGGTAGGATCTTATCCGGATCCTCTGTTTTTATGTATCCGCCGGATATAAATAATAGCCGGATATGAAATAGCTGCCGGATCCGGATACACTAGTATCCGGATTTTGATATCCGGATCACTCTATATCCGCCCAGGTACATATCCAGCTCTGACCTGTGTACTTGCCCAACACTGATATAAACCAGGTGCACTGTAGTTGGATCATGATTTTCTCCTTATGATGATTTCTAACTATTGAAAAAAAGGACTAATTTGTGAGCTGTCGCTCTATGTGTTCAAAAAAAATAAAAAATTAAAGAAGAATTTCATTGTTTCTATTATATTCTCTTAAAATGAAGGAAACTCCTCACAATTCAAGTCCGGGGAAAATTAACTCTTTCAAATAAGCACCAATAGTTAATAGCTCAGTCGAATAGTGCACTAAGTGCCACTAATATGATTCTTGGTCAAATCCGGCTACCTTGACGTGGTGTGGTATGTTCTTCTTCCCCGGTGTCCCATGCGAATGCGAAAGCCTTCACGGCAAGGTTACTATGAATATGTACCCCAATTGTTCCCAAAAAAAATTAAGCAAAGAAAATTGGACATCGAGCAAGCTGTCTGAACAGAGGTGAATAAAGCATGCAGCCCCACATGGATATTGCATGCCATGTGGAAGTGACAATTGCATGTGGGTCCATATGGAATGCATGCCAAAGTTGGCTAGAGAAGGATCTAGATTGGAGGAGGTTTGAGAGGTGTGGCGAGATCTTTTTGGCAAGCTATAGCCAAAGAGGGAGCTTGGGAAGAAATGGAGGGTCTAGTAGAGAGCGCATAAGAAGCAGGATCCAGGGAGGGCGGGCCGGGTGTACATTATCTCATTCTTTTTTTTTTTCCAAAAGAAATTAAAGGGGACAATCCTCTCTCTTGAAGAATGATAGGTGGATTGGTGGTCTTCATTACAATCTTATTAGCAATATCATGTGGCTAGTATACGAGCTGATATAATGACCGACGAGTTTTTATGCCCACCTATATACGAGGACCAGTTTGGTATGTCAAAATGGACATACGTACTACAACACTGGTTGTTTTCTCCTCACACTCTAAATATGACACCTCCAGAAGGAAGTGTGAAGTATGGTGTCTCGACCCCCAAGGGCTATTGCCTTCCAAGAGGAAGGTGGATACCTTTGTGACACCAATCGGTGGATTGAACCCACAACCACTTCCGAGTTGGTATGTGCCCATTACTACTGGGCTACAACTTGGTTGTTCTCCTCACACTACAATTAAGGGGCCTGGTTTGTGAGCCGTCGCTCCACGTGTCTCTAGTTTTTTCTTGGCACCGTGCTCGACTTAACGGATACACGCAAAGTGCCGACGAGAGGCATTGTGAGGATGTATCAAGGGGTGGAAAGGGAGGGCTACTTAACGGATAACTTTATTGTCATCGCTGTGTCCAATTTTTTTTTTTTTTTCTGGACCTCAATTTTGTGTATGTCCATTTTTGAAGTTATACTTTCTTGTCTTAGGGTTACTTAAGCCGACCTCCGTCTGCTCCTCTTGGCTCTTTAGACTTTTCCATACTTGCTCCCTCTAGAGCGTACTCGTGGTTTATTACAATTCCGTTACCAGTCCTCGGGTTCTCCGTTCGGGCAACCAATCAGGCCTCATGGCAGCCTTCGGGCCTGTAAGGGTTTTAATTTTTTTCCCTTCAATAATTTGAATAAAGTTAATCAGGGCTTCCTCCCCTTTCACCTTAAGAAAAAGAAAAAAAGAAAAAAAAGTTGTTTGTTTTGTTTGTCACAATGAGATCTCTCAAACCGCAACGCTTCCGGCCGGGTTCTTACTAGGTGCATGGAGGTGGTCTCATATTTTTTGGACCTACGATGTGGGATATACTGAAGTTCAAGTGCGTTTTTTTTCACCGGAAATATATGAAAATTGAAAATTAGAAATTTCCTGGAAAACAAAAAAGAGTTCAAGCATGCATATTCATGGCTTTTGAACCCCCCACTTCATGTACAAAAAGGGGATATAGCAAATTTGGGAATTTGGCCTCCAAATTTGGGGAAAAAAAACTTCCCTCACACTAAAATATTATAAGCTCCAAGATTAGGTGTGTGGATATATGTGGTAGGCTTCTCTGAGGTTCAATTTTCTGGATGTAGATGGTTATGTAAATAGACTCAATTTATTATTAGGTCGAGGACCCAAGTGAAATTTGGTTTAAAAAAAGCTATCTACAGGCAGTTAAGGGTTAATGAAACAAGAAAATTATTATTGTAATGATAGAGGAAACAATTCCACTGAGAGTCCTGTCTCTATACTAATATGTAAAAGCAAAATAGTGCAAATTTATAAAGATATAGATATAATCTGAAAATATAATATCTGCTAGTTAAATCATCACTACTAACATCAAACCTTCAATGTTAGTGGGGCCATTGAACATATCACAAATTTTCAATCCAAGTGACCATGTGGAGTACAACATATAAGATTTGTTGTCGCACGATCAAATTGGCTATTGGAGAGTGTTTCTGTTATTAGCTGTAACCTCTGGCCGCTAGCCTTTGGTTGGCCTTATGGCACCCTTGCGTTGCGAGATTATTTTGTCTTGCCTTTTACGTTTATGCTTATTTTATTTTTAAAGCTAATTCATCGGCCCGTATAATCAAATTAATACAAGGAAAAAATAACAACTTCTGATTTGATGATCAAGGGTCGGCTTCCTTCTTTTTTTCTAGAAGAAAAGGGCCGCGGTGGCATCTCACTGATGATAGTGACAGTCTCCTCCCAATTAAAAAAATAAAAAATAGTCTCCTCCCAATAAAAATGATAAATAGTCACGGAGTGGTGTCTCCCTCATCAGCCTTCATGGCCTTTGCAAGGTTATTTTTTCCTTGCTTCAATAAAGTTCTTAAGGGCTGTCCCCCCCTTTTTTCTTTGGGAGCAGGGGTCAGAGGCCCTGGATGAAATTTGTCCCCTTTTATTTATAAATAAATAAATAAATAGTGTAGCCAAAAATGACGTGGGCCAGTTGTGCTAAGGCTAAAAATAGTTTGAAGTTTTTATAGCAAGGGTAGAGATTATTTCTACTGAAATTTGGGAAGTATTCAGTACCCTAGTAGGTATAGGCCCGGAGTCCAGAAATATACGTGTTAACGAGAAAATTAACTTCATCCATGTAACTATCATCCCTGATGTCCACGTCGTTATTCCACCTGCTGCCTGCATCAACGATGGATGGACAGATGGAATGTTCATTCATCCAGTGCTGGGTAGAGAGCAGGGAGGCGAAGGCAGAGTATTGTTGGCGAGGATGGCACGGGCCGAGTGCGCCATGAGGACGGAGGAGGGCTGCCCATCCTCCTTCTCTCTGGACCTCGCACGGGATGGCGACGATTCCAGTCAATTGGTTGCGTTGAGGAAGCGTGGATTCTTTGCAGGCCACAGTTCCGTGAACGAGCTCAAAGAGTATCTGGTGGGGGAACACAAGAAATTTCTGGCCGGTTCTACGATCGAATCTGTTGAAGAAAGGGCAACTTGCGATACAGCCATGGAGGAGGCGCCATCACTGGAGTCGCAAAGCTCCACTGAGTCGAATAGGAGGCAGGATTTGAATGTGGATGGAGGTCAAGTGGCGGCAGCAGGGGAGGGGGGTGCTGATTTGCTGAAGGTTGGGAGCGTCTTAGATTCCGCTGATGAGCAGGAGGTGACCGAGATCGACGAGTATTCGGTTATGGGAAAAGATAATGAATTAGCGTCTCTGATGGACCTACCTCTGTTGTACAGAAAACAAGAGATCGGTGGAAGTGTTTCCGAGCTTCATGTTCTGGGTAAGGGAGATCATCGTGAGAAGATCGTGAAAAGGGTTACAGCTTGGAGAATAGTCTTCTCCCAGAATCGGAATCCCGTGTTGAAAGTCAGGTCGGATCACAGCTGCTGGTAAGTGTTCTATATTTGCCCACACTTTGTTGCTGTTGTGGGGATTCAGGACGATAGGGTAAAAATATGGCTGATACTCTGACTTGTGCAGGTTAAAGCTTCTGAAGCCTCAGTCTGGGTATCAGACAATGGCAGCCAAGGTTTTCTTTGTGGCGAGTTTCCTCAATTTCGCAAGGAATGACCCACACGCGTCTGAATCCGCGACATGGAGGCACCTGCAGGATATTAATGTCAGGTATTATTTTTGTGGCAATGCTTGCGATATCGGCAGTGCATTATATTTGTCACTACTATGCTCCAGAAGAAGTTGACACATGGGCTTTCCGCAGTAAGCCCCTTGTTTTCTGATGGCTGGTCAAGTTTGGACCATCAATTTTTCACTGTGATTCAATATGGACTGACCCGAACACAGCAGTAACACTCCTGAATTGCACTAGATATGAAAGTCCACGACCAACTTTTGGTAGTAGCAGGGGGATTGCATTCCTTGCAGGATGACGGTCAGCACCAGGGGCCCGCAAATCCTCCCCCTAAAACAGGCTTTGCATCCCAAAGATTCTAGACTGCCGGATAGGGACTGAATCGAGAAGACTAGCAGAGGCCATAGAAGACCAGTAGAGAGAGTTCAACATATTGCTCTAATGCTAGTAGGTGAGTTGAAACACAATGAAATGGCAGTCCAACTTAGTCCCCTGTGGATTTGACCCAAACAGCTAATGTTAAGATATTGTATTGACCAGTCTCCTTGTCAAGAATTAGAACTACAACATGATTCTTTGATAGGTTCTCAACAACAGAGCAACCCTTACCCCAGCCCCTCACACACATATTGTGCATAAATCCTGCATGAACATGAATCCTCAGGAAAGTCAGGTTTGAGGCAAGAGAATTCTACCTCAAGCTTGATTGAGATGGATCCCAGATATGCAATGTAATGAGGAATTAGACAGATGTGTTCTACGTGCTTGTGAAAGTTTTTGCATGATACAGAGAAGACCTAGCATATGTAAACTCGGACTTGAAGACGTCAGTTCCATCACTCTATGGCCTAGCAGTCCACTGTATTGATTTGAAGGTGCCTCATTAGGAGTGTTATACAGGGTCCAGTTCTTGATTGCATCTTGATTCCTGCAATATTGCAGAGGCATCAAAGAAAGGACAATACGGGAGTATTTGAGCGAACATTTTTTGGTGATAGAGAAATTTGCGGGCTTGGACCCCACCTTGGCAGATGCTGATGTAAGTGTTCTTGCAATGTCAGTCCTGTTTCTTTGTCTTTGTGAAATCTGGTCAATGTCTGGGATGATGATAGCAGTCTACTTGTTGTAGCCGGTGGAGTTAGAATGTGGTTTACACGTAGAGTGTTACTCCACCATTTTACTACATTTGATGAGTGAAATCTGGTCAATGTCTTGGATGTAGCAGTGGTTTCATCTTGACAAACCATGCACAGGTGAAAATGCACAGACAAGAGTGTCTGGAGGCAGTGATTGTGTTACCTTGTGAACAAAGGTGATAGCAGTCTACTTGTTGTAGCCGGTGGAGTTAGAATGTGGTTTACACGTAGAGTGTTACTCCACCATTTTACTACATTTGATGAGTGAAATCTGGTCAAAGTCTTGGATGTAGCAGTGGTTTCATCTTGACAAACCATGCACAGGTGAAAATGCACAGACAAGAGTGTCTGGAGGCAGTGATTGTGTTACCTTGTGAACAAAGGTGATAGCAGTCTACTTGTAGTAGCCGGTGGAGTTGTGGTTTACACGTAGAGTGTTACTCCACCATTTTACTACATTTGATGAGTGAAATCTGGTCAATGTCTTGGATGTAGCAGTGGTTTCATCTTGACAAACCATGCACAGGTGAAAATGCACAGACAAGAGTGTCTGGAGGCAGTGATTGTGTTACCTTGTGAACAAAGGTGATAGCAGTCTACTTGTTGTAGCCGGTGGAGTTAGAATGTGGTTTACACGTAGAGTGTTACTCCACCATTTTACTACATTTGATGAGTGAAATCTGGTCAAAGTCTTGGATGTAGCAGTGGTTTCATCTTGACAAACCATGCACAGGTGAAAATGCACAGACAAGAGTGTCTGGAGGCAGTGATTGTGTTACCTTGTGAACAAAGGTGATAGCAGTCTACTTGTAGTAGCCGGTGGAGTTGTGGTTTACACGTAGAGTGTTACTCCACCATTTTACTACATTTGATGAGTGAAATCTGGTCAATGTCTTGGATGTAGCAGTGGTTTCATCTTGACAAACCATGCACAGGTGAAAATGCATAGACAAGAGTGTCTGGAGGCAGTGATTGTGTTACCTTGTGAACAAAGGTGATAGCAGTCTACTTGTAGTAGCCTTTGGAATTAGAATGTGGTTTACATGTAGAGTGTTACTCCACATTTTACTACATTTGATGAGTGAAATCTGGTCAATGTCTGGGATGTAGCAGTGGTTTCATTTTTGTCGCTTCTTTGATATTCTTGGCATGCATGCTGCTAGTCAACTCTGTCTCAAGTAGAGGAGGCTCTTTATGTTGCTTCCTTGGTCCCTACCTCATATTTAGATAGGCCTCCGTAAACGTGGTCACCAAAGCCTGTTTGCACAACTCTTAGAAGTATGTGGCCATAAAGCTGAAGGCCCCTGGTGAGGATACCAGAACCATCAGTAGTAATTGTCCACATGCCATGGGAATGCACAGGGCCTTGGACAGGTGGGTAGTGTCCGGAGGTCATCAAACCATTGTCTCTATCTGCATTTAGAAAATAGTTTACAATGGCATTTCTACAGTTCTTGCTTCATGTGTAGTGAAGTTGTTCTTCACTTGACAGGAAACACTTATTTGTTTTTTAGGGTCAGAATAGCCCATGGAACTATCTTAATCCATTGATTGGAGAGAAAAGAAGTGTTAGTGGGAAAGGGTATATGAGAGAACTTGACAAGAAGAGAGCTTAAAGGGTCTCTTCTTGGATGTGTTCTGGTGCTGGAATATTTGTTATTTGGCCTACAGTAAAGTGGCCCTAGCTTCCAGCAGTCAATGGTGAAGGCTAGTGGGCCCATATTGTAGATGTCAAAATTCACTGGTGACATATGTTCGAGCAATAGGTTCATACAGAGCTGTGGTTAACGCATCAGCTTGCCAAATTGGATATCTAGGGAATTGAGTATCTAGAGGATTATGGGCAAGAAAGTGCCTGGTTGGCATTTCATTGTGATGTTGGAAAGTGTGCACCTCCTGATAGAATGCAATAGCCCTGACTGATAGAAGTTGTTCTGACCTGCATCTTTATAGTAGCAAGGATTCTTGATCATCACTCAAAAACCACCAGTTTACTTCAGTTGCTCGAAATTAACAAAATCTTCTTAAGCTATCAACAAGTTTGATTAGTAACGGAAGTTGGCCAGGGTTGAGTGAGGGAGGCTTTAATAACTTGCATTGGTGCACAAGCAATTCTTCACCAATGCTTTTACAAGGTGTTAATGTGTAGTTTGTTAACCTGCCATTCTATCGTTTGATTGTCAAGGATATCACTACTTTGCCCTGCCCGTGCATGATAAAATCATCCTTGAAGTGGTATAAATTGCCTGCACTAGAGGGTCATTTGTTTTTGTTAATGAGGACTTGGACTTAGTTTCCTAAAAGTTAGTGGTATCCTTGAGGCTGGCAGCACCCACTGTGGCCCATAGTTATAGATGTTTAGTACTGCAGCTTCAGGTAGTGACTTGGTGTTCCTCTTTGGTGGCTGATATTAAATTCATCAAATCTATCGAAAGAGTATACAGGGGAGAAAGGCACATGGAATAAGATTTGGAACACAACCCATCATTGTCTGGAATGATTAGTACCACTGATTATGCTTTATGTATGACAATGTGCTGTGGGTCTTGGTTCCATAGTCGTTGGTCCTTAATAGAGGATCTGTATGTAATAAAAATCCAGGAATCATGATAGCAAGGATGAGAACATACTCCTAAAGCAGTGGTGGGACATGAAGCTCTGGAACATTGATGGCAGCTGCCATCCAAGAGTACCTTCCTCTTGTTCAGGGACGTTTTACAAATAACCCTTCTGTGACTATCTGGAAATACAAGGATCTTTTGTTGGACTGGCTAGAAATATCTGCATGGCATAGTGCTGGATATACCTCCATGAAGTCCTGATGGGATTTTGATGGCAGCTGCCATGCAACATTATTCAGGGATGGAGGCAGTGATTGTGGTACCTTGTGAACAAAGGTGATAGCAGTCTAGTTGTAGTAGCCGGTGGAATTAGAATGTGGTTTACATGTAGAGTGTTACTCCACTTTTTACTACATTTGATGAGTGAAATCTGGTCAATGTCTGGGATGTAGCAGTGGTTTCATCTTGACAAACCATGCACAGGTGAAAATGCATGGACAAGAGTGTCTGGAGGCAGTGATTGTGTTACCTTGTGAACAAAGGTGATAGCAGTCTACTTGTAGGAGCCGGTGGAGTTAGAATGTGGTTTACACGTAGAGTGTTACTCCACCATTTTACTACATTTGATGAGTGAAATCTGGTCAATGTCTTGGATGTAGCAGTGGTTTCATCTTGACAAACCATGCACAGGTGAAAATGCACAGACAAGAGTGTCTGGAGGCAGTGATTGTGTCACCTTGTGAACAAAGAAAGTGACATTCTTGGACCGGATTTGTGGGGACTTACTGTAGTATGGAGATATAGAGGATGTGTTTGTAGGCACGGAAAGGTTGTTCTTTTTTCGCATATTGTGCATATGATACTAGGCTTAGGCCCTTGGTGACAAACTCTGTAGTGAAAAGATTGATGCTTGTGTGAAGGGCTTTCTAGAGCTTTCTAATTGTTTGTATCAAGGTAAGTCACACTACTGGAGTGAGCCACTCGTAGAGGTAGTGCCTATTCCCTTTGTTTTTGTCCAAACTGGGTGCAGGATCTATCGCCACAAGGCCACGGAAACAAAGTCTTATGAGTACATTCTATACTGAAACATTTGTAGTATTTTCAACTGTTTTTCTGTTGCAGGTGATTCAGACATTCCATTCTGCACTTTCCAAGAAGGAAGCAATCATTAACAAACGCAAAAGAGTAGGACCGCATGCAGATGAAGGGACTTCCTTGAAAAAGGAAGCAGCGCATGATGCAATCACTCGAGAAAAGAAGAAACGTAAAATACAATTGTCAAAAGCAAATGATAGTTGCATGTTACAGAGGTAAGTCAGTATCAATAAATCAGATGTCACACACCATGCAGTTTTCTAATTAGAATTAGTAGTTGTTGCCTTGGATATAATCTAACTTTCTCCTTCAATTGGCTATCTTTCAAGTGTAGGCCTGGAGTTCTTTTCTGCTCTTACATATATGTACTAGCAATAATTTAAAATCTCGGAGGAGTTAATCTTCACTTTGGATCTCATCAAAGCACATGCCGCTTGAGTGTCTGGGTCCATTGCGGCTCTGCACATGTGCAGCATGGATTGCAATGCAATGTAATGATACTCTCTTCTCAATGTTGTCCGCAAGGCCTAGGTTTAACGGTTACTTGACCTAGCAATTGTTCAATTCTGGGTAAGTGCAGTTCATCATCTGAAATGACCAATGGTGACGACATGAAGGCCGAGGAGTCGGAGACGAACAGTGAAGATCTAGATGAGGACAATGAATCCTTAGGGGATCCAGAGTGCTACATCTGCGATGATGGGGGTGATCTGCTTTGGTATGCTCTGTGAACCCCCACTTTTGTTCATCTGCATAATATGGAAGCATTACAAAGTTAATTCAGCATCATGTCAGTAGAGGTGGTGCTATGCTGGTTATGATTTTCCTGCTTGCGTCTGTTGAGTTTTGTTGGTTTGCTCTTATGGGCACTGTGTAGGTCGTCTCTTGGAACGCGTGTTTCGTGCACTGACGCTTGGATGCTACCTGGTCTCTTTAATTTTGTTTTGAGTCAGAGTGTTCTGTTTTCAGCCTAAGCTTTGGGCAGCTAGTGATGGTTCACCAAAATGCTTCTGACTTGATGATTACCTTCAGGTTTTATTGTACGAGTCTCTGTCTATGTCCATCAGTTGTGAATGGCTGTTGGTGTCATATGTAGTATCGGAGGGCAAGGAACAATGTTCCATAAGAGTCTGAGGGAGAACTGTTTGAGAGCTCCAGTAGTGCATTTTTTTTAACTGAGCCGGTGTCCTTTGCTTGAGATCGTATCCCAGATGCAAGCCAGATCGAATCTCATATGGTCTCCCCCGTGCACAGAAGAAACATGGTCTTAAATTCTAGACAAAGCACAGCTCTGGTTCTGTCACAGAGGCCCATGTCAGGGGATCTCACTGATATTAGCCACCTTGAGGAGGAGTATGGGAAGATTTTAAGGGAGATGAAGAGTGGTACTGAGGAAAAAGAGTTTTTGAAGGAGGAAAACAGTGATGAGTTGGGCGAGTCAGCTGTATGTCACATCTGTGATGATGGGGGGAGCCTACTCTTGTATGGTTCTCTCTTAATGATACTCACTCTGCAGCCTGGTTCCAGAGTCTTAAAAGGTTCTAATGTTTGATTGTGACCTATTGTTTGCCTAGGGATGAACCTCATGTTCCATCATGCTTCCCCAATTTCCTTCTTTTGGACAGACAGAAGTAGGTGTGCTGAATGAGGCATGTTCCAATGGTAATTGAAGTAAGCAAGGATAAGTCCTCAATGATTTTCTCCTATAACTGGGCATGTCTGGGGGCAATTACAGTTGCGACGGTCCCTGCATGCGCTCCTTTCATGCACATAAAGAGAATGACAATGGCCAAGATTCACATTGTCCAACTCTTGGCTACTCGAAGGCAGCAGTGGAGGTCCGTTGCCATCTTCTTTCTACAGTTCATACTCGCACCCTGAAGTGGGACAATTGCAAGTACAGAGAGACGGATATCTAGGTGTTTGTTAGCGGTAATTTTTGCCAGTACTGCATCGTTATGTATTGATGGAATCATTTATGCTCGCAGAAAATGGGCAAGTGGTTTTGTGGCAATTGTCAGCAAAAACAACACCAATGCTACATCTGTGGACAACTTGGGGCTTCTGATGAGGCTCTGAAAGATAGACGAGAGGTGAGCCTGGTTATTTTTACTCGAGTACTTGTTGATTTGACTATGTATACCAATAGGCATGGGTCCAAGCAATATGCAAGTGGCTATGGATGCTCTTTAGAGCAAGAATGTTGATTGTAACTTTCTAAAATTGCACTGGCTACAGGTCTTCGGATGTGATGTTGCTTTCTGTGGGCGCTTTTATCATCTAAAATGCTTGGCCAGAAAGCTGGCTCCAGTGTCTGAACAAACAGCACTAGCAGAGCGCATTAAACAAGGTGTAGACACGTTGTGCTGCCCATTGCATACATGCAAGAAATGTGGAAAGGCAGAGAACAAAGAAATTGAGAATATGCAGCTTGCCAAATGCAGGCGCTGCCCTGTTGCTTGGCATAAACAGTGCTTGCCAGAGTAAGTATTTGAGTTACGCCATGAGTTCGTCCTTGCATGTATATATTTAATATAATTACTGTTTCGAATTGTCGTAATATCCTGCTTAGTTACCTGTGGAACTCAGTAGTGCATTGTGAGGGAATTGATGAGCTTCCTTGTTTCTTTACTGTCCACCATGTCATTTTTCCTGTTTTCCCCTCCTGTTTGTTGTTGACTTCCAGATCTCAGCCTCACTGCTAAATATTAGATCAAGCTGACTTCATGGTTTTCCTAATGTCAATAGCAGTGTTGATTGAAAATATGAGACCATGATTCCCAGTTGTTGTGTTAGGGAATGTTATTGTTGGTGTTGTCTTAGGTAAAGCTTGGTGGGCAACACGTCAGAGAGAGGATAGCAGTTCTATTTGGGGTCATTCTGTTTTTGGAGAATTTTTTTGTATGGAAGTTGCATATCATTGCGAATTGTCGTTTCTAAGTTCTTTGGAGGTGTTGTTACATCAGAGGGATAAGGTTCAATGACTCTGATGGTCAGCCACAAAGAGCTTGGGTCCTTGGGGAGCGAGGACGACTTATCATTTATTGCGAGTAAGTGGATCCTACCCAGTGACTGCTAAGAATGTAATTCTATCTTTCATGGAGTTCTGCTAAAACACATGGTTTGCTTGCAGACACTGATGGGAAACAGATAGGAAATTATGTCAAGAGCTTTTGCTGTACAATTCATTCAAAGATCTTAAGACCAATATGCTCGACCTTTGTGGACTGGAACAGGAACCATGAAATTGATGAAGAGCTGTTAACACCTAAACGAGATCACTTGAAGTTTCCTCCGGCTAGACGGTCATCAGAAGAGGGGAAGCCGACCACAGGAGAAAGACAGGGTGACTCTGTGCTGAATCGAAGCAACTCATCCAAGAAAGTGGGACCCAAAATCATGCCTTTGCGCATTCTAAGGCATGCTGATGGTGCAAAGAAGAAAAGACCTGTAGTTTCTACTTGTGTTGCATCTCAAGCTGAAGCTGACAATTTGTCCCATGTCAAACAGAACAACCTCAGGTATGTCAGTAGATGCACAATTTTCTTAGATATTGAGAAGAGTCAGGTAGTGTCCCTTCAAAATATGGAACAAGCCCCTCTACCTGCAATCTCACTATGGCAGGGGCGAGATGTGATGAAATAGGTCATACTTTCTGAGTAACTGACAGCAATGAAATGTGCTGCAGAGTTCTTGAGATTGTTAGCAAATCTATGGAGTGTGTAACTCTTGATGTTGTCAAGAAGCAGCTGCACTTTCCCTCATGTTATGAGGAAAATCCCAACAAAAAGCTTATACATAACGGAGAACTTTCATCGATTCTATCAGTAAGCCTTTCTGTTACATGCTCCAGATACTTTACCGGACAGATGAGGAGGTATAGGATATTTCTGAAAAGCATACTGTTTAGTACTTTTGGATTGTCATTGCTAAAATAATCCAAAGTTCTTTCCTTGCAAAATGAGACCCTGTACCTGACAAGTTATCTGCAGTTTACAAAGTTGATGATGGTCAGTATGTTTGAGGCAGTAGAATTTATAGCAGCAAGATGCAGAACTGTTATGGACTACTGTATGGAGTGAGCTGTATGCTTTTTCACTTTGCTGTGTGGTGAATTTGACCATCAACCTTTACTTCGTGATGAGGTTATTACAAGCTTAATCATATGCAAGGTGTAGATCACTGTATGAGCATCTGTTTGTATCTGTTAGGTACTATAAGAGAGTCTAAAGCTTCTCTTGAGAGCTCACATTTTTCCATTTTTTGTTGGTACTGTTTTCCTAGGCTATAACCAAGGCCTTGGAGGGTTTGAAGAAAGGAGGCCTCCAAGAAGCGCAGAAGATTTGCCCAAAAACAGCTCTTGAGCAACTAACAAAAGCTGAGGTATTTTTACTCGTCCAATGTTAAGTCTGAATTAGAGGTCCAGCTTGTAGATTTGTTCTAAGCAAGGTTCTATTTACACTCTCTATCTCATGAACAAGATGCAATCGTAGTTGAATTGTTGTGACATGAGGTTGTTTGTTTCATGAAGTGCGCTCGTAGTGATGAAGTATTGGTCTCATTGATCTGCAGACATCGTTGAGGGTTTATCTTGCCCCTGCTTTGAATGGCAATCGATACACTTCTTTTGGGCGGCATTTCACCAAAGTTGACAAGCTAAGGGAGGTCCGTACCAGATATATATTGGTCCTTAGTCAACATGGATGGAGAGATGTTAGTGCAAGTTTAAGCATCATGATGGAGTGAATCTATTTTTGAGAGGTTTCCAGTCTCAGCTCACCTCTACCTATACCCGTGACATGTAGGGTGGCTGATTCATCCATACAGGTCTATTCATCCATCCCTTTCCCTGTAAACTGCTGTTTGGCCAGATCCCAGCGGCACATGCAATTGAGTTGAGAACACTGTAGACACCTGAAGTTCTATTACCTGAACCTCCATTTACCATGCATTAAGTTGGACTCCAAGGCACTCACCTTGCCTGGTGAGACCAAGTGGTGAAAGACCACAGATACTTTGTTTGAGATTCTTTATTACCAGTGCTGATTTTGCTCCCTGTTTGCTATTGTGGTCTACTCTGAATCTGATGAAAGTACCAGGTGTACCTCACAGTGGAGTTGGTGATGGTTTGTGTATGTGGTAATTTTCCTCATGTGTTTTTGCTAAATTTTTCACTGCTCACTGCACTGAAGTCGATGGTGTACACAGGTGGTGGATAGACTTCATCCATATGTTGATGATGGTGACATGGTAAGCAACAGTGAATATTGTATCGCTTGTTGTGCTTTCAATACAGTAAGATTAAGGGAGATGCTTTGTAGAGCAAAGATAAAACTGCCTCAGTGAAATACAATGTCATTGTCTGTTCGTCATTTCAACGGCCTGTTGAGGTGACTTTAGGAGTTTGGGGCTTCCTGTGTCTACTAATATGAGGTCTTACCCTTCTTTCCCCAAGGTTTGGGGACTTCAAAACTACTGACTGATCATTCCGTACACTGAAATGGTGGCCCTCAGGCTTTTCGGTTCTGGTGTCAGGTTTCCTCTTTGTTAGCTATAGCTCTGTTGGCCATGAGTCTAAACCATTATGTCAGCATTTGCATAACTTTATGTGTGCAGGTGGTGGATATGTGCTGCGGTTCGAATGACTTTTCCTTATTAATGCATGAGGCTCTTAACAGGACAGGGAAGGAGAAATGCCAGTTCAAAAATTTTGACATACACCCGCCAAAAGTAAGTAATTAAAATTGTGTTAGTCTTCTTCCTGTAGCAGAAGTTTTCTCTGTATAAGCTGTTCTTGACATGGAGACCTGACTCATTTATTGGGCTTAAAATCCTCCACCAACAATTTCTTTTGTTTGGATATATGCTCAGCACAAATTCAACTTTGAGCATAAGGATTGGTTTACTGTTACGAGTGATGACCTTCTTCGTGGGAGTCAGCTGGTGAGTTATCAATTTGCCTCTTCCCATTTATCGGATAGTCTTTCATCAGTCATAAGAGAAGCTGGTACTTCACAATGTGCTGTTGGATTGTTATTCCAAATAGAGGGCGCATCAACACCTTGATGTGCTGCTATGATAAGGGTTACCTTCTTTTGCAGTGTATTTGAGTAGGTGCACAGAATGATACCTTTAGTTGTAATGGAAGATACAAGTGACCATGTAACATGGCTGACTTGGGAATTCAAGTGGAACAGCCATCCTAGTCTAGTGCAATTGATAAGAGTATCTATGGCATAGAAGCATTGGCCTGCTTGCTGGTGGCACTGCCTATTCACAATCTCCACCTACAAGTTCTGCAGTGCAAACATGGTAGCCAGACAAAATACAAGGAGACCTGCCTTCAATCCCCATTTACTTTTCCCTCATACAACAATTACATAGGTGGTTCTAGCGCAAGGAGAGGCAATCTATCTGCCTCAACATAGATACTGTCCCCACCCTGCTGCTAGGAGGTAGTAGACACAAACTGTATCTGCTTAAGGACTTGCACTTGGTGTTGTGTGCAGGTGATAGGCCTGAACCCTCCTTTTGGAGTTGATGGATCGCTGGCTAATCGCTTCATCAGACACGCATTGAATTTCAGGCCAAAACTGGTGGTTTTGATTGTTCCTCCAGAAACAATGTCGTAAGTGTCTGAAACTTGTGGGCGTGTTATTGTGTTGCGAGTTCCATACTGATAGTCAAGTGGATTCAATCATCGTTGACATATGATTGACATATTGACATGTTGACTATCAATCAATATGTCGACTATTGCTCTCTGTCGAACACGTGCCGGCCTCTACGCCCGAGGCGACTTCATCCGGGCGTCCCCTGTTGGATATTCGGTGCCAAATTTCCGTCCGGGGGTTGAAATGTGACGGCCAGGTGCCGGCCTCTCCCCCCTCCCCGATTGCATCCGAACCACCCCGGATGGAAATTCGGCGCCGTTTTTCCATCTGGGGATGTTTTTATGCCGGCCAGTTTTCGGCCTGACCCCCCGACACGACTTCCTTTGGGGGGGCCCGGATGGAAATTCGGCGCCGAATCTCCATCCAAGGGATGTTCTCTGTCGCACATGCGCCAGCCTCTGCGCCCGAGGCGACTTCATCCGGGCTTCCCCTGTTGTATATTCGGTGCCGAATTTCCGTCCGGGGGTTGTAATGTGAGGGCCAGATGGCGGCCTTTCCCCCAGATATGTATGTGATGGAACTGAAGGTAACACCCAATGCTTCCCATTGGAATAAGTCTGAAATCTCATCTGCATCTTTTGCTGCTCAATGTGATAGCGTGAAATAAAACAAGCAACATAACACAGTCCACAACCCATGATCAAACTAGGTACCTCCTTGGTCTTGGTGTAGATGTATCCATGAACAATTTGGAAGGCAATTAATTCCTTCAGCATGGTGACTTCCTCAGATCAGTACCGTGTAAAATGGTGGTCTTCAATGGGTCTGTCATTTGGAAGAACTTTAGTCCGAGTTGCCACTGGCAACCAAATACGCATAATCTGATAATAGTGTGCCAAAGACAATCATAGTTGCTGTGGTTTCACAATCCAGACCCTTAAGCTATAAGAAGACTTCATCTGGGAATTGCCCGAAGTCTCTGGCTATGTGGTGGACTATCAGTGGGATTTTTTGGGGATTCTGCCAGAGGATCTGCGGGCTGTCTGTTGTCTGTTCCTTGCTAATAGGAGTCTCCCATTCAACTCCGTCGCAATTTACCTCAGGACCCTGTTTGGTGACTTGCAGGTTGAAGGAGTGGGGATATGTACTCATCTTGGAGGACCCTCTTCTACTCAAAGGCCCTGTAAGTTTCCTCCCCTTCTCTTTGAGGGGTGTTTGTTATTGGGTTCAAGAGTGGTAGTAAACAGGAAACAAAATGTTGTCTCTCACACTGCTGCTCCAGCCCTCAATCTGACACATATCATGTGGCTGCTATTGTTCTGCTAGCCACTTTGACTTAAGATAGCTCATTGTTTGCCTGTTTATGTTCACTGTAAACTGATTTTGATGTGTTGTGTTGTGAAGTCATTCTACTTACCAGGCTCCGTGGACGAAACAACCAATGAGGAGCTATCACAGAAGAACACCATCCCTCCACCCCTGTACATTTGGTGCCGAAGGGATTACGAAAGGAAGCTGGCTAGGGGCCTGCCACAAGACGCTAGGCTGCCGAATACAGTCCCAAGACAAAAGCCTGTTTTCGTGTTTGACGTGGATAAGTGGGTATCCGAGAATACGTTTCAATTGCCTTTACCACCCTTAGCAGCAAGGCCTTGTCATGGCGAGAATATGACTAACGTTACTCAGGTATTGAGTGTACCACCAATTTGGCCAGTGGCCAATGGATCCTACCCTCCTCCGCCACCACAGGACCTTTTTCCAGATGATTTATCTCCCCTTCTCCCTCCCGTTGTTGACTCTGACTTGCCATCCCCTTATGGTGGGACCGGTGGATGGCTTGACTTTTAAGAGCTGTCCAAGTGCTCTTCTTGGAATCTCTTTGTCTCTGGATGTAGGCTATGTATGATGGACTACTGGAGCATCAGTGTCTCCATATTATTGAGCCTAAGAGATGAAGAAGCCAGCCTTTCAGGCGAGAACACTCTTCCATCAAACCTTTCGAGGCTGAACTTGCATGGCAATAGGGCAGGATCTTGTCATCTACTATTGTGCGGCATACTACCTCTGCCGTCATTTTCCAGTGAAATGGTGCTGAAAGTCTTGATGCTATGGAGGAGAGTAGTGTCTTTGTAAAATCAGATTATCCCCCCATGCTAATCCAACTTACCAGCTCATGTGTTTACAACAACTTTTTATGTAGAAACTTGTCTCCAAAATTGGTTGCACTTCGAAATTTATTTTATTCACCAATTGTATGCTTCTTAAGTCTCTAGCATCCAAGTGGGTTGAAGATGCGATTGGGGAAAGGTTAATTTAAGCTGAGTATGAATAGATTCTGGGAAGACAGTTAGAGTTTCTACTTGTTTGATCCTGGGGATCCTCTTTTAAGCACCTTGAGTCACTTTCACTGAACTAGACATGAAGACACTGAGATTAGATCCCAATGGTGATACAATCTGCAATAAGTTCTGTCCTCACCAAGCCATGAACTTGGCCATACGACCCACTTGCATGACTTTGAGAGATATCTCGAGATCAATGCGATTTTTGGTGAGCTATTCAAGACATTCCAGACTATGCAAGCAACACAAATCCTTCCAAGACTGACAAAACAAATTGTTTGAAGTTTGAACATATGCCAAAGTATGTAGAGAGGCCATGTGGTACAAGCAAGTCACAAACAGGGTGTGTGTGTGAACTGCAAGAAAAAAGAAGAAATCTATTGAATCCACAAAGGCACCAAGGTCACTGAATTCTTCCATGTAGTAACTTTAATGATTCTCTGTGTTGCCTCTCTGCAATCTGAGTGTGAACCAAATATTCAAATGAGGCCTCAATATAAATGTAGCTAACATGAACTCACATGCACCAACAGCAACATGATATGAGAAATTCATTCAGACAACCAAGAGCCCACAATACTCCAAACCCATTTCTGCTTTGATTCATCACCTGAAAAAGATTCTTCACACCTCTAGTTTTAAGTAGGATTGGAGAAGATGCTGTTTTAGAAAGACTGACTCAATCATCTAGAATATATATTAAGAAAAACAAAACAAAACCAAAACCGATTAAATATTAGAGCACAAATTAAAATTTGTTTTCCCAAAATCCTCCGGTCTAGGCCACCTAAGGGAGGCTTGATCTTAGTCTCAACCTCCGAGACACGATCTCTACCACCGAGGCTCCTTCCTTCACATCACAGGGTGTACATATATGCCCTTCTCTCCTTCTCTCCGACATCTTCTCTTGATGCTCGAGTGAGTCAGGATCCACCTGGTCTCTCTCTTAGCTTACGTAGAGTGTTTCATTTGAGCAGCACCTAGTGGAGGTGGTGAGTTACTGGAGGAGGGCTAGAGAAATGAGGGGAACCTTGGGTGTGGGCATCGTGCTTGCAAGGCGCACCCTCCAAATTGCTTGTTCTTCAGCAGCTAGCACCTCATCTAGCGCCTTTTGAATCCACGTCACCAGCATCTTCACGCTCGTGCGCGATACTGGCTGTGGCTTGTGTCTCCAGCCCCGATTCCACTGTGACTCTAGTAGTGTCACCTGCATCTGTGAAGGCAAACTCCACAGAAAAAGAAATGTCAACATCTTCCATGCTTTAGATCTGCTCTTGTAGAGCTCATACACAATGTGCTCAACCCTTAACCTCAAGAATCTGATGCAGCTGCAAATGCTAGCACGACTTCAAAGCAACAAAAAGCAAAGCAAAACAGCAGCGAGATGTACATTTAAGAAGAGGAAATCCGACTGAAAATCCTACCAAACTTCTAGACATGAAGGCACAGCCATGCAAAAGTGCCTCCCAGCGCCACAATCTCGTCAAATCTGCCTCAAATCTGCACCTCCATCCTCATTGAAGTGCCCTCTTGAAAACGCTTTATGTAGTTAGTATCCCTAATGAAAACTACCCTAAACCCTACCTACATCCGGTCCCTCAACCGACGCATGCAGGGTATTGGAGTAGTAGTGTGAGGAAAAAAAGAAGACCAGACTGGTACGTTTTGCGCCAGGGTTTTAGAAGTCCATGTATCCTACCCCATCAGGGTATTGGTTTTGCCCTTATAGGTACCCGCCTGGTATGATCCTTTATACCATTACCCTTACCCTAATTGATACCCGCCCAAGACCTATATACCGGTCCAACACTGGAATAAACGAACATAAGAAAACGACAGGCACTGAACAAGTGACACACGGAAACGATGCTGAATAGATCAAGATCAGGGATTGTGAATGTAGAAATGGTACTCTAGTGAAAGTAGAAAAAGATTAGGGAGCTGCAATTAGCACTTGAGAAACTCAACTACCAACTTCATTTTGGAAATTTTGGATGCCCCACTTCCGAATCCAACATTTCACAGATCTTTCGGTGTTGGGAAAACAGCTTTTGATCTTAGTCCAAACTAGGAAGTGGTCGGAGGTACTAATATCAGTTTTGTCAATCAACACATTGGCCCTATGGGGAAACAACCTCTTGTCCACGATGATATAATCCACAACGGATCGTTAGGATGCCAGCTGGTGCCAAGTTTTTCTTTCTCAGCAAGATAGAAGGCAACGTCGACAAGTTCTGGCTAAACCCTAATATATTTTAGCCAAAATGTCATTTTTTTGTAGCCAAATAAATATATTGTTAATAGTTAAATTATTGAAGGGGACAAAAAGAGTTAAATCCCAAAGGGTGCCATATGCCCCTCAACAGTCAACCATGACCAAGAAGAAAAATGAAGCTTGGGAACAATTGCATGGCGGCTCTTGTTGGTCAGGGCTACTCAGAAATTAGATAGCTGGAAGAAAATATGGGTGCAAAATCTACAACCCTAGCAAGCCTTTCTCAATCTTTCTCGATCTGGGGACATTATGCTTACTTTTTTTGTGAGACTGTCAAGGAATGGATCTGTGGGGGTCAGACAGGGGTCAGGTAAAAAACTTGAAGACATTTTGTCCTCCATGAGTCGAGTAGGGGAGAGTGTTGCCATAGCAGGTGTGGTCATCGCATTGGCTCCGAAGTATAGAGTTCAAATGCCAGTGCTTACGGCTGTAGCTCACAATCTTGACAATGAACTACAATTATAAGATTTTGATGCACATGAGTTAGAGCAACTTTTTAAATGGTTTCTTGAGATAATTTTTTTTCTTCAATCTGGCAGGTATGCTCTGCAAAGAATGTACTCATAAGACGTGGTTTACCGTAGCCTTTGACCCCGCGCCAAGACATCCTTGCGACATTCCTTGTCGCAGCTTTGGTATTCACAATAACTTCATTTTTGTATAGGGATTCGAACCCTTATAGCTATCCATTATAGCATACAAAATTATGGCCGAAAGGCCTTTAAGATTAACCATAAAGGTTAAATAAATTGGAGTTTTGGAATGTAATATGATAAACAATTTGATTGAATGGATTTTGAATTTATTGAAATGATGAAATCTGAGGTTGAAAACATGACATAATATAGTATTATACATTATATTATATTTTAGGTATTTAATACATATTATATTAAATATATATCCATTTTTAAATTATTATTTATTAAATAAATTCGTTAATCTAAATAGTATATTTGAAATATTTGAAGTTTTTGAGTTGTAATATGATAGATAACTTGATTGATTATATTTAAATTGGAATGATGAATCTGACATTGAAAGCATGATATAAATTGATAATATATTTATTCTTATAATACATAATATACATCAATAAATAAATATATTTTAATTTTAGTTCTCTTAAATAAATATTTAGTATGTTCATTTATAGAAATGATATAAAATATTAAGATTTTAAATTTGAAATGTGAAAATGTAATGATAAGATATAAAATGATATGAATAAATAATTATGTAGTAAGTAAAAATAACACATGATTGTAACTGATAATGATTGATTTATGATAATGGATGAAATGATAATTGACTGGTTGATGGATAGAATGATAGTTTATTTATGTATTGACGTCTTTAGGTTATAGCTAGATTTTAAAATACATCCTATTTATTATTAAATTTATTTACTTAATATAATATAATATATATTCGTTTATATATATATATATATTTATACTATGTTTATATATATATGTATATATATATAATTCTGATTATAGTTAAATATTTATAATCTCTAAGCTGTATATACTATATTGATATCATGCTTGAATATCATATATACTATAGATTATGATATAACATTCAAGTGGCACAATCATAGTGTAATGAATTTTGATGATTTCATGGAAATATAAGATAATGTTTTTGATAGTTATCTGATAGTGTGTCCGATATGTTAGAAGAAGAGAAAACAAAACGAAACGAAAGAGAAAGAATGAAGAGAAATGAAGAAGGGACAGTTCTATTCTGCTGAGCAACTCACACAGAAATACAAGGAACAGAGATAAAAAGAAAACGTAAACAAAGACAGAAAGTGAAAGAAAAAACAAATGAAGGCTATTCAGAAGAATTAGGAGACAATTCTATTTTGCCACAAAACCGAAAGAACAAAGAAACATAAAACAACAACATAAGCAAAGAAGAAAGACAAACGATGAGAAATAAAGAATGGATGAAAAGTTCTATTTTGCTGTACAACTCACACAGAAATACAAAGAATAGAGATCAGAAAGAAACATAAACAAAGAAC
Source organism: Takakia lepidozioides (assembly GCA_030704615.1). NCBI lineage: Eukaryota > Viridiplantae > Streptophyta > Takakiopsida > Takakiales > Takakiaceae > Takakia > Takakia lepidozioides. The sequence continues at coordinate 69,133,941 of CM060732.1, read as the reverse complement.
AGAAAGCAAAGGAGAAAAACAAATGAAGGCTATCAGATTCGAATTAGGGGACAGCATTTGTACAGAACCGAAAAAACAAAGCAACATAAACAAACAACAAAAGCAAGGAAGAAACACAAACAAAGAGGAAAGAAAACAAAACGAAAGAGAGAGAACGAATAGAAAGTTCTAATCCGCTGAACAACTCACACATAAATACAAAGAAAAGAGATTAGAAAGAAACATAAACAAAGAACATAAAATGAAAGAAAAAAACAAATGAAGGCTATTGAGAAGAACTAAGAGACAGTTCTAAGGAACAAATAAACATAAACAAACAACAAAAGCAAAGAAGAAACACAAATAAAAGCAAAGGAGCAGAACAGTTCTATTCTATACAAAAAGTTTGCTTGCAGAAAAAAGTGAAGGAAATGATCCTCGTTCTGCATACTTATAGAGGTTTCAAAGAAACATAAACAGAGAACCAAAACTGAAGAACAAAGACAAATGAAACTACTGAGAAGAACTAAAAAACATTGCCAAATAACCGAAAGAACATAGAAACATAAACAAGCAATAGAAACAAAGAAGAAACAGAGAAACAAAAGTAAAAGAGCAAAACTAAGAGACAGTTCCATTGTCTGCAAACAACCTGGGGCAGAAATAGAAAAAAACGATCCTCGTTTTCTATACTTATAGGGAAAAAAATGAGGTAAAAAAAGAATGAATGAAAAATAAAATAATTGGATGAAGACAGAATGAAAAGTTGCTATTTATTAACCTTATCCCACACACTTTTTGAATAGGTACTAACTCATGAAAGTTTATTTAAAAATAGATGTCGGTGCATTACAAATAGCTGTATGAACGTTTATCGAAGACAAAATCTTGTTTTAATTGTAATAAATGGTGTCACCTACAAATTTTGTCGGTACATACCAATAAATAGTACATGTGTTTCTTAAATGTAATGATCAAAGTTTATATATATATATATATATATATATATATATATATTTCCCTAAGGACTCCTTAGGGCCGCCCTAAAGAGTCCTAAGAGCAATCAAATTCAGCAATTATAAATAATAAAATACATCTTTCCATTTTCCCTCTTCTTAGGAGGCTAATATAAATAATGATTTATATCATTTTATTTTCCCACTCTTAGGACTCCTTAGGGGCACCCTAAGGATAATATAGATAATAATTTATATGTTTCTATTTTCCTCCTCTTATAACCCCTTAGGTTGCCGAAACGGATCTTAAGGGCAATTATTTATGTCTTTCCATTTTTCTCCTCTTAGGACTCCTTAGGACTGTCCTAAGAAGTTATAAGGGTAATTATAAATAATAACCTATATGTTTTTATTTTCCCCCCTCTTAGGACTCCTAGGGGTGGCCTAAAGTAGTCCTAAGGACAATTATAAATAATAATTTATATATTTTTATTTTCCTCCTCTTAGAGCCCTAAGGAGACGTAAGGACAATTATAGATAATAATTTACATCTTTCAATTTTCCCCTTCTTAGTTCTCCTTAGGGCGGCCCTAAGGAGTCCTAAGGGCAATTATAGATAATAATTTATATGTTTCTATTTTCCCCCTCTTATAACCCTTTAGGTTACCTAAACGGGTCTTAAGGAAAATGTCTTTCCATTTTTCTCATCTTGGGACTCCTTAGGACTGTCCTGTGAAGCCCTAAGGGTAATTAGAAATAATAATTCATACATTTTTATTTTCCCTTCTCTTAGGACTCCTTAGGGCAGTCCTAAGGAGTCCTATAAATAATAGTTTATATATTTCTGTTTTCCCTTCTTAGGACTCCTTAGGGCAGTCCTAAGGAGTCCTAAGGGCAATTATAGATAATAATTATATGTTTCCATTTTCCCCCTTTTGTAACTCCTTAGGTTGCCTAAATGGGTCTTAAGGGACTAAAAATAAATTGGGGTCATAGCCACTCCACTATTGATTTGGAAATGGTGGGTCTTGGGGCAAGCAAAATTGGATAAAGCTAGGTTTTGATTTGGTCAAACCAATTTCTTTCTCACTTTTTCTTTGGGACCTGATATTTGAGCCAACGCTATAATCTCACAATTTCCAGGGTGGACTTGGCTCCTTTTTTGGTATGTCATGCATGAATGAGCTGGGCCCATTGCTATAAGGCTGGAATCTCTGGATGATTTTCGGTAGGTTTCTAGGGGCAATTTACTGCAGCTGGGTACCCAAAATTGGTAAAAAGTCAAAAAAGGGCTTGGGAACTTAAGGGTTAAGTCTAGAAGTGGTCTGGCATCCTACTATCTTTCCTCAGTTTGGGCTTTTTCACCGGTCCATTGCTCTAGGTCTCCTTTTGACCTATTATTCAAGGTCGAAAGCTGAAGTTCTTTGGGACAGTTCATTTAACCGTCTGCCATTAGAAATTCAGCTCATCCTCACCAAAAGGCCCAATGGTATCATCCTATTGAAGACCTTTGCCCCCGGGCATTGGAGTCACCCAATAAGACCACCTCACCTTTGACAAGGAACTTAGCCCAGTTCAGCCGGCAATTTGAGTGAGAGTAGGGGTCTGTGTTCAATCACCACTTCTGCTTTCCATTTGACACTTGTAAGCAACTGTAGGATGATGGTGGCCATGCGCGAGATTTCAGTGCGCTTTCATGCTTTGGGTTTGCGAAGATTGGTGCCATCTAGGGTGTTCAGCTCCGAGGATGTACCATCCGAGTCTGTGGACAAGAGGGTTGAGGACATTTCTGCTGATCTCTCAGAGATGAAGATTCAATACATTCAATTGAAGAAGGAGAAATAGAGTGCTGCTCAGGTCTCTGAGATGAAGATTCGATTGATTCAATTGGAGAAGTCTCAATTGAGGTTGGAGCAGAGGATGGTTGAGGACCCTGCTGCTGAGGTCTCAGAGATGAATATAAAGATTCAATTGATTCAATTGGAGAAAGCTCGATTGAGGAGGTTGGAGAGGACGGCGGCTCTCGCGGATAAGCTGCTGCTGTTTTACTCTGAGGTCTTGGCGAGCTACGGTTTGGGTGAGTGCGCCTCAACAAGTGAGGGAAAACCTCAGTGAAACGGGAGGTGAGGCCCGAGGGAACTGACTCCAGTAGGGGGGGAGGGGTGTAATTCCCATAGTAGGTACTTTGCACACATATACGAGACCAGCAAGCTCCTGCCATCACATCAAGCCGTTGCCTCCCTTTGGGTCCCGGTACTTGCTGCACAATGCAATGATAATGGATTGCATGTACATTGTACAGCCCCAGCAAAAAGCCAGCAGCCTTTCAACTGCTCTGGTCCATGTATACTGCCTGGTAGTGGAGTGATTTGTCCATTGGTGGGTCTAATGCTGGTAGCCATCGTCAACCATGTGCACGGTGATGTTCAGCCCCCAAGCACTAATGTGAACATTACTGTCGTAAACAAGATCCCGCCTGACCCATCAATCATCACATTCCTAGCCCGGACCGCGTTTGACATCTTCTTAGTCTTGGCTATTTATTTGCTGGCTTAGGTAGGACCTGAGTAGTCGGTTGGTATGAAAAGATTCCCTTCTCTTTTTAGGTCTAATGTAGCAAGGCACTATGTTCTTGCCTCCCCCCCACCTCTCCTCTTCTTCATTTCTCTTAGATTTTTGTGTTCTTAGTATAGAATTTGCTGTTGCTCAGCTACTGAGTTCCTAGTTGAAGCTCGGCTACTGCTCATCTACTGCCACTGGTGTTAAGCACTTGTGGCCTTAAGTGGCTGTTATTTTGTCGGCCTATTAATTTTACAGGGCTTCTCGTCATTTCTTTTTTCAAACTGGTTTGGATAAGAGAATGCTCCTGGCTTATAATCTGGAAGAGGAAGTGTGGCGCACAGCTCCGGTGCAATAGCCCCTCAGTCGAAGGGATAGCCCCCTCGTCTAGTGCTCTGGACGCCTCCCGCTGTTGGGGAGAGGCACTGATGAAGCATTCTCATTTTGGAGCGTAATTAAGTTTGCAGCTGAGGAGCAGATTCTTCCTTGGACCGAACTAAGGGATTCTCCTACTCTGCCAGGGTGGTGGATGGGGAAAGGACATATAGATCTCATTGGTCGCTGTTTTCCCTGCCATTTTAGCTTGGGTGTCTCAGTCTAATGCCAACATCCTTGGTTATTTTGGGAAGGCTGTGGAGGTATGAGGTGGTCCGGGGGCTGCACATGTGTCGGACCGCTCAGTCGTAACAACAGTTTGGGTTTGTATCATGTTGGTGAGTAAATACTTTGTAGATATCAGCAGCACCTATGCTGATCTTTGTTTGATCTGCTATCACCATTTCATCTTGTCTTTGAAAAGAATTCTCATCAGGAGACATTTGTGAATGATAACCAATGGCTGGTCTTTGCTTTGACCTCGTGGGAGGACTATGACTTGTAATTGAACTGTTTGAAATTTTGGAGTACATTCCCAATGCACAGTCAGATGTCTCCACCCCATAGCAATTCTACTATAGTGTGAAGCTTGGACAGTCCTTCGGACTCCAATGTATTAATAATGAAATCATGTATCACGAATACTGAAAGCTGATTACGTTCTAAGGTTTAGCATGTTTGGAGTTGCCATCCCACACAGTATAAGTATAACTCCAAGTAGGCCTGTTACTTGGTCCCAGCTTTTCAAAGGCATGGTCCTTCAGAACTTCAATCCTAATCCCTCTGCAGTAGAAAAATTGAGGGACACAAAAACCTTTGCATTTAGAGTGTATATGCACATCCCAATTACATTAGCAATCTCTCCGAGGCCCCATGTCCATTTGAGATCCCAGGATCATTGATGGCCACCACCAGCCATTTGCTAATGTCAGCTTCTAGATTCCACAGGTCAATGCACTCTTCTCAGAATCAAGCAACTCTGGAAGATTGATTAGGGTATCCCCTAGGCCCACCCAAGTCATCCACAGACATGAGAGCTCAACATACAATGGGTAGTAGTGGGTGAGGGTGCAACCTTGAGCTACACCTTGGTCAAGTTAAAAAAAAATTTGATTTCTGCCTTTTGAAGATAACACAACTTTTAGTGTTCACATCCAGCTTGAGAACCAGCCTCCACATCTGTAGACAAAGGTGGTTTTTCTTCTCTTTTTCCTTCCCAGGATGGTCTGGCTTTTAAGGTAAAGGATATAGTCAAACACATCTCCGTACACCCCAACCTGACCTTCATGGAAAGCCCTTCTAGACTCCAAATCAACCTCAAGACAGGTGCTTATTATCCTACAAAGCAGCTTGCCAACTGCACCATTGATATTACAAATTTCTTCATTGTCAGATCATCCGCCATTGCTATCCTCAGACTGCTTATGGCCCAGTTTTGGTGCAAATACCACTGTTAAAGGGACTCACCCCAACTTCTGTCAAACTCATGAGGCCTTTAGACCGATTCCATAACCACCAGTTCAAATGCACCATCATATGCACACTTGCTTTGCAACACATCCCCCTACTATCTAATCGGAAGAATCTCATTACAACTTCCCAATAATCATAACAATAATGATGGTTACAAATGTAGGAATGAGCCACACATGAATGAACTCTTAGTTGGGGCAACTTGCATTTGTGTGCTCGGGTGAGCACAAGTGGAACTCCTTTTGTCATACTCTCCAAGCACCCTATACCTTCTTCTACAAATACATATTTAGTATTTCTAGTTCATGTGAGCTGTGAATAGGGTAATGTCGCTAGGATGGCAACAACACTTTGGCTCCACAAATCGGGTTTCTTTTTTGCCCAAATGGACCAAATCCAAAGGCCTCCCACTATTTCCAGTTCCTACATATGAACACATTGCTACAACAATGCAAACTAATTAAAATAGTAGAATGATACCACTTCATGAAGGAAAGAGATGCTCAGTCACAAAAGAAAACAAAAAAAGCAATCATATCCACAAATAGTTGTAAGTGTACCTAATTTTTTGTCTAATTACCTTCAATAGTAGGACCAAATTCCAGCATTCATGTATGCGGACTGTAGTCAATGATGCACACCCACATTGAACCAGTTTAGGCTAAGTTCATGCCCCAATGGGTTACACTGCATTAGGGGAAGGAAGGAGAGGTACAGGATAACAATGTAAACCCTCAATAGTAGGACTAAATTCCAGCATTGGACTGTAGTCAGTGATGCACATCCACATTGAACCAGTTTAGGCTAAGTTCATGCCCCAATGGCTTACACTGCACTAGGGGAAGGAGGAGAGGTACATGCTAACAATGTAAACCCTCCCAAATATTACTTGGAGAAGTGACACACCCACAACCTCAAAGTTGGAGGGCTCAAAAAACATGTATACAAACTCATCTACTTATATTTGACTGGATGCCTCAGGAGAGCTCACTGGGCCATATAGGGAGTGAAAGACCCTGCTGAGCACACGCTACGAAAAATCCTCTGTGAAATGCCGTCGAATTCTACCTCAACGGTTGGCCTTTGCAACACGCTCAATCTCGTCCTTCTTCTTGATAGCATAGCTGAGAACCCCCCATCCAAACCCATTTTTTCTGTCAGCCAGGGTTTATTGAATGTTTGTCTACAAGAACTCTTGATCACTGATATGGAGAGATTCTGCAAATAAACCAAGATTCTGCCAACAAAGTTTTCAGTAGTGCAAAAGATTTCCAATCACTATAAACCTTCAGACCTTAGAAATTTTTTGTTCGAAATTTTATTACTCTTAAATGCCACATGCAGCTCTGCAAATATGAAGACAATGCTGGCTGAAGACACCCACCTATTTGATGAACCCTTGGCAGCATTGATCAGTTCATCTGCCAAGCATTCAGCAATAGTCTTGATGTTTCTGAATGCACTCTCCCGTGCTCCTGTTGTCAGCAAGTAGATGGCCTGATTCACCCGCCTCAAAGGTGAAATATCCACAGCCTGCCTTCTGATGACCCCGGCAGATCCAATACGTGTTGCATCTTCACGAGGACCACTGCAATCCACATGAAACATATGACATCATCTACATACTGTTGCGAGTTCAGGGCTCCACACTTTTCTGGCTGTTTCGAAAAAAGTGCAGATTGAGAAGTAGGCAATCCCAAAAGCAAGACACAAGCATCCATTTCCACAATGATCCCTGCCCATAGTCAGTCAGGGCACTTCAAACAGGATGATTTGGCACATGTGCACTTTAAAGGGCAACAATTACATACATGGGAGCCTCACTTTGCAGGAACAACTAAAGTTTGGGTGAAAGGCATTTGCCGGCTGCCCTTTGCTGCCCCTGCCCCCTTTTCAATTTTCCCTCTTCCTCTCTCATCATAACACTTTTGGTACTCTCCTTCCTTTCCAGTATTCATTGGTAACTCAAAAATTTCCGGCGTTGCAGCTGCAGAAGTCTCAATTCATGTCCATTGGAAGAGAATGCGCATCTTACATGGAACTAATGCTGTTGCAACACACTCAAATCCAAGAGAGATTGTGCAGACTAACACATTTCATAGTTCCAGTCCTTGATGATGTAGCCAAAAAATTGCACAACTCTCTTAGCACAAGCTTGTCAGCAATGAAACCAGCACGACTAGATCGGGTAGGTAGTGAGAATGAAGTACCTGTTAATAATGGCGTCAACAATGACTTGGATAGGATTCTGGTCAGTCAGAAGGTGTATGATTTCCATGGAGTGCTTCACAATGCGCACAGCCATCAACTTCTTTCCATTGTTGCGGCCGTGCATCATGAGAGAGTTTGTCAATCTGTACAGGCAGAAACACCAGAATTCACATAAACCACATAAACCCTCAATCGGAAGCAACCACTCCAATAATCTCCTTAGCTGCCCGCAATGCATTCCTCAGATTTTACAGTATTCTCGGCAAACACAATCTCGTAACAACAAATAGGAGGAGATAGAAAAAAAGAGTAGAAGGGACCACCTCTCGACAATAGGGCACTGCGCTTTCCTGAAGCGCTTAACCGAGTACCGACCGGCAGTGTGGGGTACGAACGTAGCATGCTTGTCGACTGAGACGGCGATGTAATCCGCCAGAGAGATGTCATTGATCTGCGACCAGAGGGACCCAGGCAGAGAGCACCAAACGTATGATTCATGGTAGCAAAACCCTCAATAGATTCAAGAACCACATTCAAGCAAATAAGCAAATACAAAAATCCGACGGCATGCGAAAGAAGAAGCAGCGCGCACCTCAATATCATCGAAGGACCAGCGTCCAAAGAGCTTCACCTCGGGCTGTGCAACCGCCATGACTCCACTCTGCGGCGCAGCACCACAGCGATGGAGTGCGCGTTGCAAGAGACGTCTGCTCTTCTTCCTCCGTCTCCTTCACCCTCCGCCCCAAACCCTAACTTTCTCAAGCATAGGGTTTACTACAGAAAAATACTAAAAATACTAATTTACATTATTTATTATATATCATACATACATATATATATATTTTAGAGAAAGGGGACAGAGGCCCTTTCAATCAAATTAAAAGTATAAAGGTTCACATTTATACATTTATACATTTATATTTATATTTACTCTACAAACATTTCTTGAGCATTAAAAGTTTTTGGATACAGGCATTGCATGGAGAGTGTATGGTGCTGTCCTAAATTCATTGTGGGCCGTGCAGAAAAGATTCCAGATGTGCACTGTTCAAAGCGCCAGCGCCTCTGCTATATCATGTTCAGTTCCTTTAGAACACTAATACGATGATACGTTTGGTTCATTGCTCGATTGGACTTGAGGTCCATCTGCACAGCCATGCTTGAAAATGAGTTGACTACCTTAGTTTATTGTTCAAAGAGCTGCAGGTTTGAAGAAAGGAAGCAAGTAAGATGCATACCCACTCCAAATTAATTTCCTCTCGATTGTGGTCAATGGCTCTCTGTAATTACAAGCTCCAACTTATTAATTAAGGGATCCCTAATCACCTGGGAAATTGCAGGTGCAGATTCCTTAAGGAGGTGATAATTTCGGTTCAAGGGGAGTTCAAGGGATCTTCCCACATATTCTAGACCTTCATAGACAACAAGAGAGACAAGAGCACACTTTGACATCTAACTTCCAACAGGTTACTTACTTCTAGATCGACCCAGAAAGCACTTTATCATATAATCTAATCCAAATTTTGTTCAAAGCAAGGATGAATCAGCCTCTTCAGCCGAGCCTAATGTGGGAAGGATCTCCTTGAGTTCCACTTGTTCATCATGGGCTGAAAATCTCCTGAAAACAAATTCTGAATACACTTCTCCTAAAGCTTTCCTCAATCTTTTTCATAGGCTATGCCACTGAAAAGTTGGGTGTGCTAGAGGTCTAAGATGTCTCTAGTAGTTGGATCACAAGTTATTGCTGGATAACTCGGGCTTCTTGTTTCCATCGTGCTACTATCTGAACCTTTGGCATCCTTTTCTGGGTTGCAAACCTTTAATTATTTATGACGTTTCTCAGGTTTGCTGATCAATGCCTTACTTGAAAAGGTTCTTTCATTTTCTACACATGTATTGAAAAGCAAAGAGCTAGAGATACATAATTCATGATATAGAAAGGTAAATCCCTGCAGTGCAGGCCGGCTTAGTGGAAACATGAGTATCAAACTCTGGGGGGACTTTGGAGATGCCAAAGTCAGCCATTTAACTATCAGATTGTCATCTGGGTTTTCACATCCCTATGTCCTGCATTGCGCCCTGCAACAGAGTACAATGTTAATTACTAGCCTTCACCACATTGACATGTGGTCTTCTTCCCCCTGCTTTTAGGAGCTTGAAAAACAAAGCATGTCCGTACTCCTGATCCACCCATTGTTGTGTTCTTTTCCAGTCAATATAGCTGTAGCAAGATCGCATCTCAGCATGAGAAGGCAACTGAGACAGCAGGAGTATACCGCAAAAGAGTGAAGATCTCCAAACCTTGGGCCACTACGACCATTGCTATTTCCAGCCACTTGTACCAATCTAAGTATTTGCCAGAATCTTTCCTGTTGAAAGAAATGAAAGAAACGTTCGAAATGAAATGGTACTTTCCAACGTCCGCGGAAAGTTCAAAGCAACTACTACTCAAGGGATTGTCTAAGGGTCAAGGCCTCGTGCAGGTAAGCTGCCAAGCATTTTTTATCCTCATAATGGAAGACTTCAGTGAGAGATTGAGTTCACGGAATAGACAGATGAATCTCCCACGGATCTCTGCATAAATTTATAGAACCCGGCTATAAAAGAAGAAGTGTTCTTCAGTTTCAATTTCCTGGTTGCGCCCGGTGCAAGCTGGGCATAGGCGGTCCTCCCGTTTCAGGATTACCCATCTACCAGTCTCTATTCGTAGATTGTGGGAGCCCACCCAGAACCGCCAGAAAGAAACTTCATGAGACAGCCTGACAGCCTTGGGGCCATGAAAGAAAATGAGAAAAAGAAGAAATTAATTTTATAACATTTGAACTGGGGACCACAAAGAACCACAAGGAACCACAAGGGCCCATGGGACAGGATAGAACAAAGATGACCATGACCATTTCAGGAGGCTCAAACAAAGCCTTATCCTTCGACGAGTTCATGACAAAGACCTGATGTCTTGCACATCATGGGACCAGACCCAATCTGCAAAGATATGAGAAATGTATTCAGACCACAACCAAGAGCCCATGTGGCTCATATAACCTGCGAGGCTCCATGATACACTAAACCCAAATGTTTCTACTTTGATTCATCACCTGAAATAAGATTGTTCACACCTCTAGTTTTAAGGAGGATCCTGGACACTATTTTGGACATAATAGGTAGAAGACTGGCTCAATGATCTAGAATATTGGATGGCATATTCAAGTTGATAACTGGATAATCTGGAATCAACCCAACAAAATAGTTCAACTTACGAAATTGATCAATCATATTCAATATTACAGCACAAATATATTTTCATACAGACGATCTCTACCACCGAGGCTCCTCTCACACCGAGGCTCCTTCCATTACAGCACACTATTTCCCAGAGATCATGTTACACACACGATCTCTACCACCGAGGCTCCTTCCTCACAGCACACTATATATATACATGCCTCTCCTCCCTTTCTCTCCCACATCTCTCTTGCAGGCGCTAGCCTCCGCCATCCGTCTGGCTCCTCTCCTCTCTCTCTCTCTCTCGGCAGCTTTTCTGCAATCTCTTGAGCAGTAGTTGCTTTTGGGCTGCTCTGGCTCCTCCTGCCAAAGAAAATGTAACAACCTCCACGTACAATCTGCATTGACCTCAACCGTGTGTGCATTGAGCTTACGGTTGCACAAGTATGCGGTGCAAACTATCTGCAATCCTGAAATACTCACCCTAAGATTATCCTCTAAATTGTCCACATGCACATATATTTCAAGAGAGTATCTTCCAATTTAACTCGAATGTTTCTAGATAGATGTACACGACAGATCTATTGGCTACTGATTTTTCTTGCTGCCTTCGGAAATGGCCGTCCACTGACCAATATGTATGCACATATTAGTGGAGTCTAGGAGTGGGGTTTATGATCTATGAGCACATATATGGGAGTTTTAAAGCAAAAGTCATAGGTGGTCTAAGCTGTACAAAATTGTGGTGTCCATTTTGCCAAGGAAGATCTGGTCCACTAGAAGACTCCTAGAAGAGAGTGATTATTAGGTTACTGGTTGGATTTCCCCTGGGGAAAAGAAAACCCCGGGAAAAGAACTTATAAATGATGGAATCATCTCAGATCCTGGAGACAGCTACTTAAAGATTTCTTTGACCAAAACATTATTGAGACAAGAGTTAAGAGTTAAGAATCTCAGCAAGAGATGAACATCAATGGGTGTATGTACACTTGTGGCAGAAGGGCAGTACAAATGTAGGTCATCTAAGTTCCATGATCTGCTCTAATTATGTACAAACGAGCTTTCTAGTTCCAATCACTTGCTGGAACTTTGCTGATAAGGCTGATAACAGTCTCTGCATAAGGGAGGGCAGGGATTGCTCCTCTTTCTGTTGTGGTGATTGCTCCACACGTATTCGCAAACTTCAAGGCCTCCCGCAACCCAGCTTCGTCGTAAAGTAGTGTCTCGTCCTCAACGAGCTTGCTCAGAAGCCCCGCAACAAACGCATCTCCTGCTCCAGTAGTGTCCACAGTGTCCACCTTCAGGCTCCTCACTCTCCCTTTGAAAGTCGAGGTGTAATACCGGCAGCCTTGGGCACCATAGGTCACCAACAACAATTTCAAGTTCGAGTGCCAGAGACTCAAGCAAACGTCATCACTGTTGGGATCCCCTCCTGTGAGAAATTCGACCTCTTCATCGCTCACTTTGATGATGTCCGCCTCCTCCCAGATACTCTGAATGCCCTGGCGTGCAGCATCTGGTGATGGCCACAGAGGCAAACGCAGATTGGGATCATATGACAACCACGCGCCCGCTTCCTTGGCAAGCCTAATGGCTTCCAGATGTGTGGACCGCGTAGGTTCCGCAATCAGGCTGATCGATCCATAGTGAAAGACCTTGGCCTGATGAATGAGATCCGCATCGAGCTCAGTGGGCACCATCAGCATGTCTGCGCTCGGATTTCGGTAGAACATGAATTCACGCTCCCCATCAGTGCGCAGTGTTACAAACGCCAAGGCTGTGCGAGCCGCAGGATCAAATCGAACGCCCTGAACATCCACCTTGTTAGTCTTCAGGACGTTGACCAGCATGTGACCGAATTCGTCATCCCCCACCTTCCCTATGAAGGATGCACTGCCCCCAAGCTTGCACACCCCCACAGAAACGTTGGCAGGCGCCCCTCCAGGCGCTTTCTTGAATGCAGGAGCATCAGCAAGTGCGAACCCAGCCACTGTGGGAACAAAATCCACCAAGAGCTCTCCGAAGCACACCACCATCTTTCCTTGGCTGTCCATCCCGCCCGCTGCTGCCATCGTTAATCACTCTCCCCTTCAAGCGTTTCTCTCGCTCTGGCCGATGAAGCACGCAGATGAATTAGGAGCCCAGCTCCTCAGTGGGATTCTCCTCTCGAAGCAATCCCCTCTCTCGCACACGAGTATCTCTGCAGAACCTCACAAATATCTGACTTACAGTCCCTCCTTCCAACTGCTCTCTAGAATGCATGCACAAACAAACGAGCAGCCCGAGTCTCAAACGGATCAGCACATGCAGTTTACATCAAGTGTGTACAACCGAGATATATATATATATTTTGTTGAGGTGAGGATAAGCCCTGGATAAGCGCATAAAAGATCTTTGTGCTCCATTTGGCTTGCTTTTTCTATTTTTATCATTTCCCTCTCTTTTATTTCCCTTTTAATAGATTTAGTGAAGATTGTGGATAGGTTCCGACTTGCCAACTTGGGTCGCATGTCACATCCTGTACCCATGCGCAAGGGGATTGAAGAGACTCTTATTTTTTCTAACTTGGGTTGGCATCACATATATATGTCCACCCTTGTCCATTGCATGTCACCCCAAGTTGTGTCACTCTAAAGAGGGGTTAGGGAAGATTGACATTCGGAAAACCAGCGAAGCGTGCTGAGATCGCGCGTGTACATTTTAAGTTCTTTACATTATTACTATTGATGTTCTCAGAAAACAAAATGGATAATGAGTTAAAATATGTAGCAGAATATTACTGTACCTGTATTTGTTCTTAAGGTGATTTTACTTTCTTAATATTAGACACCCTATATGTTTTGTTATTAGACAAGGTTCCAAACATATTTGACATGCCTAAATCTGCTACTGCTTGAATTAGCAGTAGAGTAAGTTGAATCAGAACTAGATCCTCAACCTTAGGGTGTAGCAACGAGTCTCAGGGCAATTGTGAAAAGTTTTGAGCAATTGCAAGCTACCCTAGACCACTGCTTCAGATCCTGCAAGTAAGTACTGCAAAGTCCATGGAAGATGCACACCACAAGTCCAATAGGGATCATTTAATTATCATCAGTAAGATGTTAAACTTTAGATGTAGCTATACTTATTACTTACGAGATTGGGTTGCACTGGATATATATTTGACTATGATTAGACTCTAGAGCTTTCCGTCAAGATCAAGAGTCTAATATTGTGCAAGCTAATTGGACTCACATTTTGAGCGGTCGGCTGTTTTCGGAGGCAGAGCTCTGCCCAAAGCTCTTCAGTGAGGATTCAGTGGCATCAGGGTGCTGGATCCACAACACGGAATATTTGGACCACCAGTATGTTCTTGAGAGAATCAATCAGTTGCAAAGCACATCCTTCACCTTCATCTAGGCAGATCAAGGCCGTGTTCAATTAGCATTCACGAATTTTTCTCCAGCCTGCAGTGAGGGTGGTGATCACTAGCCACACGAGGTATCACCCGAACTCTCTCTCTTCACATCCTTAATTCTTCCGCCCATTCCAAATGTCTGCAAAACGAAATGAGCTGATCAGGCAAAAGAGGATCTGCTCTGAACTTGATTCATGTTTTATCAAACTGGAATTCTATTTGTTCAATCCTCTCATTGGAGATACTATTCTTTCCACGGCTTTCAACCCTTGTCGATCCCAGCTGGGTCACACAAGTATGCTATGTTTTCTCATTCGCCATCGCTACAGTAGCTGATAGGCCGCGACTGCATTCAACTAACGACGACAACTCCGCTACTAGCCGTTTGTTTCAAGTTCCAAATGACTCGGGGGTGCACATTCAAACGATAGTTAATTGAATAGATCCAACAGTCCAAATTCAAAGTTGTGAGTGTCATGGGCCCGGCCATGTTTTTCCTACTGAGAATCTCATCTCACAAAAGTACTTGGGATTTTTTTTGTAATTGGCAATTTTAGTTTTAAACTTTCAGGGCAGCGTTTTTTTCTAAGGGCAATTTTTTGTATTAGAATGTATTTATAGCATTGTTATATGTATATTGTGTCGTATCCTAATTTGTATTTTGTCTTAGAGGTATACGTAGAGCGAGTAGGTATTATACGTTCATGCTTCCAGGGATATCGAAGACCTAATTAGCTCTCTGTTTTTGAGTTGAGGGATTACGAAGTTGCTTGCATCTTGTGAACAACTGGAGGGCCGCGCTATGGCTGTGATGCAAGCCTCAGATTTGGCAGAGCAGGTGAACGCGGATGCAGAAATTATTTGGGAAGATGCCGACACACCAGTACAGGCCACGGACTTTATATTTGTGGAAGGTGAGCTCTTTGCTGCTTGTTTTGAGCCATTGACTTGTTGGGCACTCGCTGGGTTACAGGCCCTCAGCTTGTGCTTGTTTTCTCATTGATGTCTGGATGATCAAAACAGGGTGCGCCATTCTCTGTAGCAGTGGAATGTATGCTGTTCCAGAGTTTTGCAACTTTAGTTGCATTTACATTCTGTATATGTGTGCAATTATCGACCGTCAGAGGAGAATTGTTGCTTGAGAAGGAATGTAGGGCTATCCTGAGCTTTTAAGGGCGCTCTTTTTGGACCTTGATGTCACTCATCTTGCGTTGGACTTTTGGTTATTCTTGGAAGAAAAGATGGTGAGCAGTTAGTCATTGAATTGGGTTAAAATGATGGGCACAGGAAAGCGGATGGTGCGGCCTTACTTCTTTGAGTTTGTGGCACATGTGCGTTCGCCACCCTTTCATGATGCTCATTCTGGAGTTTGAGGCCTCGGTGAGACTGCTGCAAGGGAATTTGTGTTGTAGGGAAGATGATGGATGCTAATTCTCATCTGGAAAAATTGCTGCCGGTGCAGGTGAAGAAGAGATGGGCTGGCAAGACAATCGTGGACCTGTTTACACAAGAATTTAGGCAACGACCTCGTGAGTACTATGTGTGGTTTGCTGAACCTCCACTTGGTTCTCTTGTATTGCAGTGCCTTGTTTATTTGGGCTGTTCCTCCAAAATGCTGAAGCTGCAGTCAGCGATGTCGATTACTTACCCACTGGAAGCGTACTACATTTGTGGCAGATGAATGAGAGTAACTGCATTTGAAAGGTAGTTGAACGGTGGGGATATATCCAGGTGCAAGCAGTAGAGTGTGGGCGCATACGGGTCGACACCAAGAGGGTGGATCCTTCGTACATCATCAGCTGTTCCCAAACATTAAGTCATTTTGTGCACAGGTGGGGCCACTTTGGCCATCCACACATTTCCAAACTATTCTATGAGAGAAGTGGAAGGATGAGGGAAAGCAGGGAGGAAGATTTAACATGGTTGGGCCTTATTCATGATGTTGAATATGGTCCATGGGAATGTTGTTTTTGTAGTGAACAAGTACAGAAGATTTGCTAATGTTATTAGTACTTTGATCAGAGATGAGAAGGCTTGAGTGACGATTTTGGGTGGTTGGGCAGGCATGAACCACCGGTGATGGGGGAGTCTGTGACAGTTCTCCAAGAAGGACTAGACGTCATTACCGTGTGCAAACCTGCGTCAGTTCCCGTAAGAGATCTCCAGGATTTGTGCAAGTCTTTCAAATTCACACACTAACATATCTAATTCAGTTAGGGGTTTGTCTGGGAGGACTGTTCAAGACACGGTAAGGATTTTGCACTCTACCATATGAAGAAAAGAAATCAGAGGAGACGAAAACTAAAGAAGAAAAACTGAATGAAAAGTAAGAGAAAGAGAAACAAGATAGAGGGAGAGGTTTACGAGAAGAACTTAGCCATGTCCTGGGGGCCAGAGATAGAGATGCAACAAAGGTACTTGGGAAAGATTGTGTCAATATGCCTTGTCGTAGATCGTATGTTGGAATGATGCAATTGTCTTAGGCAGTGACATCAGTGCACCTTAGTCTTGCAAATTTGATAAAGGATGAGAGCTGGGTGACAATTGGATGCAGGTCCATCCATGTGGACAATACCGGAAGAATACTGTTGTGGGCATTTTGCTGGCTGAACATAACACGGGACCACTGTTTCGTATCCTGTTTAGTGAGTAACCTCTCCAGGTTTCTGTCCAACAGGCTGAAAACTGGGGTTGGCCTTGCGACTTTTTTGGTAAACTAGGGATAATGTGTACTGTATATTGGTTTTGTGTGCGCGCAAGAGAGGGTGAGGGAAAGAGTGTTTCTTAATAGAGAGAGATATGCAAACATCCTTTACAGTTGTTGGATTTGGTCAAAAGCCGTTCATCGATTGGACCGGCTGGTCTCTGGACTTCTTATTTTGGCGCGAAATGCACGCACGGCAGACTTTTTCCGGCAAGAGGTATGTCCTAGTTCTTTTTTCTTGTCCTGATAATTGTGGGCAAGGTTTGTTAATTCTCTTGCTTGTGACCTCCTTCTCCCTTTGCTTGGACAATGTGTTTGCTGTTCCTGCTTTGCGGCCAATCTGCCTCAAAGTGTCAGGGCTTGCTGGATGGTCTATTTTACAAATATAGGCTGTAGAACAGAAGGTCATTTCATTATGAGCTCAGGCAATATTGCAGAAGCAAGCCGGGTTTGTGTGATGCAGGTGTGCATGGCAAGAAGGCAGCTTGCCACCTAGTGCAGGGGTGGTCATGATTGTGGAATGTGTTATTTAGCAAGGCTGCTGCTGACAGATTGAAGCAGGAGGCATTCAGAAGGAGTATGTGGCCAAAGTGAACGGTGTATTTCCAGCAGATGAGGTTTTGTCTGATCCTTCCCTTAACAGTTGGTTAGCATCAAGTTTTTTGAGATGACATACTGCTTGATTTTGCGAACTTCTTCACGTGGCTCCTTAGAGACATGAATGTTTTCTTTCAAATGTTTCATTGTCCTATTGATGGCATTCTCATTCCTTGGACGCTAATTGCATAATGGTAATGGTCCTGTGCTTCCGTGATGCAGGTGACAGTGATTGCTGCAGTAGCATATGATGCTCGAGAAGGCAGAAGTACTGTGGAGGTACTCCTGACGGCCCTTGCCTTTTCTGGTTGATAGCTTATGGTGATTCAATGCATTTCACAGCATATGGGATTGTAAACAAGAGACTCTGTGTGTGCCTTTTGCTTGGGTGAAGGGAAAGCTAGGGATGGAGAATGCCGCAGAGGAGGGTAGATTAACATTGGCTAATGTGCTCCTCATGGTACTGACTTTGTCCAACCATTTACTGGGTTTTAAAGGTTTCATCTTCACTTGAGGGGAGCAGGGAGGGAGGGCACGCTCTCCCGCAAGAACCCATTTCAGAGAATGTATCAGGGAGGGGTAAGGAGGCATGCACCAGGTTCCAAAGACTCAGCACAGATGGTGTCTACAGTCTTGTACGGTGTATGCCACTGACAGGACGCACCCATCAGGTTTGCTATGTGTCTTGCATATGTTCCGTATTATTATGAGTATCCACAGTAAGTACCACCAGAGGTACAGAGGTTCTTAGAGGGTTTGGAGCAAGATTGGCTGGGAGGCTTTTCTTTTAGCCCAGCAAGGAGTCACTACTTTGCTTCTGGATTTAAAGGGATATAAAGATATCACCCGACCTACAAAGACCAGGGAAGTGTGGTCTTTGCAACCAGCTTTGTTTCTGCTGATCGACAGCTTATGACTTCAAGCCTGCAGACTGTATTCTCTTTTTGATGTTTGTGCTCTCACCCCTGATTCACTCACAGTGTGCTTGCTTTATCCAGATCCGGGTGCATTTGCAACACTTGGGCTATCCAATAGCAAATGATGCGCTCTATTTGCATAGCAATCCTGCCATGCGGTCCAATCTGAACACCAGTGCAGACAGAGCCGCCAATGCTACTTTAGAAGGGGCAAGGTGTTTGGCTCCACCTCAGCAGCAGGCTATCTCAGAGCAGGTGGATGTCTGCTACCACACAGAGGACAATCGATGTTGTGGTGTTCATAGAAGCGGGGAGGATAGTGGGAAATCATCTGAGGAAACAGTGCAGAGGCCAGAGTTGGGTGGCATTGTCACCAGAGTGACACAATCAACAGAGTTGGAGCAAAGCAGTGTTGACAGTCAAGCTGTGAACAAGCCAGTCTATGGGAAGTTGGCAGGAAGCAAAATGAACCAAGAGATCCAAGAAACCAATGTTAACAACAAATTTCCAGAATTTGTGGTGGATCCCTTGTGTACACATTGCCCAAACTTTGAGCCATTGGGGTACGTTGGTGCTTTTGTTGCATGAATGGGTGATGGGAAGATGAATAAGTGGTTGATTCACTTTGTTAATCTTGGAATGCCATTATGTTCGGTTCAATGTTGGCAATATAAATATGTATATATATGAACATAAATGCCTTAGCAGCTGTGGATGTTAGAAACCTTTTTGTGACTAAGCAAAGCTCAGGTGCCTTGATGTACTGCTGACAGACTGGTTGCTTGTTTCCCACCCTCTCCATGAGTTGAAGTTGGTCGAGCATGGACAGTATATTTATGTATGTACTGCCCTTCATTCAGGTAGGGAATATACAGATTAAAATGACAGTTGGGTGATGCAGGTACAAAGGAGATGAAGAGGGACTCTGGCTGCATTGTGTGCGTTATGCCGGCACTGGCTGGGCTTATGAGTGTCCTCTTCCTGACTGGGTCTGTGAAAGTCAGAAGATGTTGCAAGACACCTAGGGCAATCAATGCTAGCATGTTTCCCTTCAAAGAAAAGCAAGTACATGTTAGTCTCACAGCAATGCTGATGTGGCTGAGAGATGTTCAAGATGGATGGTAGGTGCATGAGTGACAACAAAAAACCGAGTCCTTGCTCTGAATTTTCTAACCATGAGATACCTTCACAGATGAAAAGTTCTTGTAACTACAAGAACGAACTTACTGGTATGAGCACGTAGACTGGACACAAGTTATTTTAATTATGTTCACTGCATGTGGAGAGGACTCTTATGTGGTTATAAATTAGGTGATGTAACAAATCAGTTCTTTTTGTGTGGAATTCGCAGCAATTCCATGGAAGCCTATGCCTGGAAAATGCATCTCTCTCTCGCACAGTGCATGCATGGTAGTCGAGAAAATCAGCAAATTTTAAGACTCAGCACAGAAGAGAGGGAGAGAGAGGGAGAGGGAAGAGAGGGACAGAGAGAGGCAGTGAGGTATTCTCTGTTTTGAGAAAACATTCATGTATAATGTATAATTATATATATTTCAATATTATCATAAATTAATATATGTTTTATTTTATTTTACTTATATACTTATTTTACTGGGGACTGTGGGGAACTTTATTTGGGACTATTTGGGGAGAAAAAATAAACCCCGATGACACCATAAGGCACACACACCGTAATGTTTTTAAACTTTTTTTTAAGTTTATAAGGGTAATAAACTTGCCAAATCTAAATTTAGATTATGTTTTTTCTTTTTCTTTATTTTGTAGTAAGCATTCCAATTTTGAGTTTTTTTGTTGCTTTCCTTGAACCACCTAGTAGTTATACGGTATACAGCAAAATGTTAGGCTGACCTTAGAATATGCCAATAAAATTTCCACGAGAATATTGATCTGATTCCAGTTAATGTTCAATTCAACCCTACCTACCATGCCATAAGAAAATAGGGTTACTGCCTTCATTGACCAAAAAGCCAATACAAATTCCATTCCTAGTACATTCATCAGAATTTATCCATATTGGATTTTTCATCCATATGTTTCTCAATGCGTTCATCATGTCTCAGAATCGTTAATACCGTACATTGCACTATGGACTCAGGCTGTTGATGAAGCAGGGTAGTTATAAGTATCCGTTTTACAAAACCCTCTCGATTCTCTCTCAACCATCTTCTCAATTCTTTCCTTCCTCACACATACTCATCTATCTCTTTTTCTCTCTCTCACATAGTACTATGTGAATTACGGATCGACTGTTTTCAGTTTTGGTCAAAAGAAGAAATTCAGATCTCTATAAGACATACTATGATCCCAAAAAATATTTGTGATATATTACTTGTTTTTTTGTTTGTACAAGCTTCACATTGGGTGTTTGGTCTCTCGCAACAATTTTTAGAATTGAAATATTTACTAATAGACATTCTATGGACGAATATCATGAACCAAATGTTGTTTGAAGATAGTGGAAAAGACGTTCATAACTTGGTGTGAAATGAACCTACGTCACAATGATGTATATGATATATAATATTAACGATTCAAAATCTACATATTAATCAAGTTTCGATTGTCCAACACCGACTATCAACAAAGCAATATGGATGAGTTAGTTGAGTTGGTTGACCAAGTTGCAAGCAATGGAAAGCCGAGGGAAAGTGTGATTGGTGGTTGTCACATTGATGCAATTAATTCAAAAACCGACACAAGTGATTTTGAAGAACAATATTTTGAAGTTGTGTCAGACACATCCACATGCAACACAAATCATGAGATCCAAAGTGAGACACACATTTGAATTCAATTTGGAGGGTTTAAATCAAATGTGTATCTGAATACTTGCAATTGTAGTCATGATTTGGGATTGTTAATAGATAAAGTAATTTGATTTTTAGATAAAAGCTTAATTAGACTTGTAGTACGTTTTTTTATAAAATGGGACAAGGGTCTTTTAATAATATTTGAAGTGATGATCATCCACCAATGATACTTATGTTTATGGACTTTATAGAGAATGTACTCATAAGATGTTGTGGCTGATGCCGGTAGTAAGACTTACCTTGGAATAAACAATGGTCCGGGTTTTCCAGACATCCTCTAGAAATCCCTTTACACAAGCATCAACATGTTGTGTGTGGTTTGCCCAATAAATAGGCCCCGGCTTTAGAGAGAGAGAGAGAGAGAGAGAGAGAGAGATGCCGCTGTAAATAAGACCCATTTCACCTTACAGCTACTGCCCCTTCTTAGGGGTGGGCCATCCATATATATATATAATTGAATAAATAAAATTCTGTAATTCTAATGTTGAATACAGTCATTCAAATTATAAATAAAACTTACATGTCGTACATATTTTTCAACTTGTGTGTAGGTGGTTTTACGGATGATAGCAACAATGTTTCATTGAGCTCGGAAGTGGCAACAACAAGCTCAGAGGTAGAAGAGATGTTGTGCTCGGAAGTGGCACCAACAAGCTCAGAGGTAGAAGAGATGGGACAAAAAGTGGTTGAGTGGGAAACAATAAAGGCCAATGAGATAGATCCTTGGTCTCAAGAAGGTTGCATGGAGCAATTGCAACATGGTCTCAACGAGGGTGCAGGCCTTTCACGTCCTCCCCACCTTCTTCCATATAAACCTCTTGGTATATTTACTTCCACAAACAATATTTAAAAAAAACTCTTTGGTACTAGTTTCAATGTACTATCTTTGCATATTGATGAGACTCTACATACCCGATTCTCTTAATTTGCAATCTACTTTCACAAGATATATGGCTGGAATAGACCGGTGAATCAGTCATACAATGTGGTGATTTCATTGGCTTCTCCCATTATGTAAAGATAAGATCACCTACATTCTTCTCATTTATTTTATTTTCCAGTTCATTTTAACTGTGGAGTATAAAACTTCTGTTTTGAGGTGTCCAGGCATTCCAGACCTAAAAAGAGATAGACCATTGCTTCCAAAAACATATCAGTTTTTCAAAGGAGGGATGGTAGAGGAGGAGCATGCTCCTGATAAAGATGAAGAGCCCGAAGGGCATAGCATAGCATTGCCTTTGCGGCTTAAAGGTGGATTTTGGAATGGTGAACGTTGGTGTGGTCCATATTTTTCACCACGATTTGCACCGGCTATCAATGGCTTTGACATGCTCAATGATGAGTTATATAAATCACAACAACGCTACGTCAATTGTCGGTGAGAGCTCATGATATGGTCTAATACCTTTGCAGATTTGGGATGCCTTATATACACTTTTTTTAATATCAATCATGCGAATCATCATAAATTAATTATATCTTGTATTGTGGTCATGTACTAATTTAAACCTGAATTTTGGCTACCCCGAAGTCGTAAATTGGATGTCATCTAATGCACATATTATTTAAAATGCAGACTAGGAGGATATTTCTTGAGTGGCATGCCACTAGAACAAAATCGACGCAAGACAATATCATATCCACGGTCAAGCATTGTGAAGCCATCATTTACACCATACATTCCTCCTCTTCCACTTAGCAACAATCTTGCATTTGATAGACCAAAACAACTTGCAAAGAATGCAACCATTCTCTCCCTCTACCATGACGAAGCGAAGCGATTGCGCTCAGCTAGGTAATTTATTTCCAACTATCTCTTCCAATCGTATTTAAAAAAATAAAAATAAAATAAATATTATTATTAATTGTATTATCTTTTCTAGAGCTAAGAAGATTTTAATGAAACATGAAGAATATCATTTTGAAATATATACATTTTTTATTTTTATTTTTTCTTCCATTGGGGTGCAGGGAAGTTATGGTTTGTTTATTAGTCTATTTCCTAATTTATAGCGCTTGAGGAAATCTAAAATGTCAATCTATGTAGATTCAATATAAAACTAGTCATCGGATTCTTTATGATATAATATAAAATTCATTGGTCTTGATTTTCCAAATCCATCAGTATTGTTGTAGCACAGCGCGATCGTCTACAAACGACCCAAAGAAAAAGGTGATTGACAACTTGCCTCCAGAAGCTTGCACAGACTTGAGTTTGAATCAACTACGTGACATGTTAGACAAAGGAACTCGGTTTGCTACATTGCAAGCAGATTTGAATTTGAAGCTTTTTACGAGCATTGTTGGACTCAAATCTACACGCAGCTATGTATATGGACAAGATTTCAACCGCACGAAGGTTTTGTTATATCATACTTTATAAGTTGCATTGATTTATTGGAGTTTGCACATAAATTGCACATAAATTGCAGTTTTTTCTGCACATAAGAAATATTACAGAATATATATATATATATAACTTCTCAAGAAATAAATATATTTTTTACTGGATGAACACTCAATTATGTACTAAATAATCAATGTTATGATGGATTAATTGTATTTTTTACCTAATATATGCCAAATTTGAATAATTAAAATCTAAAATAAATACATCCTTTGAACTTCAATTTAAAAACCAAATATTAGTATTTTTATACTTTTAAAACCAACGTTTAAATGACAATATATTTATATTTAAATAAATATTATTCAATAAAAAAACTCTTTACAAAAACATTCTATTTTATATGAAGAATGGTACATTATATGATCAACTTACAGAAATGGGTTATGTTGTAAATGTGTAGGGCCTACGAGCCGTGTGCAAACTAGATGCCCGACCAAAACAATCGGCCATATTTCGAGAAGCTTTAGTGAAATGTCCATGGTTTGAGGTTTTAATTCACCTAATGCATTCACAAGGTCGACGCCCCTCCAAGGCTGAGGTGTTTATTATCAATGAAATCCGTCATGTGATCAAGGTGGGCAAAATAGTTCTAAACCATTAACATAGTCACACATTATTATAATGTAACATCCAATTTGTTTATGTATGTTATGTGTGTTTGACACAAGTTATCATGATGAAATGTTCTTTCATCGAGATTGCATTGATCAAGTCCATGTTATGCAGAAATTGGGAAGATTTGAAATGGAAGAGTATTGTGATATCATTCGTCTACTTGCATACAAGAAGATCAACATGGATATCTTAGCAATACATCGTGCTTTATATTTCATAAAAGAGAAACTCAACATTTCAACCGAGAAATTATTAATGGAATTAATGGAGTCAAAGACGAGGCTCCCTAAATGGCTACAGAGTGATGGTATCTTAGTCAGAAGTATAGAAAGAACTCTCTCGCCGTATCGCTTTCCCCAACGCAAATGGAGGCCTCCGACTCGTAAGTTGTCTACTTCCAAGCTTCCATCTTTAGTGTCTAGGAAATTGGTCAAGTCTAGAAAAGTTCGAAAGTCCAAGAAGTTCACGACAAAATCTGAAAAACCTATGAAGTCTACGAAGAAAACATTGCTTCCCATTAGACGAGCTACTATTCACATGAAAATATCACATAACTGCTCCGATTGGTGTGCTCGTTCCTAGTTAGATAATTTTATGAAAGAAAGACTGATTATGGTTCAATTGCAAAATATTTACTAAAATAATTTATGATAAGCCCTTGTTATCTAGAAAATTATCTATTTTGAATTCATTGAAAATTCTAACACAATTCAAAGGTTGACACGTTGACACACCATCATCTCATGCCCCAATAAACATTTTTCAAGCCGGATGAGTCGCATAATGATGGCTCCCCATATCACATTCAAACAAAGCTTGGGACACATTTCTAAATATGACAAAGTGCAATATTTCTTTTGGGGATAGGCTTCAGTGTTTTTTTTTCATATTTCCAAAGTGAATTCTACCCGGTGCCCATGTGGCGAGAATAACGAGGTGACAGAGTTAGAAAAGTGGCTATATTCCAGGTGGCATGTTTTAACTGGTCCATGTAGGCAAGATTAGGCTCCTGAAAACACTGCTTCACCACTACAATAATTCAAAAATCATTTTACAGAGTATCCCCTATGGTGGCAAACAAACAACAACATTGAATTTCGTTTACATAAGGATCATCTCTCTTCAGCATCCAACAGAGTACTAAGGGCTAAGTCACTGTTTAGGATGCAAATTGACCATTTTAGAGCAAGCGTTTTGGTTAGTCCTGATGGAATTTTGGAGAGCCCTAAGTGGTAACTTTAAGGGGAAAAAAAAAAAAAAAAAAAAAAAAACTTTACCTTAGTGGTGGTAACTACAAATTTCCTATGTAAACTTCCTCGGTAAATTTCCTCAGCTTTCAGTTATCACTGGGAAATTCCTCGAAACCACTTGGCTAGCAAGTAACTGGCTGCCGGTTCTCCCCGTTGGTTGACCTGAATAACATATTCATCCATTCATATTACACATTTCATCCATGCATATGTGTCACTGAATCGCGCACTGGGGGCAGGGGCAGGGGCAGGGGAAATAAAAAATAAAAAGTAACCCCTACATTTGAGGAGATTAGGGTTTGGGGCGGAGGGTGAAGGAGACGGAGGAAGAAGAGCAGACTTCTCTTGCAACGCGCACTCCATCGCTGTGGTGCTGCGCCGCAGAGTGGAGTCATGGCGGTTGCACAGCCGGAGGTGAAGCTCTTTGGACGCTGGTCCTTCGATGATATTGAGGTGCGCGCTGCTTCTTCTTTCGCATGCCGTCGGATTTTTGTATTTGCTTATTTGCTTGAATGTGGTTCTTGAATCTATTGAGGGTTTTGCTACCATGAATCATACGTTTGGTGCTCTCTGCCTGGGTCCCTCTGGTCGCAGATCAATGACATCTCTCTGGCGGATTACATCGCCGTCTCAGTCGACAAGCATGCTACGTTCGTACCCCACACTGCCGGTCGGTACTCGGTTAAGCGCTTCAGGAAAGCGCAGTGCCCTATTGTCGAGAGGTGGTCCCTTCTACTCTTTTTTTCTATCTCATCCTATTTGTTGTTACGAGATTGTGTTTGCCGAGAATACTGTAAAATTGAGGAAGGCATTGCGGGCAGCTAAGGAGATTATTGGAGTGGTTGCTTCCGATTGAGGGTTTATGTGGTTTATGTGAATTCTGGTGTTTCTGCCTGTACAGATTGACAAACTCTCTCATGATGCACGGCCGCAACAATGGAAAGAAGTTGATGGCTGTGCGCATTGTGAAGCACTCCATGGAAATCATACACCTTCTGACTGACCAGAATCCTATCCAAGTCATTGTTGACGCCATTATTAACAGGTACTTCATTCTCACTACCTACCCGATCAAGTCGTGCTGGTTTCATTGCTGACAAGCTTGTGCTAAGAGAGTTGTGCAATTTTTTGGCTACATCATCAAGGACTGGAACTATGAAATGAGTTAGTCTGCACAATCTCTCTTGGATTTGAGTGTGTTGCAACAGCATTAGTTCCATGTAAGATGTGCATTCTCCAATGGACATGAATTGAGACTTCTGCAGCTGCAACGTGGGAAAGTTTTGAGCTACCAATGAATACTGAAAAGGAAGGAGAGTACCAAAAGTGTTATGATGAGAGAGGAAGAGGGAAAATTGAAAAGGGGGCAGGGGCAGCAAAGGGCAGCCGGCAAATGCCTTTCACCCAAACTTTAGTTGTTCCTGTAAAGTGAGGCTCCCATGTATGTAATTGTTGCCCTTTGAAGTGCACATGTGCCGAATCATCCTGTTTGAAGTGCCCTGACTGACTAATGGATGCTTGTGTCTTGCTTTTGGGATTGCCTACTTCTCAATCTGCACTTTTTTCGAAACAGCCAGAAAAGTGTGGAGCCCTGAACTCGCAACAGTATGTAGATGATGGCATCATATGTTTCATGTGGATTGCAGTGGTCCTCGTGAAGATGCAACACGTATTGGATCTGCCGGGGTCATCAGGAGGCAGGCTGTGGATATTTCACCTTTGAGGCGGGTGAATCAGGCCATCTACTTGCTGACAACAGGAGCACGGGAGAGTGCATTCAGAAACATCAAGACTATTGCTGAATGCTTGGCAGATGAACTGATCAATGCTGCCAAGGGTTCATCCAATAGGTGGGTGTCTTAAGCCAGCATCGTCTTTATATTTGCAGAGCTGCATGTGGCGTTCAAGAGTAATCGAAGTTTATACAATAATTTTCTAAAGTTTGAAGGTTCATAGTGATTGGAAATCTTCTGCACTACTGAAAACGTTGTTGGCAGAAACTTGGTGTTATTCCAGAATCTCTCCATATCAGTGATCAAGAGTTCTTGTAGACAAACATCCTATATAGCCTGGCTGACATGAAAAATGGGTTTGGATGGGGGGTTCTCAGCTATGCTATCAAGAAGAAGGACGAGATTGAGCGTGTTGCAAAGGCCAACCGTTGAGGTAGAATTCAATTGCATGAAGGTAGAGTTTGCCTGCATGTCACTGAGGAGTTTTTTAAACTTTGTGCTCAGCAGGGTCTTCGACTCTCTATGTGGCCCGGTGAGTACTCCCAAGGCAGGCAGTCAAAGTAAGTAGATAAGTTGGTAAAGAGTTGTTTGAGTCCAACTTTGAGATTGCGGTGTGTCACTTCTCCAAGTAATATTTGGGAGGGCTTACCTTGTTATCCTGTGCGTCTCCATCCTTCCTCTGGTGCAGTGGAATGCATGGGGCATGAACTTAGCCTAAAATGGTGCAATATGGATGCATGTCACTAACTGCAGTCCCCACACGTGTTGGAATCTAGTGCTACCTAAAATCACGTACACTTTCGACTTTTCTTCATCCACATTCTTCACATTTGAAGCCAAGCTGTAGCATTCATGATTTACTTGGTGACACACTTCCCAAAGCTATCCTGTGCTGTGAATGGCTGCACATACATCATATCCATCAACACCATACTTGTATAGACACTTCAACCTGCAAACAAAACTTCTGTACTGGAGCAGCCAGCCAAAAACTCACATTGTAGGATGACATAGGAGGGGAAATGGATGGTGAATGTTGGAAGCACATCCCAAGATACTCCATTGTATAGTCAGCCTGCTGCCCTTATCATATTGTCAGGAAGGTAAGCATCCTGTATCCATGGTGGTGGTCATGTGGGCATGATGGCGGTCATGTGGGCATTCTTCCTCCTCACACTACCCAGCCTTCTCAAAAGACGAACAATTCCACACATTGCATGTCTGCTTCAATCTCATCAAATTCCCCATGGAAGCTAGGGAAGAGCACACAGAAAGCAAAAAGCAACACAGTTGTTGTCTGGCATTTGACCTACACATAAGGAGTCAGAGGTTGCTTTTAATCTCCTAAATGATGCTGTCATTGGGTCCTGCCAGTACGGTAATGCCTGGAACTGACTTCAAGAGATGCAGGAGAGTGTAGAAATGAGTACATTGGCCAACTGCACTAAGGAGTCTACACAGCATGATTTGTTCAATGCTTCAGTCGACAGCAGCTTGCCCACATGGCATTGTCAAATGCTGTGCCCGCCCTTCTTTTGCTCAGCTGTGGGCAGCCCTCACTGCCTGTTGGGGGGCTTGCTACATCACACTGCAAATATGTTTTCAATCCAAGGATATGTTTTCACAGCTGTATCAAGTACGTCTGAGTTTGCAATTTTCTGATGGATGGCACAAACCAATGCCACTGTGATCATATGCCAATGAGTAACATTTTTATAGAACAAAGCCACACCAACCAACTTCTGGAATTTGAGTCTCTCTTATAGGTTTCTCATCTCAATCTCTCTATTTGCATATGATGCAAGAAGAACATGGATGAGGTAAAGCTCATCCTTGTCCATAAGCCAGCATAGCTGCACTGACGAGCTGCACCATATCCTTTTTTCTTGCGAACATAAGCCTCTCGCTCTTGGACATTGACGTCCTCTCCATATGCTTGGCGACCCTGTGAAGGGACTGAGAGGTATTTTCTTGGCCCACCGTGCACTGCCCATCACCTGGGTAGCCTCTACTAGTCGTATATTCAATCCAAGCTCCACTATGTATTGATCCCTTGCTAACAGATCCTCCCAATTGTTTGTAGAGGAAGAAGAGGTCGACAGCTCTCCAGCATATCTCGTGGACGAAAGCATCGTATTTGTGCCTCGAGTTTTCCCCTATATGCCACTTGCCAAGGCACAACTATCTGCTTCCGTGTTCCTTCCATTTCTGTTAACTTCATATCCAATTCGCAACCATTGTGACTTGGCTTCAACATTTCTACTCCTTCTGATACTCGCTGCACGCCCTTCGCTCGATGGAACATCTCCATATGTAAGATAAGGCTGAAAGGAAATTGCTTCCTCCTGGCTCTGCTAATGGAAACATAGCCTGCCACATCCCTGTCCTCACTGATCAGCATCTCTATATTTACCTCCAAGCGTCTCCATGCGATCAGTTCATTCTGGCTCTACATTTTTTGTGGCCCTTGAATGATTTCCACCCAGCAGGAATGCTCCACTCTCGCTTCTCCACAAACCATGTAAAGATTTTTGGTATGTCTAACTATAAGGTGCAACCGCTGTAGAAGTCATGGAGTCTAGACGTCTAGACTTCAGCATTCCCTGGATCACCATCTTCTGTTCCACTTTTGTCTCACACCCATCTTTCTGACACGGGCTTCAAATCACCTATTCTGAAGGCCCGCATTCTTTCAGTATGCTGCCTGCTACCAGTGATCAACCCCCGACACACAGCACGAGCTACTCTGGCAAGAAAGAAGGCCGGTTTTCCGCGAACTCAATGCAAAATACATCACCAAACGCGCGCTACAGACCGAAGTAATCTTGTGTGGGCACGAAGACAGGAAGATATTGCGATCCTTCTTTATTGATATCGGGATGGCAGCGTGCTCCGACGGTCTCCCGAGGGTGCATGCAAACTCCATATCCAAAGCCTTGTCTTCTCGTTTCGGTCATCATCAGAGATGCCTCATAGCATGCAGCAGATTGAGGGGCTGGGCTGTGGAGCTGAAAGCGGCTTCTTCCTTGGCAATGCGCCAAGGATGGACTCCCATGCAAGTGGTGGCTATGGCGCCTCCCAAGCCTTCAGGAATATCAATGAAAGGTAGTAACGAATAACGAGAAACACTTTGCGGTTGTTATTCTGTGCTTGTATGCACCATAGGCTCCTTGGAATTTTCCTTTGATCCATCCCGCAGAAACTAATCTGATTTAGGCGAAGAAAGCACACAAAATGGTCATAGAAAGCTTTTGGTATGTCTGGCAGTAGGTCAAGGCTGGACCATGGAAAAGCGGTGGCAGGAGTTTTGTAGAGATCCGTCACAATGGTGGGACTATAACGTCAATAAGGTGTGGTTTCTTTATGGAGGATGTGACTGACTCTGGTATGATAACATTTTGTGGACGATTGTACCCCTAGTTGTTGAGCTGAGTTAGATTCTCTGTTTGTTGTGCAAGAGCGGCTCTTACTGTGAGTATTGTATGCTGTCCTTCTTGAGCACGGCCTGAAAGTAGTATGTTGAACATTTTTTCCTTGGAATTTGTAAGGTACTTTGAAGAGTTCATGGTGGCTTGGCCTTAGGATGCTGTGTTTAAACTTTGGCTGCTTGGTCGCACCCTGGTGGTTTTCACAGTTCAGTCCAAGATCACCAGACTACAGACACAAGCAGTGCACACAAGAGGTCCTTTGGATTGAGGGCTGGTTGAATCCTTCTTGGGTGAAAGAAATGCTAGCTGCTGCCATGACAGAGGGCCAAGAACAATTTGGTGAGTTCTTCTGCAACACATTGAAGTTTCTTTTGTCTACTTGTCAGATTCACCCCCCCTTTTTCATCATGGGTTTTTTAAGTTGGCTCAGCAGGCGGATCCGTGGTGGTTCCAATTGTTTTTGACAAGTTACTGCCAATCGGGTTGCAGGAAAAAATCCAAAAACTGAAACTAGACATGAGGAGAAACTTTGGAAGCAATATTTTTCAAACCCCAGTCAATGGGTGGACAATCGAGGGAGGAAGGTGAATGGTTTGTATGTTACAACAGAAGCAGAAGCAGACAACAATATGCATCAAAAGACTTTCTCACATATTGTCATCCTCCCTTTCGACCTAAGACACTTTTTTGAAGTCTTGTTGGCAATTTTCAATAGTGTCTGGTATGTAGGGGGAGGGTGTTTCTCAGTGAATTTTGGGTTGTCATTGACAGCTCATAGCAGAAAGGGGGTGGATCTATGCAGTATTATTTTCAAGACAAGGATGGATTGTGGGTGCAGATCCATCCGAGAGGTCCAGATTTCAAGCACAAGAGTACCAATGAGGCACTGTGGATTGATAGCTACAAGAAACCTGCATGGGTAGATGGCCAACTGGAAGCATCAACAGCACATTTAATAGACTCAGGCACCTCGACCACAACCTCTGCTGCTGAAAGAGGACCAGGAGAGGTAGTCCACAAGATCTCTTCCAGCACTTGTGGGCATGTGAGGACACTATGTGAGGCAGGACAACTGAAAGAGGCTCTGTACATTTTGAACCAAGAAGGCATTCTGGCAGACAACGATACTTATGTCTGTCTCTTGCAAAAATGCATCAAGATAAAACGCCTAGCAGTGGGAAAGCAAGTGCACGACCACATTATCCAAAGTGGATTGAAGCCAAATGTGTTTCTACACAACACCCTTGTCAACATGTATGTCAAGTGTGGGAGCATCATGGATGCTCACCAAGTGTTTCACAAAATGCCTAAACGAAATATGTTTTCTTGGACTATAATGATGGCAGGATATACCAAGCATGGACGTGGTGGGAATGCCCTTGAGACCTATGATCAGATGATACAGGAACGGGTAATGCCAGACCAGGTTACATTCACTTGTGTTCTCAAGGCGTGTGCCAGCCTGGCAGCCCTTGAGAAAGGAAAGGAGGTCCATGCTGACATCATAAAAGCTGGAATTGTACCAAATGTCATTCTGGACACTGCCCTTGTGGACATGTATGCAAAATGTGGTAGCATCAGTGATGCAAAGGGAGTGTTCAACAACATGCCTGAACGAAATGTTGTGACATGGAATGCAATGATTGCAGGATATGCCAAGCATGGGTATGGAGTAGAGGCTTTGGAGGCCTATGAGCAAATGACGCAGGAAGGGGTGAAGCCTGACCAGGTCACATTTGTTTGTGTATGCAATGCGTGTGCCAAGCTGGCAGCCTTGAAAAAGGGCAAAGATGTCCATGTCGGCATCATAAAAGCCAGAATTGTACCAGATGTAATTCTGGGCACTGCCCTTGTGAACATGTATGCCAAATGCGGGAGCATGGAGGATGCAAAGGGAGTGTTTGACAATATGGCTGAAAGAGATGTGGTGTCATGGAGTGTGATGATTGCAGGATATGCCCAGCATGGGCGTGGGATGGATGCTTTGGAGACCTATGAGCACATGACGCGGGAACACGTGAAGCCCGACCAGGTCACTTTCATTTGCGTCTGCAGTGTGTGCACCAGCCTAGCGGCCCTGGAAAAAGGTAAAGAGGTCCATGCCGACATCATGAGAGCTGGAATTGTGCCAACTATCAATTTGGAGACTGCCCTTGTGGACATGTATGCCAAATGCGGGAGCATGAAGGATGCAAAGAGGGTGTTTGACAATATGGCTGAAAGAGATGTGGTGTCATGGAGTGTGATGATTGCGGGATATACCCAGCAGGGATGTGGGATGGAGGCTTTGGAGACCTATGAGCAGATGATGCGGGAAGGGGTAAAGCCCGACCTGGTCACATTTGTTTGTGTTTGCTGTGCTTGTGCCAGCCTGGCAGCTCTTGAAAAAGGCAAAGAGGTCCATGCTGACATCATGAAAGCCGGAATTGTGCCAAATATCACTTTGGACACGACGCTCGTGGACATGTATGCGAAATGCGGGAGCATGGAGGATGCAAAGGGGGTGTTTGACAATATGGCTGAAAAAAATGTGGTGTCATGGAGTGTGATGATCGCAGGATATGTCCAGCATGGGTGCGGGATGGAAGCTTTGGAGACCTACGAGCAAATGATCTCACAAGGGGTGAAGCCGAACCAGGTCACATTCGTTTCTGTTTGCAATGCGTGTGCTGACCTGGTAATCCTGGAAATGGGCAGAAATGTCCATGCTGACATCATGAGAGCTGGAATTGAGTCAAACATCATCTTAGACACTACCCTCATGGACATGTATGCCAAATGTGGGAGTATGGAGGATGCAAAGGGAGTGTTCAGTAATATGGCAGAACGAAATGTGGTGTCATGGAGTGTGATGATTGCAGGATATACCCAAAATGGGTGTGGGATGGAGGCTTTGGAGACCTATGAGCAAATGATGCAGGAAGGGGTCAAGCCCAACCAGGTCACGTTCGTTTGCATTTGCAATGCATGTGCCAAGCTGGCAGCCCTGGAAAAGGGCAAAGGGGTCCATGCTGACATCATGAAAGCTGGAATTGTATCAGATATCATTCTGGACACTGCCCTCGTGGACATGTATGCCAAATGCGGGAGCATGGAGGATGCAAAGGGAGTGTTTGACAATATGGCTGAACAAGATGTGGTATCATGGAATGCGATGATCGCAGGATATGCCCAGCATGGTCGTCATAGGGAGGCCCTGCAACTGTTTGAAGGAATGAAAAAGAAGGGCTTGAAGCCAGACAGTGTCACCTTTATATGTGCTCTCTCTGTGTGTAGCCATGTTGGTCTTGTGGATGAAGGCAGACACTACTTTCATTCCTTGAATCAACATCATACTCCGACAGTGGAGCACTTCAGCTGTATGGTGGACCTTCTTGGACGTGCGGGGCAATTGGATGAGGCAGAGGACTTCATTGACAAGATGCCAATCAAACCCGATGTTCTTGTGTGGAGGGCCTTACTTGGTGCCTGCAGAATTCATGGGAATGTGGAGGTGGCAGAACGTGTGGCAAGATCTATTCTCAAGGTGGATCAACAGGATGCTGCAACTTATGTGTTGCTATCAAACATCTATGCCGCAGCTGGCAGGTGGGAGGATACAGCAAAGGTAAGAAAAATGATGAAGGTCAGAGGTGTCAGAAAGGAGCCAGGTCACTCCTGCATTGAGGTTGGCAAAGGGGTGCACACCTTCGTTGTAGGTGACAAATCGCATCCACAAATTGAGGAAATCCATGCTGAACTGAGAAGATTGTCCGGACAGATGAAGGAGGCAGGGTACATGCCTGACACGCGCTTTGTATTGCATGATGTGGAGGAGGAAAGAAAGGAATTTTCTCTTGGCCAACATAGTGAGAAGCTGGCCATTGCTTTTGGGCTCATCAGCACAGCCCCTGGAACACCTCTCCGGGTTGTGAAGAACCTTCGGGTGTGTGGTGACTGCCACACAGCCACCAAGTTCATCTCAAAGATTGTTGGGCGAGCTATTATTGTACGGGATGCAAACCGCTTTCACCACTTCGAACATGGGGCTTGTTCTTGTGGGGAGTATTGGTGAACATCAATTCTGGTAAGTTTCAGTGTCTTCTTGCATGGTGCATTCACCGTTCTCTGGGACTGTTGGTCATGACATACTGTTCAGGGTGTTTCGTCAGTGGCATATCAACTCCAAGAGCCAATTGTGGTGTCGACCCACGAGGAGGTGGAAAACCAAGCCTTGAAATTGTGATATGCTCATGCACACCCAACGATCTGGTCACAAGCTGGTCCAGATAATGCCAGCAAAACTAATTGCACTGCTGCTTTAGCTCCTAATTTTGCCACCTGCTTGACACGTGGCTGTCATTGGACTGCACAGTTACATCTCGAACAAATACCGAGGCAGAGAGCGAGTTCTTACATTTCCTGCACAGGCAGGGTACCGGACCAGGCAGAGGATCATCTTCACATAATCTGCGAAGACATGTATGCGTGGATCATCATTTGCTATCCCCTGATTTCTTTCCCAAACTGTATGTGATCTCAGGCCATACTCTGTACACATCAAACCTTTTGTGACCATAGACATGTCTAGTACTTAGGCTCCTACTGGTCTCTTTCATTTTGTCATACTACCTGTACTGTCCCCGTGGTGCACTGATTATTTTTTTGGACATCAAACTCCGGATATTTTGTTGAAGGCAAGTATTCCAGATGCCCATTAGTGGAGTGTTAATTTGGTGTTCACTGGAGCTGACAAATAATGCAAGTGTGGGATTAGCTGGAGGACGCGTTACTAGCAGGATCCACTGACTGCATCATTTTGTATGTTTATATGTAGGAGATTGAAAGCAACCTCTGACTCCTTTTGCTTACTGTATGTTCTTCGCTAGCTTCCAACAAAAATTTGATAAGATTGAAGCAGACTTGCAATTTGTGGAGTTGTTCGACTTTTGAGAAGGCTGGTAAGTGTGAGGAGGAAGGATGCTTGCATGACCACCATCATTGTCTCATGCATTGACGCAGGATGCTTACTACGCTTCCCAACAATATGATAAGGGGAGCAGGCTGACTATTCAATGGAGCATCTCTGGATGTGCTTCCACCATTCACCATCCATTTCCCCTCCTATGTCATCGTACAATGTGAATTTTTGGCTAGGGTTGCTCACCCTTTACAATTGTAGTCCAAGTACTTTGGCTATCAGAAGTTTTGTGCTAAGCTCGAAGAGCTGCCCTGTCTAGAAGTGTGATGTTGATGGATGTGATGTGTGCGTGCAGCCTTTCACAGGACAGGGCAGGACAGCTTTGGGAAGGGTGTCACCAAGTAATTCATGACTGCTATTGAGTGGATTCAGATGTGAAGAATGTAGAAAACTAGACTGTTTATATTGCAGAGGATGCTGTGTTTGGTGATTATCCCTCATTCTCTGCACTGAATGGGATGCCTTTCATGCTCAATATCATAATGATTCTTGTGTCAATCTTGAGCTTCAAATTCATCTGGAAGATAATGCCCATGGTCATTGGTTCAATTGATCTTTGAATGGATATGTTCCTCCGTCATGGTGGACTGGCCATCAGCCACGGGATGCTGTTGTTTGTATAACCTGTCCTCAATGCATCTTCATTTCCTTCATTTGCACTTATATGGCAATGCACTCATGTCAAGCCACAAATCTTGACCATGGTTATTTACAAGGTACAGCCTTCTGACATTGTGAGTTCAAAAGACTGTAAACTTGAGAAAGGAAAGAAAGTCTTAATGTCCAAAGCAATTTGAAACTTGAGGGGTCATCTTGCTTCCATCCAGGGTGAACTGCTGAAAAGTTGCCCGGCCCTTCAACTAGTGGAAGTTTTGAAAAATAGTTTCTCTATGTAATCAGGGAAGAAAGTCTTACTTAAAATGACTTCCATCTAAAACTTCCCTGAACAGAAATCAAAGTGTGCTCGTGATGAACCACTTTCTCCCTCAGCCGCTCTTCGATCAACGATGGGCATCGCAGTATCATGCACAGAGTGATTGAGAGAGAGCCGTCGCTCTGTCCCTAGATATACTCTTTGGTATTGTGACACAAATCTGTACACGAATACTAGGATCTAGTGGGCTGCATTGTAGGTCCAAGCCCTTAATGCCTCCCTAATGCCTCGCCATTTGGATCTCTTGAACATTCCTGGTGGCACTTTTGAAGTTTCGGACTGACAGAGTAGGGGTCCATATTGGTAGCTAACATGAACGAGTCCACAGGCACCAAGGCGGGTGTTATGATATGAGAAATGCATTCAGATCACAAGCAAGACCATTTGGCTCATATTATGCTCTCGGCGCGAGGCTCCATGATACACCAAACCATTTCTGCTTCGAGTCATCACCTAATAAGATTCTTCAGGCACCTGTAGTTTTAAGTACTAGGATCAGAGAAGATGCAAATTTGGGCATAATAGGTAGAAGACTTGGCTCAATTCTTTATCTAGAATATTGGATGGCATATTCTCTGCACATTCTTCTGAATCAACCCCAACAACAAGTTCAACTTACTAACTGATCATATTCCATATTAATTACAGCAGAAGTAGATGTATATTTTCTAGAGATCACACACGATCTCTACCAGCGAGGCTCCTTCTCTCCACCGAGGCTCCTTCTCTCCCACCCAGGCTCCTTCCTTTATATATGCGCCCACCGAGGCTCCTTCTCTCCCATGCTTCTCTCCCACCAAGGCTCTCGATCCTTCTCTCCCATGCTTCTTTCCCACGGAGGCTCCTTTCATTACAGCACACACTGTATATATACGCCACCGAGGCTCCTCTCCCATCCTTCTTTCCCACCGAGGGTCCTTCCTTCACAGCACACGCACACTGTATATATATGTCCCTCCTCCCTCTCTCTCCCACATCTCTCAGATTGGCGCTGGCGTCCTCCATCCGTCTCGTCTCCTCTTCCTCTCTCTTGGCAGCTTTTCTGCACTCTGTCTGCACTTAGCTTTGACCCTTAGGGAAATCCTTGAGCAGTAGTTGTTTTGGACTGCTATTTCTGGCTCCGCTCTTTGGTTATGATTCCTTCTTGTTTCTTGCTTTCATTTTGTCCATAAGCTCTTTGAGCTTTCTGCACAAGTTTCAAGCTCCATTTTATTTCATATTTTCATTTCTCTCCTAGTTTGTGTATGGTGTTTCATTTGTGGGGGCCCAAGTGCTGAGCGGCACCAGCTGTTGGTGGAGGTGAGGTGGTGA
The DNA here is from genome assembly GCA_030704615.1 of Takakia lepidozioides. Taxonomy (NCBI): domain Eukaryota; kingdom Viridiplantae; phylum Streptophyta; class Takakiopsida; order Takakiales; family Takakiaceae; genus Takakia; species Takakia lepidozioides. The sequence continues at coordinate 69,096,079 of CM060732.1, read as the reverse complement.
GTAACTGTGGGAGGAGGATGAGGAGGCCGAGAGAGATGAAGAGAACTGTGAGTGTGGGCCTGGTGGTACTGGTGGTGGGTCTAATGCTGCTAGCCATGGTCGACCATGTGCAGGGTGATGTTCCATACAGCAACCAAGTGACCATTACCATCGTAAACAAGATCGCAGACGGGTTCATGAGCCAGCCCATGGAACCATATTCGCCTGAACCATTGTCGGATGTCTCAGTTAGCTGCTATTCTGATTTCTTGCAGCCTGATCCCCATGGGGAGCAAGTGATTCATTACGATAATACATATTCGTGGACCTTTGCGCCGATAGACTTGCATCACGTGGCATCGTGGACCTGTAGCTTCACCTGGATGGACCATAAGGCTCAATTCATCATCTGGAATGGGGTGATGAGCAACTTCGACGCACTAGCTTGCGAACAGTGCTTTTGGGAGGTCCGTCAAGGAGGATTCCTGTGGACCCAGTATGCCGCCACAAACCAATATGAATTCTACACAGGCTGGGATCCTTGATCAGCCCTCACTCTTCTTCGCCGCTTAACACCAGGTTTGTCATCACTTTGCTGATTGCGGCTTATTGATGAGGATTCAAAGTTATGATGCAAGTGAAGTCTGATTTTGTATATTGTATGACTGTCTTGAATCAGATCATGGCGCTGAGGAGTCTGTGGCGAGCTGTTCAAAATAAAAATCTCAAATACTAGATATCACTAGCAAGTTTGGATAGACAGGTAGAAACATGTCTCTCCAGTGATAGCCAATATCTGGATTCCTTTACAGAAGTGGATGACATTGTGATACACTATGCCAGCTGAAGGTTGCACCGTGCTGGTAATTACTTAATGAAGTTCATATTTTCTGGATTCCCAATCGTCTGTGAAGTCATGCACAGTGGGTTGCAGGCCATGTCAATGCACATACAATACATATGATACTTGTAGCCAAGATTTAATAGGTCATCACTGGGACCTGCGGACTGTCACAACACAACAAGTCTTTTAAATGTGCCCAGCATCATTATCCTTTCAGGCTCATAGAGGATTTAGTCGGGACTGTTCATCCACTTTCATCCATCAACGGTGGATTTGTCACGGAGCGGTGACACGGTAACCACCTCGCCAGTCTGCAGTCTGCACGGTGGTGGCTTGGATGCAGCAAGGAAGGAAGCAGAGCTGCAAAGTCTGGTTGCACTGCTGCCCTTCTCGCTCTCAACTTCCAACTCAATGTATGGATCATACCGCGCCCTAGCCTGTGCAAGTGGGTGAAAGCTTTGAGCGCATCGGAGAGTAAAGTGGATATATAGAGCCTTGTCGTGGACAACAATTTGACGCTCAGGATGCGACGTAGTCCCATCAGAGCATAGAGCAGGTCTGGACATATCTCTCACAGTGAAAAAGACTGATGCAGGCCCCTTGATGAGCCTTGCCCTGTGGGGCCGCATTTTCACAGCAACTGGGAAAGACTATTTGCTTGCCGGGTGCGCTTGTGCCAAACGTATTGGTAGGAAGCTCGATTTTGACATCAAATACTATTTCAGGTGGGTGTCGTTTGTGATAGAAGAAAATGAATCTAGGTTTGAAGGTGGACCAGCCTTGAACTAATGATACTCAATACGCCTATTCATGAGGTGTTTGAGGAAACGAGGAGGAAACATGTAAGAAGATCATGGGATCACCTTTAAGTATGATCAATGGGAAGGTAATGTCTAAACCTCTTCTATTTGAATTCGTGTGCGCATGACAGTGTTGGGTTCGGGGCTGGGTCATCCAGGTCCTAATACTATGAAAGCTTTTGAATGGTATCTTTTCATTGTCAATGAATGGATTGACGACAAAATGGCTGAACGAAATGTGGTTTCATGGAACTCAATGATCAAATGATATGCCCAGCACGGGTGTGGTAGGGAGGCTTTCGAGATCTATGAGCAATGATCTGGGAAGGGGTTATGCCCAACAAGGTCACCTTTATTTGTGCTCTCACTGCATGCAGTAGCCAAGGAGACATATTAAAGGTCAGAGACGTCCATGCTGACATCATATTAGCTGGAATTGCACCAGATGTCACTCTGGAGACTGCCCTGACTGACGTCTATGCCCAATGCGGGAGCCTAAAAGATGCACGGCAAGTCTTTGACAAAATGGGTAACAGGGATATGGTCTCATGGAATGCCTTGATAACAGGATATTGTCAGCATGGCTGTGGTAGGAAAGCTTTGTAGATGTATGAGCAAATGCTATGTCGAGGGGTGATCCCCGACAGGGTCACATTCATTTGCATGCTCAATGCATGTGCATTAGTAGGAGCACTGAAAAACGGCACAGAGGTCCATGATGCCTAAGCTGGAATTGTGCCAGACATTCTAGGCACTGCCCTTGTTCACATGTATGCCAAGTGCAGGGGCATAAAAGATGTGCGTCGAATGTTTCTGGTAGAAAGCTCATTTGTTACTACCTGGAAGATTCAGCTTTGAGCTTACAAAGCTTAGTTTCTGGTCGAAAGCTAGAAAGCTTCACCTTTCCGTCCTGAACTGTGCGTGATGTTGCATTTGAGTGCAAATTTTGAGATTGTAGTCCTCTCCACCAGTTGCCGCTCATTTGTCTTCCGTAGTGTCTTTGACTAGGAACGTGTGAAACTTACTAACATATATTCCAAGGGGGAAGGAGCTGGAACAGACCTCTCTCAAAGAAACTCTTGATATAGCTCCTCTTTCCTGAATCTTTTTAGAAATTTGATTTCAAGAAAGGCTGTGTCCAGACACATTTCCCTTGACAAGTCACAGATAAGCACTAGCAAGTCAGCATAAATTTGGCCTAAATTAGAGTTTCTCAAGGGAATCTCACACTTGGATTATCAACTCACTAACCTCAGCTAGTTTGCAAGTTGTAGAACGCACTTTTTGTATAGATATAATGATGCTTCCTTGAAAGTGACAGCAATTTGGGGAGTGCAAAAGAATAACCTTGCATTACCAGAAGATGCTCTGTATGCTCTAAATCTTCCAAGAGGCACACCACGTCACTATTGTACACTAGTGCATTGGGAAGGACTTGACAACCCCTCCCCTCTGAGTTGTCAATCCAAAACCAACTTAAGGTCAAAACTTATGCTGAATTACTCCATTTGAAAGAATGATATAAATAACACTTTGTGGAGGGCAGCTAAACTTGAAACTGCCCAAACAAACTTTGAAACTCCTGATAGACCCATCACCATCTTGTTGCAACCATCTACTCTCACTCTCATTTGGAAGAACTGAGCCCCAGTGGAGATGGAGGTGGTGACACTTGATGGTGAATCCATCTTCACCATGGCTGCCATTTCATGCACCAATTCCAGAGCCTCCGATAATCTTGAAAGGAGATTCAACAACGCAATAACTTCATTCCGCTGCAAATCGAGCTGTACATCTCAACAAACCCCACATGTGAACTGAAGTATTCTCAAAACCAGATAAAAATTGTGACATGAAGTAAAAAACAATCACCCACTGGACTCCCATATTGCATCACATCCACAGCCATCCTGACATGGTTTTTCAACTCATCAAACTCATGTGGGCTACAGATGCTTACCAGGTGCCTAGATAAGTCATGGCTTTCAACGGAGAAGAGGATTTTAAGAAGAGAGCCAAGACCCAATATTTGAAGCTTACCCCAAAGGCAACACCTCTTGAAACCAATGCAATCCATCAATGCACTGTTAACACCAGCCAGTAGGTCCATGTTAGCATTTTCACATGCACGAAGCACCCCTCGGCATAGCACCTGCTTCGTACCTACTTGCACATAATATGATGTCTAATGAAACGAATTTGACTTGTCATGAAACTTCGCATCTACTGCTGACGATGTTTCCTTCTCAACTGTGAAGACCTTAGCTGCCAGTAGGCTACAACAACATGGACGAGCTCATGTACCTGACACAAGGACAGAACTTGCCCAACTCCATCGAGCTCAAGTTGGTGAGGGTTGGCAGCTGAGATAAATGTACTATAAGACGTGGCCCCAGGAATTAAACAGGTATCTGTGAAGGCTGTTCAACAAGTATACGACAAATCAAGTGTCGAGAAAAGTCTGTCAGAAACGAGGTAGGGAAATGGCATGCATGCATCCCAACGTGTAAGGGTTTGTAATCCCAGGACTTTCCCACACTCACAGTTCCTCACTGTGCTGTTGTTGCACGGATTCAGTGAAGTGTGGTAGTTTCGAGTAGGTCAGATGAGAGTACTGAACTCGGTCAGTGAATACAGCCTATGTACACTGATTGCTTCTAAAGCGATCTAGACTTGTTACCTGGTGAGGGAGGGAGAAGTTGGCAGGGTCAACTCCTCAAGATACATTTTCATTCACCAACCTCTCTAAGTTGCGTATGCTAACCTTCTTCGTAATTGACCTAGGTATGCTTCATGATTCCATTATACTGCAACAACAGCACACTGCTGCTACTGTACACTGCACCTACAACCTGCAACTACAGCCATAAGGGATGAGCGGCAAAGTTCAAGAGCACTACCTAGCTTAGTTATCAGTAAGTAACTAATGCAGACTGGCGAATAGCAATCGTACGCATATGTACTCAACAACACACCCGTGTTGAGCATATCATTTGATCATTGCGTCCCATGAGACCACATTTCGTTCAGCCATTGTCTTCGTGGGTAGCGGGAACAGACCCTTGCGTGAGCAGCTGGACAGGCATCGATTGTGACACAGCGGGCAATGCCACCACCTTGAGAGTATAGCCGTAAACTTCGCTCACATGTTCAATCAATACTTCATAGCTCAGAACAGTCATTATGAATAACATCGGCCCCGCCCGACCCAATCTGACCTGGTCTAGCCTGGCACATCTGTCCTGATTCCCTCCCACATCGGATCCCTATTCCCGCGCTCCTCATAAACCAAACTATTTCAATTCTGATACTTCTCAACTGTGTAGAAGTTTCCATGTCAAGCGGGCAGAGATGAGCTGCCAGATCCTCCGCCTTCTTCCATTCCATGCTGCGAAACCTTGCCCCGAAACTGACACAATTCCCCCCATGCCGATTTCCCCTACATTTGAACGGAACCACTGAGAACCAGAAAACTGTTTCGACATGTATTCCAGCTGTATAAGCTCTCTTGCAATCTTCCCAGCGTAAGAAGCGTTTCAAGCTTCTTGCGTAAGAGTAAGAAGCGACGCTTCTTAGTTGTCGAGATGAAGCCACCATCTGTTCCAAGCTTGGAACTGCCGCATCCACAGCTGTCCTAAATACAGATGGTCGCTTCATCTCGACAACTAAGAAGCATCGCTTCTTACCAGCAAACCACAGCACCAAGTCAGAATGTACAACTCTCTCAGATGCCAACGCTTGAGCTCGTTCGTTTGGATTCATTCCAGACCTCGAGCTTGGATTATTGGGTTGGATGGCGAACTTGCCGCCAACAACGACAGCACCCACTTGCTCTAGGACAATACAAAATTGATGCGACATCAATGCCTCATTTGCAGTAAAAGACTCTTCACTTACAGCAAGATAAGGTTTCACTTACAGCTTAACTGGTGGATATATTGAGCAACGCTGTCTGCATGTAAAACATAGGAATCTATTTCTTGGAAGAAATCCCAACGGCCCCCTAGCGATTTATTTGGATAACTAACTCCTCGCTAGTGGGCCGTTGGGATCTCTTCCAGGAAATAGATTCCTCTGGGCCCGTGCTGAGCATCAAAGAGAGGAAAGCTAACTTTCAGCGTTTGCTGAAACCACTGTTGCGTAGTAAGTAAACCACCTGCAACAAAGTGTGATCCTTGTGAGAACCCTTACTCCAAAAAGATAAAGATAAAGATAAAGTTTCTTTAAGAAAAGAGTCTGTCGGCAACCATACTTATTATACCTGATTGAGAAGCAGAAGGTAAAAAAACATACCCGAACTGAGCAAAAAAACAAATGCAAATCTTCCCTATGTCTTCGAATTAGTGACTAATTAGCTCGTAATCCCAAACATGGAGCAAATCGAAGCATGAGACATAACAAAATCAAATGAACGCACTCTCAAGAAAGAAAAACACTCAAAGAGAGTCAACACCGAACCAGAACACTCAAAGAAAACGCTCACCCGACCAAAAGAAGAATCCTCCGCGCTCCAAGCTCCAAGCTCCAACCACACCGAGAAAGCACAAACGCGAAAATCGAGAGAGCGAGGCAGAAATGGAAGGATGGATCAAGGCAAAATGGATAAAGGGCGAGGGCGATGGCGAAGGACGAGAGCCGAGGGAGAGAAGAATGTGAGCCTGGCGGCCCAAACCGTGATCGCCAATCCGACGGCCGTGGAAACTGACGGCCCAAACCCTAATCTCCAATCCGACGGCCGTGGAGACTGGCTGCCCAAACCCTAATCGACAATCCGACGGCCGTGGAGACTGGCGACCCAAACCCTAATCGCTAATCCGACTGCCGTGGAGACTGGCGGCCCAAACCCTAATCGCCAAGCCGACTGCCGTGGAGACCGACTGCCTTGCCACGCATGATGGAATGCGCCCATTAGAGATTTGTGACACTTGAATGTAAGCGTGTTGTACATGGACTAGGGGACGGACTTGGAAGGAAAGGGGGTCATTTTTTATAGGCCGGTGAGAAAGGTGGTGGATAAAAAACGTCCGCTCGCAAGGCCTGGCATGTCCCGGCTCAAGTTGCATTATTGGGAGGTACAAGTCCGAAATGCATTGGACCATAGATATGATTCCATTGAATGTCCTCAAATTTCTCATATGAAATTGCACCGAGTTTAGGGTTTATTATAAATTATATGAAAATTTCATGATACGCAAGATCTGAAAATCCGGCACTTCCTTGATCCCATGCATATAGAGAAGAATGTGTGCTCCTCACTTATTTGTATATTGGAAAACTTAACGTCCGACTATGGCCTCAAGAACATGGTCTGGACATGAAAAATGTTCCCAAGTGGAAGTATAGGGCGCCATTTGAATAAGCCAAACTAAACCTCTGTTTTTTACTTCAACATCGAATTTTGTATCTAAAAATAAATAAATAAATTCCCCCAAACTTACAAATACTCGGGAAGTGCAAAACTCAAATTATGAGGTCCGAAAAGAACATCTCACAATTCTTCTAGGATTTAGATCACTCAAATGAAACATAAATTGATCTAGAATGGTGTAGAAAAAATTTAAAAATATATATTTATTTTTATTTTTAAAAGAAATAGGGGACTTGGCCCTGGTTGGTAACTTTATTGCTGAATTATTGGAGGGAAAAAAATTAAAACCCTCGAGGCTTCCATAAGGCATATCGCATGAGAGCCATGCAAGATAACTGAAGTTCGTTACTGAGGATTCTTCTCGGATATTCCGTAAGAAGAAGTAGTGCTCTATTTTTACCTACTCAAATTATGAGGTCCGAAAAGAACATCTCACAATGTAGGATCTTCTAGGATTTAGATCACTCAAATGAAACATAAATTGATCTAGAATGGTGTAGAAAATTAAAAACATTGTAATAGACAATGATTGTAAAAGTCAATTGCTGCAGAAATTTGAGAAAAAAAATCCTTATCTCAAAAAAATGTTGCATGGATGAATAATCAGTCATTTTGTCCGTCATCCAGAATGTGCAAATATTATCCACATTTGTGGTGGTGCCTTTGTCTACGATTTCTTCATTGATAATTGTGAAATTATCAAAGGGGACCTTTAGTATGAATACAGGATGTGGCAGGCACTAAATTCTATGTCTACATGTCATCTGAGGGATCCTTGTTTGTCAAAGATGTCAAAGATCTTCTTAGAAGGTGGACTGCTTAAACTAGTGACAAATATCATGTAGTCTTGCTAGCTAGGTGACTTCAATGCCCGCGTGGGTAAGGGTTCATAATATGATGATGTCAGTAGTATGCCATTCTGATTAGAGGACCAGCTTGACAGCCTGTTGGGTGCAAAGCATGGTCAGAAGGGTGTTGGTACCTATGTCTGCGATTTCTTGACAGTTTGATAATTGTGAATGCATCAAAAGGGACCTTCAGCATGAACACAATATGTGGCTGGGAGTAAATTTAAAATATGTCATCAGCAATAAGGATCTTTTTGTGGACAATATGTTACAGGTTACCTGAGGGATCTCTGTTTGGACTGCTAAGTTCTGTGTCAATGCTATTGTATGTATTTTTGCTAGGTGACTTCAATGCCCGTGTGGGTAAGGGTCTACAACATTGATGATGGTTTCCATTTTGAATAAAGGACTTGATTGACAACTTGTTGGGTACAGCAGAATCCTAGGTTGGTTATTGGTCAATTTGAAGTGCAAGAGTGAACACTTCATGCGCATAGCAATTAGACCTCATGTATATAGCAATTATGAATGACTTGTTGTAGCCTTGGGGCCATGGACCATTTGCATAACAGAAGGTAACAGAGTCTACCTTTGTGAGGGGCTCACTCCAGTGTGCTGACCTTGCGCTGACCCTGCTTCATCATTATCTGATTGAAATGGCATGCCAATGAATGCCATGGAGTTCCCAATTCAGCTGTGATCCAATGCCTTTGAGTTGGATGAAATTAAAGAATACCAAAGTTCTCAATCCAAAAATGATATTTTTTTAAAATAATTGTTTAAAAAAAATTGTACCCTTGTTTATGAAATTTTGGATATTAAAAACGTAATACTTTGTCACAAATACATTTATATGAAAAAAAATCCACTTATTATTCATATAAAGCTGGTTTCAAAAATTCAAAAAATTGGAAAAACCCTTACTTTACCATGGTCATAGGTATCACAATTTTTTGAAATCCTTATGCAATGAGTAGAAACGACTTGCCTGGCTACACAACAAAGGATGGGCCGTATGCCCCCCTCCCCCCCACCCGCCCGGTGTTGTCGATCCAGTGACTCTTCATTCCCACTCATCCATCTACACTCATCCATAGAACCTGAGCTAGTCTCTCCACCAAGACTCTAGATTAAACGAATATTATGACATATGGCTATAAATATTGTTGAAGATGTGTCTATTGTGGCAAATTTTGTGTATTCTTCTTCGTTTTTTTATAGCTCTCCATACAAATCTTGTTATTTGCAACAAATCTCTTTTGAAATATGACTAATTCTTCTAAAAGAGTATCCTTTAAATTTCAAAAATAATTGTCAAACAATTCCTTTTGCAAAAATTTGATAATTAGCCAAATTGTAGAATCTCGTTCCCCACTCCCAAGTCCTATTCTTGTGGCGAGTGCCAGTTTGCCCTTCCCCACTCTCGTCCTAGCTTACCTTTCTTGTTGTCAGTCCCTTTCCACACAGTTGTTGTTGTGGCTTTTTATGTATTTATTTATATTATTTATCTTTTGTTTTTTAATACATATGTAAAAATTATAATTATAAAATTTTAATATAAAATCTTAATCCAAATGGTCGATATGAAGATTCCTACTTCTTCTTGAATAAAAAAACTAGAATTTAAAAATTAATAAAATCTCTAATTTCTACCTAAGATATTGTGTTAGGAGAAGCTAATGTTTTTGCACCTTGCCCGAAAGGATTTGTTTTTGACAATTTGAAAGAAGATTACGATAATTAATTGTATACCAAATCGTAAAGGTAGTTGAAGGTTGTAGCAAAAGATTCCAAACTGCCCGATGAGTATAAAAAACTATTTCGGGCAGCATAACTACATTTCCGATGTCTGGTGAAAAAAACAAATTATATTCCCGCGAAGCTCTTGGAATTCTCTACATCCATAAAAACAATTCAAAAAATAACACTCAAAATTGACATCGTAGGAGCCTGCCCGAAATCCGAAAAAACCCTCCTTTGGACAATTGTCCTTTAGGGGTTAATGATTAAACTCACTTTGGTTTGCAGGTCATGTGTAGGTGTTGAGTTTTTGAATCTAGATAACGAATTCCTCCTCCCAATATATTATGCAGAGCAAATGGCGCAAGCTTTGGCTATTCAGAAATACCCGAGTATGGATAGATGAGTTGAATGACACTTTGACCTATCAGCACATGAGGACAATGAGGTAGACTTAGATATGTACGAAAGTGGAAACTCAAATGAGATTGTGGAGTCATTCTCAGATGAAAGAGGAAGCGGCGGGAGTATTTTTGGAGAAGAAGGTTCCAATAGTGACTGTATTATGTACAATTGATTATTAAAATAAAGTTTTGAATATATCGTCTACTGTCAACAATTTCATTTAATTGTATGTGGACTCTATTTCAATTGAGATGTCATGGACTGCATTTCGGTTTTTTGTTCCATTCGAAGCTAGCAGCTGGTCAATTTTTGGGATCGAAGCATCTCCACGAAATCTCCATGACTTCCAAACTACCGTACTTACCTAGCTTATTAGGCAATAATTAATTCAAAATCAAGTGCCTAATTAAATTTAGAACATTTTTGGAAAATGTGCCTAAAACTTGGAAAAAATTCCTGAGAAGTGCCTAACAGCGTTTTTTTTTTTCATTTAAGAACTTGAGCCACGTTGGCTCCTAGCTGGCATATGAGGAAGATCAATTGGCGACTCTTTGGCATGTGATCTCGAACCAGTGGCTACTGTCAAGAAAGTTTGATGAGTTTTATGCGAACTCAACTCATGTAGTGTTCGGTTTGTGGGAGCGACAAGAGAGGTAATTTTTTCTAAGTAACAACGACACTGCATATTGCATAGCACGTTGTTGAGCGAAAATGCTGGAGGAATTGAACCTCAGCCACAAAGACTCTGTCCATTGCAGCACAGGGTAGGACCTACATAAGCAAACCACGTAAGTGTACAAGAACAAACATAGGAGAAATGCCCTCTGGAGGAATTGAACCTCAGCCACAAAGACTCTGTCCATTGCAGCACAGGGTAGGACCTACACAAGCAAACCATGTTAGTGTACAAGAACAAACATAAATGAAAAAAACATCCGGAACGCCTTAAAAGTTTCGTGCAGATCAGAACAAGGCAATGAAGCCATGGAAACAAAGGCAACCAGCCTAGCACAACTCTGTCACATGGATACATTCCATTGACAAATATGACTAATCTTGTCCAAGATCAGCAACTCTGCTCAAAGCCTCATGTGCCAGTGCAAGAGGCAGCGTAAGTCTGCTTAAATGGAGGTGCATGACACAGATACTGGCAGGTAAACGAAACCTAAACGAGAGTTCCCTCCATAGCTCGACCCTTTGGCGAAAGCGGGAAGAGTTTGAACCCAAGGCTTTGCTCCTTGCGCTGGCAGGGTGGTAGGGTTTCTAGAAATCGATAGGCAAGATCATCTAGATCTAACGAACCTGAAGGCATGTGGCTCTTTCCGTGTGCGACAGCTGTACAGGCGGCGTCCTCATTGCAACGACATGATGGCATTAAGGAGGGCAGTAATGCGAAACAGTGCCATATTTTAACCCATAATTCCTTTGTAGATTTCGTGAGGCCAATTTCTTCCTCGAAAAGTGGCGAAATTTCACGCAAAAACAAAACGCTGGTGCCTAATGATTGGAAATTGTGAAAAAATACCAAAATGTCCAAATATGTGGAAAAAATGCCTAAATTATATTATTTAAAGTCCAAAAAATGGCAAAAATGCCTAAATTATTGTTGAGGTAATATCTATTTTCAAAACAATTATATATATATTTTAAAAAATACCTCAACAATAGTTTTTGAGAGAGGTCAAAAATAATTATTCATTATGTTATTTTGTTATGGACGTGTGGTGCCTTTGGATAAGCCGTACATCCTTGATAAGAGTGGATGAATGTTTTCTCAAAACCAACTATATTAAGGCTCAGCATAAGATCTAACAACTATAGAGATGTGCTAACAAAGAAGAGAACCATATTTTCAGTACACATATCAAGTAACGCTCTAGTCATGCCATTTTCAAGTGTCAACTTTTGCAGATCAAAGATTTCATAACATTAGGGGTGACATAACAAAAAATGAGGTAACATTTATCTAGGTTCGACTATAATACATGCCTAATGTTTGGAAATTACCTAGGTGAGGTGCCTAAGTAATAAAAACAAATCTGAAAATAATATTCCATTTTTATTAATTATTAGGCGCGGAAGTGCCTAAGCTAGGTAAGTACGGTACTCTACCTTGCAAGTGGCCTGAAGGCGCAACTCAAATTATTCTACGTTGTTTGATCAGCTAGAGCAGGGAAGGCTGTGGCTGATTGAGGGTGTGGTGTCATTAGTAAACTATGGTCATGGCGGGCAGAATGAAGGAGGTTCTCCCATGCTCTAATTGGGCCTTAGCACCGTTGATCGCCTTGTATCACGATAATAAACATTTGATGTAAGAAAATTTTAAAGCAATCAAAATTCCACGGAAATAGGTTTCACATGTTGAATTTTTTTGGAATATTCCATGGTGGCAGGGGTCTAAACTTTGTTATTGTTAGTGGTAATTTTCTGTGTCGTGCGCATACATATCGCTACACAACTACATCGTTGTCCAAAACCACACAACACATGTGCACACCACACACTAGTATACCACTAGTATACCACTAGTCCAGCCACTAATCCAACCACTAGGCTACAACTAGTCAGTCACTAGGCTGCCACTACGCTGCCCACTATGGCAGTCACTAGTCCACACAATGATAAAGAAGAAGAATACAAGCACAAGCTCATACGAGCTCACAAAGCTGAAGCATAAACTCATGCATATATAACCTCATCACTCAAATACAAGTCAAGCCAAGTGCACCCCACGCCATGGGGAATCCACACTACGGCGCCATAGCTAGGCGCGGTGAGGCTCAACTCGAGAAAGATGAGCCTCCCGCGCTTGCCGTGAAGATAACCACTCCAGGGCCTAAATCTGCATTGACCCCTGGATTGACACTTGGGCCAATCCCAAATGTCAATATGTAAAAGCTAGCTATTTCCTAGCTAGTTTCACACTAGTGGTAAAATAACTTGACAGCTGTCGTGCGCATACATATCGCTACACAACTACATCGCTGTCCAAAACCACACAACACATGTGCACACCACACACTAGTATACAACTAGTCTACCACTAGTCCAACCACTAGTCCAACCACTAGGCTACAACTAGTCAGTCACTAGGCTGCCACTACGCTGCCCACTATGGCAGTCACTAGTCCACACAATCGCCCCCCCTAGCTGGTGCTTAGGTCCCTCTAAGTCCAGGTAGCCACAAGATGTGATAGTGACCATAGCCTCACTAAGTCCTCCACCACTATCCCTACTACACTCAAACTCGATAGATCAAGAGGCCGGGTGCAAGAGTTGCCCCATCGTTAGTCGCCATCTTGCAACCTGTGAACTTGAGCTTGGGATCTCATGTATTGACTCCTATGAGCTTGGCCTCCCATGTCTTGTTAGCTGCCTCCAGTCATGTCCACTGCCACTATCCCAAGCAGTGTGGACACAACCAATCTCCGTCAGGAACCTTCTCAAGAGGTGGTGTCAAGCATCCCATATGCCAACCCCTTAAGCATCGATCACACATCAGCATGGTGGCTGCCCCTTTGGCAGACCCACAGAGCATGCACCTCAAACCTGCAGGTACCACTGCCAAGTTTGGGTCAACTCTGCCATTAACATTGGGAAGGTGACATGGCGCACAATTACGCACATGGTCTTTCCAAGTCATGCCATCCCGACCCTCTAAGATCAGGACCCCTGAGGGCAACACCTCTCGAACCCTCAGAATAACACGCCCTGCAGTAACATCCAGAGTCGTAGGAGCAGTCTGCTGCAAATAAACATAGTCACCAGGGCTAAACCTCCGAACCCCAGGACGATATCCTCCACCACGTATAGTGGCATACCTCAACGTATCACGGTGCTGTGCAATGGCAAGGTTCTCAAAAGCCATGGGCATGACTGTCTTGAACAACTCTGCACGCTGATCACATGCACGTACCCACACGTCCGGATCGTCAAGGTTAAGGACTTGAGCAGTGTCCCTACGAATGGCTGCAGGCAAATCCGGCTCTCGGCCAAAGAGAAGGAAATATGGTGAGAAGGAGGCAAGCGATGCTTGTTTGCTGAACCTGTAGCCCATGGCTAACCAAGGAACCTGAAGATCCCAATCTCCTAGGTGTCCTTCTGCAAGCCATACTTGCGCAAACCCCTCTTCACCGTCTGAACAACTCTCTCTGCTAAGCCATCGGCCTCAGGATGATCCCGAGAAGTGGTGCAGTGGTCTATCAAGGCTTTATCACACAAAGCCTGAAACTCCCCCAAGAACTCTCTCCCTTGGTCCGTGAGTACCTCAGCTGGAGCACCAAATCGGCTAAGCACACGATCCAAGAATGCATACGCAGCCCCCTCACTAGCCTTGTCAGGCAATGGAACCAACTCAATCCACTTGGAGAAGTGCTCCACCATCACCAACACATATCTGTGGTGGCGCACAGTCAGTGGCAACGGTCCTGCGAAGTCAAGACTCCACCTGTAGCCCAATCCCATGATAGGTAAATGATGCAACTGTGGTGTAGGGGCGTTGAATGAAGCACGCACCCTGTCACACACCATGCACCTAGCCACGAACTGTTGCACCTCTGTATGCATACCACGCCACCAATACTGCCCCTGCAGTAAACTGTGAGTGCGTCGCATTCCAAAATGCCCCAACTCCTCATGGGCATGCCGCACTAACCGTGCACGCTGTGTGAGGTGAGGCACAATCCTCACCCGACCATCCTCCCACACTCGAAGTAGGTGTATCCCCTCCCACTTGAACCTCTTGGCTCGTTGTAGGATCCGATCTCTTTCCCTGGCAGTCACAGTGGCTGCCGTGTCTCCCGTGCGGAGGTAGTCCAACACAGCCGAATCCTCATGTATATCTCTGGCACCACCTGGCTCATCACTAGCCTCAGGGTCCTCATACACTCCGTCTACAGTCATCCTTGTTGTAGGTCCAACCTGACTTCCCGATGCCAAGATACACAAAAATGCAGATGCGTGCCATCCCGGCACCATCTCCTCGTCCGTCTCACCATGCCACCGAGCTCCTGTGTCATCCTGCTGGCTCATGCATGGATTGCGACTCAATCCATCCGCATATCGATTGACCAAACCTGATCGATGCACAACCTGAAAGTCATACTCCTGGAGTATGAGTGCCCACCGTGCAAGCTTCCCCGTAAGCTTGTCTGACTCCATCAACCACTTGAGTGGCTGGTGATCCGTGACAAGGGTGAAAAGATTGCCATATAGATAGCACCTGAAGTGTGCCACGGCCCACACTGCAGCTAAGCACTCTCCCTCATATGAGCTGTACTTAGCCTCTGCAGCGTTGTTCGAGCGGCTAGCATAAGCCACTACGAACTCTCTTCCCTCATCATCCACCTGTGTGAGCACCGCTCCAAGCCCCAGTATGCTCCAATCCGTATGCAGCTGAAAGGGACGCCCCCTGATAGGTCGTCTCAGGATAGGCGCCGAGGTCAACCTCGCCTTGAGCTCTTGAAAAGCTCGTTCTTGCTCATCTTCCCACTGCCACTCCTGGTCCACCTTGGTCAACTTGGTTAGAGCCTTTGCAATGGTACTAAATCCCTTGACAAACCGTCTATAATAGTTTGCCAACCCCATGAAAGCTCGAACTCGGCTCACATCCGTGGGGCGTGGAATTTGTGCAATGGCCTCTACCTTAGTTTGCTGTACCCCCAATCCTCCAGGATATATCATGTGACCCAGATACTCAATCTGGTTGTGGAAAAACTTGCACTTCCCCGGATGCAACGTCAATCCGTGCGCTCTCAAGCGCTCCAATACCACCTGAAGGTGTCTCTCATGCTCCTCCATCGTAACACTAAAGATGATGATGTCATCTATGTAGCACCGAGCAAAGTCCACCCCTGCTAGAATCCTATCCATGACTCTCTGAAACTCTGCAGGAGCATTCTTAAGCCCAAATGGTAAGAACCGCCACTGATATAGGCAATCCTTGACGTGCTCATTGATCCCCCAGAATGTCGTCTTCTGCTTGTCCGCCTCCTTGATTGGCAACTGGTGATATCCGGATCGTAAATCCAAAGTGCTAAAGGCTTTAGCATGCCCGATGGCATCAAAGATCTCCTCTGGTGTTGGCATGGCATACTTATCGGACTTGGTCTGACGATTTACAGGCCGGTAATCACCGCACATAAGTCTCTCCGTCCAATTGCCATAGACATCCTTCTTGGCTGGCATCACTGTGGCTGAAGCATACTCTCCACCAGAGAGCTCCACCAAACCTGCCTCCCAGAGATCTTGAGTCCTCATCTGAATCAAAGACCTCTCCATGTCACTGTATCTATAGGGTCTCCGAAAGATTGGCGTGTCAGTGGCCAACTCAATACGGATCTCTTGACCCTTCAGTGCTCCCAAGTCCTTCAAACTGAAGGCAAAGCAATTCATGTAAGCCCTCAAGAACCGCCGTATACGTCGTCTCTCTCCTCCAATGACAAGGGGTCCAATGTCAAGCTCCCAATTGTCCTCCGTAACTGCAACCTTAAGTCCAGTGGGCTTAGAGGTAGAGGACACGTCCAGTGGTTGCTATGTTGCAACCTCTTGAGCAGTACTCCCTGCCTGCTCAGTCAATGACAAGGCCTCATCCTGCCCCATCATCTCATCCTTGAGGACCTCCTCAACCCGAGAAGAATCCCCAACCTCATCCATCACAGCCGCCTTGGCTGCCAACTCCCTCTGAACCTCGAGCACCTCCCACGTGTGCCATGGATGCATGCACCCCGTGGTCCTCACATGCTCGCCCCCACTCACTGCCTGTACCGTCTCGGTAGGCAGAGAGACCATTGAGGGAAGTGTACTCCGCACTCTGCGTTGCTCAGCCAGAGCCAAGCTGATAATCCAGGTCAAGCAATTGAGATCCATTGCTTGCCCCAACACTTGACGACGTGATGCCTCAGAAAGAGACGACACCGCCGTGGTACCAGGGGTAAAACCCATTGCCCGCTCACGCTCGTCAGCATTAGGCTCCACTAACTGCTGCAACTGAGCATCCCACAGGAGGCCAGGTCCACTATCCCGGAAAGCATGCGATCCTGGGAAGCTGAGCAGTGTAGGTAATGCTGCTCATGGTTGACCCACCTTGTTGACCACTGCCAAAGGCAAACGGTCATCGTGTCTCACACGCTGAGACTGCCTCCCTGTGTCCAGAATGTTATCCACTGTGAGATGTGCTGGCCGCTGCACCCCATCAAATGCACGCTTGAGCAGTGCGGGTGGCATCAAGTTAGTCCACCATAGCCGTGGACGATGAGCCCGTGACCCCACTGTAGCTGCATCTAGTAACACTGCTGATCCAAGCCACGACCGGACTTGATGCACACTAGCCATCACCCTGGCCCGAGAATCGCCCATCAGTGGCACATTCTCCAAGATGTATGCTGGAGATACAGCTTGATGAAGCTGCAAGTGGCGCAAAACCCGCACCAGCTCCCAAAACAGACCCGACCTCGAGTCTCGCAATCCATTGCCATGCCCGGCTGATGAATGCCCTTGGCAGGGCCAACCTGCCACTACCAGATCAATGGAGCCAACCCGCTCCAAATCCTGCGCCCCCAGCAACGAAATGTCTGCTGGCAAGGCCTGCTGATATCCACGAATTGCAGACACCGACAACAACTTAGGGTACCGCTGCACCAACTGAGCAACATGGCGAAGTGAAACGCGTCGTGCAGTCTCATCCCTCTCCACATACAGGTAACGCCGAACTCGTACACCTGCTTGTAACACAACAGCCAATCCGGTGCTGATCCCGCCAAACAAGTCCAGAAGACAAATACCTTCATCCGGATACTGCCACACAATAGGTGTGGTGTCCAATGGAGACAATTGAGGTGGTCCTGGTGCAATCCCCACACTCTCCTCCTCTCCTGACGGTACAAAAGCCTCCACCCAGGCTTGTTGCACCCGTCGATCAGCATCCCGCTGCAAATCCTTGCTCGTGCCCCACAATGGAGTCTGAGCAACCATGGTATGCAACTCCGCCATACCATACATGTCATCCTGCTCTCCCGGAGGTGGTACATCCTCTGAATGAGCATTGCCCTCAAGCAACTCTCTAGGCCAACTCACTGCCGTTGTGAATGCTGCTAGTGTCGGCATCTTGCCTCGCTGGGCAACCGCAACTCCTCCTATGAACGTCACAGGGAGCTGCACACGCCGGCCCTCCCCTGACTGCCATGCAGGCCTATAGGAAGCTGACTCCTCCCAAAAATCCAGGGTGAAGCCCATGGGGTACAACACTGCCCCACCAACCAGGACATCGTATGAGACCGCGTCTGTCACAATGGCCTTGGCTCGCATCACTGAGCCATCTGTAGGGTGATCCGGCCGTAGTCTGATAGCCAACTCACGCCGTGTCATGCCCCGAGCTTGCTCCGATCCTCCCAGAGACGTCTGTATCTGGAAAGGACAAGGCTCCATATCCGCCTCCGTGAGGCCTAAGCCTGCAATAGCAGCTCTGCCCAGCATCAGTGGCTGAGCTCCCGAGTCCAACAAGACCCGCAGTTGCCGGTACCTCTCGCCTGCCGGTCCACTCAAACAGAAAATGTCATCCTGGTTGTCTAACATGACAACTCCAGGTGTCACCATGGCGCGCTCAATGGCTGGCCTAGCTGGCAGCTCCAACAACCTGGCAGCTGCAGCTTGCCATGGCGCCGCCGTGGCAGTCTTGACCCTCAAATCCGAGGATCCCTCCGGCACTACACCTCCCACTATCTCCGCAGAAGATGAAGTAACCTCCCCACCCTCACAGAGTGTAGCTGCCAGCCTGAACACCTCAGCTGGTCTTACCCCCGGCGTTGCAATCATGGTAGCCGAGAACAATGGAGCCTGGCACACAGATGTGGCCGCTCCTAGCAGCACAATAGCTGCCGTAGCCTTGGCAACACTAGGTAGTGGTGCTACCCGTGTAGCTCTCCCCAATGGCATAGTAACCTCCGCCTCGGTAACAGTCGAGCGAGAACTAGGTGCCATGGATGGCGTCGACACTGTCTCCGCCAATGTGAATGACTGAGGAAGCCTAGCCTGACGGCTTGCCTCCCCACGCTGTGGATCCAACTCCACCTCTGCACCTCGTGGCTCAGGAACTCGTGCTGCTCCTCGAGTCACGGCTGCAGCAGACTCCACCTGCACTAGTGGTAGTGCTGCCCCACACATGAATCCCATGCCTCCCATATCTCCTCCCTCAGGAGCAGGAGGTGGACCATCCGGCCTTAGAGCCGGTACCACCTAAGCTGTAGCCATGGCAGCGAGCCTCTGCTTTAGCTGCT
This sequence comes from Takakia lepidozioides, assembly GCA_030704615.1. Lineage (NCBI taxonomy): Eukaryota > Viridiplantae > Streptophyta > Takakiopsida > Takakiales > Takakiaceae > Takakia > Takakia lepidozioides. Next base: position 69,076,823 of record CM060732.1, on the reverse strand, counting down.
GAAGCCGATTGGCCATGCCTTGGTCAACACCCTGACCTCCGCGTCCTTGGCCACGTTGAGCTTGCCCTTGGCCTCGTGGCTGGCCACCTCGTCCTCTCTGGGCTGCTCTACCTCGCCCCCGGCCACCATTGTTCCCTTGGAACTGGCCTGGGCGCAACTCAGGATGCAAACCATAACATTGGGCCTCTCCATGCCCGTGCTTGCCACAATGCCCACACTGCAACTGTGCAGGCTATGCATGTGCCGACCCTTTGCCTCCCTCTGGGCAATCCTTCTTGACATGGGGTCCTCCACATGTCCAGCACACCACATCCGCCCGTTGTTGGCCAACAAATGAAGGGAGAGATCCCTGCATCTGAGGTCCTCTCTACCCTTCCCTGAGCTTCACCTGAGCCCCCTTGTTGCCTTGAGCAGGTTGGGGTAGTGGTTGGTTAGGAGCACCACTACCCCGTGGTGTCTCCTTAGCAAATCCCACCATGACCACTCGTTCCTCCACCATGTTGAGCTCTATCCGCTCTGCCAGCAAAAATACATTTGCTAAGGTGGGTTGGGCCGCTTGTAGGAGAGTTGTATCCCGCACCCTTCTCCTGAGCTCCTTGTCCAATATCCCATACCAGAATTGGACTGCCTGAGCTTCCATAACCCCTTGGGTTACATTTATCAAGCGCCTCATGCGTGTGAAAGCCTCCCTCAAGCTCTCGGTCGGCTTCCGTTGGAACTCTTGCAAGCTCCGTAACTTCTCTGTCCTCACCCCTTGGTAGTTCCCTCTCAACTCTTCGAAGAACTCCACAACAGGGTTGAAGGCAGGCACGGGTGCTAGTGCTGGTGCGGTAGTGGCTTGGGTGGACATCGTAGCTACTGTACCACCAGTCCCACTGCTACTTGCTGAAGCTGCCGGTGCAGCGGCAGGTGTAGCCACTGCCCTCGTGGCTCTAGTGCCCCTAGTGATGGAGACATAGTCGGGTGACCAGTACATCCTCCACTCCTCGATCTCAACCTCATGCCCCCGCCTGAACTCATGGTAATCATCCATAGGCGGCCCCTCAAGGTGCTGAAACAGCCCATTCCATGCCATGAAAGGCGTAAATAGTTGTGGATTGCGCATTTGCTGCAAATCACACCAACTATCAAACTCTTGGATAAAATCATCCAACTCGATGGTGCCCACCGCCCCAGAGTACCTTCGTGGCCCCTTGGTAGCTCCATACATCTCCTCCATAATTTTCATCAATGTATTCACGTAATGCAGCCAACTCCGTCTGGGATAAGTTATAGATTGGGCCGAATGGTGGTTGGGCTCCTTCTTGTAACTCAATTGCACAGTCATAAGGTCGATGTTCTGGCAATATGTCTGCATTTTTATTCTCGAAGACATATTTGAAATCTTGATATTGAGCGGGTAATGTTGAAGTACATTTGTCTGTTGTGGTCTTGATCGGAGTCGCATAAAGTGCAAATGCCGCCTCCTTTTTGGTAGCTCTCATGAAAGCTCTAGCTCCAAGGAATAGGGGTTGAATACCTTTGATATTTCTACATTTTTGTCTTGCAGAAAATTTTCGCGATCGTCAGTCGATGTCGGGATTGTGAAGTACGAACCAGGGAAGTCCAAGGACCATAAGATTTGTTGGAGACTGGATGACATTAAAAACAATATGTGATGCTTGATCTTCAAGCTTCACTTCAAGTGGTCGAGTTTCATGGTCCACATTTCCTGATGCTAATGGTTGTCCATCGAGGACTTCAACGGGGGCCGATAGTTTCTTCTTTACGAGCGTTAAATCATTTTGCTTCGCAAAGTTTTTGTCCATAAAACAAGCTGACGCTCCTGAGTCCAAAAATGCTTCTACAGTGATATCTCGATTTTGCACTCTGTTTTTTACCGGAACTGTGAAGTAAGGTGCAGGGTCTGGAGATAGAAAAAGATTTTTTTTCGATAATAAATTTGTGGTGTCTAGCCGCATGGTCCCTACTGTGACTGGACATTTTCGTTTTCCGACCTCCTCGTATCGAACACTTGAGTTGTGTCCCAAGCTTTGAATCTTTTCTTGTTGGGGCAGTTTAATGCTATGTGATCTTCTTCTCCGCAATAGAGGCATAATCCATTCAAGCACCGTCTTTGTTTTTCTTGTAGCGTCAATGGCTTGAATCGGACAACATCAATCTGCATATGATCACTACTGAATGTCTGATGAATCGTTGTGTTTGGTGTCGTAGTAGCAGTGACATGATGCGTCGTAGACCATCCAAATCGCTTCTCTTGACGTCTTTCGAACAAACGATTATCGCATGCAATGACTTGGGTGATGAATTCACTCAGTGTGCTCATTGTCAGCAACAAATCTTTTACATCATTTTTTAATCCACATCGAAACTGACTAATGAGGCTCTTCTCATTCCAGTCGAGGTCGCACGCAAGTTGTGGCAGCATAAACGGAAGCAGGACGTGCTCCTTGTCGAAGATTTCGCATCTTTATTTCTACAACTCTCTCTTTATCATTTTTTCCAAACGTTGCAGTGAACTCGGACATGAATGCTTCAAAATTGTATAGTAAATGCGAATTTTTTTCTAATAGTGGTGCAAACCAAGATAGGGCAGTGCCTAACAGAAGGGTGTCCACGAATCCCACTTGAATACCTCCATCGGGATAGCGTTGTGGATGTAGTCGTAGGAACAGTCGTACTTGTTGAACAAAACCGCGAAATCTTGATCTCGTCCCCTCAAATTTCTCGGGCATGCTAATCTTTGGTTCTCTCGTAATCTGTTGAAGATGAACCGTTGCAGTAAAAGCTGTTGCAGTAGGGACTCGTATGGTTGAAGATCCATTGTTCGACTCCTTTAACTCTGAAATTTGTTGTTGCAAATTGTGGAGAGCGTTGCCAAGATCTTGAGATTGATCAGCTTGCACTTGGGCGGTAGATGTACGAAGTTCTTGCATCTGGAGCTGAAGACTCTGCAATGTGGTGACCATTTCCGCAAATGTGTCTTCCATCTTAACTAACTAAAGAACAAACTTTAGTCTCGCCAAACTGTCAAGGATGAGAACATGACAGAACACAAACAAGAAATCAGACTAGAGGTACAAGACTAGACAAGAAGTCAAGGTCGGCGTGGCCGAATGCATAGTAGGTGAACATGAATCAAGATGATCTTTATAACAATGGACAAGAGTACAAAATACTGGAACTCGACTCGGATACTGGAATGCTGGAAACTGGACTGGAATACCAGATACTGGAAACTGGACTGGATACTGGACTTGGAATAAGAGTAGCTTGAATTTGTGTTGGCGAGACTGAAGAGTGTCCAGTCTCGCCTCTTTTATATACTGGCTACTAAGAAGCTTCCATAAGAAGCTTATCCTATGGAGGTTTCTTGCTGGAGAAGTTTCCAAGATTAAACGAAAGTTTTTTTGATGGAGAAGCTTCCTTAAGCAAAGGAGGTATCTTGATGGAGAAGTTTCCTCCAAATGAAGCTTCCTGAGTAGTTTCCCAAGTTACTCTTGGTAATTTGGTAAACTCCCGGTAACTTGGTAAGTAATGGTAAATCATGGTAGATCATGATAAATCACGGTAAGTCACGATAAGTCATGATAACTTTTGGTAACATGGTAACTTGAGAACTTCTGGTATTTATTCCTGGTAACTTCCTCTGGGCTATGTCCGTGACAGCTCCCACCAGGCCCTTCCAATGTGGTTTGTGAGTTCACAATGCCCCCTTCCTCGCTTTGAATATATACCTCGGTGGGAGCTAAGTGACCATCCATAGTCTGCTTGTTTAGAGGATAAATGCCCGCACCTCGAAATCCACTTCGAATGTTGTTTTCTTTTGACTCAAAATGGGCCTTCAAAAACTAACCGCGACCCCTTTGGGCTCCACGGGCCTTGAGGGATTAATTAAAGGTCGGATATGGCACAAGGCTTTATACCCATTCCATTTATCAGCGGAACATCCTCACTTCCACTATTCCCATTCCATTTGCCACGTAAATTTCCTTCTTGATATATTTGCTACGTAGAGACGACTCTTTCTACACTTCAAAACAACTTGGACACATCTTTGGCACTCTATGACCACCTCTTACAAAATTTATGACATTTCAAAAAATCTACAAATCTTTGAACCACTTTTAGGCTTACAAAAAATAGTCCGTGTAGGACTAATTGCATGTGGCGAGGTAGGTGGGGGGGTTGGTAGAACGTGAGCACACCGGTGAGCACAAATGACGTGAGCACAAACCCACGGTCATGGGGGTTTTATGTTTTTAAACGGAGCTATATGTTTTCAGAACGGAGTAAAATCCCAAAACCCTAATACGAAATAGACACCCATAATGTAATCTACAAGCTCCAAGTTCCATATATCTACAACTTTGGTATGCTACAAAAGAAGAACAAGTTAGAGAAAAACAAAGTCACAATAACCAATACCATCCAAAACACACATATACCAAACAATAGTTGAACAATTTAATATAATGAGGCAACAACGGGTTTCGTTAACGAAATAAATCAAGGTATCGGGTTTCTCCAGCGAAATAGTGGAGTTTGCCAGCGGAGTAATGGATTTTGCTGCGAAATTTCCAAGTATCGCTATTATCATATGGTTTCGTGGGCGAAACAATATGTATTGTGTTTGGTGATAGGGTGACTAATCCACGGAAATAGGGTGACTAATCCATCTACGTGTGGCGTGTGCTCACGTGAGCACAAGTTTGCTCACGTGCGCACAATTTGGTCCCCGTGAGCACAAATTTCCAATTTTAGTTTCGTCGCAACATCTTTTTGAGAATATTCATGAATATTCGGGCATTTTGTCTTCTGCTCGCTGTTAGCGTGCTCACCCGCTACCCAACCTCGTAGGTGGCAGGGCCCACAAGTCAACATATGCATCTCAGCCTAGCGCACATCTCAGTCGTGCGCCAGCGAGAAGGGGGGTTGCCGTGGGAGGCTGCCATGCTGCTGGCCTTCACACTAGCTGCCACGCTGCTACTATACGTGCTCCGGACCAAAAATGGGCTAGTATAATGCCGTTGGCGTGTCTGTTTACCACGCCACTGTTGGTCATGCTTTAAGAGCATCCCCACCCTTGAGCCCGAAAGACTCCCTTTAACGCCAAAGATAGTGTCATCGATTCAAGGCTGGGTTCTGTGGCGTGGCAGGCACACCCCTTGTCCCTGAATTGCCCATGCTATCCCCACGAACCTCGCCTCCCATTGGTCTGAAGGGGCGAGGTCTCCGCCAAGATGTTGACAGGCACGCGCTTGGTCACGTTGACTTGGATTCAGGGGCGTATTCTGTGCACTGAACCCGAGCGCCGGGTTCAATGCACGGAACAATATTCAGTGCCCGCTTTTCATGGAATATAGGGTTCAATGCATGGGTGGGGACATTCCCCGCCCACCATACCCTCATATTCCGTTGGCGTGCTCGGTTCAGTGTTAGGGTGGGGATGCTCTACGTAACCACTAGTGAAGGGGGACACCTTTTATGACACCAACAACTGGCAACCACTAGTGAATGGGGACACCTTCTACGACATCCAACAACTGGCAACCACTAGTGAAGCAGCACATGCCATTTCCATTGCTGGTGATCAATACTAGCATTGTAGGTTCCTCATCTAGCCGGGTATTGAAACTCTGCAAGTCTGCATACACCCGGGTTGAATTTATCATACCAAGGGTTGATATCATGGGTTGATAGTTGAAACCCATCTACAACACTGATAGGTTGATCCTGTAAAGCACCATGCACTGTGAGAGGATACAGGATCCATATGTTCATCTGCAAAATATGTCCGTTATGATATTGAAAGTGATGAATCTATTGGGTTCTTGTGGGAGCAAGGAACAAATTCCTTCAAGCAAAAACAGGAGATGGAAGTGGGGGCACCATATCTAAAATGAATATGTGCTGCAACCCACTTCCAAGCAGTCTGCTTTTCGGTAGAGGATCCGTTGTTATCACATGTGGGGTGGTGTGCTGCATGTAGGCCTGCTTCCGGTGCAGTCACTGCTGTTCTGGCGATGGCTTCCCAACTTGTAGGCCCTAGCAAGGCCTTTGTTTGGGGATCTACCTTCACAGTAGCCCGGAGCTGTCTCTCCCCTCCCTCCATCACTCTTCTATCTGCACGCTGGGAAGAATCTGAGAAACTTTTCCGCCCGCTTCGTCCACTGCACGTCCCTCTCTCCAATGAGGAACACCTTGCAGCAGTAGGCTATGTAGCATGCTACGAAACTGGGCTTTATGATACATATCTGGTTCTGGCCACAAATAATTCTCTCCTGGTTGGTCGCCTGGATCTCAAGAATGAATCGTTTCAGTCAGTGGGGGAGGTGCGCTTGGCGGACTGTGATTTGGGAGACGATGGAGACAGCCCATCAGAGCCAGTGACCCTGGTCCAAGAATGCTGGGTTTCCAATGGGCCAACTGTAGTGGCTGTGTGCCGAGGGCACGTAGTTGTGGCGTCCGCAGTGGGCATCAATGGGTCAAGTGGCCATCCGCAGTGGAATGCTCATGTGTTGTGCTGTAACACTCAGAGAGTTCATTTCTGTGGGGACCGTGTTCTTCTGTGTGTTCCAAGTGCTCTTGTTGGCACATCACAGGCGCCTTCTTCTTCAGTTATCCCAAGGTTTATTCCCATCGCCCCCCGTCTCCCCTTCAGCCCCGGTTACTCCATCTCCTCTCTTTCGCTCTTTTTCCTTGGCCCATTTCATTTCTTTGTTAGTTTTTCCAAGGTCAATCGAGTCTTTCCCCATGCCTTGACCCCGACTCTCCTTGTATCCTCTCTCTGTTCTCCACCAAAGCCCCTCACAAAACCCTCCGTTCAACCTTGGGTGGATCTTCCTGTAATTCTAACCACTTCGCTCAGGTTGAGAAGTTTAACAGGAGCACGGAGTTGAGATCTTCAATATTAGAATTGCGGCAATGCCAATAGGTCATTCACATACTTATTTCTTTTGAGATTTCGTTCAACATCTACATGTTACTTGCTGACACATCCACTAATCACGACTGTGCAGACAAAGTGAACTCCTAAGCATTCCTCTTCCATCAGGCACTGGTAATGAAACCTCCGCCCCAGTACTTTCCAATGCTGGTTTTCCTGCAGGTATAGATCCATGTCTGGTAACCTGTGTGGCTTACGTGCCCTCAGCTATCCGGTTGGCGTACAATGTAGTATATGGGCTGGGCGATGGAAAACTCCTATGCTGCACTTGCAATCGAGTGGTCACTGAAATCAAACTAGAAGATTCACCCTTCTTGGTGCAATTTGCTGTGAAGGAGAGGGGTAGGGCCGTTTTGGTGGTCTCCCTGCATGGAATGGAACAGAAGATCATTGCCCTCTGTGCGGAGTCTCATCGTGAAGTTCACTCCTGGACGAGAGTACAACAGGTAGAAAAATTGTCGGCAGCTAGAGACTGAAATGCTTGATGTACCCTTGCTGCCTCGTGCAATTTGAGGTGTAACTTGCACTTCATGACAGCATGGTGGGTCCTCTACCCACGGGCTTTCAGACTTAATGTATTCAGTGGTTGTTAAAATTAAAATTGAAGAAACCCTCAAAGATTTCCATGACGATTTGCTGGATCAGCTTCGTTCCTTTGCGTTGGCAGCAGGCAAGTTGCTATTGAGGCCTGGACTTAGTGAGCTGTGTCTCATGTCATGCTCCCACTTACTATAATCCACCCCCACCTACGCCCCCCGCCCCCCCTCTCCTCTCCCCCTCTGAATTGTTGGTCTGAAGCACAAACTGAACCTATCTTTCTCCTTCGATTGTTGACATGATGTACATGATTGTATGCTTTGATCTGTTGCAGGCAGTGCTAGGCGATATTGTAAGGAGTGGGTGCGACCAGCTGGTGTTGCTGTTACACAATGCTAATCCAACAGATTCCTTTGTGGACTGTATTCATATATCCCATCTTCAAATCTCAATGTCAAATGCATGTGAACAACTCAAGAGTAACAACATGGCAGCATTTTCAAAGGCACTTCAGGCACGCCTGCAAGCTGGAGTTGAAGCACTCCAGGTAGTGCATTGCCAGAGGACAGACAAGATGGAGATGGTGAGATCTGCCTGCTCCTTGATGCAGGACATCAATTTTCGAAATCATGGGGGCCAGAGTGACAACTTAATCGGCGACGAAATCCATGAGGAACAAGGGTGCTGTAAGACAGATCTAACTAATAAGGCACTGTGGCTTCAAGCCAATCTTGTGCAGCAGGGAGTGTATGGAGGCAGTTGCTTTCTCATCATTGATGTGCGAGTAGGGCTTGACGCTCCAGAGGGCTTTGGTCTTCATTGCCCAAGTCTGTTGCTCACCAGCTTGCATGGTCACATCAGCAGCCTCTCTTCCTGTCTTTCTTTGCCATCTGGTGGTCTAGTTGACACCCAGCGACTACTTGTATCTTTTCCCTTGATGAGTTGTCGCCCTCCTTTGCATGTCATGTTGGCAGCGCAGGCCTCTATCAGTAAGAATCGATCCTCGATGTGGGACAGGGCAGGTTGCTTGGACTGGCCTCAAGTGGAAAGGACATCGACTCCCTGGATATACACTCAGTGGCTTTGTACAATTGAAGAGCCGATGCTTGCAGGCTTGTATTCTCTGTCCAGAGAAGCATCAACTGGACTACGAGAAGTTTGTGAGCAGTGGTTGTTGGAGAAGACCACTACAGTTCCAAAAGATCACCTAGAAGTACTGATAAACGCAGTTTCCATGCACTTGGAAGGCAATGGCCAGGGTGTAGAAATGGAAGAACATAGAAGGAATGATCCGTGGACAGAGGGCAACAACAAAATGGCCTCTCTCTCATCTTTGTACACGCATGACATGTCACTGCTGCAGAACAGTTTTCCAGTACCCCAGATCATTCCCAAGCTGATTGCTCCCAAATTGGCAGAGATGGTCAGTAAGTGCGCATCGATGCTGCTAGAGGAGCTCAGGGCCAGCATGGAGGAGGTTCCTAACAGCAAGAGGTTGGCGCAATTGGAAGCTGCTTGTGACCAGTGCTTTTGTCACTTGCTCTCCTCCATCATCCATGACTCATTCAAAGAGTTGCGGGGCGAGTGCCATCTTAGATGACATTCATGCCTCTAACATAGGATTGAATTCTTGACATGGTTCCACAAAACATGGACTCTTTGTCAAATCCACATTCTCAAAGTGCGAATTACTGTATAGGAACACATGCACGACCAAAGGCCTCCTACCTTAAAATTGATATGTGATGCTCCCAGGCCCATATCTCAGAGAGATGAACTCTGACTAAGTCCCTCTCTGAGATAATAATGGGCAGGTACAAACTGGAGGTTGGAGCGAGGCAGGGACAAGTCTCACCTAAATTCAGCACACAGTGCACAAAAAGCTTCCTGTCATAGACTTGCCAAAAAGCTTCCAGGCTCGGTAGCTGTGGCCTGATACCCCCTACACGCAGTTACCAGAAAGCCCCAACAAAAAAAATCTCGGATTTCCAGAGACATATATAGCATCTGCCTCTTTAAGATTACAGCCCTTGTGATGTCTGAAGATTTCTCATCGTTATTGTCTCATCCGATATTTGTGCAGTTGAAAGTCTCCCTTAGGGATGTGTGCTGTGGGCAAGCCCTCGCCATATTTTTCTCTTCTATCTCACTTTCCCTCCTCTCTCCCCTTCCCAAATTTTTTGCCTCACCATAACTTCAGCTCAGCAACATGGATGTCATTGCAAAGCTCCCAGGTTTCCTGTAGAACCAATTGAGAAGCTGCAAACAGAAGAGGACCCAGGCCTTCTGGAACAATAACAGCTGATGAATGCTAAAATTCCCTGCAAATATTCTCATTTGCATAGAAATAGTATAAAAGGAAACGGGATGAGGTGCTTTCTGTGTTGAATCCACTAGTCAATTTGAAGTGTCACCTCAACCGTCCTCAGTGTAAAGAGGCCCTAACCTTGGCTGCTCTGGGAGACGCAATGGCGAAGGCCAAGGGGGGATCGATTCTGGTGAGGCTAATCTCCGCAGCAGGCACTGGGTTCTTCTACGTCAAGCGCAAGAATCCGCGCAAGCTCCTCACCAAGCTGGAGTTTCGGAAATACGATCCTGTGGTCAAGCGTCATGTGCTCTTCACTGAGGCAAAAATGCGATGATCTTCTTCCACTTTCTTTTGGCGTCACAGGTGCCAAATGGGTGATGGAGCACAGGTGCTTACTCCGTCTGTGCCTCTGTCATGCTAGCCAACTTGAAAAATCACTCGTGCTTTTCAGACAGCGTAGCCCTTGTGCAACGCAGCCGTCTATTGTACTGTGAGTGGGTTTCTTTGGTGCTTGCCCTACATACGTAAATAGGTGTAGCTTATTATGATCTGGCTGCATTTGAAGCTGCGCAGGCATGCGGGAGCTCTGCACTGAAGGAGCTAGGGTAGATCTCATCAAACCCCAGATGTCTACAAACCCCAGGGCACAAGTTTGTAGATCCAGTTGTTAGAAACTCACTGCAGTGTGAGGTTAGCACAGAACCCCCACCTTTTTGGTGGATGTACTCTCGTGTCTTATGTAAGCTTGGGTGAAATTGCCACCTTGAGGGATTCGATCTCTCTCATGTTACACAAAGTTACTTGTGGAATGCATACACTCTGGGGACACTTCAGGTTTTAGAGATGGTGTTAAGCTGTGTTTAGGGGCTTTCTGAGGCTATGTTGTTGGGCAATTCGTTAATTCCTACTCTGCAATCTCTCTCTTGCTGGATCTGTCCACCTCCTAGGTTTTCAGCAATCTCGTGAGAGAATGAGTAATTCAAACAGATTCCGTTTGGTGTCGTTGGCTGTCCTCTCATTTGAACCAGGAATGTCTTGTCGTTCTGGCTACTCCAGCTCCTGCGTTGAGATGATGCAGTGACTTCTCTTCCTGTCAAGCTGGACAAATGGATTCGAGTGAGAGTCCTCCAGTTTGACAGCAGCTAGAATGCTCTTGCGGAATTTCCACCGATCTCTCCGTATCCAGGGCACGAGGAAAAGAAATGTTCTGTCTCCACTTTACTTCTTGGGTTGTGTGATATTCCATTCGCAGAAATTTTGAACTTTGGAAACTTCGATTAAACATTGACTGTTATCCAGGATGTAGCACCTTATGAGCGTCCAACATTGGCGAAGGCTTATCTATTTCCATCTGACAAGGGTCCATCTACACTGTTCACGTTTGAAGCCAAGCACTAGCATTCATGAATTACTTGGTGACACACTTCCCAAAGCTGTCCTGTCCTGTCCTGTGAAAGGCTGCACGCACACATCACACCATCGCACTTCTAGACAGGGCAGCTCTTCGAGCTTAGCACAAAACTTCTGATATAAGCCAAAGTACTTGGATTACAATTGTAAAAGGTGAGCAACCTTAACAGTCCTGCTCCACTTAACATATTGTTGGTAAGCATCCTACCTCAATGCACCAGACAATGATGGTGGTCATGCAGGCATCCTTCTCACACTAAGCCTTCTCAAAAGACAAACAACTCCAGAAATTGTGAGTCTGCTTCCTCTCATCAAATTTCCCAAAGAAGCTAGGGAAGAACATACAGAAAGCAAAAGCAACATAGTTTTTGTCAAGCATGGGTTCTACACATGAGTCAGAGGTTGTTTTTTATCTCCTACATAGAAGCATACAAAATTATGCCGTCATTGAATCCTGTTAGTAACGCCTGCAAAATTCATGCCTGGAACTGACTTCAAGAGATTCAGGAGAGTCCACAAATGAGTGCATTGAGCAAGTGCAATAAGGACTCCACAATTTTAGTAATCTTTCTAGCTATGCATGCTTCTTCAGTTTCCTTCCCGAAAAGTGTCACGGTAGCCTTAGTACATAAGGATCCCCAGCCATTTGGTGTGTAACTCTGCTGATTGGATGACAAAGTGTTTCAACTGTCAGGGACTCAGACGATGGAGGAACACTTTGCATTGGTGAAAGCAACATGTGGTGAAGCTTTCCTCAGGGTTGCTTACGTTATACACTTGGGTTTCTCCTGTGGCAGTTGGAATTCATGATACATCATCCTCCTTGAGTCCAAAATAGAATGCTTGACACGCATGAATTCGGTGACGCAGGCACATCGCGGGAGTTGAGGTTCCTTCAGTTGAGTGACTTTCTCATGTCCATTCATCGGAGTGCTTAAAATCCGGAGTCCCTTCAGTCTGCCATGTTCATAGCGGGTGGCCAAGACTCCCCTGACAAATGGAGACAGGAAAAAGGCATGCTGGTCTTTCTTTGAGGGAATTATTAGACTGTTGATTCCAATATCCATATTTGAGATTTTCTTGAGCATTGCAATTTTTTGGATACAAGCATTGCATGGAGAGTGTATGGCAAAGAGTGTGACCTCCACTGTATTCTACAAAGATTACCACCAGTCCAGTTTTACACGAAGTTAACTGCATAGGCCCACAAGAATACTGGCATATAGAGAAATCCCATTCATGCTAAATCAGCATCAAACCAATTGGTTAGCGGGGTACTATTGTGCAGTCGACAATTCAGAGGCAGTAAACCCTGAGCTTTGAGTCGTAGCTTTACTACTGCTACTCCAGCTATCTTGACTTCCATCAGTTGACATCCTCAATATGAGTGATTCATACGATCCCCAAGTTTTGAGAGGTGATTTCTTTGGAGTGGGGGGTTGCAATGCTTGCAGATGTGGCTCAAGAACACTGGTTACGGTCTGCAAAACCCAGAGCAACTTTTCAGTAAAACAAAGATGGATTGAAATCCACCCTCAACGGTCCTGTGTGCAAGCAAATAGAGAATTAGGTGCAAATGAACACCACAGACTTGGCAAATACACTGCATAAGACAATGACTCTTCAACAGAACTCGGTAAGACTGTTTTGTATTGGAGGGACAACTATCAAAATGCCAGTAGGAATGGGGGTGGTTTTTGAACTCCCCCACCAACCAAACCGGATGTGGAATGTATGGACACAGCAAACAACCAGTGTCTCCTGAATACATGTCCATGTTCATAAATTATGCAGGGATGGATGTGCTGTCCTACCTTCATTGTGGGCCGTGCACTTTTCTCAAATTCTGTGCACTGAAGAGCCAGCTCTGCTACATCATGGTAAGTTCCTTTGGGATAATCATTCCCAAGAGAAGGGTCAGCTATGCTCTCTATTCCTTCAGATTTCAGTCTTGGTTTTGCCTGCAAGATTGCACATCTTCCCATGAGTAAGCCATCCAATTCATGCATTTTGTAGACTTGAACTGGACATGTCCACAGGGAATGAACATAACTTCTGCAGTTGATGGGTCTTGACATACTATCACCCCAATAGAAATAAGAATTGCAAAGAATTTAGTCCTCTTCCGTATTAGAATGGGGCTCTGTCAGCTTCCTCAAGTGCAGTAATATACAATGCCTTCAAAACATTGTACACCCAGTGGCACATGACCAAACAGACGCGTCCAACGCCAGTAACCATAATACTCTTCACTAACACGATATGAATGGAAAGCATGGGGAAAGATAACAATCTGCTACATTTGATGCGAAAACTGTGGTTTTCAAAACCAGAGTGCATATCTCTAATAGAAGTGCAATTTCTTGTGGAATGTTGTTTGTACAAAACAACGGAAGTGCATTCTCTCAGCAGGGAAAAAAAACTGGGCTTTTGCAGTTCCTCTTAGGCATGCTACTCACTTGGCTAGGTTTCAACTAATTAGGAAACATACTTCTAGGTATGGCTATTATGTTCAAATAGATACATGATACATTTGGTTCATAGCTCGATTGGACTTGAGGTCCATCTGCACAGCCATGCTCGAAAATGAATTTGACTAAAGTATATTGAAGAGCTTCAGATTTGAAGAGAGGAAGCAAGTAAGATGCATACCCACTCCATCAAATTAATTTCCTCTCGATTGTGGTCAATGGCTCTCTGCCCAGTTACAAGCTCCAGTAAGACCACACCAAAACTGTAGACATCGCTGGCTGTTGTCAGCTGCCGCCGGATAAAGTACTGAGGATCAAAATACCTGCCAGATATCATGCCCATGACTTTTTTATTTGGTGGATACAATGTTTTGTGGAGAATCAGTGATTTCGACATGATTAATGAGGGAACATCATGGTCCTCCCACAACATTTGTTGAACCCAAGGTTGGCAGCCACTACAAAGAGGCTTTGTGGATGATACATACCTGCACCACGTTGAGAAAGAAAGCAAGAGGAGATAGAAACTACATGCTGTCCACAACTGAAAAGAGGGAGAGAAATGAAATGAAATGAAATGGTACTTTATAACGTCCGCGGAAAGCTCATAGAGCTTATGGGACAAAATGGAAACATGAGAGAGGAACAAGTCCAGAAACCACAATTAATGTTCTGGTGAAGGCCTCGTGCAGGTAGGCTGCCAAGCATTTTTGATCCTCATAGTGGAAGACATCAGTGAGAGTTTGGGTTCCACTGAATAAACAGTGGAATCTCCCACGGATCTCGTAGTATAGAGGGCAGTAGAAGAAGAAGTGTTCTTCAGTTTCGATTTCCTGGCTGCGCCCTATGCAAGCTGGACATAGGCGGTTCTCCCGTTGCAGGTTTTCCCATCTGCCAGTCTCTATCCGTAGGTTGTGGGAACCCACCCTGAACCGCCCCAATGCCCTCAGGAGGGAAGGAGATAAGGATGCTGAAAGGTAATTTGGTCTCAAGATTCTGTTGTCGCGGAGCACCAAGAATGTCTCTCGATAGAAGTGGAGCTTTGTTGTGAGATTGGGTAGCTTCCAAGTTCTCTGGACATGTAATTCCATAAGCTCTCTCCTAATGAGTATGTTGCGGTCATGTCTGGACGTGATGTCCACCTCATCTGGATTCATTGGTAATAGGAAAGCAGTAGAAAGTCCGTTAAGTTGAAATAAACTGTCCACTCGAGCATACCAGGAGTTCCTGAAACCTGCAGCTTTGAGCCTCATAGATGTTGTGAGGGCCCTTGCCACGAGCCCCTTGGGTGGAAGGGCCTGTAATCTATGGAGAAAGATTGTAAGCCGGAAGAGGGCCTCGGATTGCAATGGTACACATGCGAACTCTGCCCCTAGGATCTGAGATGGAGTTGTGCTCCTGGCGCCAAGCATTGCTTGGAGAAAAGATGACTGTAATGGCTCCAAATTCTTTTCCCACCAGGAGACAGGGACACCAGGTGCCCAGAACTCACAACCATAGATGGTAGCAGGGCTGACGACAGTGTCAAACAGCCACTTTTTGGTTGGGGGATGACGCAGATGTATTTGCTTGCATTTGGCCTGAAGGCGGACGGAGGCCGCCTTACCTTTAGTCAATCTGTCCAAGGCAGTGGCTGCAAAGTGAAACTTGGGGGAGTGGATAACCAGACCCAGGTATCGGTATGATTTCACAATCTCAATTTCTTGCTGGTTGAAGATGAATCTACGATCAGCCTGGCCATTGAAGACCATGATCTTGGTCTTGCTAAGATTGACTTGCATCCCATAGTCTTTGCAGAACTGTTCCAAATTTTTGAGATGGCGAAGAAAGGAAAGGGGGCCAGGCTTAGCTTTATCATGGTGTTGATTAGTCTATCCTTCAGATCTGAGTAAGTATTGAGATTATCTTGCTAACTGGAGGGGAGAGACTGTACTCATAAGACGTTGTTTTCCGTAGCCTTGTGGACAAGGAGAGAAAGAGAGATATTAGTGGAAGGGAAGGACTGCACCTTTACCAAGTCTATGTAAACGTGGTCTGACAACACCATGGATCTCAATAAGGGATCCCTAATCACCTTGGAAATTGCAGGTGCAGATTCCTTAAGGAGGTGATCCCAACAGGTTACTTACTTCCACCCAGAAAGATCTATTCCAAATTCTGTTCAAGGCAACGATTCAGCCTCTTCAACTGAGCCAAATGTGGGAAGGGTTCCACTTGGTCAAAAGAAGTTCTGAATACACTTCTCCCAAGCTTTCCTCAATCTATTTCATAGGCTATGTCACTGAAAAGTTGGGTGGTGCTAGTCTAAGATGTAGTTATCACGAGTTCTTGATGGATAACTCGGGCTTCTTATTTCAATCCTGCTACTATTCTGAGCCGTTGGCATCCTTTTCTCCAAGCAGCCCTTTGTAACTTTCTCAGGTTTGCTGATGCCTTAGTTGAAAAGGTTCTTTCATCTTCTACACATTGAAAATTGAAGAGCTAGAGACACATGATATAGAAAGGTGAATAAGTACCCTGCAGTGCCGGCCGGCTTAGTGGAAACATGAGTATCAAACTCTGGGGAGACTTTGGAGATGCCGAAGTCAGCCACTTTAGCTATCAGATTGTCATCCAACAGAATGTTGCTGGGTTTCACATCTCGGTGTATCACTGGTGGGTCCTGCATTTCACCCAACAGAGTACAAGGTTAACTACTAGCCTTCACCACATTTGACATTGTGGTTTTCTTTCCCCTGCTTTTAGGAGCTTGAAAAACAAGGCATAAAAGAGGTACTCCTGATGCCACCCATTATTGTGTTCTTTTCCAGAGAATATAGCTGTAGCAAGACCGCATTTCAGCAACAGAAGGCAGCTCAGAGAGCAGAGGTATACCGCAAAAGAGTGGAGATACTCCAAACCTTGGGCTACGCCCATTGCTATTTCCAGCCGCTTGTACCAATCTAAGTATTTGCCAGAATCTTTCCCTGAAGAATGAAAGAAAGAAACTTCATGAGACGGGGCCATGAAAGAAAATGAGAAAAAGAAAGTAACAGTACAATATCCCCTGGGAGTGGACCACAAGGAACCACCAGGGCCCACGGGACAGGATAGAACAAAGAAATGACCATTTCAGGAGGCTCAAAATAAGCCTCAAGCTTCAACTCGATTGGTTAACCAGTATTTCCACTCAAGACGGACTGCTGAGCATTAACCACCATAATTGTAGCTCATACCACCACAACGTAGCGGAAGAAATTGTTACTGAACATATGAAGAAACTGTTTCCCCCTCCCCTTAGTCTTTCCTTTTGTAGAGAGTGCAGTATAGATGCAAGGCTCAACACGGAGAAATTAAATTAATGATTATTTGATTTTTATCTAATGACAACCCATCCCTGGTACAATCTTGAAAGAACACAATCAATTTGATTCTTCTTACTGATACTTACTAAATAGATGGCTGTGGAGGTTTCCATTTTTCATGAACTCATAAACCAGAATCTGCATTGACATTATGAGTCGTGTAAGTACTTCAGATAACATGATCAAAAATGGCATACTCACACGCAAGGCAACTACTACCTTTCTTTCCCCCTACCCTTGAATAAGAGGAATCAAATCAAAATTTCTTACTATCCTCTCCCTGATATCTCTAATCCCATCATGTCAGTTATCAGTATAGCTTAGTGAAGAGACCTGAAGTCCAGAGTCATCGCAGAAGCCCTCCAGGTGAACCAAGTTCTTATGATGAAGCCTGCTAAGCAGCAAGACCTGGGACAGTGTTGGAAGACAGTTCAATTGTCATTTGCACTGAACAACTTTTGCACATATCTTGTAACTTTACTGGCAAATGCATGGAAGTCACTGTCCAGTCCAGAAAGGTAACATTGTCCACTGTGGTGTTTATCAATCAAGCATCATCAAGTCTGCAAAATTCATCATTGTAGATACAGGGCCTATTATTCCTATCTTGCTATTCTATACTCGTCTTGGGCTTCCAGATCACATGCTGGTGTTCTGGGGTGTAGACTTCTCCTGTCATTTTCTTGGAAGAAGGCCTTTCTTCACTGATTTCGCTGCACTTCGTGAGTGGCTCCGGATCAGCATTTCTTGGCTCGCCAAAGTTCTAGAACGAGGTTTGCGGTTATTACGGTTTATGGTTCCAGTGCTGCTGTAGCCCCTTTGGCCATAGGTGTGACATGCTTGGTCGCACTGGTCTGGAAAAGGCAGTCACAAGTTTTGCAGAAGAGGAAGAAATTTATTATGTCCATGGCAGGTCCAGAAGCACTTCGAGTCCTCCCAAGTAAGGGCTTAGGCCAACGGGATGGAGAAGCAGACATTTCTAAGTGCACAGGGGGAGGGGAAGGAGAAAAAGGAGAACAGAAAGGGCTGCATGCACAGGAGCTGAGCCATACCTCAGTGCGGAACTCAGACTGGCCTGGTGAGCTGGTGGAAGACCCTGAAGCACGCTTGATGGCAAGAGTCTTGCCATTTGCAAAATTTCCGACAAAAACTTTCCCAAATCCTCCAGACCCAATTTCGTGGGCCTTGTCGAACCCCCCTGTAGCTTTGATCAGCTCTTGCAAACTGTATCGCTGGACCCCCTTGGGAGCTTCCCAGTGTTGATTACCTTGCCCTGTTAGGTCAATGGGACAGAGAAACACAGAAAATAGGCTCCCACTTCAGCACCTAAGCAGATTGATTCAGCAGGTAGCCTATATATCTCGTCCACATCTCATTCCTAGCTAGACTAACTATCAATGGATAGTGTACATCCATTCCTCATCTTCTAACAATGTGTATATGTGCGGTCTTGGTATGTATAGAAAACACGTGGTTAGCAAAGACTGGTAGTTGAAGTTTAACTAACTGGAGATGGACATGATAGAGAGAGATACTGATATTGAGATGGAACCCTCTGTATCTTGTTAACACAGAGAGAGACGACTAGTAAGCTTTACACTTGGCTTGCCCCTAGCTTGTGGCCATTGGCCATTGACCAAGCACCTGGTTTCAATGAAGTGGAGGGGGAAAAGCAGAAAGGGTACTAAAGAAGAGTAAATGGAGTCACTCAAGCTCTCCCTACTAGGAGAAGTAACCTTTGAAAAACAACTTGGCTTCCAGATCTCCAGAAAGTTATTTATTACATAAGAGTTAGTGGGTGATGTGTGTAGGTGGTAGGATTTTGCAAGTAATCAATCTCACAGAAAAATATCCAACCAGAAGTATTTGTCAGAAATATCAGGCATCTTGATGACTCTTACCAATTTCCTTCACAGTAAAGAAGTCCATGTGTCTTAATTTTCGGTTTCGCTTCCATCTCCAGAGTAACATGAGTCCGAGTAGGAAGACCACACCCAGGGACCCTCCCAGAGCACCCACTACCTTCGCAACAGGGAACTGCTTATTGGAAGCTGATTGATCTGCTAGTAAAGGGTAATATAAGCCTCATCAAAAGGAAGTGAGTGACCCAAAGATGTGAATGGCAAAAACTTGGCTACGGAACTGATTCAGTGTAGACAAAACTAGTAGTATATTCTGAAGCAAGAAAGGGGACTTCATGTCGCTGTCTGAGCAAACAGAGGTTTTCATACAACAGCATGTTCCAATTTAGGACAGAACACTTTTAGGAAATTTGGAATGAAACAATTAAGACTGTGTTGCTGTCTGTTTTCCAATGGAAATCATTCAAGTGTCTACTTTATGTAACAGGTCTGATACTAGGGCGCTACCAAATTGTGAATTTTAAAACGGATAGACAGAGCCATAAAGCTGACCAACTAAGATGGAAGTTAGGGTGAGAGTACAACCTCCGATGCATACGCAAAGGCTGGAGTTGAAAAGCATTTGGCCTGCTGGACAAGGTGGACATACCCCTGCAACATGCTATGTGGTCCTATTTAGTACAAAGCCCATAGTAAAAAACCAATTAATGTAGCAACTTTGGGAGATTTCTTCGCATACGCTGACCTTCACTTGCTTTTATTATGTCTCAAGAGGGCACTGGGAAAACTGAATTGCTCTTTCTCTCTGGACTTGTTCCTCTCTCATGTTTCCATTTTGTCCCATAAGCTCTATGAGCTTTCCGCGGACGTTATAAAGTACCATTTCATTTCATTTCATTTCTCTCTGTTTTTCTTTCCATTTTGTCCCATAAGCTCTATGAGCTTTCCGCGGACGTTATAAAGCACCATTTCATTTCATTTCTCTCTGGAAGGTTGGGGTTGGGCTCACACAGCCTTCAGATGGAGACTGGTAAGGGCAATGCCCACTTGCATTAGAGATGACAGAAGGGAGATAGAAATGAAAAACATTTCTTCTTTCATTGCCCTTTCTACAATGAGATCTGGGGACAATACTATTGCCTACTCCGGAAGAGCCAATCCCTCGCCCAGGTCTTCACCATATGTGCATTAGGCTTTCCACCTTAGAGGATCTCTTGATGCATAGTTGTTTCTGGGCTGCTTGTTGAGGGCCCACTTTCTTTTCTCATATCCTGCTTTCTTGTGTCCATAAGCTCTATGAGCTTCCCATGGATGTTATGAAGTCCATGAGAAGCTCAAATAGGTGTCCCACCTTAGAGAATCTCTTGATCCATAAGTTTGTTTTGAGGGCCATACTTACTTTATCAGCTCTTTGAGCTTTCTCTGAATGCTATAAAGTATGTGTCTTTCTTTCTCTATAAAGCACCATTTCATTTCATTTCATTTCTACTTGCTTTCTCTTGTCCCTGCATGAGCTCTTTCAGCTTTCCACGGATGTTATTAAGTATCGTTTCATTCATTTCGGAGATTTCAGACTAATAAACTTTTCTTCTTTCAGTGTCCTATCTACTATGCAATCCAAGGTCGATATTATTGCCTATTCCAGGACAACCAATCCCTTACGACAATCTTTCATTGGATCAAAATGCCGCATATCTGCATGAGGCTTTCCATCTTAGAGAATCTCATGATGAACAGTTTCTTCGGGCTGCTTGTTGATGCCCCACTTTCCTTCTTGTATCCTGCTTCTTCTGTGTCATAAACTTCTGCCCTCAGCCTAGGCCCTCCCGGGCAGAGGGGTTCTGCCTGGAACCTTCCTCCGCACATATATGACAACTCAAATCTTGAGCTAGTTCTTGCAAGTTTGGTTTACTATGTTGGAGGTGTCAAGGCTATAGCCCTTGCACGACACTTTGAGAACAGAACGGGACGGGTAGCTCAGTGGTAGAGCACCCCACCGGAATGGGGGAGGTCCTAGGTTCAATCCCTAGCCCGACCACACGCCAGTGGTTTTCCAACATGGTATCAGAGCCAAGGTTGGGGCGGTGGTCAGAATGGGTGGGCATTAGCATAAGGGCTATGCATTGAGGGGGAGTGTTGGAGGTGTCAAGGCTATAGCCCTTGCACGACACTTTGAGAACAGAACGGGACGGGTAGCTCAGTGGTAGAGCACCCCACCGGAATGGGGGAGGTCCTAGGTTCAACCCCTAGCCCGACCACACGCCAGTGGTTTTCCAACATACTAGAGTTGGATAAGCTTACCATTCTGCGTGGCTTGCTCGAAGGGCACACAACTGAGGGCTCTGGAGCATTCGTAGTCTACAGTGCCATTGGCTCCAGGGTCATTGAAGCAATTAAATGACCACAGAAAATTTCTGCAAGTCCAGTAAAGCCAAAAATCAAAGGTATAAGCACCTGTATCAAGCAGTTCCAATCATATTCCCTTACTTGAAGCTGGGATGGTTAAGCAATGTCTGGCCATGATTGATTGTTTCAGGATCACATAAGTACGTCTTTGGGAAGAAATAGAAGGGGAAACTCACTTACAGCTGTCGACAGCCCAAAGCTTCAAGAGCATATGGGACAAGAATACAAACAAACAAAGAGAGCAATAGAAAACCAGGCCTAGATGTGAGCACAAATAGGGAGCAACCAAGCAAAGATAAGCTGCCACAAATGTTTGGTCTTCAAATGAACATGCCTCTGTCAGGGATGAGTACTCTCAAGAGCTGATTTCGAAATACAAAAGGCAAGAGAAACAAAATAAAGATCAATCCCCAATTCATGTAGAACAAAAAGAAGGACACTTTGGCAGAAGTAGAACAATAAAACCGCAGGAGAAGAAAACTCATCACGTCCAGAGAAAGGAGGAAAGGAAGGAAAATAGATTTATTTCATCCTGACTGGGATGTGGTAGTGAAAGTCACTTACGAGATGTTAAGGGTTGTGGGATCATCTCCTGTCAGATAGTTACAGTCCAGATTTCTGCAAAGACAAACCTTTAGCTCTTCTCCAGTTGACAATGCCTTCAGTAGAACCAGAACCTCTTAAAATTCCACAGAACCTGAGAGAGAAGAATGAAACAAAATGCCCACGTCCACTCCTCACCTCACCAAGTCATCTCTCCCCAACACCAAAGTTGGCCCCCTATTTGACCTCAATATGTGTGTGAAAGGTACAAGTCACATCCACAGGAAGCCTGAACGGCCAATAGGAGCAGAGATGAAGAGATCATAGAGCTTAGAAACTTTTGGAGACAGAAGAGAACTTACAGGACTTGTAAGTGGGTGGAGTTGACAGATGGAATTGGTCCATACAACTGGTTGTTAAAGAGAATCCTGTTCCATACAAGAAACAGGTCAAAAAGTATAAAAAATGAAATCTTCTGGAATGACAACAATTTCTGCTCCTTCTTCCTTTATTTTTGTGGGAAAATGGGGAAACGCCCCAGAATCAACATTGACAATCAAAACCATCGATTGCAATCTAGACAAGCATAGACACCCTCCCTCAGACAGAAAAGAAATGAAATCAATGGTACTTTATAGAGGAAGACACCAAATGTACAAGATCCCGTGCTAGAAGATCCACCTGCATCATTTGAACTCCGTGCGGGCTGGGGCCACTGGGGATCACTATTGATTCTCTTAATAAGTGGTGACTTCACTCCAAAATGGAGAGTTGGGAAAAGTAGAAACCACAAAGACTAGCACTTGGTCCGCAAAGCATCAAGCAACTGCAGAGACCTTGACACTCACAAGCAGGGAAGGCCACCCAAAACAAAGCTTACAAACCCAACCAGCTACAAACTAGCCCTAGGAACCAATACACAAACAGGAAAACCAAGCCTCCTGCTGTTACAGTGCCTGAAATATCCAGCAGAGCAACCATTAAGTTCCATCTCACGAATTATGGGGGCAAAATGTGTACAGAATAAGAACAAGGCACAGTCTTGCCCCATGTTCTCCTCAAGCAAGCTGCCCACACAGAGACACACCAGGCACTTTGAGAGAGACATAGAGATTGATATGTGCCACCTCGCAAAGCAAAGGAGAAAAGACCAAAGGACCAAAGGGACACAAGTCGAACAAAAGAAAAAAGTCTTATAACATCCGCACGGGACCCGAGGATCCCACAACCAAGAAAGAGAGTCTATGCCTCATGGGGTGTTTATTGCTTCTCCCTCTCCTCCTCTTTTGTTAGGGACCTTTTTGAAAAATGTGGTTTGCTCTTTTCCCTGATTTGTCTTCAAGTGGTGTGTTTCTCTGAGCCCTTCTCCTGCAAGGTAGGCACTCCTTGGCTTGGCAGGGTTGTGATTATAAGAATTGATCTGGGGTGTTTCCCCTTCCCGCACAAAGTGAAACAGCGCACCAGAATAGACAGAAGACAGGGGAGAGGCCCCAACCTCACCCAAAGACCGAAACATGCAGGGAGAACTATCCCCCCCCAAAACACAAGGAGGCTCACCTCTTACCCAAAAGAACGTAAATCTCAAGCCTGTGAAAGTGATTTATTTCTTAGAGAAAAGAACAGAAGGAAACAAAGGAACATCCCAAACTTAAGAAGTAGATCAGTCAGAATATGAGAGGGTCAGGTTGCTGCGTAAGACTCTTACAATGTGACAAGCTTGGGCAATTCCAATAACCATGAGTTGATATGTCCATACAGAGAATTTTGTTCAATCCTCCTGCATTCAAAAACTGAAAATGAGTGGGTTATGTCAATTCAAGCACATCGGTATGAGTTCAGTTCTCTCTAGTGAAAGGTCCTATTCAAGGGATCTGTAAGAAACACAAAGAAAGCTCAAGCTACATGTACAGAGTCAGATGCATTAGGAACACTTAGGAGAAAAACGTACAGTTCACCCAAGTTAACCATGGTCTGCCATTCATCAGGGATTGGTCCTGTTAAGCCATTTTTGTAGAAATCTCTGCACATAGCCATACAAAAGCATTACAAGAATGTTTAAGTTCAAGTTCAACGAAGTGTCACTCCTAGTCAGATCGCAGCCACACATATATTTCTTTCTTGCCCTGGCCAAAGTTCACAAGTATGGGCCCATAAGTAACATTTTCCAAAAAATGTGTTTGTGTCAACCTTTTGTTTTGGCACGCTTGCCAGTAGAGAAATCTAAAGTGGGATCCATCCTCAAACACTGCCCACTATGGAGCCAGAGTGCTTATCTCTCACATACAAAATCTTCACTCATGCTCAGTCAAATTCCCATGTATAAGACTCCAGGAGAAAAGAGTGTAATGAGTACTAGTGATCACTGCCAAAGTAACCCTTCCCTGATGGCATGACCTCTGATCCCCTCTCATCCCCCGGTACCTCTGATTGATCTTTCTCTGTGGACAATCAGTCAAACAAGAGTTCTTATCTCTTTCTCTCTCATGTTTTTCTTTCCATTTTGTCCCATAAGCTCTATGAGCTTTCCACGGACGTTATAAAGCACCATTTCATTTCATTTCTGTTTTTTCCTGTCCAATTGAGTGCAGGTCCAGGCTGTGACAAGCAATGTCTCGCAGTCCTGTGCTCTCTCTCTCTCTTAAACACTCAATATAAAGTGCAGATTTAACTCTACCATTCTACACTAAGAATCAATGTACAAACGGTTTGTCTATGCTCACAATCTTTGTAGGTTCTTGAGTTTTCCGAGCTCGGGGGGCAGGCCACCAAAGAGATTGCACCTGTTTAAATTTCTGCAACATACACTCTGAAATTTATTGAAGGACATGTAGAGATCTATATGAAACACACTCCACTCTATAATCACCATTGCAAAGAGAAGAAAGAGCTTGCATATGAGATGTTAATTTAATTTCAAAGGAGTCTAGCTTAAACCATGTAAGGTTCAAAACTGGAGAACGAGGGAAAGGGAGATACTCACAAATACGTCAGATTAACAAGGTTCCCAAGTTCTGGAGGTATGACAGACTTAAACAGGTTATCCCAAAGCGTCCTGTCGAAGTTCACAATATACGGGGAGATTCAGGAGGTTTGTCTTGCCAACATCTTTGAAGCAATCACAAAATCTGTGTAATACTCCAGAGAATGTAACACATTAAAAATCTCTTTGAACATTACTTCCACAGATATCTTTGGGCTGAAGGCTTTCGAGATAACACTGATTAGGGTTCCATCAAAAGTTGAGCTCATCCATCCTCCAAAGTTGATGAAGGAACGAAAGAACCCCTAAGACAAAACAGGAACAGTTTTGAAGTTCTAAGACTGGAGGGCCTCAAATAGCAAAGCATACGTACAGCTCCACCAAGTTCGTCATAGTTCCAATCCCCTTTGGTAAAGGCCCATCCATAGAGTTATTTCCCATATATCTGCCATGCAAAATCACTCATGTTAATCAGCATAAAAAGTTAGTTAATTTCGAACATCAAAGCAAAAGTTGGAGGGAGCTTTCAAATTGGTACCTCCATACACTGGAAAGCCACTGGACATCACTAAGAAACCCACACAAGTTTCATTGTGATGGGAATCAGCTCTCAGGTAGGTTGGGAGGCAAGGCCAGATGAGGAGAATCGGAGAGGATTGGGAAAAGGACTTTTGCTTTGAGCACCGCAGATATTATAAAGTATCATTTCATTTTATGTGCTGTAGCCTGAAGCCATCAATCTTGTGCCCAATTCAGAGAATAGGGGACATGGTGAGGACGATGAGAGGAAAGGAGAATCAAGGTCATTACCATCACAGAAGGCTTTCTGGTGTAAATTGACCATGGCATTCCAGAAATTGTTTTCACTAACATCAATGTAACCCCAAAAATTACACATTGGATCTCAGAGTCATTTCCAGCAATGCTCTGTGGTTGGCATTACAGAGAGTCTGGGGCTAGTCCTTGAAGCACTACTCAATGCTGGCATGGTATCTGGACGAGTCATTTGGTATAACATCAGAGCGCTTCATACTGTGGCAGATCAGATACTGCCTTAAACTTCAGAGTGAGCATCTAACGATTGGACCTATCATGAAAGAATCTATGCTGCAACAACAGCTTTTACCGAGCTTTCTTGGAAGGTGGTTAGGCCCACTCACCCTGGTCGGGCCCCACTAACGGTGAATCCTTGTAACTAACCCCATCGGGGTTAATGGTGTGGTGAAAGATTTTCATTGTTGAGATTTTGTGGGTGGCTGCATTGTTTCTCATCTATGATTTTTCTGGGGTTCACATATCCTTTGGGCTTTAGCTGGACTTGATGAATTTCTTTTTTCCTTCTTCCTCAGGTTTCCAACATCAAGCTGTTATGGAGAGAAACACAATCAGACAATGGATGTAAAGTGAAGCCCAAGAGCTTCAGGAACAAGAGAACGTAAGAAACAAAGAAACCAAAAGAATCGGGTCTAGGTCATTCATCAAAGACAAGGAGAGAGGATGCCCCTGTTCAGGTGGGAGAGGCTTACAGGTACTGGAGCTTTTGGAGATTCGAAATCCTTGTAGGAAATGGCCCTGTTATCATGGTATTGTCAATTCTCCTGCATTCAGAGGATCAACTATCAAACACTGCCACATTAAGTTCTAAGTGTAGCAAAAGTCATATCCTTACAAAAGTTTTGTGGACAAGAAAAGGCACCTCAAATACCATCTCTCTTGATCATTCTAAGAACTTTATTTATCCAGCAAGATTTCAGTCTTAATCAGGGCCAAGTCTAAGTTAGATGGAGAAATTTCACTGCAGATGTATGGCCTTAGTTGGCCACGATTAAAGAGGTAAACTATGAAACCTTACAAATCAATGAGATTGGTCAGGTTTAGCACTGCCTCAGGAAACTGCTTGATTCCCAACACATTGCCTGATACATTGCTGCAGGCACAAATCATAACACATACCACAGGATCAATCCACCTCTGTTGTTACAATCCAGAATTCCATGAAACATCTCTACAATATAGCAAGGAAAGTGAGAGTGGTACTGGAAAAATCACACCTTCTCTCTTTAGCAATAGTTTTATGTTTGGCTCTGGTTTTGTTTCCTCTCATGTTTTCTTCCATTTTATCCCATAAGCTCTATGAGCTTTCCGCGGACATTATAAAGTACCATTTCATTTCATTTCTCTTTCTCCTGCCTTTACTAGCACAGTGTCACACAATGTAGCAGTATCTGTTTTTATTCTTCTGTCTTTACACTCGGCGTTTTTCTTTATTTTTCATTCTATCCGTTTTAACACATACAGATAAACTATTTTTCATGAATTGTCTTTGGCTCTCTGCCTTGTGGTGCACACTGCACCCTTGGTACTAATTTTAACCCATTTTACCTCACAATGGGAGGCAGTCATTGCTGCAAACACCCCCCAACACTGTCTAGAGTAAGAGAGAGCGTACAGTGACTGAAGATTTGTCAATTGGGCGAGTGGCAATAGGTCACCCGTGACAGTGTTCAGAGATGAGGCGTTATTTTTTATGTTGCTAATGTCCAAATTAATCAAAGACGTGAGCATGCTTATGGCCGAAGGTATAGGTCCATGTAGTCCAGCATTGGTAAGATTCCTGTACAATCAACAAGCAAGATGTAGGACATTCAGTAACCTCCATCATTGTTCAGAGCCTCTGAATCTCAATAGCTGTCCTATATCACAATTACGCTGTTCTTGTATATTGTCATTCAAGTCTCCCCTCCTCTCAATTACTCTCTTCCTGCCTCTTGTTCCGTCCAAACTGGGCATGGGGTCTATGGCCACAAGGCTACAGCAGACGTCGTATGAGTTTACTTTCTTACTGCTTCTTCTCAGTACATCCTGGTCCTGCCACTAGTTCTCCATATCCAGGGCCTATATGGCCACAAGGCTACATGAGTCATAGGTAAAGTCTGTAATTGCTACATGGAGGGCTACAGTAGATGCCTCTCTCTCTCTCATTCTCTTGACTCGAGTCCTGGGTACTCTCACCAGAGAGATGCACTCTTCAAATCCTTCAAGGGATTTGTGCCTGTACCTCTGTTTACCAACTTTGAAAATCTCTAGGCTGAGCCAAAAGCCCAGGCCCTTTTGGGGCCTAGTTATCGGGCAAATCACACACAGCAGATTGATGCTTGTGTAAAGGGATTTCTAGAGGATATCCGGAAAACTTGGATCAATTTTCTGTTCCAAGGTAAGTCAATACTACCGACGTCAGCCCCTGACAAAGGTAGTTTCTGTCCCTTTGTGTTCCACTCAAACTGGGCACAGGGTCAATGGCCACAAGGCTACGGCAAACAACGTCTTATGAGTACATTCTCTTGACTCGAGTGAACTACACCAGTGCTGGATTGAACACTATGCTCTATATGGCTTCCAGGCTTAAAAACAACATACAATCAAACCTGTAGCCAGATTCTCTGAGTATGTCCCTGACCTTTGGCAAGTTACAGCTGAATTTGATCTCCTGGTGTATTGAAACACCCAACTATCTGAGTCTTGATGTCCTCCTAGGACAATGCCCTCAAGGGCATGTCACAGCTAACATGCGTGGACTGGTCAGAAGTGCGCACTTCCCCTTCCTTCAGAAAGAACCTTCCCTATCAGTTCTCATGTGGATCCTCTCTCAAATGACCTAGTAGGATTGGCAAAGAGCTTAGCTTACAAAGAGGTTACATGACCAAGTTGATCACATCCTACACCCTGCCAGCTCTGGCAAGGATTTGACCCAGGTAACCAGGATGAAAAAGTTACACTCCAGTTTTTAGCCATTTCCACCAGCGCATCGCCTGCTTCCCAGATCATCAAGACACAGAGACATAAAATCACATTCATGGGATGCCCTCTATCTTTCATGCTTTCACACTTGCTGGAGAACACCCAACAGTTGACTAATTGCTGTGCAAGGTTCCTAGTGCTCATATAGCCACTGTTAAATCTTGAGAGGAAATAAGAGGAAAGAAAGAGAAATGACATGATACTTTATGACATCTGCGGAAAGCTCAAAGACCTTATGGGACAAGAGAAAGCATGAAACAAGAAAAAGAGAGCAAAACAATTATTGTTCAAGGGTTTGTCTATGAGTCAACACCTCATGCAGACATGCTGCTAAGCATTTCTGATCATCGTATCGGAAGGCCTCTGTGAGGAACCTCAGAATAGACAATAGAATCTCCCACAGATCTCATTTGAGAGAGGACAGTGAAAAAAGAAATGTTCTTCACTTTCGAGTTCCTTGTTGTTTCCAGCGCAAGTGGGGCACAGCGGTCCTCAGATTTCAGGTTGTCCCACCTACCAGTCTCTATCTGCAGACTGTGGGAGCCCACCCTAAGCAAAAAAAGATCTTCCTTGTTGGACTCACTGAAGCAAGTTTCTGGTCAATAGGTTTTTCACTCAGAAGTGGACAACAGGAAGGTGGACCTGGTGGGACAAAGACAGAGCTTGGGAGAGGAGAGAGTCGCAACAGAGGGTAAGGTGTGTGTAACTAAAGCTTGTACCTTCAGGGGTGGCAGCACATAAGATGGAGAAAGATGAAAGAAACAACGTCAACCAAACTATCAACCACCATGAGCTTGACATCTGGCCTGGGACATACAACCATCAATCCATGAAGGAAATAAGCATCATTTAACTTCAGTCCAATACACTAGTAAATGACAGAGTGAAGTACAGAGTTTGAAGAAGGTGTATTGTCCAGTAAATACTTTAATACACAGGGATGAACCACCATGGCACTAGTGGTTCAAGAAACATTAGTGTACAATGTGCCACTTAGACCATCCAAGCGACACATTGTAGACTAATGTCTCTCGAACTACTGCCAAGACCTCAACCTTGCATGCACGTAGATAAGGCACAGAGAGACATTACACTATTAGTGTCCCCAACTAAATGTGTTTGTTGAGCTGATTCCAAATAGTTCAAGCAAGGAGAATATCGACAATGACGTGTAAGGGTTTATTTCTTACTTAGACAGTGATTGAATGCTCTTGCTGCCATAGCCTAGCCGAGAGAGAGTACAACTGTTTGCCCCACAGAGTTGCTAGAACTGCAATTATGGATGTGGAAAGGGGAGGTCCTCCTCCTCACCAAATTTAGACTGAAAACAGAATGAGCGCTGACAATTTCAATACGAAATGAGAAGTTCAGAGACTTTCGAGAAGATACCGAATTTGTAAGTCAGCTTATTAAACTGTCACGTCCATACGATGTAGCAGCTGGTTTTTCCTGGCTCTACGAAAATCGTTTACTGCCTTACCACCCACCTTTCTGCCTACATCCAGAGAACATGTAGATCCTATTCGGAACCTGCTCAAAGTAAGCCAAATCCCCACTTTATTCCTGTCTCGCGATGCTCTACATAGCACTCGTAGTCGTGGTCTGTGATTTCAGACACGAATATACTGTTTGTCAGCCCCCGCCACAGAAGATCCACCAGCTGTTCAATTCTTCCCGGCTCGTCGCCACTCCTGTATTCCTTCTCCCTGACTCCTTTCCCTGTCCTTACCCGGCTGGTCGCCACGTTCTAACTGATGAAATCCTTCTCCCTCAATCCTTTCCCTGTCCGTTACCCCAACCCTTTTACCCCGTAACCCACAGCCATCGCCACAGAATCCCCCCCACCGTGCCGACCGAATGGAGGAAAGCCCACATCAAATCCCTTTCTCACGCCCTTACCATCTTTTCAGAGGGTACTCTGCAGAGATACCTTTGCAGAAGAGACATACATGGCAGATTACGTTCACGGCCAGATTGTCAATTCGTCCGAAGACGGAACAAGTTCCACCTTTTCCCTTCTCAGCTCTCAAGACTGAAGCTCACAAAGCTTCTCTTTCCAGTGTTCACTATGCTTTTTCCACCAATACAGAAGCAGAAGAAAGCTGAGAGATTATGCAAGGCTGCTTTAAAGTCAGCTGTGATGCTCAACAATTCAATTCTGACGGCTTCGTGTAACAATCAATATACACAAGGCATCCGATTGCGGGCAGGAAACATCCCTGGTTGTGAAGTAATGTATGAAGCTCACGCTCGTGCCTCCCAATGTCTGAAGCACGTGACTGTTTGAAACTTTCAAGACTTTCTGCAAATTGGCAAAGGATCACGGCTGCCAGACATTCCCATGCAGCAAACCCACATCCCAGTAGCGCACCACGTTGCCCGTCTACCAATCCTGCGTGACTGCAGCTGAGACACCACCGCCATTCCTCTCTGCGCTTTGCTGGGCCCGCACAGCAGCCGGGCTTGCTGATTCTCGTGTTCACACGTCTGCTGTTGAATAAGTGATCCGCCGGGCTAGTTGCCAGGGTGGGTTTTCAACTGTTGCCCATTTTGCTGCAGCGATGTAATCAGTGCAGCTAGCTGCCACCGTTCATCCACCAAATCCAACCGTATCACATTGTGCCTAGTCTAGTTATACATCGCACCTCCAAAGTTGGCCGGATTCCACCGTGGAAAATAAAAAGATTATAATGTTCTTGCGGATCTGTTTTTTCTTTTTTAAAGAACTGGGGGACACTGGCCCTGGAAGAATTTTATTGAAATTTATTTAAACCCTTTGTAGGCCCATGGCCGCGGAATTTGAGCTTTCACACAAAACTCCCCCAAAATTGTGTTTTAACCAGCCAGGTTTTCCGACCTTGCCAAACTCCCCAAATGAATTGGGATACATAGTGACTCCCTATTCTAAATTTGGCCAATTCCTCCCTTCTTTTTTTGGGACCCCCTCATCTCATTCCTTAATACACGCGCCTTCCTACATAAGCGCCCCACTCTAATTCCTGGCCACAGTAATTCTTGGACCACTCTAGAATCAGGGCCCGAATGAAATTGCTCTACATATTGACACTCTAATGAGCATGGGGTATCGAGTCGTAAGTCGCATGGGTGACTAATTTGTCAGCGGTGAGACGGCGGGCCACCGGGCCGTCTCCGCTCCGGTGACTGGTAAGTCTATTATGGGCGACTTAAACTCGTTCCGAATTTCTAGGGTAAGTGGCTTTTCCTGATTTTCCTTCCCTAAACCAGAGTTTTTTCTTTTTCCTTTTGCTTCCAAGAATTTTTGTTTTCCATTATTTCAGAATCGTCAGGCTTGGTGCCACATGTAAATTCTACCCAGCACTTACGTAGCAAGAAGAATGAGGTGGTAGGGCTAGAAAAGTGGCTATATAACACGTGTCAGGTAACAGGTGTTCTTGCCGTTCAACTACTGGCCCTTTCAGGCAAATTTATCAATTTTCACCCCATAATTCCCTTGCACAAGTAGTAGCCGACCCATTTTCCAAGTCCGAAAATTTGACAAGAAAAGAACACAGCTAAAGACAAACACAAAGTTGGATGCAAAGTGGAGCACTAGAGCAGGTAATCCAGTACTTAGTGGTTTGTGCCATAACTTACTTTGATGTGGACAACTTGGGTGGAAGCAAGTAGATCCCCGGGACGAAGAGACAGCATGATTTAGGCCGGGTTTAAACACAGGCCATGATACGATTTTGGCCGCTCATCTCAGGCGCTCGTTGGGATGACGTGACAGGCTGAAACGGAGTGTGCGTAAAGTGTCGATAGATTAAAACGCAGACAGCCAACCATCATACGGCCTCCATCGTGGACTCCACAACTTGCACTTCATCTCCATCGCAGGTGAAACGTAACCACTTGGCAAAACATTGGCGAAACATTTTGGCCGCTCGACCATTGTGTGCTCTTTTGAAATTGCTTTTCAATGTCGGAGAGGAGCCGATTGATTTGGAGGAGGATTGGGAGGACCTATGCACATATCGCGTGGAAAATTTGGCTGTGGAGATGGTGGTTAGGGGAGAATTGGTACTAGCCCATCTTGAACAATTTTTGTTTACTGTTGGTGACCCTGCCAACCATTGTTTTTTGTATTATAAGCAATTGGAGGATAGGCTGGAAGCGTTTCGACAGTCACACCTCCAGGATAGGCGATGGAATCGAGTACATGCTTGCGGATTTCTCTCTAATATTCCGAAGCCGGATGACAAATCGATGCCAAGGTTCCTGTAAATGGTAAAACATCTTATGGCTCAAGTATTGGACGAAAACCAGTTCCATACAATGTTGGAAAGAACTCATCGAGCTAAGAGCAGTTTTGGCCGCTCAAAAGTGCCACAATATACATCAGTTCCACGCAGATTGGGAGTTTTTCATTAGGATGTCCGCTAGTGCCAAGTTTTTGTTTCTCGGCAAGACACAAGGCCACGTCGACAATTTGTGGCTAAACCCTAATATATTTTAGCAAAAAATCACATTATTTTTAGCCAAATAACTATATTGTTAATAGTTGAATTATTGAAGGAGAAGAAGAGTTAAATCTCAAAGGGTGCCATATGGCCTCAACAGTCAACCATGACCAAGAAGAAAAATCCTAACATATTTATTACATTTATTCTAATGATCCCTTAGAGCCAATGTAAGGATCTCTTCAATTTGAAATATATAAAAAACTAAATTACTATTTACGTTCGTTGTAAGGATCCTTATAGTGTTCTAAGCCGCTCTAAGGATTTCATAGAGCGGGAAATTAAATCGGTCAACCATGACGAAGAAGATAAACCTTGACATATTTTTTACATTTATTCTAACGATCCCTTAATATCCGTAGAGCCAATGTAAGGATTTGTTAGATTGGAAAAATAGAATAAGCTAAATTACTATTTACGTTTGTTCTAAGGATCCCTTAGAGCCACTCTAAGGGTTTCATACAGCAGGAAAACATAAAAGGCTAAATTGCTATTTATATTTGCTCTAAGAATCCTTTAGAGCCGCTCTAGGGGTTTTTTAGAGTGGAAAAACAGAAAAATCTAATTTGTTATTTACATTCGATCTAAGTATTACTTAGAGTAAGAAAAAAAAAAAGATAAATTACTATTTACATTCGCTCTAAGGATCCCTTAGAGCCGCTCTAAGCTACAGCAAGAAACAGAAAAAGCTAAATTGCTATTTGTATTTGCTCTAAGGATCCTTCAGAGCCACTCTAAGGATTTATTAGAGCGGGAAAACAAAAAAAATCTAAATGGCTATTCACATTTGATCCAAGCATTACTTAGAGCAAGAAAACAGAATAAACTATATTGCTATTTGCAATCACTCTAAGGATCCCTTAGAGCCGCTCTAAGGATTTTTTAGAGTGATTAAAAAAAAAACGCATTCGCTCTAAGAGTTTCTTAGAATCACTCTAAGAATTTTTTATTGCGTCATGGATTGAATTGGTATATCAGATTACGATCAATATTATATATGTCATATTTGATGTATACATATGGATATATACACATTATACAATATATGAATATGGACTGGTTTCAGCACTGGTTTTCAAAAAAATAAAAATTGTATAGGGGTTCGAACCCTTATAGCTATCCATTATAGCATACAAAATTCTGGCCCAAACGCCTTAAAGATTAATCATAAAGGTTAAAAGAATTGAAGATTTTGAAATATAATATGATAAACAATTTGATTGAATGGATTTTGAATTTATTGAAATGATGAAATCTGAGGTTGAAAACATGATATAATATAGTATTATACATTATATATTATATATTGATTTTATTTAAAGTATTTAATACATATTATACTATTACATATGTATTTTAAATTATTATTTGTTAAATAAATTCGCTAATATAAATAGTATATTTGAAATATTTGAAGTTTTTGAGATGTAATATGATTGATAACTTGATTGATTAGTTTTAAATTGGAATGATCAATCTGACATTGAAAGCATCATATAAATTGATAATATATTTATTTTATAATATATAATACATAATATTATGTTCAAATAAATAAATGCATATAAATCATATAAATATTTAAGATTTTAATTTTGAAATATAAAAATATAATGATAAGATATAAAGTGATTTGAATAAATTATTATGTAATATGTAAAAATAACATATGATTGTAATGGATAATGATTGAATGGATAGAATGATAATTGACTGGTTGGATAGAATGATAGTTGATTTATGTAGCGACGTCGTTAGATTATAGCTAGAGCAATAAGTCCTAAGAGCAATAAAAAATAATAATTTACAATTTATTTTTTCCCCTCTTATGACTCCTTAGGGCCGTCCTAAGGAGTCATAATGACAATTATAAATAATAAAATACATCTTTCCATTTTCCCCCTCTTATGAGGCTATTATAAATAATAATTTATATCATTCTATTTTCCCATTCTTAGGTCTCTTTAGGGGCGACCTAAGGAGTCCTAAGGGCAATTATAAATAATAATTTACATCTTTCAATTTTTCTCTTCTTAGGACTCCTTAGGACGCCCTATGGAATCTTGGGGGTAATTATAGAAAATAATATATATGTTTCTATTTTCCCTCTCTTATAGCCTCTTAGGTTGTCGAAACGGGTTTTAAGTGCGATTATTTATGTCTTCCCATTTTTCTCCTCTTATGACTGTCCTAAGAAGTCCTAAGAGTAATTATAAATAATAATTTATATATTTTTATTTTCCTCCCTCTTAGGACTCTTTAGGGCGGCCCAAATGAGTCCTAATGATAGTTATAAATAATAATTTATATATTTTCATTTTCCCTCTCTTAGGACTCATTAGGGCCGCCCTAGGGAGTCCTAAGGGAAATTATAAATAATTACTCTTTAGGACGGCCCTAAGGAGTCCTAAGGCATTTATAAATAATAATTTATATGTTTCTATTTTCCCTCTTATAACCTCTTAGGTCGCCTAAATGGGTCTTAAGGGCAATTATTTATGTCTTTCCATTTTTCTCATCTTAGGACTCCTTAGGAATGTCCTATGAAGCCCTAAGGGTAATTATAAATAATAATTTATACGTTTTTATTTTCCCCTCTCTTAGGACTCTTTAGGGCCGTCCTAAGGAGTCATAAGGGCAATTATAAATAATAATTTATAGTTTCCATTTTCCCCCTCTTATAACCCCTTAGGCTGCCTAAACGGGTCTTAATGGCAATTATTTATGTCTTTCTATTTTTTTCCTCTTAGGACTCCTTAGGACTGTCCTAAGAAGCCCTAAGGATAATTATAAATAATAGTTTACATGTTTTCATTTTCCCCTCTCTTAGGACTCCTTAAGACTGCCCTAAGGAGACCTAATGACAATTATAATAATAATTTATATTTTTCTATTTTCCCCTCTTAGGACTCCTTAGGGCAGTCTTAAGGAGTTCTAAAGGCAACTATAGATAATAATCATATGTTCCATTTTTCCCCTCTATAATTCCTTAGGTTGCTTAAATGGGTCTTAAGAGCAAATATTTATGTCTTTCCATTTTTTTCCTCTTTGGACTCCTTAGGACTATCCTAAGCAGTCGTAAGGTAATTATAAACAATAACGTATATGTTTCTATTTTTTTTACAATTTATGTATTTTCATTTTCCTCCTCTTAGGACTCTTTAGGGCCGCTCTAAGTAGTCCTAAGGGCAATTATAGATAATAATTTATATGTTTCCATTCTCCCCCTCATATAATCTCTTAGGCTGTCTACATGGGTCTTAAGGGCAAATATTTATGTCTATCCATTTTTTTCTTTTTGTGACTCCATAGGACTGTCTTAAGAAGTCCTAAGGGTAATTATAAATAATAATATATATGTTTTCATTTTCCCCCTCTTAGGAGTCTTTAGGGCCGCCCTAAGCAGTCCTAAGGGCAATTATGAATAATAATTTACATATTTCCATTTCCCCCACTTAGGACTCCTTAGGACTCCTCCTAAGGACAGTTATAAATAATATCTTAATATTTTTATATTTTTAACACGTAAAGGTTTATTTCAAAAAAAAATGTCAGTGCATTACGAATGGATGTATGAACGTTTATCAAAAATAAAATTTTGTTTTAATTATAATAAATGATGACAACCTACCAATTTTGTCGGTACATACCAGTATATATGATTCATAAATATAATGACCAA
Source organism: Takakia lepidozioides (assembly GCA_030704615.1). Taxonomy (NCBI): domain Eukaryota; kingdom Viridiplantae; phylum Streptophyta; class Takakiopsida; order Takakiales; family Takakiaceae; genus Takakia; species Takakia lepidozioides. Next base: position 69,040,052 of record CM060732.1, on the reverse strand, counting down.
AGTTGATATTATAGTAGTTTATATATTTTTTATTTCTCTTAGAATTTTTTATTTTTTTTTGAATTTTCAAGTCTCTCATGATCTCGCTTAGCCTCTTCCAACATATCTCTACATCTTCCGCAGTTTTTGACAATGTTGCCTATAGTCCCACTCTCTTAATTAATTACAGTAGAAAGAAAAAAATAGATTAGAATCAGATTGTTAGATGTCCGATCTTTAGATGAAAGTGAGACTGAATGAGGTGTGATATATATATATAACATACTTGATTGTTACATGTTTAAGAGTATTGTGTAGATACAAATGACTGATTGTATAAAAGTTAAATTTTGAATAATTTTATTATTATTATTAATATTAAATATGTGTTGATTTAATTCGTACATATTAATAACTTTTTGATGATTCTAATAATATTTAATAGTTTTACTTCTATATATTTTAATAATTTTATTTATTTAGTTTTAGTATTCATCTTTTTAGTCATAACCTAAACTATTTTATTGCTATATGCAACTCGTTCCTCCACTTAAGTCTAGAAGTGGTCTGACATCCTTCTATCTTAGACCGGCCATGTCTAAACCATCCACCGGCCAAAACTTGAAATTCGTCCAATCATTGACCACCATCGCATTTTAGCCGCTCGTTTCGGCGCAGTGTAAACACCGGCCTTAGGGTTTTTTGGGGATGCGGCATCCTTGTATCTTTGCAGTGTTGCACATGTCCAATTTCCTTAGAATCGGTCAAACTGTCCAGAAAAGCTTAGGCCTGTGCAGCATTGACTAAGGGACCCACACTAGGAGATATGAAGTCAGGCAGGGGTGTGGCAGTTGGTAGGGTAGGTGTGAGGGTGGGTGATTTCCAAGTTCCAACCCTAAAAGTTGAGTGATTTTGGGTGGAAATTCACCCATGTCACATGCTTTATTTTGTTATTTTAGGGTTTTCTTTTGGATGGAGAGGGGATGAGAGGGAGGGTAGCATCCCATCTGACAGCATCTGAGGATGCTGCAAAGATTCCCCCGAAGGCGGCTACCCGATTTAGCGATCCAAATCAGGTCGCTTGGGTTGACAACAGCATAGGCCCCCCAAAAACTCACCTGAAAGCTATATTGGTATTTTGCAACAGTATACCTAGTAAATTCTTAATTTATTTTTAATTATTTTCTTACAAAGATAATTATATTTGATAACAGAAATAACTAATTTTCTCTCCAAATCCAGGAGATGTGCAGTGGTAAGATTTGTTCCTGGCCATCTTGCTTATGCTTCTGCACCCCTTTCATCAATATCTTACCTTCCCTCTCAATATCTCCGCACTCCACTTGGTTGATATTGTGCAGCGAAAAGTGAGCGACAGCCTTTCCTGGCCAGTATCTGATCCTCATAGTTTTGTTTCCGTGTCCACCACAGCCCCAAACATTTTCAGAAAATCCAAGCCAAGCATCATATTGTAGGTGGCAGTGTACACCACCATGAAAGAGAGGCAGTTGCATAATCGTATACAACATGCTCAAATCTTGTTTCAACTCATTTCATTTCATTTCCTCTGCTTGGTAATACTCCATCTATTTCTTGGCATGCTGGATGGCCGTGCTCAGTTTATATCTTTATCCCACATCTATCCGGGATCACGATACCACGGCTGATCAAGAACAATGTACTTGGTTTCATGGCATCCTGCTCAGCAACATGGGTGTGTAGGTAGAAGGCCCACCAACTCTGCGAACGGATGGGGCAAGATCTTTTTCAACCCGGATGATTCTATTAAATGAGCACATGTATGTAGCTCTTCTCTGGGCATGTAGCCAAGTGAGGCTAGTGGATAAAGCCCATAACTACTACATTGATGAATCTTTGCGCTAGAACTAATTAGTTGTCGCGACGGATGAGCATTTCGGACACTGTATACATGTGCAGGTGGTCATTCTCATTGGATGCTGTGCAGTGAGATTAATGTCCAGAGGACTGAATTCTTGGCTATGAAGTGCGATTGGAGGTGGAATCAGAGGATCTGTGCCACAAACTCCTCGGACACAGCCATGGAACAAGGTACATCTGTAGGGCACTTGCTTGCAGATTCCCAACAGGTCCTCCAATGTTCTTCATTGATCAGAGTCTGCTCAAATCGTTGAAGGGTTCCATATTGCAGCTGACAAAAATTCTTATCTTGTATGAAAAATCGAGCTGATTATTCTTCCTCTCCATGCAGTACATTTTACCACTTATGTTTATCTCTAGTTTCTATCATGTGTTCCAGCCATATTTTGAGTAATATTTCATCCAAGAACTTTACGAATGAGTAGAGTGCTCTTATGAAGGGGGACTACACACCAGCTGAATTTTCAGCCATCTCAACTGTTACATGAGCCGGTGATAAGTACACGCAGGGTTTGAGCCTCACCTGAGCGTAGAAGCAAATGAGGACTCAGACAACTAATATAGATCTTGAAAGTAGTTTAGAAAAGGCAAGAACATGACCGATACGCTTCCTTGCAACCCCCAATCCCCAATAACGACACACTGCAGGATAATCACATATATACACAAGCTCACTCTAAAGCTTATAACAAACACATATCTTGATCTATCATGCATACTGTTGATATATATCGAGAACAAGTGAGGTTGCTCAAGACCTATCAGACATACACAGCACATTGCGTTAGCTACCTCATCAGTGCAATCGCACTACCTGGAATTACAAAGTATGCAGATTGTACCTCGGCCAAATGATAATTCACTGTTAAAATATAAGTGACTATTTATGTGGCTATATTATCTCTTCAGGAAAAGAAAGAAAATGAGACAAAACATCGACTTCTATTTGTAACATATATGCATCTACATGATGGGCCTGATTGCAGTACTATTACATCTAAATGTGGTGAATACGATAAAGTGCTAAACTTGTACCCAAAAAGGTCAATCCGGCACAGCACATGGAAGCTCCAGTCAGTAACATAGACCTATGCGCTTCCCATGGGGGGCGAGGATCCGGCTCAGGCCGCCCAAGCCGAAGTGGAGGATGTCTACATATGTACTCATTATTATGTCGGTGTACAGAGCTCAATCCACATGATTTGGATTCTACATCTTATGATATACATTGTATTTAATTTGTCTACATAAACGCCTTCTTAAATTGCCTTCCTTTAAACACATGACAAATCAGCTCAATTGATATTCCAAATGTATCTATGCCAAATGTTGCAGCATATTATCATGTGCTGTTAAAACATAAAGACCATTTAAACCATATTTCTCACTGTCTTATATGCAATCTTAACACAATCCTTCTCCGCTTGTGGAAACTCTAAGGGTCCACATCCAAATACTCCTAATTCGTGAACCGGTTTCAGAAACGGCACTAGCAGAAAAAGGCCCAAACATTTGGACCCAGTGGTTGGGACGCCGCACTACTGTAAGTAAGCTCTTATATTGTAGACACCCTCCACATGTCTCATGCCCCAACCATTTAAACCAGTCTGCTGACAACTAAAAGATGGTAACACGGTCCACACCTTGTCAGCTGTGTGATATATATATCCTGTAGAAGGGTCCTTTGTCAGTAGCACACAAAAACGATCTTGACATCCAACGCATTTGAATTGATTTTCGAGCTGTGCGTTGGTGATTACTACGTCGGACTCAGTTGTCCACTCATTCCTCTCACTATCCAGCTTCAATGAAATGAGGTGGTTTGTACCACGAGCCACATCGATATGACTCTGCACAAAAAATATGTCATTGCCAACACAAGCTACGACGTTCACCTTGGAGGACGAAAATGTGTCCATCTCAGCGGCTCCAATGCATGTGGGTAACTTGCTCCACACTTTGGTATTTGTATCATATCCACATACCCCAGTAACAAAGGGCTCACAAAGGAGGTTTGTGAGAGGCCTGGTCGCATTGTAGTCTCGCATTGGAATATACAGGGATCCATTGTAGAAATCCCCCTGACCATCATGAACTTGTCCTGAAGGGATGTCAGTACCACGTGTCCAATTTCTCAATGTGGAATCATATACTAGCATCATTGAAACGCCATTGACAAACCGGCCAGGGAGCAGGATCTTGTAAGATAGCTGGTCTGATGCATCTGAGATCACCATGTGAATCCTTGGTTGTTCAGATGACCGGCATGGTGGTTGAGGGAGCACATCCCATGTACGATTGGAGGAATTATAGACACGAAGGGAGAGAGTAAAGCCATTATTTTTAGAAAAGCAGAGGAGACATCCAACTCCAAACAAACTGCATTGTGGAATCCCTGAGGGAGAGGGACGGATTCGAGGAGCTGCCATGTACCCAACAAGTGATTGAAACCTGCCAGTCCCAATGATGATTCGGACGTGGCCCAAGAAACAATGGGGAAGCAAATTACTGTCTCCATGGATCCGCTCTCACAATCTAAGGCAGCTGGAGACAATGTGCAAATTAACCTGGTTCATGAGCATAGTTAGTTGAGTGACATGGGCCCTTAAGGCACCTATCAAGTTTTTCAATCAAAACACAAATCAGAGTTGATATTCAATCCCACGATAAAACCTCGATAAAACGCAAACAGCTTTTAAGTTTGAATTCTCATTATGCAGAGGTTTGATGAGGGGTTGATGTGGCCCATCTCCTTTTGAATTAATGAAAGAAATTCAGTACCAACAATAAGACCACTTACCAGCATAGTAGAGTGTGATTAAGTCTTAATTCAATTTCCATGTACATCCAGAAGATGGTCTCTGCTGGTTTAAAGGGTCTACATCACATGAATGAATTATAAGAACCTGTCAGCATTCTGAGGACAGAAAGAAAGTAGCCCTAAGCTAGCAACCCAGACTGTGACTGAAATTCTTTGGCCAATTGCGTAAGGCGATTTGGCTCTGAGCGGGAAAGTGCTTTTAATCTGACTACCCATGCCACCTTGTCCAAAGTTCAAACATCTTTTTTGGGAAATAGCACGCATGAACTTGCTGGATAGATAACGTGCCTTCTCCCAACATGATCGGTCTCTATTCCAACCTTAGATATCATAGCAAACAATACCTATCACAATTAAAGAAAGAACCTACTCGACCTTCATATGGATTAGTGGTCCATATTGCTGGGTAGCTTTCTTATCCGATTACCTATTTTCCGCTTGGTGGAATTCTAAGTGGACTCCTACTCCTACTTAATGTACAGATCGATCACCTCCGCTAGCTTGATGGATTGTTGAGTCCATGCTCATCATTAGTGTTGTGTGGATCGCAAAGTCTACTAGCTCAACATCTTCCCATCAACAGTGCACCTCTTGATACACACGTACTCACCAAAGTAACCAGTCTATTATTCGATTCAAATAGATATTCAACCCAGTACTCAATCTACTTTTGGGATCAATCGCTCATGTACACCTGCTCCAAATACAGTATCCCCTCTCCAGATCAATTGCCCTCCACGTAAGTATTGCTGGATGTGTAGAGACAGATAACACGGCACCTTTTGGCTGAAAAGGTATTCAACAAACAACCCGCTGCTCTCCCTTCGTCTCCATCAGCATTGCAAGCGAAGGAGGAGGGAGAGCTTATATAGTGCCTCCCCTCGCTGCACTCTCGACAGCTGCGATGAATCTGAACCCCTCATCTGAGTGACTTTGCCGGATGGACGGCATCTACTACACATCTCGCAGTGTGGAGCACACCACCGTTCCCGCCGAGGAATCCTCTCACAACTTGTGATCGCTCTGCCCTAACTATCCGTCCCAACTGTCCCGTTCTTTTCTCTTTGTTAATAATATATTCAAAATTAGAAATAAATTGAATATGTTTTCCTCCTCTTTTTTTAATTTCTTAAACATTCTTAGTAGATAGGATAGAAGAAGGAGCCTTGGAGACTTTATTTGGGTTATTTAAAAAAAAACTGAGAGGGGAAGGAAATTTAAATTTTCCTTCTTTCTTGTTAGAGAATTCATTATAAAGAAATGACAACTATCAAAGTTAGCATAAATAAATCTCAAATTCTCAAGCCTTCTAAACTGGTTCCATACAAAAATTATTAAGCAACAATTCTTAAAAATAATCTTAAAGTTGTTGAAATATGTTAGTGGCACAGTATTGATGTGATCGTAATTTTTTGTCATTTCAACGAAATTAAAAATTCAAAACACTAGAGCAGGCTATATGCATCCATACTATTGTTTCTATGTTCAAATCGTGCATTTAGGAAGAAGTTATTTTTGTTTTGTCTGATATTTAATGAGTTTTTTCAAAAATGTTGTCAAACAATATTTAAATTCATTAAAAAAAAGATATTGGGTTATTGTACATTTTGGAAAACAGTCTTAAGGTTTACCTTTCCAAATCTCTTTTGCAGCCTTTCAAATTTTGCACTTTTTAGATAGATAAGATGTTTTCACACTTAGCGAATGGGTACATTATTTGGTTTTTTTATTATGAAATATTACAAAAGAAAATAAAAAATAATGAAATATTAGCTCTACTAGCGTTAAATTGCTATAAGCCTCATATTGTTGTATATAAAGCGACCAATATAGGTGAACGACCAATACAGCTTACGCTACTAAGATTTGAACCCAAAACCTTGATTTGATTCTATGTTTTTTTCTCTTTTTTATAAACTTTAAATAACAGGGGACAGAGGCCCTGAGAAAAACTTTATTTGGGATTATTAGAGGGAAAAAGTTTAAAACCCTCCAGTACACCATAAGGCACAGACACCCTAGTAAGTGAAAAAGCGATCATTGCTACTCAAAGAAGAGGAGGATTTGTAGTAAGAGGTTGCCAGGGTTATTGTGTGTGGGCATATTCACGTGTTCCACATATTTTAGAGAATATCCAAAGAATGTATTTAGTATGGTGAAATGAAAATGTGCTCACACTAGAAAATTTCGAAACTATTTCAATTTGTTCCCTTCCAATAATTCTAATAAAGTTCCATCAGGGCACCGGCCCTGTTCCATTAAATAATAATAATAATAATAATAATAGTGCATATTACTAACATTGGTAATGATTTTAGACATTATATTATATTATATTTTCCGTTTTGAAAAAAAGCACCTTTTTGGAGGTTGCTTGGACAATTTCACTTTTTATTTCCCCATATGAACCCATACAGCCCACTGGCCATATGGATTAAAAAAACTCATCCAGACTTGCCGTTTGACAAAGTGGTCATCAATCCACCAACGAAATTGGAGATCATGTGGGTCTCAAGGAACATCGTGGTCCAAGCAAACCGTAATGTTGTGAGACTCTTGGGTAGACTAAGGAGCTCAAATTTCAGCCTTCAGAGAGGCCCCTGAAATGGATGCATCCTTGTCATTTCTTCATAACATATATTCTAACGACAAAGGAGGAAAATTTTAATTTCTTCCCCCCTCTGCATAATTCCCAGGAAAAACTAAATCCCAAATAAAGTCACCTGTTAAAATAAAAAAAAGAGCATGAAAAAGTATTTAATCTCTTCTTAAATCTGAATATATTGTTAACAGAGAGAAGAGAACGGTAGGGTCAATGAGCCACGAAGGCTTTCACGAGCAAGGGAGCAACTACCCCAAGGTGGCCATGCACAAGAGCCATGCCATGCACATGAAAAGACACATAATAACAAAAGGAGCTACAACACTAGGGATCGAGGCCTTCATCTGCTCGCCATGGCATAATGGTCAGACCTGGAGCAAGTAGTTTGAGAGGATAGTTCGGCGCTATTGTGACAAGATTCCACAGCACCTCGGGGAGAACTGCGGTGTGCTCTTCGAGAAGTGAGAAGTTTATTAGATGCCGTTCATGGGGCACACTCACTCAGATGAGGGGTTCAGATTCATCGCAGCTGTCGAGAGTGTTCAGCCTAGGAGCGATGACAGGCACTATATAAGCTCTCCCTCCTTAGCTTGCAATGCTAATGGCGCAGGAGACGAAGGGAGAGCAGTGGGTTGTTTGTTGAGTACCTTTTCAGCAAGACGTGCCGTGTTATCTGTCTCTACACATCCTGCACCACTCACATACGCAATACGTACTTTGCAGGGGGGATTTTGTATTTGGAGCAGGTAATAATGTTGTACCTGAGCGATTGATCCCCAAAGTAGATTGAGTACTTGGTTGGATATCTGTTTGAATCAAACAATAGATGACTGGTTACTTTGGTGAGTATGTGTGTGTCAAGAGGTGCACTGTTGTATGGGAAGATTTTGAGCAAACTTAGCGATCCACACAACTCTAGTGATGCGCATGGACTCAGCAATCCATCCACCTATCGGTGGTCGTCATCGAGCGGAACATTAAGAAGGAACTGGTATTCCACTTAGAGCGGGAGATAGATAATGGGCTCAGAAAGACACCAAGCATCAAGCATCGACCAATATCGACCACCAATCGATGTGAGCGTCGAGTAGGTTATTTCTTTCTCTGATGGTGATAGATAATTTCTTGCTATATTAGATCTAGGATCGGAATAGACCGAGCGTGTTGGGAGAATGGGAGAAGGCAGGTTATCTACCGAGCAAGTTTATGCATGCTATTACCACAAGTGATGTTTGGCCGGCAAGGTGGGTAGTCACCACTTTTCCATTTAGAGCCAATTCGCTTGCACAACTGGCCAGAGAATTTCTCTCACAGTTTGGGTTGTAAGCTAGTTGCTTTCTGTCCAGAGAATGTTGACAGGCTCTAATGCATGTGATGTACAAGTCCTTTTAAACCAGCCGAGATCATCTTCTGAATGTACATGTGAAATTGAACTAAGACTTACTTGATCATACTCTACTATGCTGGTCCTATAGTCCAGGTGATGAGTTCTCTGATTGCAAAATGAGCCACATCAACCCTCTGCATAATGAGAATTCATTAACTTATTGTTCGCATTTTATAGTTGGATAATCTGTATTTTGATTGCAAATGTGAGGGTTTCCTTAAGGGCCTATGTTACTCAACTTACTATGCGCATGGAACCAGGTTTGTTCATTGTCTCCATCTGCCTTATAAGCTTGAGGAGCGGAAATGGAGACAGTGTGCTTCCCCATTGTTTCTTGGGCCACGTCCGAATCATCATTGGAACTGGCTGGTTTCAATCACCTGTTGGGTACGTGGCAGCTCCTTCAATCCATCCCTTTCCCAGAGGGATTCCACAATGCAGTTTGTTTGACTGGAGCTGGATGTCTACTGTGCTTTTCAAAATTTCATGGCTATAATCTCTCCCTTCGTGTCTATGATTCCTCCAACCGTACATGGGATGTGCTCCCTCCAGTACCTACAGTCTTTCCTGAACACCCAAGGATTCAAATGGTGATTTCCGATGCATCAAACCAGATATCTTATAAGATCCTGATCCCTGGGTTTATCGATCCCGCTTCAAGAGTGCTGCCGGTATACGATTCCACATTGAGAACTTGGACACATGGTGTAGCTAACATCCCTTTCGGACTATTTCCTGATGGTCATGGGGATTTCCTCAATGGATCCTTGTATATAATTCCAATGCGAGACTACAATGCGTCGAGGTCTCTCACAAACTTCCTAGAGCCCTTTGCTACTGGGGTATGTGCCTATGATACAAATACCAAGGTTTGGACCAAGTTACCCATATGCGTTGGACCCGCTGAGAAGGACGTCTTTTTGTCAAAGGTGAACGTCGTTGCCTGTGTTGGCAATGACATCTTTTTTATGCAGGGTCATTTCGACGTGCCTTGTGACACAAACCGCCTCATTTTGTTGAAGCTGGATAGTGAGAGGAATCAATGGACAACGGAGTCCGACACAACAATCATCTTTCCCAATGCACAGTTCAAAAATCATTTCAAATGCTTTGGATGTCGAGATCGGCTTTGTGTGCTACTGACAGAGGACCCTTCTACAGGATTCGTATATCACACCACTTATAAGATGTGGACCCCTCTACCTTCTTTTACTTGTGAGTTGGCTGGTGCCCCAAATGGTTGGGGCCTGAGACATGTGGAGGGTGTCTACATACGAGCTTAACACTCGGTCCATATGTTTGGGCCTTGATTGGACCCAATGAGCAAGTGCTCTTGATTTCTGCTAGTGTGATTTTTGAAACCTGTCCACTAATTAGGAGTATTTGGATGTGGACCCTTGAGTTCCCCAGAAGCGGAGGAGGGTTTTGTTGACATTGCATGAGAGATGATAGGGAGAAATATGGGTTATGATCTTTATGTATTTACATGTTAGCACATGATAATATGCTGCAACATTTGGCAGAGATTATACCAATTGAGCTGATTTTTGTCATGTGTGAAAGAAGGCAATTTAAGAAAGGCATTTATGTAGACAAAAATATACAGAAGCTCAGAGTCCAAGTCATATGGACTGATCTTCGTAGGGCTGATCATATTTCCCACATGTACAGTTTATACATAAAGTGGGTTTGAAAATCTTGTAAAATCTCTCTCTATCTAAAAGGAAATTCCTTGTCCCAGAATGAATGAAATTTCGCTCAATGAATTCAATGATTGCTAGGCCCTGACCGCACCGGACGATTTAGCCATGGCTAAGTTTATGTAGTTGCCACTGTTAAAGTTAATCACCGCTAATCGTCGCTAACTACCCCAGTATTTGTCGGACGAGATAACCCCTACCCACCCCCACGTACTAACTTTAACCACGCGGGGCAGCATATGAAAAATTCCAACGCTCCCTCGTTCTACTCCTTCCTCACGCCCCAGGGGCCAGAACTGGCATTGCAGACCAAGTTCGTGGGACAAGTTGGTTTTGACACTAGCTACGGATATGATTGTGTCAATCCCAGTTTAATGGAGTTCCACAAAGAGCAGATATCCATAGAGCTCTGTATAATCTTCACGGGCTGTGTGGGGAGCCCTTAATTGTCAACTAAGGGTGATCAAGATTGAGCTTCAGTCTCGGTGATCAGCGCTTGAGTTTCGGAGAATCCAGCCGATGGTGCTTCAGTTTCCACCTCTAGGGTAGTTGGGGTGCAACTTGCATTAGTTATTAGTTTTGCTTTTTTTCTCTTGCAGATAGGTGTCTCTTCGAGAATAGTGCAGTTGATATAGTTAACAGGAGCTGCCTCTCACAGAGGTCTCACATGTATATATTGTGTATCCATCTAATCAAAATTTAGGCTTGGTGTTTATCTCAAAGTGCAATCTCTAAGTCTTTTATGTCTGTCTCAAGTAGTGTCCTCATTTTGTTTACTGCCAGTTCTCTAATAGAGTCTCCTCAAGATGGAGGACGTAGAAAACTCACAGGTTATGGGCCCATGCTACGGGTATACAGATAAGTTTGTAGGAAATGACTTCATGCTTTGGAAGTTCAAGATGGAGACAATGTTAAAGGCTAGGGAGCTGTAGAGTCTGATTGATGGAAAGGAAGTCAAGCCCAGTAGAGCGGATGTTGCCGCGCTTACTACCTACACCAAGAAGGAGAGTAGAGCTCTTTAATCTCATTGTGCAAAGCCTTTCTGATAGTCAGTTGCTCACTATGAGGAAAGAAACCACTGCAAAGGGAATTTGGGAGGCTCTTGAAAGGAGATATGTTGACAAAGGTTTGACCAACCGATTGTTTCTGACAAGGAAGTTCTTCACCTCATTGATGAGTCCAACTGACACCATGGAAGATCACTTAAATAAGTTGGGAGCCATGGTTAAAGAGTTGGATGCTATCGGAGCACCCATTCCAGTAGAGGTAAAGGTCATGGTACTATTAATGAGCTTACTAGAGAGCTACAAGTTTCTTGTCACATCTTTGGAATCTCTAGAGTCCTTTGATCCTCAAAAACTCACTTGGGAAGTTGTGGCTACTAGGTTGTTGAATGAAGAACTCATGAGAAAGGAGAAGAGTGGATCTTCTGAATCTAAGTCGAGCGAATCAGTATTGCTTGCCCAGAAGAACATGACGGATTACAAAAAAGGCAGAGACAAAAGCAATGATATTTGCAATTATTGCAATGAGCCTGGCCACTGGGCGAGAGAGTGCAAGAAGAGAAAACTCGACTGGAAGAAAAAGAAGAGTGAATAGGGAAATAGTGCTGAAACTAGCGGTGAGGCTTTTGTGTCAGATTTATCTGTCTTCTCTGACTTAGATATGTGGTACATAGACTCTGGGGCATCCACCCATTTGTCTCATCGGAGAGATTGGTTCATTGAGTATGAGAGTATTCCACCTGTCAAGATATATATGGGGGATAACTCTACTCAAGGGAAAGGAAAAATTTCCATGTCGATGTTGGTGGGAAGTAACACCATTGAGGTTGTACTAACCAATGTCTTACACGTCCCTGGGATAGACAAGAATCTCTTCTCTGTGACGAAAGCAACCTCGCAAAGTCATATGTTCGAGTTTGGAGAGAATAGTTGCCTCATACGAAATAACAAGAAAGTGGTGGTTGGACATGGTATCCGTGATAAGTGCCTTTACAAGTTGTTGTGTAGACTGCCCATTTCTAAGCATCTCAACTCTTCCACCCCAAGTCACCTCCCTTGCCATGGTATTTATCTTTTCCCATCTCCCTGTTTCTCTCACCCAAAGTGCAATGGTACTTCTGCCCCCGGCATGGATGACTCTTAGGCATAGATCACCATCATACAATCTCCACGAAGGATTGAAGAAGTAGAGCCTAGATTCAGAATGCACATTTCCAGCACGCTGGCTAAAACAGATTAAGACGTCTCCAATGGCTGTTTCGTCTGGGATCAGGGTATGATCACGTCCAGCCATAGAGAAACATCACACACAGAGCAAACACACACACAGCCTCAAACAAAAATATCTAAGTCCTCAAGATGACAAGCTCTGATACCAAAAGAGGGCCCCCATCTTTACCCTAACTATCTATACTCCACAGTCAGAGTTGTAACCAAATTACACGCCACAACCGCCCCAGCGGAAGAGAAGACAGTCATGGCGCGCTCTCGTTGATCTCATGAAGAGTGGTGATTGCATGTGCTCATGTATTCTCTCTGTACATAACTAATCATCCACAACGTGAGTATGCCCATGAGGGTCACCAAGTACAAGCATTTGTTATGGCTGCAACACCTTTGAATTTGTTTGATCAAGTTGTGCAATAGCTTACCCGGCCCCTCTCCTTCTCTTATCTTTTCTCCTCACTCTTATGTTCTTTCTGAGAACCATCACAGGGCTGGTTCACATTCTCTATTTAGCCATGCAACCTAAGTGGCCTTATCATCTCTGGAGTTGACCTTATTTGTGCACTCAAGCTCACCATCTACTCTGTTTTCTCTCAGCTCATTCTGCAGAGAAGAGATGATACTGACAACCACCCACCAGCTACCTATGGAGTCATCACAAGCTCTTAAACATTCTCCCACCATCACTAATTTTCTGGCTTCACCATTCCCCTTTTCTTGGACTATCTCTTATCCCCAAATTGCAAGTTCCATGGACATGAATGGATATAGAACTACTCAGGTTGACTGTGGTTTGTGCAATCTAATGTGCAGGGTAGGGTATGATTACACTTGACAGAAATTTGGTCATTTCCTTCTGTTACAACCTCATCTTTTAAGGCGTACTTAATCTCACTCAGGCAGCGAGCTCTCCATAACGTATCCATAATCAAGCACCAACGTGCTTCAACATTCAGTCAACTCCCTCCATCTCACTCTCCGCTCTAAATAATTCAACAGCCAAATCATCACCTCACCCAGGACAGCAGGTCATCCCACTACAACTTCATGTCTTAAGTCCCAACATTGCACAAATTTGATGAATCCAACATTTCCTCCCCTTCTTGCCTCTCTGACTCTACTTTGTTCTAGACTGTAGATTCCATGGACCTGACAGGGCAGCACCACTCCAGTCTGTAATTTCACTCACCTAACCGTATTCAGGGTACCACGGAAATCTGACATTCCATTTGCTACAACAAAATCAAAGTTGCAATCTCTCTCTAGGGTTTCATGACGAGAACAACAAGATCTCCCAAAGCAATAGATGACACTTCAACTTCTTTACTGCCAATCAAATTCAACAGCCTGATTCAGGTGAACATCCCAGCAGCCACCATATTTCACCCACAACCTACTTGTCCATTGCATCCTACCTCACCCTCCAACTGGCTTTGCTCAATCCTTCACCTTCACTGCTTTCAGCCTCCCAATCACCCCAAAAACTCCTGTTCCACCTGCCTCGCAACCGCTTATATGTCTTTCTCCATCCCCTCCGGTGATGATCGTCTTGTCCCCTTTGGCAGTTTTTACAAATTGTCTTCATAACGTTGATGTTATCCTATCTTGGCCCTTAGATTCTCTCTCAGACGCAAATCATCCTCTGCTATTCTAATCGAGCACTCCGGGCATCAAAGCCTCCTACAGTTTCTAGATCTGCCATCATTCCCATATCACAAACGCTGCTCACGAGATTGCATGGACCCCCTAAATGACAAATGTTTATGCATAAAGACTCACTCCTGCTCCACAAATTTCACAAGCCGTATCTGATTTGCAGCAGAAGCTCTTCATCACAAACCATTTTTTGAAGCACATGTCTCTACGAGCCACCTATGCTGTTATGAAACTAGGGCAGATGAATGATATCAACTACATCATCAGAGTTGCACCAAAAATCATCCATTACTACATTAACACAATGTCACGATACTTAGGAAAATTTGCAACACATGAGACACCATATCTTTCCACTACATGTGTAGTGAGTCTCCCTTTTTTAAGAGACAGCGTCCCTGTTGTCCATTGTACCTCCTTCCTTGGTCACATCCTGCACATACAGTTTAATGTCTCGTCTGTTGCGCACCCATATCTTGCCAGCACCATCCTTCAACAAACATTTGCGTTCAACCTCACTGGCTGGTCTTGAATTCTCTGGATTTTTGTATCCCTGAAAGGAATACGCCCCCTCCCATGGACTTACCATAGCTCCCTGCTTTCCTGGTCGAATCATCATCACCAGAGCGTTATCAAGCAGCTCCTCATACTAATGACTAGCTCCTTTCCTACGTCCATAGCCTTGTGCTTGGCGTTGCTGACCCTTCTTGACATTGGATTTCAATTTGTGCTTGAGCTCATGAAGGAATTGCACCTTCTTGCTCATCATCACAGCCATGGCCTCCGGTGAGTCACTATCCTCTACTGGCTCAACTCATTGTCAATGCCTAACCTAGGCAACCTCCCAGTCAGAACCTGAAAAGGGGAGAAGTTGGTGGTGGCTTGTACCCCCATCCTGTATCCCATCAAGGCCTTATACAAATGTTTGTCCCACTCAATAGAGTTGCTGGTTCCTAGGGTAGTTATGCTGATTTTCAGCGATTTAATCACCCTTTCAAACATCCCATTGCACTGAGGCCAGTAGCACTACAACAGATGAGCGTTTTTATGACTGCACATATGATTATTTTTTCAGTCCTATATGCGTTCATGACTACATCACTCTGTAGTGAAAAAAGCCCTGTCATAGCGACTAGTCTTTAGGACTGCGTTTTGCAAGTCATAGCCGTGACTGCGTGCGTGGCACCTAGAGTCAAGCTGCAGAGAGCGATGTAGTCACAACTATATGATTTATATATGATTAACTATATGACTACATGTCTACAAAGTATATGACTCCATTGGAGAGGCGTCCGAGGGACACATGTAGCACTCCAGATGTGATACGTGTCCACATGGACAACATATATGATCTACACGTGGGAAAGAATATCGTATCATATAATGCCATGATGCCATGATGTAGTCATGAGTATATAACTTCATGACTAAAGAGGTTTTTTAATAATATTTTAATTTAATAAATTAAATCATACAATTATAATATTTAGATTATTAATTGATTTAAATTCTCATTAGGTTTCTAGGTTCATAGAATGGAAGCCATTGTTGTCTTTTATTTTTATTTTTATTTTTTTGTTAACAAAGAGGGATAGTGGGGGGACAATGGCCTCCATAACTTTATAGGTAATGGACATAAAATGTCCTTAGATACAAAGAGGAAAAAATAACCTCTGGATAGAGTGCCATAGAGGCTGAAAGAGGAAGACACAGCTTCGCGTACCAAGACAAGAAAGAGTAGTAAGAAGGAAAGCAAGTAAAGAAGGGGGTCTGCATAGAGTTAAAGAGTCTAGCAGGAAAAGAGACTGCAGCCAGAAACTACTGCCATAACTTGGAAACAGAAAGGCACCGAGCTGAGGAGAAGAACTGAAAATCAGCTAACACTGTCATAAGAAAGCTGGGCCCTAGCCTTTCACTTCCTAAAGGATCTACAGATGGAGAGACATCCCTGCAGGGGTCGTGCTCTTCAGCTCAAAACCAACCAATTGATCATCTACCCATGCAGGTTTCTTGTAGCTATCCTTCCACAGGGAATCATAGGTAATCTGGAGATTGAAATCCGGCCCTCTTGGATGAATCTGGACCTACACTCTATCCCTGCTCCTTCATATATCCTTGCCTCTGCACAAATCATGCATACATCATTGCCTTGCTGCTAGCAGCTGACAATGACAGCCTATAAGTATTCCAACAAACACCCCAACCCTACTTATCACACTAGTTCCTATGCTGACTTTGCATCTGCTTCCAACAGGAAATTACCTTTTTGCCTGGATTGTTCCACCATTGACTGGGGTCGGAAACATATTCATTCCAGAGCTTCTCCTCGTCTCTGTTAACTGTTTTTCAATACTTTCATGTCTCCAAAACCTCCATCCCGCGCCCTTGCTGTGCATATCGTGCAAGCATCGCGTTTCACGACACCACATCTTGTTCAGCCATAGTGTTGAAGGCTCTCTCCGCATCCTCAATGCTCCCACATTTGGCATACATGTCCACGAGGTATTGTTCAAAATCACACATGGTACAATTCCAGCTTTGGTGATGCAACCATGCACCTCTTTGCCCTTTTCCCGGGCTGCCAGGCTTGCACACGCACTACAAACACACACTAAAATGATGTGGTCGAGCTTCACCCCTTTCCCCATCATTTGCTTATAGGTATCCAAAGCCTCCATCCTGTTGTGCATACCCTGCAAGCATCGCACTCCACGACACCACATCTCGTTTAGCCATAGTGTTGAACACTCCCTTGACATTGGCATATATGTCCAGAACTAGGGGAAAGTATTCATTCCACAGCTTCTCTTCATCTCTGTTACCTCTTTTGGATACTTTCATGTTGTCACATTGGCAGTATCATGTCAAAGTCACTCCAAACTATCCCAGGTTCACTCAACCAACTAACTTGCAGAATTCAACATGAAAATTTAGGGCCGATTTTGATAAGAGGGAAAAACAGGGTGAAATGTGTTGAAAAAGGTGCCTTTATTAGCAGACCATTTTCTCGTCACTACAAAACTAGCCATCCAACACCCCGTTGGCATGCTGATGGTTGATCAGGTGAACTGCATTGCAGCCAGGTTGACTGCAAATGACAACATACAACATGTCTCGGTAGAATTAAAATCAGGCCCTAGATAAGCCTCTGTGTCCTCACCACCAGGTTATCTCAGCAACTTCAAACAAGGGACAAGTGCCGAAGCTAGAAAAAACTCATATCCTTGGTCACGAGTCCACAATCTATCCCAACAGAGTTCAAAAAGATATTGATGTAAGTGCTCTGCACTGTTCACCTTGGCACGGGGGTCATAATTTTTGTAGATGCGGTGGCCAAATCCTGACATCTTCCTTTTCCTACACACATTAAAACATAAGAGAGAGAGACGCTCATGCGAAGGGTCCTACCTCAAACCGCCAGCAACAGCGCAGGCTGTAGGATTTCAAGGATGAGCAGCCATGGCAGCGTGTACAATGCGTATTGTACGCGGGACATCCTCCGTATGTGGCTACGCTCACAAGCGTCCCCGAGGAGCTCAGCTTGGTCATAGCAGGCCGTGTTTCAATCTCTGCCTGCTCAGTTGCACCGTGGTGGTTCGATCTCACATACCAATCCGACATTACCTGACTACAGATACAAGCAGCACACACAAGAGGTCTTTTTGGGTTGATGGTCGGTCAAATCCTCCATGGGTCATGACACAAGGTAAAGGACAATGTAGTGAGGATACCTTCTTCTTCGACCTATTTCAGCCTGTTTTGCCCTCTCATCAGACTCGGCCCTGAGATGCATATTGAATTTTGTAAGTTAGCTCGGTGGGTGGATCTGTGGTTGTTTAGAGTGACTTTGACAAGTTGCTGCCGATGTGGCAACATGAAAGTATCCAAAAACAGGTAACAGAGATGAGGAGAAGCTTTGGAATGAACACTTTTCCGACCCCAGTCAATGGCGGGACAATGGAGACAAAAAGGTGAGTGCATGTTGGACTACACTAGAGAGAAGTAGATGCAATTTAGAATTAGAACTACCCTAATAATTAGGGTTGGGGTTTGCTGGAAGAACTTCACGCCGTCAGTGTCAGCTGCTAGCAGCAAGTATTCATGATTTGTACACAGACAGGGATAGCTGAAGGACCAGGGATAGAGGTCCAGGTTCATCCAAGAGGGCCGGATTTCAAACACAATATTAGTTCTGATTCCCTGTGGATCAATAGCTACAAGAAATCTGCCAGAACTAACAGACTGAAAAGACTGAAAAGAAGCTTACCATGATGGTGGAGGAATGCACAGAATCACGTGAGGATGCCGGAATGTACACATATACATTGGTGCTGTCCATTGATGTCTACAGATCAACAGGAAAATGCCAAAAGACTCCATGTGCTGTACTCTGATATAATGTGCAAAGATGTTACACAGTTCGAATTGAGCAATGAGACCGTCCTTGGGAGCCCTGCTATGAGCAACACACAATGAGGAGGTTGAGGCAATAAGGTCGAGTTTGTTTAAGTGTGCCCGAGTAAACAGAAAAGCTTAGGGGTCATACATGCTCAAGCGAGTCCTTGAGACCATTCTCACTTGAAAAGCTACGCTAACAGGCAGATTGACCAATTTTGCACTCAAAACTTTCTTTCCTAACCTGTGTGACGATGCATTAACTGAGTCTGAATGGCTGCAGGTGTCATATGTCACAAACCCAAGCATGTATTCCATTGGCTGCCACCACCACACTGCCACAAGTTTACTTGGCAAGTTAGACAGAAGGATTGGCTGATTGTGCACTCAAAACTGTCCTGGCTTGTGTGATGATACTTGAAACTGAGTCCGAATGGCTGCAAGAGGCAGATGTCGCAAACTCAAGCATGTCGTCCAATTGGTTGATGGCAGAATACAATTTGTACTTCATGGTAGTGTTGTGGTGATTATGTATAAAGTAGCCTCACAGCCTAAGTTATTGGGAGGATATTGGTGTCCTTACTCTACCCAGGTGAAGTAATAGCCATACGTGCACTACATGTCAGTACCTTTTGGTAGCAAGACCGTGTTGAACCCTCGGATAGGTCTTCTGCAACCAATCCTAAGGAGGAATTTGGCAAACTTTCTATCCTACATGCTGCTGGAACTTTCTTATTCAAAACCTGAAGACTTACATCAGTGCTTTTCCTCATGGCACCGGTTGAGCATCAGCTGCAGAGCCTATGCTCCCTCCACTCCGTCAAATGTCACACAGAAAAGCTGTCACCAGGCGTCAAACTTGCATTTGAAGGTCCATTTGCGTGCCCATAAGGTGCAGTTTGATGCATGTTGCCACTCGAAAGGATTATTGGCACACTAATCCAAACCATATCCAGCAGACTCACTCTCTGCCACCAGAGCCCCTCCTGTGCACTAGGAAGACCAGCTACGTCCCACACCCTTTCTGCCACTGTCTCCACAGCAATTGCAATACCCTTTTCACACTCGCCTTTGCCAAGTAGAGGCCCAATCCTCCTTCTCAGCACTACTGGCAGCAATGACCCTTGCGAACCCCACACCCTATCCCTATCCAAAGTTGTCTCAAGAGTCCAACCTATCTCCACCTCCAGCTTCTTATCTGAGAGCACTAGGAGCAACAACAGGCTGTTACTGCTGGCTTTCTTGTCCATGTTCCAGTAACTATAAAACTTCCCCACAAACACTGCAGAGGAGACAACAGGATGGTCAAGTGCCTCCACAGTTACCACAATCACCTCTGTCCCCGTGTGGTAGCGCAGTACATCAATGACCGTGTTGACTCGCTCCAGCAGCCCACGGCTCAGCACACCAGCCTGGTCAGATACCCAACGCATCGTCTCCTCTCCTCCTCCTCTTCTCATTCCTGCATCATTTTCTCAAGAGTAGGAAGGTCTGCAAAGCCTCCATCCCACGCCCTTGCATACATGACACAACATCAAATAGATGGTGAAACGTAGGAGACAAAAAAGCCTAAGTCCCAGCCCGATGTAAAGTTCGACGGTGTAATCTTAAACCGTTAGATCTTATACAATCTAGACCGTTAGATCTTAAATAATCTAGACCGTTAGATCCTGTAGAATCTAACGATTCAAAATAATTTCCATCACATGATCTAGCCTTGTACAACCATGACCATTGCGTATTTTAATCTCATATATCTTGCGATGCTTGTTAAGCCACGTCCATCCAGGTCCAATTTATTGAACAGATATCAAATCGACACACCGTATAGGCGGAGGGATGAACCCATCCATTGGATGAATTCATTAATGTATGTGCCTTTTAAATGACACGTGTAATGATGTAGTCATATATATAGAGTTATGAAACAATTTGCAGTAAGGGACTCATAAGTTTACATGCCATGTCATCGATGGATAAACTTATCAAATGGATGAATACATTCATGTATGTACTTTCAAAATGACACGTGTAGGGATGTAGTCGTATAAATAGAGCTGTAAAACCATCTTCAGTCATGGAGTCACAAGATTCCATGAAACGTCGTCCATGTGTAGTCAAAGATATCACACTAGTCATAAAACCATCCCTGTCATCATGGTCAACAATGTTTGACCAATGCTCCCTAACTTTCCGGAGTCATGTAGTGATATCCATTACTACAAAGTGGTAAAACTATGACTGCAACGCATTTCAGCGCTCTGTAGTCGTACACCTAGTGCTGTTTTTATGACTCCGCCAAATCCGTAGTCCTAAAAACGCTCATCTCTTGTAGTGTAGGGCGCACTATGCTACCTCCTTATCCCATACATAGTGCACACATCGTCAAATTCCCCTTTCCATTTTGTACCATTATCAGTTAGTATGAAGCGAGGACAGCCATACCTACTAATGATTTCTTCCTCGAGAAACCATGCAGTCAAATGCGAGGAGTGATCAACCACTGGCATAGTTTCCAGCCATTTCGAATAATGGTCAATTGCCACCAAAATGTATTTGTTGCCCCGCTTAGTGACTGGCAGGGGACCTGCAGTATCAAATGCAACCCTATAGAAAAGGTCAACCACCGGAATACTGTTCAATCTGGATGAACCAGACCGCATGACCCCTTTATCTTTAGTGCTCTAGATCTGGCACTGTGGGCAACATAGAATCACACTACGTATCAGCTCCGTCCTGTTATGCCAGAAGTACTGACGACACACTTCCTCTTGTGTTTGTCTGATCCCAAAATGTCCAGTGTCAGAGTGAATCCTCATGACCAGTGAGTGTCTGTCATTTTTAGGTGGCACTAGCTTCCCATCAAAAAACACATTGCCTTTCAAAAATGAGTACTGCTTTGCCCGCTTCACAACCCTCCTTCTTTCTTCCTTCTCAAGATAGTCATTTGGCTCACCAAAGGTTAGAATGTGCATAGTCTCAATGTCATCCAGGATGTCTGGTTGGGACTCCTCCTTATACCATCATGTGGCTCAGTAGCTGCTGGTTCACCCTCATCTTCCCATTGCAGCTACTAGAATCAGGGCCTCTTGTTCCTTTTGGTTGGAGTTGACCATAGCTTTTCAGACATTTTTCTTTCCTGCACACACAGTGGGCCGTCATCTCCAGTTTGGTGCCCTCTACTCAGTTGGCAGTGATGGTAGGTTTTCACCCCTTTTTCGAGTGGATGCTCCAGGTCTGGCCTCACTGCTCTCATCATTCTCCGTGTCATCCTCTCATTTCATGCCATGGTCCAACAGATCGCTCAGGCTGCGCCACCCCCTTTTTGTCTCATCAGTAGAGGCAGATTCAAACTTCACACCATCAGTTGCTGAGTTCGAGGTGTTGGAATGGTTAGTAGCATTCTCTTGCCTCCGTTGCCGAGATCTCCTCCTGGTTTGCACCATTTTGATGGTGGGCAAATCACAATCCACTTGGTTGACTCCCTTGTGTGCGAGCTACTTCATGTCCTGCAAGTTTCCTATTGACATGCTTTCTTGGCCTTGCTTAATATCCATCATCCGATCATGCTCATTGTGAATAGTAACACCTGTAACAACACTAACTCTCTTGTCTTCATAGGATGTATTGCCCACATGGGTGCTTTGTCCCTTTGTGGTAGATTGCATAGACATGCGGCACACTATGAGAGCTAGGGAGAGGTCTCGATCCCACTCCTCTTTTCCGATTGCTCCCAAGGCTGCAATGCTTTGCTTCAGAGTTGCAATCACCCTTTCAACCATTTTGTTGTATGCATGCAATTTGGCACAAGGTGTCCATGTCTAATTCCAAACTTTTCACATGACTTGTCAAAGTCACCTCCCCACTCTGCCTCGTCGTCTGAAAATATTGTTTTCGGGCATCCATATCGGATGATGATTTGGTCCTCCAGAAAGCGAGCAGCAAACTCTGATATGCACTCTGCCAGTGGGCTGGCCTCCAGCCTCTCAGAGTGTGGGTCAACGGCCACCAATACAAAGTTGTTCCCACTTGTAGTCACTGGAAATGCACCTGCAGTGCCAATAGCCATACAATGGAACAAGTTCGTAACATGAATGTCATGAAGTAGGGGAAAGCTTGAATGAACCAAACCCTCATGACCTGCACTCTGACACTCTGGTTGCATCACGCAAGATGTGTCTCCAGTCCCACTGCTTGACCCTACAGCCATAAGTTCATGTCCAATTGTGTGCCCATAGGGTAGTTCTGCACCTCCCTCCTCCTCTGGATTGAGCAATTTCTCAGCTATCTGCTTTCATTTCCTTATTTGAACAACATTGATGTTGGGCATCATGCTCTCCTCCACCCCTTTGTAGGGTTGATTCACTGCAATAGGCTTTGGCAAGCTCAAACACTCCCTCCCAATGTCAATTCTTTCACACATTATGGTCACGTCCTCATAATGCGGCTGATGATGTTCACCCTGAATCCTAATGCCTACAATAAAACTCTCTCTCTTGCTCTCAAAGGATGGGTTGCCCTCAGGGGCACCCTGCTTCCTCCATGTTGTATGCTGTCCTACAAGGTCAAAGTGAAAACCCTCAAGACCATCTGTGCCCGTGTGATGTCCCGACAACAACCAGTAATAAGGATCAAGTTCAGTCTGAATGAGAAAGTACACCCCTTTAAGGTACTCCTTGAACTGCCACAATGCCTCTTGTGTTCCATGCTCCCCTTAATTATGCCTTGGGATACTCTTTTAGTGACCTGACATAGACATACTTCCTCCCCTTGTTCAGACCAGAAAAGCAATGCTTGAGCAAGACCCTCACTATTGATGATGACCAGAATGTATATGCCCTCACACTTCTCTTCTTCTCTTGGTACCCCTCTGATAGGAATGCAACATTCAATTCCAACTCTTCAGATTCAGCAGCTGACCCAACTGGAAATATGCTTAAGGCATCCACATTAGAATGATTGGAACCAGCCCTATGAATTATTTTGAAGTCAAAGTCTTGTAACATCATGATCCATCTCCCACGCCTACCGTAAGCATCATTGATAGTGGCAAGCCACTCAAGTGGTTTGTAATCAGTACGAATAACAAAAGGGGTGCCATATAAATACTGCCAAAAATGAATGATTCCCCACACTAGGGCATAGCATTCACCTTCCATTGGATGATACTTTTGTTGTGCCGCCGAGAGAACTTTACTAGCATATGCAATCACCACCTCCCTGCAATTGTGCTTCTGAGACAACACTGCCCCTACACCCTTTTTGGACCAATCCACATCTAGGATAAAGGGTTTAGAGAAATCAGGTCTGGCAAGAATAGGGGCTGTCATCAACTTCAGACGCTTCAAAGGCATTTTGAGCTTCAGCACTCCACTTCAACACGACATCCTTCCTCGTGAAATCAAAGAGAGGCACACAAATTATAGCAAAGCCCCTTGACATAGATGCGGTAGTACCCACACGTTTCATCCAATAAAGGGAGAATCCTTGTCATATAGTGCGTTGTGCAAAGCTGAAATGTAACCAATTTGAGTGAGTATTTCAACTTCGATTTCTAGTTGTCCAAAGTTCTCATGTGGAAAATTCTCATACCTGTAGTTCTAAGATTCTCCTTTGTTATACACATCTTTTCAGAATGCATCCAGGTACACAGGCATGTGGTCATCCTTCAGTTTCCATTTGATATTAGAGGCAGGGACTAAATTCTATTCGAGTCTAAAAGAAACCATCTCTTGAGTTGGTATACTCGAGGCCACCCAACTCTCATCCTACAAGTGTGCATTCTTGAGGACATCATTTTTGACGTCCACAATAACCTTGATGAGGATGTACAAATCAAGCTAATGTGGTGGGATGGTCACTTTGTTGGCAGCGGCCAATGCTTGGCAAGTCGTTCAATAGCATCCAATGACAGTGCCTTCTCCACCTGCATTGGAATTCAAATTTGAGCGTGCCCGAGTCCTTTGAACAAATCTCTTGTTAGTTCCATTCGCAGATGTTGTTCCCCACAGTCGTTCCCTGTCCTGCTATCCGTTCCCTATGGTCATGACAGCTGTGTCAAGCTGTGACTAGCTGTGCGACTATGTTGGGCTGTGTCGGGCTGTGTCGAGCTGTGACTGGCTGTGCGACTGTGTCGGGCTGTGACGGGCTGTGTCGGGCTGTGATTGGCTGTGCGACTATGTCGGGCTGTGACGAACTGTGATGGGCTGTGTTGACTGTGACGGGCTGTGTTGAACTGTGATGGCTGTGTTGGCTGTGACGGGCTGTGTTGAACTGTGATGGGCTGTGTTGGCTGTGACGGGCTGTGTAACCCCACCCTAAAGTGCGCTGCTGTCACCCCTAAGGCTCCTGTTGGTCTCAGTCTGTGCAAAAATTAAGGGTACCCCACAGATCCCGTAAAAGTGCCTAAGTCCCAGACAGTCCTCTAACAAATCGACACACCGTATAGGCGGAGGGATGAACCCATCCATTGGATGAATTCATTAATGTATGTGCCTTTTAAATGACACGTGTAATGATGTAGTCATATATATAGAGTTATGAAACAATTTGCAGTAAGGGACTCATAAGTTTACATGCCATGTCATCGATGGATAAACTTATCAAATGGATGAATACATTCATGTATGTACTTTCAAAATGACACGTGTAGGGATGTAGTCGTATAAATAGAGCTGTAAAACCATCTTCAGTCATGGAGTCACAAGATTCCATGAAACGTCGTCCACGTGTAGTCAAAGATATCACACTAGTCATAAAACCATCCCTGTCATCATGGTCAACAATGTTTGACCAATGCTCCCTAACTTTCCGAAGTCATGTAGTGATATTCATTATTACAAAGTGGTAAAACTATGACTGCAACGCATTTCAGCGCTCTGTAGTCGTACACCTAGTGCCGTTTTTATGACTCCGCCAAATCCGTAGTCCTAAAAACGCTCATCTCTTGTAGTGACTCTTATCCCATGCCCCTCATCCAAGACGTGTTAAACCAGCTGGGCAGAGCAAAGTGGTTCTCCGCTCTTGATCTGCAGAGTGGGTTTTGGCAGATCAAGATGAATCCTGATGATGTCAAGAAAACAACCATTATCACCAAGAGAGGTCTATATGAATGGCCTGTGATGCCCTTTGGGCTCAAGAATGCCACGGCCACCTTTCAAAGAACTATGAACACTATACTCTATGAGGAGATAAAGGAATGTGCTAAAGTATTTGTGGATGATGTAAATGTGCACAGTGAGAGCTGGGAAGCGCATTTGCAGCATCTGGAAATGATCTTTTATAAGCTAACTAAGGCTAACCTGAAGCTTAATCCTGACAAGTGTAGCTTTGGGAGTAAGGAATTGGTGTTCTTGGGGCATGTGGTCTTTGCTTTGGGTGTAAAACCAGACCCTGGTAAGGTGGCTGCGATCCAGCACTTTCCGATTCCCAAGAATCCCACATCACTTCTGGATCACTTCTGGAAGGACTTCGGGGGGGGGGGGGGATCACGACTTGGAAATAAAGCGGAGAGCGCATCTCTGAGCAGAAAGAGGGAGAGCACGGACTAGGAGGAAAACGATCTGTTGATACTGGCTGAATGCAAGAAGTAGAGTTGTAATGTAGAGCAGAATAGAGACACCATGGCTTCAGCCTGATACTTGATAGATATTAATCTAATACATACTTCATACTCACACTGTGTAGAGAGACCTGAGTGAAGCTGTGGAATGAATGGATGGAACTTGATAGATTTCTGAAGCAAACTGATACTTAATTGCAGATAGTAAGGTAACTCGCTAACACGAATGCGGGAAGGAGTACAAATAGGAAACACCCCCATGATACACTAGCTGTAGGTCATGACTGATTGTTCTGAGCGGGCTGAGTGCTTAGAGATTTCCAACTCTTCTATCTTGGAGTTCCCACCTCGGATAGCGAAGGGATGGGTGAGTAAAAGCCGCGCGACATTTGGCGACCATACTGGGGAACTGGGTCATGAACAACCAGATGTGACAGGCATCTGGTGGGATCATGGTGGATGGAGAATTAAGGAATTTGATGTGAATCAAATTCCCTGTGAAACTGAGAAGGAAAGATTGTCCAAACGATTCTTTCAGAGGTTCTTGGAATTGCCAGACGGTTGTAAAGAAAACATTCTTAAGAGAGTGCATGATGCTGACCCTGAGTGGGGTCTGGAGAAAGGAGTGATAAAGATTTATCAGGTGGCCTGTAGAGGAAGAGCACGTTGGTTACCAACACTGGTTTATGTGATAGCATTGCTATCCATTAAGCGAGTAGAGTTTGAAGGTTGGGAGGAAAGAAAGGTGAATGTTTATACTCATATGCATGAAGAGCTTGTACTGGTAAAGAATTGGATTCCAAAGGATATTTTGTGGATCAAACTCACACCAAGAAGAGCTTTCCAGACTTGTTTGCCATATGGTTATATGGTAACGGAGACTTCTAGTATAGCCAAGGGTGCATTGAAGCTTGAAAGAAACCCAGGCATATACGAGAGATATTACAGAAGAGAGTTTTGGTTATTGCCACATTAAAAGAAATGAAAGACATGGGACATGAGTGATGAAAGAGAAGCTAGACGCCAGAGATATTCAGCAAAAAGATAAAGCTATCATCACGAGGTGAAAGATCTAAGGTACATCCCTGGATAAAAGATTTGACAGAAATCTTTGATAAGAGTTGGCATGGAACACCAAAAGCAGGAACTCCAGTTTCTGAAGCGGAAGGTGAAGAAGGAGGAGAGGATGTGGCAGAGCCAACGGAGAGTTCTAACTCTCCAACACCATTACAGTTGAGTTACATGAGTGAAGAAGAAACCCAAGGGCAGAACTTGGAGGATGAAAATAGAGAGAAGAAATTGGAAGAGGAAGAGTATGAAGAAGTAGACCCAACAGCTGAGGTTGAGACTACAACCAGGACATCCCAACCCGTTGGACCTGGATCAAGTGGAGCACTTGGATCACAGGCCAACGAAGGTGTCGGCTCAGGGGGATCAGGCGGGCTGCCTGGATCTGGCTCTGGGGGGACAGGGAGTGTGGGAAGTAGTGCAACTGGAGCTGGGAATACTGTGAATATCGTGGGGCCAGTAGCAGGGAGTGCTCAAAGGCCACCACTTGGTGGAAGATCCACCACAACAACAACAGGTCCTGAAGGACCAGCACCAGCAAGGGTGCCAGCACCTGTCAGTGGGCAGAAGGTAGGGCCACAGATGGCGTTACAACCAACACGGGCAAAACCACCTTTTCCAATATATTCAGGAAAAGGGGATCCCGATGTACACATTAGCCAATTTGAGCACATGTGTATAGTGAACAATGAGAATGGCGATGATGCCAAGATGAGATTGTTTCCTTGTTCACTTATCAAGAAAGCAAGTGAATGGTATGCAAGATTCCCTGATAATCATTTCCTAACCTGGAATGGCTTGAATACAACATTCCGAAATAGGTTCAGGACAGTAAAACTGAGGATGAAGTGTATGGAAGTTTACAACAGTTAAAGCAAAGGAAGCATGAAACTGTTGAGGAGTATATGGAAAAGATGGAATTGATGATGAAAAAGCTGGTTGCTGTACCAGCACCAGGTTTACAGAAGACTTGGTTTGTTAGTGGACTAAGACCAGAGTTGCAAAAGAAAGTGGATATGTTACCCCATAATACAGTGGAGGAGGCATTTGAAACTGCAAACAGAATTGAGCAATTGGGAATGCTCAGGAGAGAGAAAAGGGATGAAGATGACTATGAGGATGAGTCAGATGAAGAAGAAGAGCAAGAACTAAAAAGGAAGAGTAAGAGAAAGGAGAAGTTGAAGAGGGATAACTATGAGAAAAGATTAGAAGAAATCTTGAAGAAGTATGCCACAGAGGCTACAACACATTGGAGGAAGGCTGTTTGGTGTGCAAAGTGTTGGGCCAACGAAACCAGCACCAGTGATGGGCTACAGAAATACTGACAGCTGCAAGAGAACCTAGGCAAGTAAGGGTGCATCAAGTGCAGCCCCAGCCAAGAAGAAACAATGATCAGGACCACTATGGTAGGCCTGGTGGTTATAACAATGGCATGGAAGGGAGAGGTAATTCAAGAGGGAATTACCAAGGAAATTCCAGAGGCAACTATCAGGGTAATCCAAGGGGGAATTACCAGCCGGGAATCAGGATTACAGAAATAATCCAAGAGCAGACCAAGGGCGAGGACCCAATGGTGAAGAACTGTGTTACTATTGTAATCAGCCAGGACATCGCAAGGCAGCCTGTTCATTCTGGATTAGACACCAGAATGAGATGAGAGCTCCTGTGAATGAGGGCCCAGTGGTGGCAGCTCACATGGTTAGGCCATGTGTTGTACCAGAAGTAAGTACAATGATAGTAACAAGAAGCAAAGCCAAACTAATACCTCCAGTAGTTGAGGAAGATGATGATAATGAAGGTGGCAGTGATATGCCTGAAGATGATGAGGCTTGGAGAGATGAGAAGGAACTGCACAAGGAAGTGGCAGATACCATAAGGGAAATGCAGAAGAGTACTGATATTCCTGTGGCAGATTCCTCTGATTCTGATGGAGAAGAAGAAGTGAGTGAGGATGAAAGGAAGAAAGAAGCTGCAGACATGCAAAGTAATGAAGGGACTTTGGCTGAAGTAATATGCCAGACCAAAGCAGAGATTACCATTGGACAGCTATTGGCTGTGGCACCTTATTGTAGACACAGGCTGTATCAAGCAATCAATCGAATTGCCAGGAGACAGGAAACACAGACCTGAACAGCAAGGTGACCAGTTATAATGTGAAGCCGGAAGGCGAGAAACAGTCATGGACTTTGATGATTCTATGCCAGTAATCCAATTGAGAATTGGAAGCACAGAACTAACTGATGTACTGATAGATGGAGGCTCTGGAGTAAATATCATGACAGACCAATTAAGAAGAAGCTTGGTCTAAGTAACATGAAACCAGCCCCATTTACAGTAACAATGGCAGATCAAAGAAGTGTACAGCCATTGGGATTGATAAGAGGAGTTAAGATACAGATACAGAAGATGATCTTTATGATCACAGTAACTGTGTTGAAGATGGATGAAGTCATGGAGGCTTACTCCTTATTATTGGGACGTCCGTGGCTGAAAAGGCCAGGGTATTCCATGACTGGAATTCTCAGTTACTAACCGTGCATAATGGGATGCACGAGATACAAATTACCACAAAGAAATCTAGTAGATTACCTGCTACGAGAAGACCTCGAGGGGTCAGAGAGTATGACTGGAGAGGAGGACTGGATGAGGAGCAGGAAGCTACCTGTTGCTGCACACCCAGAGTGGGAGCAGGTTGCAGAGATGCGGCTGGAAGGCCTAAGTTGTTTAAGAGGTATCTGCTGTGGTGTAGTGTCAGCAACACCAATTGAAGAGAGGAAACCAGCAGTTACCCATCACATTTCTATGAAGAAAGAGAAGGAGAAATGGAAATCCTAGAGGAACCAGCCACTGTGAGTTTACAGGATGAAGTGGTGACTGGTTGGACAATCACAGCTGATGAGCAGGTGAGGGAAGTGAATGTGGGAACAAGAGGAACCGAGGATGGTGAAGGTAGGAGCTGATTTGGAGCCAGAATTCTTTGAAGAAGCTAAGAGTTTGTTCATCAAATACAGAGATGTATTTGCTTGGAGCTATGAGGATCTAAAAGGGATACCACCTGAAATCTGTCAGCATAAGATTGAACTGGAACCAGGGTCAGTACCAATCAAGCAGGCAAGGTACAGAATGAATCCCAACTATGCACAGAAGGTTGGAGAAGAGATCAAGAAGTTGGCTGAGGCTAAGTTTATATACCCAATAGAGTATACAACTTGGTTGTCACCCATTGTGATAGTTCCCAAGAAGAATGGTAAACTAAGAGTTTGTGTGAACTACAAGAAGCTGAATGCTTGTACGAAGAAAGATCCTTTCCCTTTGCCATTCACAGAAGCAGTATTGGACACTGTGGCAGGCCATGAGATGTACTCATTCATGGATGGCTTCAGTGGTTATAATCAAGTGCAAGTGGCAGAAGAAGACCAAGGAAAACAGCTTTCATCACAGACTGGGGTGCTTATGCATACAAAAGTCATGCCCTTTGGACTTTGTAATGCACCAGCAACCTTTCAGAGAGTGATAAGTGAATCTTTTCATGAGTATCTGGATGATTTCATGCAGGTGTTCTTGGATGATTTCAGTGTGTACAGCTCTAAGAATGAGCACTTGCATAAATTGGAGTTATGTCTGGCCAGATGCAGGATGAGAGGTCTGGGCCTGAATCCAGAGAAGTGTACTTTCTGTGTGAACTCAGGGGTGCTTCTGGGACACATTGTGTGTAAGAGGGGACTTCTTGTGGATCCCAGGAAAACAGAGGCCATTAAAGCCTCTCCACCACCAGTGAATGTTAAGAGTCTAAGGAGATTCCTTGGGCAAACCAGTTATTACAGAAGATTTGTCAGACGGTATGCACAGATAGCAGCACCATTGAGCAAACTTCTGAAGAAAGATGCAGTGTTTGCATGGACACCTGAATGTCAACAGGCTTTTGAGGAACTTACATTGTCAGTAACAACTACACCTGTGCTGATTAATCCTCACTGGCAGGAAATATTTCATGTTCACTGTGATGCTTCTGGAGAAGCACTAGGAGCAGTGTTAGCCCAAAATGTTACAGGAAGGATAGATTCACCTGTGTACTATGCTAGCCGATTGATGAACAATGCCGAAAGAAATTATAGCACAACGGAAAGAAGCATTGGCAATGATCTATGCAGTGAAGAAATTCAGGCATTACCTGTTGGGCAAGAAGTTTATGTTCTATGTGGATCACCAGGCTCTGATATACCTGGTAAACAAACCTCTGATAAGCGGAAGAATAGCAAGATGGTTGATAATCTTGCACGAGTTTGAGTTCGAGGTTGTTTACAAGCCTGGGAGGCTGCATCTTGTGGCGGATCACTTGTCACGGTTATCAACAGGAGAACCAGCCACGGGAGTAGATGATCAATTACCAGATGCGAGTCTATTTGCAGTGGAGGTGCAGGGAAGTGCAGATGACTGGTTAGATTGGCAGTGGCCAATCAGATACTACCTTGCTCATGGTCAGTGCCCACCAAGTTATGGAAAGGAGCAGAGAAAGAGAATTGCTATCAAGGCTCTACCTTACACTATGGTAGGGAGCAGAATGTATAAGCTAGGACCAGATGGAGTGCTGAAGCGATGCTTATACCACCATGAAGTTAATAAAGTTTTGGAGGAAGTTCATAAAGGAGTGGCAGGAGGTCATTTTGGAGAAGAGACTACCAGTAGGAAGATACTACATGCAGGTTACTGGTGGCCTACTTTGTTCAAAGATGTACACAAGTATTGTCAGAGTTGTGATGAATGTCAGAGGCTAGGACCTTTGCAGAGATCTGGGAAGATGGCTTTGCATCCTACAATGCCTACGGAACCATTTCAGAAATGGGGACTAGACTTTGTTGGACCAATTAACCCACCAGCCAAGAATACACAGAACAGGTACATAATTACAGCCACTGATTATACTACGAAGTGGGTGGAAGCTAAAGCTTTGAGGGACAACACAGCCAAGTCCACAGCAAGGTTCCTGTATGAGAACATACTTACACGATTTGGCTGTCCCTTGGAATTTATCAGTGATCAGGGAAGTCACTTCATTAATGAGACCATTGAATTATTGACTAAAGAGTTCATGATTGTGCATAGGAAGAGTACAACATATTACCCAGGGTAATGGGCAGGCAGAGGCTACCAACAAAATACTATGTACTATCTTGGCTAAGATAGTCAATGCAAACAGAACGGATTGGGATACAAAGCTGCTGACAGCTTTGTGGTCATACAGGACTTCATATAAAGTCACCACTAAGTATACACCATTCCAATTAGTTTATGGTATGGAAGCTTTACTTCCAGTGGAATTCCTGTTACCTACCATGAGAACGGAATGGGGAAAGAGAATGGAATTGCAAGATTCAATTAAGGTCAGGAAACATGAATTATACCATGTGGAAGAAGTACGTGCTGATGCAGCTGATAATATGACCAGAATTCAGATGAAGAGAAAGGAACAGTTTGATGAAGGCAAGTTAAAGACTTTTAAGACGGGAGATTTGGTTCTCTGGTTGCAGAAGAAGGGAAAGATTAAAGCTTCTAAGCTTAAATCACCATGGAAAGGACCTTATGTCATACAGAAGATGTATGATAACAACACCGCCATGTTACAAACCATTAACAAAGAGATGCTGGGAAGAGTCAATGCCAATAAGTTGAAGGGGTACAGTGGTATCCATGACAAACCATTGCAGCATGATTTGCATGTTGAAACGCAAAGCAGTCACGGGCTGCGCCAGTGATACAACGGAGTATGGAGCACTTGTCGCTAGGCCGAGCGTATATGACCAGGCGGGCAGTACACACAGCCTATCACAGCCCAGCACGGCGCGACACAGCCTATCACAGCCTATCACAGCCCATCACAGCCAAGCCATCACCACAAGCCCTATCACAGCGTACCACAGTATGACACAGCCTGTCACAGCTCAACACAGCCTACTAGGGTTACACAATCCATAGATCAGTGACAGGTGGACGTGGGTTAACATCCGGAATGGCCGGCGGAAAAGTGGAAAAGCAGTTTAAAATGGACACGTGGACGTCAGGGCGAGACACACAGCCGGACATGGATTGCAAGGGCGACTGTCATCAAGGAAAAAGACAAAATGGCCGTCAAAGTACCTACCCGGCACATTAATTATTATGGGCCCATTAATGCATACGGGGAAAGGGTAACGGAACCCAAGTACGAAAAGCGAAATCATGTCACATGTGCTATCCTAGTGGACAGTCCAGAGGGAAATCCTGGAAGGAAATTAAATCTAAAATCCAGTCACAGCAGTTACAGCCAATCAAAGCCAGAAGCAGGATCAAGAAATTGGAGGGATTTTAAGCGCAAGAGTCGGCGTCGTTCCAAGTAACGGGCGTCTCGACGGGACAACCATCAATGCTATAGCTTTGAAGCTATGGAGGAACTAACAGACTATACGCTCGAACTACTTACGCAGTGGCAGGGATAGAAGAACAGAGAGTATCTTTCTCTTAATCGATGCTTGCAAGCCCCGCAGGCTTACAAGAAATTACCCATAGCTTTTGTGGCAACCATACGTTTATGCTTTGTGCCCTGCAGGCATTTCTTCAATTGTTACAGCCAAAACCTTTCTGTGGGTCTAGAATGAAGAGTGAGAGGAATGGAAGAAATCAGGGTGAAGAGCACCACAATCCTGCAGAAACAAACGATTGCTACTCCACAGGCGGTACAGTTACTGAAGGAGCTGCGATTAGAAGGATTGCAAAGCAAAGATTGGACATTGCACCATAGGCAGTACATGTTACAATTCTTGCAGAACTTTGAGCCTAGGACAGGAGCAACAACGGTGAAGGGAGTTGAATTAGAAATTACTCCCCTATACCTACAGCAATTGTTTGAATTGCCATCAGGTCAGGTGCATGTGGAGGAGCACAGGGCAAGACTGCAAATAGGGGACTTATTCCAAGAAGGGAGTTTCTTTAAAACTCAGGGTTATGCTTGTACCAAGGCCGTGTACCCAGGGCTAAGGGAGGTAGGCCAGGTATTGAACGTTCTGTTTGCCATGAAACAGAACCAACAGTATTTGAGCAGATCCTTCACAGAGGAAATACTCAAAGCCCTGAGAGGAAGAGGTAGCATGGGCGGACATAATGTACAACGCACTGGTAGAGGAGATGAAAAGATTACAGGGCACTGCCGCAAAGTCTCCTATCATAGTGTCTGGCCCAATCATTGCTCAAATAATTCTTGATTCTTGCATACTTGATGCTCGGGAAAGAAAGGAGATGGGAGTGTTTGAGACCGAAACCACTGCAATGGAAGAGCAAGGCTCTTCACACAGTGAGGGTGGACTGGCAGGGCAACCCCAGTCTAAGAGACAGAGGCGGGGAAAGACTGTAGTGGCGGATCCACTGGCTTCACGAAACCGCATGATAATGTTTCCCAAGCTCTTGTGCAGGAAGGGCACAGCAGCACAGAGAGCTGCTATTATTGGAAGCAGGACCTTCAGAGAGGGAAGAGG
The DNA here is from genome assembly GCA_030704615.1 of Takakia lepidozioides. Lineage (NCBI taxonomy): Eukaryota > Viridiplantae > Streptophyta > Takakiopsida > Takakiales > Takakiaceae > Takakia > Takakia lepidozioides. The sequence continues at coordinate 69,005,248 of CM060732.1, read as the reverse complement.
AAGTTACTTCAGTATCACAGCCATCACAGCCAGATGATCGGCTTGTCACAGAGTTACCACAAGTTGTCCATGCAGTTCCACCAGAAATAATTGATTTGGAGAAAGAAGGGTTAGATATCCCCACTACAGAACAGGTGGTGGCAGAAATTGAGAAGGGGGACCTTCTCTATGAAATTCTGGTCTGGTCAGGGAAACAGTGATTCCGGAGGTGCAGGTTGTCCAGGGGAAACCCTGCGGTGCATATAATACACACACCTGTGACGGAGGTACCACAGGTAGAATGTCAAGACACTGCAGCACTGTGACGGATGAAGTGGTTCAGGAAGAAAATCTGGTGGGGCAATGGCCTGAATGGTTCGTGAGGCATCACACTGTTGAGGATCAGGGAGAACAGCAGCAAGCTCACCATGATGACCCTCAACAGGCCATGCTTATGAGTTCCATAAGCAGGACACTTAATTTGTTGGGCACTTATGTCAAATCCCATGTTCCAACTACCCAATTGGCAGCTTTGAGGGAGGAACTCAGGAAGGAGTTTGAGGCGACTTGCCACTGAGTGTGCAAACAAGGTCGATGAGGAGGTCACTCTCAAGATACAGCAAGACTTAGAGAGTACAAAAGCTGCTTTGCAATTGGCCAAGGAACAATTGATTGAGGCAGGCCTCGCGCAAGACCAGTTGCACGAAGCACATAAGCAACAGCTATACCAAATGCAGGTGAAGCATGAAAGCAAGTTGCAAGAAGTGAATGCACTACATACGGAGTTGCAGACAGTGCATGACAGGATGGCCATACAATGTGCTACACTCACAACTACGCTTGACCAACTACAATAGAAATAACAGTCAAGCGGAAAGATGTACGAAGGCAGAGGCAGAGAATGTCGAGCAAGCGAAACTCATTGTCGATATGAAGAATACAATCTGTCGCAATGAGAATACTTTCAAGCAATACAGGCAGGTTGAAGCTGACCAAGAGAGGTACATCCTGGAGTTGCAACAAACGTCATGGTAATAGAAATGAAACTCTGTGGCTAACAAGGCTTGGAAGGAAGCCAATAATCTGGCTGCTGCCTATGCGAGTTTGGTTGAACCTCATGCGAAGCGCATGGAGGCTTTACAGCAGCAGATAGATGTGTACAGGCTCACAGAGGAGCAGACTCTCAGGGGTGCCACAAGCAACTTGGTGGATAACCACCTTATGCAGGTCTGGTTAGCACAAGGGCCGGTGGAGGGCAAAGCACCACGAAAGCTCACCCAAAGCGAGATGAATGAGCTCAGACTGCAAGTGCAGAACATTGCCACAACTACTATAGACAATGTCTATAGTAGGATAGCGGAGTTACAGGAGGATGTAGACGGCCTGCAGACTCAGGTGGAGGACCTCACTTCAAATATCGACAAGAGAGTCTTGTACCTGAGGAACAGCTAATGGCTTATTTACAAGCAGAACTTTGGCTTTCAGTCTTCTTCGCAGGGGTGCAGGAGATGCCAATGGTACAAGAGCCAGTGCCACCAACACCACAACAAGTCACTGTGCCAGTAGCTGACCCTGTTGTTACTAAGCCACACCACAGCCACCACAGCCTGAGGTATGGGGGGAATGCTGCTTTTAACCCACCTAAAACTCCTGCTGCACGGGAGTACAGTCGGGCTATGATTATGCCCTTCAACCAAATTCCCATTGTGTTGGATTTGGCTTGGAAGGAATTTAGTCCTCCGCAGTCGTTGGCACATTACTATCAAATCATGCGCATTTGGCTGCCAGTGGCAACTAGGACTAAAGTTCTTCCGAACAATCGACCAATTGAGGATCATCACTTTGCGCAGTACTGGCATGAGGCAAGTACCATGTTGAAGGAATTAATTGCCTTCCAAGTTGTACATGGATTCATTTATACCAAGACCAAAGAGGTAGCAAGTATTGTCATGGGCTGCGGGTTATACTACGCTGCTTGTTTTCTGGTACGTTATCACATTGAGCAGCAGAAGATGCAAACGCGCTTTCTGAGTTATTCCAGTGGGGATCATTGGGTCTTACCTTCAGTGCCACCTCATATGTACCTATATGAGGCAAAAGTTATGATGCAAAAGGATTCTCAGATTCGTTCATGGTTTCATGGCCTGGAACAATTTGTCAACACAGAAATTCGGCCCTGACGATATTTTCTTTAAGGGACATGAGGCATGGAAATACTTGCACAATTCACAAGTCATTGGTACCCCACTCACCTGGACAGACAAGGAGCTCAGGGTCTTCACCAATTTTGCAATTCAGCGCTTACAACAAGTTTTACAGTTTAAACTTCCAGACATGGTGGGACAACATTGTATGCCCCGGAGAGAATTCCAGTTAGAGTTCGACCGTTAAAACACCTGAGAGGCGATGAGGATTCTGATACAACTGTTTCTTCAGCGGACTCTTTTGACATGGCAGAGGACTATGCAATTCAGATGGCAGAGAAGAAGCGACGGGGGTCTCCTATGCCTGAAAGATTACCTCGATATCAGCCTCCAGAGGGACTGACATATCCAGGTAGTGTTCAATCATCTCCGTCAACCAGTGACAGACTCGGGCTCGCACACAGAGTCCTTCACGAGACTCTCAACGTCAGAAGGGTGCTCGCTCACAAAGGTTGCTAATCCCAAACAGTAAACCGTGAGGACACGGCTTTTTGAGAGGGGAAAGGGGTAATGTTAGAGGGCTGTCTGGGACTTAGGCACTTTTACGGGATCTGTGGGGTACCCTTAATTTTTGCACAGACTGAGACCAACAGGAGCCTTAGGGGTGACAGCAGCGCACTTTAGGGGGGGTTACACAGCCCGTCACAGCCAACAAGGGCCCGTCACAGGACAACAGCACAGCCATCACAGACAGCCCGTCACAGCCACACAGCACAGTTCGTCACAGTCCACACAGCCAACACAGTTCACAGCACAGCCATCACAGTTTCACACAGCCAGTCACAGCTTGACACAGCTGTCACGACCATAGGGAACGGATAGCAGGACAGGGAACGACTGTGGGGAACAACATGCGAATGGAACATGTTAGTTCACGGATGACGGTTAGTGAGGAAACGGTTAAAACAACGGGTAGGAAGATAAAGCCAGGAGCGAGGACTGAAAAATCATCACTTCTGGGGGGAGGATCACTTCTGGAAGGAGGGGGGATCACGACTTGGAAATGAAGCGGAGAGCGCATCTCTGAGCAGAAAGAGGGAGAGCACGGAGTAGGAGGAAAACGATCTGTTGATACATGAATGCAAGAAGTAGAGTTGTAATGTAGAGCAGAATAGAGACACCATGGCTTCAGCCTGATACTTGATAGATATTAATCTGATACATACTTCATACTCACACTGTGTAGAGAGACCTGAGTGAAGTGGAATGAATGGATGGAATGATAGATTTCTGAAGCAAACTGATACTTAATTGCAGATAGTAAGGTAACTCGCTAACATGAATGCGGGAAGGAGTACAAATAGGAAACACCCCCATGATACACTAGCTGTAGGTCATGACTGATTGTTCTGAGCGGGCTGAGTGCTTAGAGATTTCCAACTCTTCTATCTTGGAGTTCCCACCTCGGATAGCGAAGGGATGGGTGAGTAAAAGCCGCGCGACACGATTTGATATCTGTTCAATAAATTGGACCTGGATGGACGTGGCTTAACAAGCATAGCAAGATATATGAGATTAAAATACGCAATGGTCATGGTTGTACAAGGCTAGATCATGTGATGGAAATTATTTTGAATCGTTAGATTTTACAGGATCTAACAGTCTAGATTATTTAAGATCTAACGGTCTAGATTGTATAAGATCTAACGGTTTAAGATTACACCGCCGAACTTTACATCGGGCTGGGACTTAGGCTTTTTTGTCTCCTGCGTTTCACCATCTATTTGATGTTGTGTCATGTATGCAAGGGCGTGGGATGGAGGCTTTGCAGACCTTCCTACTCTTGAGAAAATGATGCAGGAAGGTAAAGAGGAGGAGGAGAGGAGACGATGCGTTGGGTATCTGACCAGGCTGGTGTGCTGAGCCGTGGGCTGCTGGAGCGAGTCAACATGGTCATTGATGTACTGCGCTACCACACGGGGACAGAGGTGACTGTGGTCAATGTGGAGGCACTTGGCCATCCTGCTGTCTCCTCTGCAGTGTTTGTGGGGAAGTTTTATAGTTACTGGAACATGGACAAGAAAGTCAGCAGTAACAGCCTGTTGTTGCTCCTAGTGCTCAGATAAGAAGCTGGAGGTGGAGATAGGTTGGACTCTTGAGACAACTTTGGATAGGGATAGGGTGTGGGGTTCGCAAAGGTCATTGCTGCCAGTAGTGCTGAGAAGGAGGATTGGGCCTCTACTTGGCAAAGGCGAGTGTGAAAAGGGTATTGCAATTGCTGTGGAGACAGTGGCAGAAAGGGTGTGGGACGCAGCTGGTCTTCCTAGTGCACAGGAGGGGCTCTGGTGGCAGAGAGTGAGTCTGCTGGATATGGTTTGGATTAGTGTGCCAATAATCCTTTCGAGTGGCAACATGCATCATACTGCACCTTATGGGCACGCAGGTGGACCTTCAAATGCAAGTTTGACGCCTGGTGACAGCTTTTCTGTGTGACATTTGACAGAGTGGAGGGAGCACAGGCTCTGCAGCTGATGCTCAACCGGTGCCATGAGGAAAAGCACTGATGTAAGTCTTCAGGTTTTGAATAAGAAAGTTTCAGCAGCGTGTAGGATAGAAAGTTTGCCAAATTCCTCCTTAGGATTGGTTGCAGAAGACCTATCCGAGGGTTCAACACGGTCTTGCTACCAAAAGGTACTGACATGTAGTGCACGTATGGCTATTACTTCACCTGGGTAGAGTAAGGACACCAATATCCTCCCAGTAACTTAGGCTGTGAGGCTACTTTATACATAATCACCACAAGGCACTACCATGAAGTACAAATTGTATTCTGCCATCAACCAATTGGACGACATGCTTGAGTTTGCGACATCTGCCTCTTGCAGCCATTCAGACTCAGTTTCAAGTATCATCACACAAGCTAGGACAGTTTTGAGTGCACAATCAGCCAATCCTTCTGTCTAACTTGCCAAGTAAACTTGTGGCAGTGTGGTGGTGGCAGCCAATGGAATACATGCTTGGGTTTGTGACATATGACACCTGCAGCCATTCAGACAAATTAATGCATCGTCACACAGGTTAGGAAAGAAAGAAAGTTTGAGTGCAAAATTGGTCAATCTGCCTGTTAGCGTAGCTTTTCAAGTGAGAATGGTCTCAAGGACTCGCTTGAGCATGTATGACCCCTAAGCTTTTCTGTTTACTCGGGCACACTTAAACAAACTCGACCTTATTGCCTCAACCTCCTCATTGTGTGTTGCTCATAGCAGGGCTCCCAAGGACGGTCTCATTGCTCAATTCGAACTGTGTAACATCTTTGCACATTATATCAGAGTACAGCACATGGAGTCTTTTGGCATTTTCCTGTTGATCTGTAGACAGCAATGGACAACACCAATGTATATGTGTACATTCCGGCATCCTCACGTGATTCTGTGCATTCCTCCACCATCATGGTAAGCTTGTTTTCAGTCTTTTCAGTCTGTTAGTTCTGGCAGATTTCTTGTAGCTATTGATCCACAGGGAATCAGAACTAATATTGTGTTTGAAATCCGGCCCTCTTGGATGAACCTGGACCTCTATCCCTGGTCCTTCAGCTATCCCTGTCTGTGTACAAATCATGAATACTTGCTGCTAGCAGCTGACACTGACGGCGTGAAGTTCTTCCAGCAAACCCCAACCCTAATTATTACAGTAGTTCTAATTCTAAATTGCATCTACTTCTCTCTAGTGTAGTCCAACATGCACTCACCTTTTTGTCTCCATTGTCCCGCCATTGACTGGGGTCGGAAAAGTGTTCATTCCAAAGCTTCTCCTCATCTCTGTTACCTGTTTTTGGATACTTTCATGTTGCCACATCGGCAACAACTTGTCAAAGTCACTCTAAACAACCACAGATCCACCCACCGAGCTAACTTACAAAATTCAATATGCATCTCAGGGCCGAGTCTGATGAGAGGGCAAAACAGGCTGAAATAGGTCGAAGAAGAAGGTATCCTCACCACATTCCTTTACCTTGTGTCATGACCCATGGAGGATTTGATCGACCATCAACCCAAAAGGACCTCTTGTGTGTGCTGCTTGTATCTGTAGTCAGGTAATGTCGGATTGGTATGTGAGATCGAACCACCACGGTGCAACTGAGCAGGCAGAGATTGAAACACGGCCTGCTATGACCAAGCTGAGCTCCTCGGGGACGCTTGTGAGCGTAGCCACATACGGAGGATGTCCCGCGTACAATACGCATTGTACGCACTGCCATGGCTGCTCATCCTCGAAATCCTACAGCCTGCGCTGCTACTGGCGGTTTGAGGCAGGACCCTTCACATGAGCGTCTCTCTCTCTTATGTTTTAATGTGTGCAGGAAAAGGAAGATGTCAGGATTTGGCCACCGCATCTACAAAAATTATGACCCCCGTGCCAAGGTGAACAGTGCAGAGCACTTAAATCAATATCTTTTTGAACTCTGTTGGGATAGATTGTGGACTCGTGACCAAGGATATGAGTTTTTTCTAACTTCGGCACTTGTCCCTTGTTTGAAGTTGCTGAGATAACCTGGTGGTGAGGACACAAAGGCTTATCTAGGGCCTGATTTTAATTCTACCGAGACATGTTGTATGTTGTCATTTGCAGTCAACCTGGCTGCAATGCAGTTCACCTGATCAACTATCAGCATGCCAACGGGGTGTTGGATGGCTAGTTTTGTAGTGACGAGAAAATGGTCTGCTAATAAAGACACCTTTTTCAACACATTTCACCCTGTTTTTCCCTCTTATCAGAATCGGCCCTAAATTTTCATGTTGAATTCTGCAAGTTAGTTGGTTGAGTGAACCTGGGATAGTTTGGAGTGACTTTGACATGATACTGCCAATGTGACAACATGAAAGTATCCAAAAGAGGTAACAGAGATGAGGAGAAGCTGTGGAATGAATACTTTCCCCTAGTTCTGGACATATATGCCAATGTCAAGGGAGTGTTCAACACTATGGCTAAACGAGATGTGGTGTCGTGGAGTGCGATGCTTACAGGGTATGCACAACAGGATGGAGGCTTTGGATACCTATAAGCAAATGATGGGGAAAGGGGTGAAGCTCGACCACATCATTTTAGTGTGTGTTTGTAGTGCGTGTGCAAGCCTGGCAGCCCGGGAAAAGGGCAAAGAGGTGCATGGTTGCATCACCAAAGCTGGAATTGTACCATGTGTGATTTTGAACAATACCTCGTGGACATGTATGCCAAATGTGGGAGCATTGAGGATGCGGAGAGAGCCTTCAACACTATGGCTGAACAAGATGTGGTGTCGTGGAACGCGATGCTTGCACGATATGCACAGCAAGGGCGCGGGATGGAGGTTTTGGAGACAGGAAAGTATCGAAAAACAGTTAATAGAGACGAGGAGAAGCTCTGGAATGAATATGTTTCCGACCCCAGTCAATGGTGGAACAATCCAGGCAAAAAGGTAATTTCCTGTTGGAAGCAGATGCAAAGTCAGCATAGGAACTAGTGTGATAAGTAGGGTTGGGGTGTTTGTTGGAATACTTATAGGCTGTCATTGTCAGCTGCTAGCAGTAAGGCAATGATGTATGCATGATTTGTGCAGAGGCAAGGATATATGAAGGAGCAGGGATAGAGTGTAGGTCCAGATTCATCCAAGAGGGCCGGATTTCAATCTCCAGATTACCTATGATTCCCTGTGGAAGGATAGCTACAAGAAACTTGCATGGGTAGATGATCAATTGGTTGGTTTTGAGCTGAAGAGCACGACCCCTGCAGGGATGTCTCTCCATCTGTAGATCCTTTAGGAAGTGAAAGGCTAGGGCCCAGCTTTCTTATGACAGTGTTAGCTGATTTTCAGTTCTTCTCCTCAGCTCGGTGCCTTTCTGTTTCCAAGTTATGGCAGTAGTTTCTGGCCGCAGTCTCTTTTCCTGCTAGACTCTTTAACTCTATGCAGACCCCCTTCTTTACTTGCTTTCCTTCTTACTACTCTTTCTTGTCTTGGTACGCGAAGCTGTGTCTTCCTCTTTCAGCCTCTATGGCACTCTATCCAGAGGTTATTTTTTCCTCTTTGTATCTAAGGACATTTTATGTCCATTACCTATAAAGTTATGGAGGCCATTGTCCCCCCACTGTCCCTCTTTGTTAACAAAAAAATAAAAATAAAAATAAAAGACAACAATGGCTTCCATTCTATGAACCTAGAAACCTAATGAGAATTTAAATCAATTAATAATCTAAATATTATAATTGTATGATTTAATTTATTAAATTAAAATATTATTAAAAAACCTCTTTAGTCATGAAGTTATATACTCATGACTACATCATGGCATCATGGCATTATATGATACGATATTCTTTCCCACGTGTAGATCATATATGTTGTCCATGTGGACACGTATCACATCTGGAGTGCTACATGTGTCCCTCTGACGCCTCTCCAATGGAATCATATACTTTGTAGACATGTAGTCATATAGTTAATCATATATAAATCATATAGTTGTGACTACATCGCTCTCTGCAGCTTGACTCCAGGTGCCACGCACACAGTCACGGCTATGACTTGCAAAACGCAGTCCTAAAGACTAGTCGTTATGACAGGGTTTTTTTCACTGCAGAGTGATGTAGTCATGAACGCATATAGGACTGAAAAAATAGTCATATGTGTAGTCATAAAAACGCTCATCTGTTGTAGTGAGTCTCTTCTAGTGAGAAGGTTCAAGGGGCGGTAATCCCCACAAAAACGCTTGGACCCATCCTTTTTTAGTGGAAGAGTAACATGGCAGGAGAACTCCGAACGGCGCTCTCTCATTTTACCTATGGCAATCAATGCTTCAATCTACCTCTGTACCTCACCTTCTTCCCACTCAGATAAACGACCAGGCTGACTACGACACAGAGAAAATCCCTGTGTGTCAATCACGTGTTTAACAACAGAACAAAAACCCAAATCAGACTTGCTAAGGGCAAAACAACCTTGGTCTCATAAGCAACGATTCTAGTTCTCTCTTCTGGTTTTCAGTTACCTCTGGATTGATGGTAATCCTGGCCCTTAGGCTGTTCCAGCGAGCTTCTTTCTCACTGCTGGCAGTCATTGCAGCAACGTCTATATTGTGTACATGAGCCAGTATGCGACTCATTTCCTCACTGGTAGTCACCAAGTTCCAATCGTGATAGTCATCATCGATTTCAGCATTGGTGTTTGCCAACTCTCCTTCCTATGCTTTGGCGTATGCCTCATGAATCATGGAGGGGGCAGTGGGCAGTTGCAGGATTGGGTAGATCAAAAGCGGCACATGTTGAGTCCATGGATTTTTTTTTTTGTTGAGTCTATTGCTTTCAGTTTATTTTTTAAAGATAGATAGTAGTATACATAACAGTTTTAGTAAATAGTTCCTTCTCAAATATTGAAAACATTCTTTACTAGATATTTTAATCTTTAATTTGAAAAAACATTTAAACGTCAAAATCTAGAGCTTACAACCACTTGTCCATATACTACCTGGCATCTCTAGATTATAGGTTTGTATGCATTTTTAGTAAAAGACGACAACTCAAAAACCCAAAACATAAGATGTTATGGACTAGAGCAAATCAACCTGTTTTTATGCGCAAAATAGTCCATAGCTCTCAATTCCTAAGACAACTAGTTCATATAAAAGTGGATATGGGTTGGATTTAAAAATGGCCTAGTGTGTTTTCCTTTGTGCCAGTGTATGAGTGTACATGATGTTTTTTCAGTCCATAAGATTTTATGTGTAACATCTGCACTCCACAGTAATCAACTTTAAAAGTCCATGGCTCTGTGGTACATGATTGTTTTTGCAATCTAACAATTGGTACACATACCTATTGTAGTTAGAAATCCTATACCATATAAATCTAGATGAAATATTGAGTTGATGGACAAATATGGGTAAAACCATGGAGGGAGGTCACTACAGAAACTGCCATGTTACACAAAAACTGAGACACCCAATCCTGCAAATACCAGAGGATGCCATTCCTTTGGGACCTTCCTCAGAGATCAGTTCCGCCAAGCCTTGATCACTAAGCACCTCCTCATGTTCTTCCATTGTTTTGATGGTCTCCCACACTTCAGCCTCTTGGTCATGCATCTCCACCTCTTCAGGTACGTCTTCCCCAGAGGCACTGTGCCAATCATCAATATCTGATTCAGCAGCCTCTTTCCCTTCGTCATTGCTTTCATCTTCTTCAAAGGGTTCAAGAAATTGTGCTGCAGTTGTGACAGTCATTATCCCTTCATGCCTGCAGCCTTTACATCCGCATAAGTCAGATACTACAACAGTATTTCCCTCCATGTTCTCATCCTCATGGCTGATCTGATTAATGGTATGTAGAGGAAAGTGTGCTACTGCCTTCCCCGGACCATAGTATATCCTCATGGTCTCTGTTTCTGTGTCAACAACTGCACCAAATTTCTTCAGGAAATCCAAACCAAGTAACATGTGGTAGGTATCCGTATCAACCACCATGAAAGAGAGCCGGTTTGTTAATTCCCCTACAGTCACCTTCAAATCTTCAAGCTTCCCCATGGCTGTTTCTACATCTCCAGAAGCAACACGATATATGACATCTTTGTCACGCATAACTGACCCCATGAGCCCTAGGTCTCGCACAGTGCTGGCAGATATCACTGAGAGCATGATACCTGTGTCTACCTATCCAAGTACTTAATGCTCTCCTATGGTCACCATGGCGTGTAGTGCCCTTACTCTTCCAGTGTAGACATAAGAGATATCAGAACCGACCCCTTTCTGAAAGTTGGCCTTGGTAACAGATCTGACTTGCTTAATTCCTGCACGGCCGTTGGTTGGAATTACAACGTTATTGGTCTCCTTTTGTTGGTGCATGGCCCTTCCACCACCGACTAAGCCCTTTAACTTTTCCAACTCCTGACTAAGCCCTTTAACTTTTCCAACTCCCCGGGCACCGTTATTATCAAATCCATTGGAGAATGTGAGATTCTTGCTTTGTAAAAGTGACTGAGTATTCGGGACTTGGTGCCCACCTCCACTCCTCTCGGTATGCATGGGGCAGATCCATCAGGTATGGCTCTAGTAGTGCCTTCACTCTCCTCCTGTGTAGATTCAGAAACCCTTCCAGGATTGACATGAGCTGGCAGTGGCATAGATGTTCGGTTTCTGGGCAATCTGACCTCATTCACATCATTCTCCCTCATCAAGGCAGTCATTTCTGCCAGAACTTCGTCTTCATCCTCACAATAGACTTCCACAAAGTGAGTTCCAAGAGAACCTACACCTTCTTGCTCCATCTTTCGTTTGCATGTACTCTTAGTGTGCCCCAACATTTCGAAAAAGAGCATCTAAGAAGTAGAGCCTAGGTTCAGAATGCAAATTTCCAGCACGCTGGCTAAAACAGATCAAGACGTCTCCAATGGCTGGTTCGTCTGGGATCAGGGTATGATCACGTCCAGCCATAGAGAAACATCACACACAGAGCAAACACACACAGCCTCAAACAAAAATATCTAAGTCCTCAAGACGACAAGCTCTGATACCAAAGAGGGCCCCCATCTTTACCCTAATTATCTATACTGCACAGTCAGAGTTATAACCAAATTACACACCACAACCGCCGTAGCGGAAGAGAAGACAGTCATGGCGCGCTCCCGTTGATCTCATGAAGAGTGGTGATTGCATGTGCTCATGTGATTCTCTCTGTACACAACTAATCATCCACAACGTGAGTATGCCCATGAGGGTCACCAAGTACAAGCATTTGTTATGGCCGCAGCACCTTTGAATTTGTTTGATCAAGCTGTGCAGTAGCTTACCCGGCCCCTCTTCTTCTCTTATTTTTTCTCCTCACTCTTATGTTCTTTCTGAGAACCATCACAGGGCTGGTTCACATTCTCTGTTTAGCCATGCACAGCCTAAGTGGCCTTATCATCTCTGGAGTTGATCTTTCACGAGCTCTTAAACATTCTCCCACCATCACTAACTTTCTGGCTTCACCGTTCCTTTTTTCTTGGACTATCTCTTATCTCCAAATTGCAATTTCCATGGATATGAATGGATATAGAACTACTCAGGCTGACTGTGGTTTGTGCAATCTAATGTGCAGGGCAGGGTATGATTACACTCAACAAAAATCTGGTCATTTCTTTCTGTTACAACCTCATCTCTTAAGGCCTACTTAATCTCACTCAGGCAGCGGGCTCTCCATAACGTATCCATAATCAGGCACCAACATGCTTCAACCTTCAGCCAACTCCATCCGTCTCACTCTCCGCTCTCAATACTTCAACAGCCAAATCATCACCTCACCCAGGACAGCAGGTTATCCCACTACAACTTCATGCCTTCAGTCCCAACATTGCACAAATTTGATGAATCCAACATTTCATCCCCTTCTTGCCTCTCTGAATCTACTTTGTTCCAGACTGTAGATTCCATGGACCTGACAGGGCAGCACCACTCCAATCTGTAATTTCACTCACCTAACCGTATACAGGGTACCACGGAAATCTGACATTCCATTTGCTACAACAAAATCAAAGTTGCAATCTCTCTCTAGGGTTTCATGACGAGAACAACAAGATCTCCCAAGGCAATAGATGACACTTCAACTTCTTTACTGCCAATCAAATTCAACAGCCTGATTCAGGTGAACATCCCAGCAGCCACCATATTTCACCCACAACCTACTTGTCCATTGCATCCTACCTCACCCTCCAACTGGCTTTGCTCAATCCTTCACCTTCGCTGCTTTCAGCCTCCCAATCACCCCAAAAACTCATGTTCCACCTCCCTCGCAACCGCTTATATGCCTTTCTCCATCCCCTCCGGTGATGATCGTCCCGTCCCCTCTGGCAGTTTTTACAAATTGTCTTCATAACGCTGATGCTTTCCTATCTTGGCCCTTAGATTCTCTCTCAGACGCAGATCATCCTATGCTATTCTAATCGAGCACTCCAGGCATCAAAGCCTCCTGCAGTTTCTAGATCTGCCATCATTCCCATATCACAAACGCTGCTCATGAGATTGCATGGACCCCCTAAATGACAAATGTTTATGCATAATGGCTCACTGCTGCTCCACAGATTTTACAAGCCGTATCTGATTTGCAACTGAAGCTCTTCATCACAAACCTTTTTTTGAAGCACATGTCTCCACGAGCCACCTATGCTGTTATGAAACGAAACTAGGGCAGATGAATGATATCAACTACATCATCATAGCTCCACCAAAAATTATTCATTACTACATTAACACAATGTCACGATACTTAGGAAAATTTGCAACACATGGGGACCATATCTTCCCACTACAGGTCCATGAGCCATGAAGGCTTTCACGAGCAAGGGAGCAACTATCCCAAGGTTGGCCATGGATCGCACAAGAGCCATGCCATGCACATGAAAAGACACATAATAACAAAAGGAGCTACAACACTAGGGATCGAGGCCTTCATCTGCTCGCCATGGCATAATGGTCAGACCTGGAGCAAGTAGTTTGAGAGGATAGTTCGGCGCTATTGTGACAAGATTCCACAGCACCTCGGGGAGAACTGCGGTGTGCTCTTCGAGAAGTGAGAAGTTTATTAATGCCGTTCATGGGGCACACTCACTCAGATGAGGGGTTCAGATTCATCGCAGCTGTCGAGAGTGTTCAGCCTAGGAGCGATGGCAGGCACTATATAAGCTCTCCCTCCTTAGCTTGCAATGCTAATGGCGCAGGAGACGAAGGGAGAGCAGTGGGTTGTTTGTTGAATGCCTTTTCAGCGAGACGTGCAGTGTTATCTGTCTCTACACATTACACATCCTGCACCACTCACATACGCAATACGTACTTTGCAGGGCAATTATAAATCTGCAGACGGGATTTTGTATTCGGAGCAGGTAATAATGCTGTACCTGAGCGATTGATCCCAAAAGTAGATTGAGTACTTGGTTGAATATCTGTTTGATTAATCGAACAGTAGACGACTGGTTACTTTGGTGAGTTATATGTGTGTGTCAAGAGGTGCACTGTTGTATGGGAATATTTTGAGCAGACTTAGCGATCCACACAACACTAGTGATGAGGAGGGACTCAGCAATCCATCCACCTGTCGGTGGCCATCGTCGATCGGAGCATTAAGTAGGAACTGGTATTCCACTTAGAGCGGGAAATAGGTAATGGGCTCAGAAAGACACCGAGCATCGACCAATATATCGACCACCAATCGATGTGAGGGTCGAATAGGTTATTTCTTTCTCTGATTGTGGCAGATAATTTCTTGTTATTAGATCTAGGATTGGAATAGACCGAGCGTGTTGGGAGAAGGCACGTTATCTGCCGGGCAAGTTTATGCATGCTATTACCACAAGTGATGTTTGGCCTGCAAGGTGGGTAGTCAGATTGCAAACCACTTCTTCCATTTAGAGCCAATTCGCTTGCACAATTTGCCAGAGAATTTCTCTCACAGTTTGGGTTGTAAGCTACTTACTTCCTGTCCAGAGAATGCTGACAGGCTCTAATTCATTTCTGTCTTAATGCATGTGACGTAGTCTTTTTAAACCAGCCGGGATCATCTTCTGAATGTACATGTGAAATTGAACTAAGACTTGATCATACTCTACTATGCTGGTCCTATAGTCCAGGTGATGAATTCTCTGATCGCAAAATGAACATCAACCCTCTGCATAATGAGAATTCATACTTTTTGTTCGCGTTTTATAGTAGGATTGGATATTGGATAATCTGTATTTTGATTGCAAATGTGATAGGTGCCTTAAGGACTAGCGCATGGAACCAGGTTTGTACATTGTCTCCAGCTGCCTTATAAGCTTGTGGAGCGGATCCATGGAGACAGTACTGTGCTTCCCCATTGTTTCTTGGGCCACGTCCGAATCATCATTGGAACTGGCTGGTTTCAATCACCTGTTGGGTACGTGGCAGCTCCTTCAATCCGTCCCTCTCCCCGAGGGATTCCACAATGCAGTTTGTTTGACTGGAGCTGGATGTCTACTGTGCTTTTCAAAATTTCATGGCTATAATCTCTCCCTTCGTGTCTATGATTCCTCCAACCGTACATGGGATGTGCTCCCTTCAGTACGTGCATGGTGTTCATCTGAAAACCCAAGGATTCAAATGGTGATCGCGGATGCATCAAACCAGCTATCTTATAAGATCCTGCTCCCTGGGTTTATCGATGCCGCTTCAAGGGTGCTGCTCGCATATGATTCCACGTTGAGAACTTGGACACGTGGTACTGACATCCCTTTAGGACTATTTGCTGATGGTCATGGGGATTTCTACAATGAATCCTTGTATATTCCAATGCGAGATTACAATGCGTCGAGGTCTCTCACAAACTTCCTTTGGGAGCCCTTTGCTACTAGGGTATGTGCCTATGATCCAAATACCAAAGTGTGGACCGAGTTACCCACATGCGTTCGACCCGCTGAGAGGGACTTTACGTCAAAGGTGAACGCCGTTGCCTGTGTTGGTAATGACATCTTTTTTATGCAAAGTCATTTCGACAAGGCTTGTGATACAAACCGCCTCATTTTATTGAAACTGGATAGTGACAGGAATCAATGGACAACGGAGTCCGACACAACAGTCATCCTTTCCAATGCACAGTTCAAAAATCATTTCAAATGCGTTGGATTGCGAGATCGGCTTTGTGTGATAGTGACAGAGGACCCTTCTACAGGATTCATATATCACACCACTTACAAGATGTGGACCCCTCTACCTGCTTTTACATCTCAGTTGGCTGGTGCCCCAAATGGTTGGGGCATGAGACATGTGGGGGGTGTCTACATAGGAGCTTAGCTTTCGGTCCATATGTTTGGGCCTTGATTGGATCCAATGAGCAAGTGCTCTTGATTTCTGCTAGTGTGATTTTTGAAACCGGTTCAAAAATTAGGAGTATTTGGATGTGGATCCTTGAGTCCCACCAGCGGAGGAGGTTTTTGTTGACATTGGATGAGAGATAGGGAGAAATATGGTTTATGGCTTTTATGTTTTTAGATGTTAACGCTTGATAATATGCTGCAACATTTGCCAGCATTAGCTCTAGATGCATTTGGATGATATCAATTGAGCTTATTTGTCATGTGTGAAAGAAGGCAATTTAAGAAGGCGTTTATGTAGAGAAAAATGTAATGTACATACATGAGCTAGTCCACATCATGTGGATTGATCGTCGTAGGGCAGATCATATTTCCCACTTTTACAGTTTATACATATAGTGGGTTTGAAAATCTTGTAAAATCTCTGGCTATCTAAAAGGGAAATTCCTTGTCCCCTAAAGATGAAGAGCCGTCCTGATGAGACCCACATAAGATGGACGTGTACACAAACTGGAGTCCATGTGGTGTGCCGGATTGATCTTTTTGGGGTAGCACTTTATCATATTCACCATATTTAGCTGTAACTAGTGCAATCAGGCCCATCATGTAGATGCATATTTGTTACATATAAAAGTCAATGTTTTGTGAGGAATTAGAGACAAATTATATAGGAATTAGATGAATAGTTAGTGAATTATCATTTGGCCGAGGTGCAGTCGATCGGCCCACGCTTTGTCATTCCAAATAGTGCGTTTGCACTGATGAGGTAGCATCAACATCTACGAATTCTCTATATATGAACAAACTCATGGTAGATCAATGGATTGGTGCTTTTAATTAGAAGCTTCAGATTGAACCTGTGTATATCAGACTAGGAGTGCAGTTTTCCAATAATGGGGGTTGCAGATTATAAGCTTGTACCGGTTGATGTTCTTGCCTTCCCTAAAATACTCGATCTATGTTTGGTGTCTGAGTCCTCCTTGGCCTCTATCAAGTGAGGCTCAAACTGTGTGTACGTATCGCCGGCGGTAACAGCTTAGATTGCTGCAAATTGAGCTGGTGTGTAGAACATTCCCTCTTCATTCATCCTTAAGAGCACTTCTACCCATTCAAAACTTGGTTGGAATACTGCTCAAATATAAACATGAGTGGTATAATGTACATTGAGAGGAAGAATATCAGCTCGGTATATAATACAAGATAAGACTTTCTGTCAGCTGTAATGTAGAACCCTCAACGATTTGAACACACTCTGATCAATGTAGAAGATGGGGGGACCTATTGGGAATTGCAATCAAGTGCCTACAGATGCACCAGCTTGTTCCATGGCCAGCTTGTCCGACGAGTTTGTGGCACAGATCCCCTGATTCCACCTCCAATCGTGCCACTTCACAGCCAAGAATTATTTAGTCCTCTCGACAATCTCGCCCAAAATGCTCATGCGTTGGAATGATTAAGACAACTGATTACTTCTATCGACAGAGAATCAACGTAGTAGTGACTCTCTAGGCCCACATGGCTAGTACATGCACAGATAGAGGAGAGATCTACATATGTTCTCACATAATACATCATCCGGGTTGAATAGTTCCCGCCCCTTTTTTTCGCAGAGGTGGAGGGTCTTCTACATGCACACCCATATTGCTGACAAACCATGAAACCTGCACACTGTTCTCATCAAGCATCCCACGTCGTGCATCCCCAACGCTCCATATTCAGGTGATATGTTTGCTGCAAGGAATTTTTTCACAAGGTCCATGTATATCTAGTTCATTTTTTCCCTGGTTCGGTGCAGATCTCAGCATGGCCTCTTTGGAAATTCCATGGCTGCCAGGTTTGTTACATGTATTAAGATCGGACATGTACATTTGTTGGGCATTGCAGCTTAAAACGCGTTGACAGCCTCCCTACCGCAACCCTCTGGACCACAGTTGCCGATGATAAGGTGCCCACCATGGCTGTATGAGGCAGTAGCCCTGAGGGGGTCAAGAGACGCCATATTTTACGCTTCCTCATGGAGGCGTCATACTTAATTATTATATATGTATTTTCCCAGGACTGTCTAAGGCATTAAAAAAGATAGATCAGGAAAAAATAGTCAATTGCTTGAACTCCATGTGTGATCAATACTTTACGGCAGATGGGGTTTTAGAAAAAAACATTAGGTATGAAATATAAATTATTGGATAAAATATTGAAGTATACGCATGAGATAATGCAAACTTTACAAAGATTTAGAAATATGTACAAGGGTACAAGTTATATATTCCTTTTTATGCATATTTAGATGGGATTGACCCTAAGACCACTTGGGTCCTACTATCCAATGAAAGTGGCAAAGGTGGTAAAATCATTGGTTAAGCGCATTGCTATAGACATCTCTTCTTTGTTTTTCCCTCCTCTCTTGCACTTTGACAGATTTTTGTAAACGCTTGAAAATACATATAAAATGTCGGGGAGAGGTTTTTTCTTAAATGAAAATTTGTACTTATACACAAGGGATGGATAAATTGGTAATTGAAACTCCCTTTCTAAAAACAAGATACATACAGATAAAGATGAAGTTTCTTACATACATGGGTCATAATCACTCTGCAAGGCTAAGTACTGAGGTATTAAAAAACATGTCACACATGTTATGAGATTTATATGAATAGTGACCTCGGCCCATTTGGCTCATATAACCAGCGAGGCTCCATGATACACTAAACCCAAATATTTCTGCTTTGATTCATCACCTGAAATAAGATTCTTCACACCTCTAGTTTTAAGTAAGATCCTGGACACTATTTTGGGCATAATAGGTAGAAGATTGGCTCAATGATCTAGAGTATTGAATGGCTCAATGATCTAGAACATTGATCTAGAATATTCGAGGTGATATCTGCCTCTACGCAGAGATGCATAGAGCCCCATTGCTGCAAGCACCTGACTATAACAACCCATAATAGTTTACAGAGCGAGCACCCCACCTCTATATCTGACACTTGGGGCAGTCGACGGGCGGAGAGGTGAGCCGAGCATCGACCTTATGCACTCTTCCCCGCTAAAATCCCCGCTAAGCTATACATTTTAGGGTTCTGCCTTTTCTGACACTTCTTTCTATGTACTTCTGCCAACTTTTTGGTGGCGAGGTTAAACTAGTCCCCGCTTCTGCTACACACCCTCCTTAAGATCACTACAAGCTCTCCTCAGCCCACAGCACTCCTCAAACTCTAATTCTGGGGAGACTGTGGAGATGCCAAACTCAGCCACTTTAGCTATCAGATTGTCCTCTAATAAGAGAATGTTCACATCTTTGTGTCCTGCATTGCCCCCAACAGAGTACAATGTTAATTACTAGCCTTCACCACATTTGACATGTGGTCTTTTTCCCCCTGCTTTTAGGAGCTTGAAAAACAAGCCTCAAACGACAATTGGCTCTCATGCTTTGCTTTGGCACAACATAAGAGGAAGGTAAGACTAGGGAGCATGACTCAGCACAATGCACCAATCAGAGCCTTGACACTGTGTAAGGTCCTTTGACCACATTTTCTCCATTGACTTGCATATCTCCGCAAAGTCTCTCTCTACAAGAGAGCCAACAAAGCATGTCCAGAAGACGTATTCCTGATTCCACCCATTATTGTGTTCTTTTCCAGACAATATAGCTGTAGCAAGACCTATAGAAGGCAGCTCAGAGAGCAGAGGTACACCACAAAAGAGTGGAGATACTCCAAACCTTGGGCTACACCCATTGCTATTTCCAGCCTCTTGTACCAATCTAAGTATTTGCCAGAATCTTTCCCTGAAGAAAAAATGAAATGAAATGAAATGGCACTTTATAACTTTACTTTAGAAAGAAACTTCGTGAGACAGCCTCGGGCCATGAACGAAAATGAGAAAAAAAAGAAATTAGTTACTTTATAATATTCATAGGGGACCACAAGGGGCCACGGGACAGGATAGAACAAAGAATTGACGATTTCGGGAGGCTCAACAAAGCCTTTTATGCTTCGAGTGGTGTCACTAAAATGAATGTGTTCATCCCTTATTAGATATATAAAGACATAACTGTAGATATTTTTGATAAAGGGTGTGACTGATGGGATTTCAGGAGGCTCAACAAAGCCTTTTATGCTTCGAGTGGTGTCACTAGAATGAATGTGTTCATCCCTTATTAGATATGTAAGGCACATAACTGTAGATATCTTTAATAAAGGGTGTGACTGATGGGATGTGAATTGAAGCGGGAAGAGACTCAAGAGATCTCGGCGACAAGGAGACGCGGATCAGGTAGGAAGCTAGAGCTATAAATACTAAAGAAGAGAGAAGGAAAGAAGATACAATGGATCTAGAAGATGAGCTCTAGACTAGGGAGTATCAAAGTAAGAGGAAGATGTATATACATAACAACGACATGACAACTTATTTAATATGTCTTCTTCTCAATAAAAGTATTCAGTAACTGAAAGCAGTGTCTCTAGATGGAATAGTATCAGTAGTTCCATTACAACTCTCCTTTGTCAACCACCACTATTTCCACACAAGACAAAAATATGTTGAAGCATTTAATAGAGTAACATAAATTATATTGACCTTGATTCTGGAGGGCAAGTAGGTATGTTCTTTCCATTCAAAAGTTGCATCAAAGTGGTTTTAGGAAACAATGCAAAAGACAAAGACCTTCAATGTCTTGCACATCATGGGACCATACCCACTGTCAACATCGGATTTGTTTTCTTGTTGACGGTGTGACATACATATCATCTGAACCAGCCAACTGAGAGTAAAAGAAGGTAGAAAGGTCCAGTTTTTGTTGGAGGTTTGACATACAAATCCTGTAGAATGGTCCTTTGTACCTTCTTTTAGTTCTCAGACGGCTGTTCAAACGGTCGGGGCATGAGACATGTGGAGGGTGTTCACTAATTAGCACTTCAGAACGAGCTTGTAAGTGCCTAAGTGGTAGGCACTTACAACTAAAAATCAGAACTTAAGCAAGTCGATTAAAATGCATCTAAAACTAAGTAGTGGAGATAAACAGATAGTATACATAGACAAAGACCCGACAACTTATGTAATATGTCTTCTTCTCAATAAAGGTATTCAGTACCTGAAAGGAGAGTCTCTAGGACTAATGGAATAGTATATCAGTAGTTTCATTACAACTAGCTTTGTCAACCAGTATTTCCACACAAGACAAAGATATGTTGAAGCATTTAATAGAGTAACATAAACAATGACCTTCAATGTCTTGCACATCATGGGACCAGACCCAATGTCGAGATCTGATTTGTTTTCTTGTTGACGGTGTGACATACTTACAATTTGAACCAGCCAACTGAGAACTGAAAGAAGATTAAAGGGTCCAATTTTTGGTGGAGGTGTGACATACAAATCCTGCAGAAGGGTCCTCTGTACCTTCTTTTAGTTCTCAGACTGCTGGTTCAAATGGTTGGGGCATGAGACATGTGGAGGGTATTCACGTAACTAGCACTTCAGAGCGAGCTTGTAAGTGCCTACCACTTCGTCCAAATGTTTGTTCTGCTAGTGTGGATTTTGAAACCAGTCCAGGAACTCGGACTATTTGGATGCGGAGCCTTGCCCCACGAGCGGAGGAGGGTTAATGTGTTGGACTGCTGCATAAGAGATAGGGAGAAATGGTTAATGTCGATCTTTATGGTTTTTAACATGTTAGCAGTTAGCACTTGGTTCTTTGCAACATTTGGATTATATCAATGAGCTGATTTGTTATTTGTTTAAAAGAAGGCAATTTAAGAAGGCCTAAATATGTAGACAAATATATAATGCATGTACATGAGCTGCAGAGTCCAAATCATGTGGATTGATCGTTGTAGGGGTGATCATATTTCCGACTTTTACAGTTTATATATATAGTGGGTTCGGATCAATGAAGAATATTGGGGGACCTGTTTGGAATCTGCAAGCAAGTGTCCTACAGATATGTAGAAAAACTCAAAGCACACAATACTATCTAGAACAACAATTCAAAGATTCAGGCAATCAAAACACACGATGGTATCAGAGCACTTTACACTACTGTAATTCCACCATAAGGCATCAACATACAAAGAAGTTTTCAGCACCTCAAAGACTCTCAGTAGTAAGTCTAAATACTATTCGTAGTAACGATTGCTCGGCGCTGGCGGGAGTCTAGTAATTCAAACTGTTGTCTCAATCCATCCGTAAATAGTACGCAATAGCAACACCTTGGCCAACTGCATGTCTCCGTTAAATCCTAGTGTAACCTAGTTGGCCTCTGACTTAGATATTCCGTCATGGAATAAATCAGTGTAACTCATAACTCTTGATGACTTGCAGTAACATGGTCACACTGCGATTTCTACCAGAAAAAACAACACTCCCACTCACTGGTTATTCCATGGCAAGAGAAAAAGATCCTACGAAACAAAAAGAATAGCCAATGTGTGCACAAAAAACTCACACTCAGATTGGTTGCTCTATCAGTCCAAGCATGCTACGGAATCGATTAAACTTGTCAGCGGTAAGAGGCTTCGTTAAGATATCTGCGATCTATGCATTCGTGTTCATATACGTCATCTGGATTGCACCCTGTGCTTGAAAATCTCGCAGCATATGATATTGCACATCAATGTGCTTTGTTCTTCGATGAAACTCCGGATTCAAGACCAATCAGATTGCACTTTGATTGTCTGAATATAAGGGAGTAGGGTCATTCTGTGTGTGCCCAAGATCAGACAGCAACCTTCGTAACCAGATTGTCTCCTTCGCAGTTAAACAGGCTGTTATGTACTCTGACTCTGTCGTGGAACCTGCTGTGCACATTTGTTTTCTGCTCACCCATGTAACAGCTGCTTGATTGAGTAATGCGACGCTCCCACTTCTAGATCGTTGATCGTCCAAGTCCCCTGCATAGTCAGCATCAGCAAAAGCCGTAAGAGTGTTTGAATTCTTGCAACGTGAGTAGCACAGACGATAGTCTGTTGTCCCCCTAAGATATTTGAATATCCTCTTTACAGCTGTGCAATGAATTCGCTTGGGATTCTGTGAATACTTGGCCACAATGCTAACCGCATATGCAATGTTTGACCGTGTGCCAATCATAGCGAACATCAAGCTCCCAATTGCATGTTGGTAAGGAAACTCATGTTCATCTTCTTCATCTTCACCTCTTGGTAGATGCAACTGCACATTGGGATCTGCAAGTATACTCACTGTATGTGCATCCTCAAATCCAAATTTCTGGATTATGAACATCACGTATCGGTGTTGGTCTATGGTGATCGATCGCAATCCCCTGTTTCTTTCAATGTGAAGGCCAACATAGCATTCGGCGCTTCCAGCTTTAACTTCAAATTCCTTGTTAAGAAAACTGATCATACCATCCAGTATTTCTTTGCTCTCCGAGCAACCTAGCCCGTCATCCACAAAAATGGTGGTGAATAACTTTGGCGCTGAGTTGCGAAAATACACTGCTGCGCTGGGTTGCAGATCATATTTGACCAGAAAATCATTGAACCTCGTGTTCCATGCCCTCGATACTTGATAAAGTCCATATAAACTTTTTAATAGGCTACAGACTTTCTTTTCTTCTTCTGGCTTCACATAGCCTCTGGGCTGATCCATATATATCTCATCCTGTAACTCTCCATGCAGGAAAGCGGTTTTTATATCGAACTGAATCACTTCCAGATCCTCAGCGGCAGCCACTACTAATAGGGTTTTGATTGAATCGAATTTCGCAACGGGGCAAAAGTTTCTTGAAAATCAATTCCATACTCCTGCGAGTATCCTTTTGCAACCAACCGGGCTTTATACCTCTCAATACTCCCATGTGCTCGAGGCTTTACCTTGTATACCCATTTGCACTTCATTGTGTGTCTTCCCTTTGGCAGATCAACAAACATCCACGTTTCATTTTTGTATAACGAGTCAATTTCTTCCTTCATTGCTAGCTCCCACTTAGCTCGATCAGGAGACATCATCGCCTCCTCCTACCGTTTTGGCTCCTCTGGTAATGGTATGTATTCAGTTATTCCAGCAAACGTAGGGTAATTACTCTCCCACTCACCGAATACCTGTGGTGGCCGTCGAGATCGACGTACTTCTGTTCCCTGACTTTGCAAGCTTGGTGCAACCCGCTCAGGCCCTGTGTTTGCTGCATGAATTTTGCCTTCATCCATGGCAATAGGTAGATCCACTACTAGCTGAAGCTCAGGATGCTCATTTTGCTGGTCAATCATATTCCCCTCAGAATTTTGTACTTCTGGAGCCATTTTGTCTCCCACTCCCTCAAGTACCATAGTGCATGTATTAGGTCTGCTCATCATTTCTTCGATGGGTGAAGAATTACGGTTATCCTTCTCATCTACTAACACATCACGGCTGATGACTATGTGCTGCTGCTCAATATCCCATAGCTGATACGCCTTAGATTCCACACTGTAACCAAGAAATATGCACTTTTTGCTCTTGGCATCCAATTTCTTTCTCAGCTCTTTGGGTACATGTGAATATGCCATGATACCAAACACTCATAGATGGCTGATGTCAGGTTTCTTCCCATTCCAGGCCTCCAAAGGTGTTTTCCCATTCAATACCCTGGTTCCCGTTCGATTTAGGGTGTATGCAGCTGTAGTGGCAGCTTCTGCCCAGGAATTAGGACTGAGACCTTTTGCTTGCAGCATACATCTAACCCTTTCAATCAGAGTCCTATTGTCCCTTTTGATGACATCATTTTGCTCTGGGGAATATGGCACTGTAAGTTCCTGCCGAATTCCATTTTCTTCAAGGAAAATCTTAAATTTTGCGCTCAAGAATTCTCCTCCTCTGTCGCTTCTAAGCTTTCTCACTGCATGTCCTGTCTCTGAACCCTCCAGGAGTCTGAACGCTAGCCCACACCATAGAGATTGCATCTTTGGCGCCACTAGTCTTGCCACCCAGCACAGGTGGTCCGGTCGTGGCTTTGCTCACCCTCCTGACTCCCAAATACAAGAAGCCCTCCAATGGGCTCGTACTGCTGCTCACTCTTCCCCCTCTGCCTGTACCATTCTCCTACTTACACATCAAAGGCCTCCAAACAACCCCCACCCCCTTCTACAACTCCCTCACGACGTCACCCTTCTAGCCACCTTTGAACCAAACCAGCTACTATACGAACACAACCTCCCCTTCTCTAAATACCTCCGACGCTTGGAACCCACCACTACGTCACTGCTACTTGTCTTCTCACGTTCTTCATTTACTGGAAACGCAACTCTGTGATTCTTGCCCATGGCACAACCTTCACAGAAATCCAGATCTGCATTAGGATTCAGTATTTTCATATCATCGACGATCTGTGTTTTCTCCATTTGTTTAATCATGTCGACACTGATGTGTCCAAGTCGATCATGCCACGTTTGAAGACTTGCTCCCCTAGTTGTCACTTCCACATTTGCTCGAATATTATCCGTCGACAATACCATGTTTGCTTGCAGAGATTCTCCCGTAATCACTTTGATTTGCAGTTTCCAAAGGTTTCTTTCTCTCACTCCAGTCATCATAAGAGGTCCCCTTCCCTGATTTGCATACAGCTTACAAGTACGCTTATCATAGATGACGATGTAATCTCTGTCTACAGCCTTCGCTATTGAGAACAGATTCTTTCTGAGGTCGGGTACAAACAACACGTTGTGTATTGTTCCTTTTCTCTACTCACTTCCTGCTAGGGTTAGGATATCTATATCCCCTATTCCACTTGTCCATACTGTAACATCAGTGGCAACTTGTACTCCCCAACGATGAAATTCAATCTTCTTAAGATTTTTAAACCACTGCATCTTGTTGGTCATGTGCTCAGATGCAGCACTGTCCGAGTACCAGGATATATCGTCTTCATCGCCAACTTTCTCTCCAATTGATGTGCTGTTGTACACTGCTGCATTAGCATTGCTAATATGTACAATCTTTACCAGATCATTGACAATGTTCTGATCAGTGTTTCTTCCTTGTGTCACTGAGCCATCATCGACACGCTCTCTTTCTTCATGATGAAATACAGTGACAGCATAGGCATCGCTCATCTTAATGGATTCCACCATGTTAGCAGCGATACTCTTCGTACATTCTCGCTCCCAGTGCCCAACTTCACCGTAGGTGTTGCACCTTGTTTTCTTTTTTAACTCCGCTATTCTTTCAGCTCTCTCCTTCTTCTGCTCCTTTGTCAGAAAACTTCCACTGCTTGTGGATGAGTTATATCTTCCTTTGACATGCTTTGTAAAGAAAGCTTTATCCATGACATCCTCCGTGTTTCCTCGCGCTTTTCTCAACGTAACCTAGATTGCAAGTTGTTCAACGTCCTCTCGGCAGCGAGTACACTATCACATGCATCTAAGATGTTCTCATAGCTTGGAGGTAAAGTGCACACTATCTTTGCCATGATAGATGATTCAATCATCTTCTCACCAAGATCACTCAACTATTTTGCCATCAGTTCTATCTTGCTGATATAAATGGAGATGCTCTCATTTTCTTCCATCTTGAGATGATACATCTTGCTTTGTAAGACATGAATGTTCTCGGTAGCATTTTGCTCATGAACTGTCATTAGTTTCGCCCACATCTCTACTGAGTTTGTGCAGTTTACCAACTATTGCAGGTGATTCTTATCTACTCCTTGAGTAATATACATGCAGGCATTGTTGTCCCTATCATCCCATTCGTCTTTATCCGAGGCCACTGCTCTCAAATCCTTCCCACTGACAAGAGACCATAGCTTCTTGGCTCTTAGGATAATCATCATTTGAAACTTCCATAGAGAAAAATTCTCTACTGAAAATCTCTCTATCTGCATCACATCTTTCGATGTGGTAACTAAACTCATCTTTGCTGCTATTTCCTAGATCTCTATGCTAGTTCTAGTTTCATTCATGAACAAAATCGAGAATGAACTCTCAAAAATAAAATTGTTCACGAAAGCACTCTTTGACTGAGCTTCAAACGTTTGAGGGCCCATAACCTATAGAAAAACTCAAAGCACACAATACTATCTAGAACAACAATTCAAAGATTTAGGCAATCAAAACACACGATGGTATCGGAGCACTTTACACTACTGCAATTCCACCATAAGGCATCAACATACAAAGAAGTTTTCAGCACCTCAAAGACTCTATGTAGTAAGCCTAAATACTATTAGTAGTAACGGTTGCTCGGCGCTGGCGGGAGTCTAGTAATTCAAAATAATGCTGTCACTATCCATCCGTAAATAGTACGCAGCAGCAACACCTTGGCCAACTGCATGTCTCCGTTAAATCCTAGTGTAACCTAGTTGGCCTCTGACTTAGATATTCCGTCATGGAATAAATCAGTGTAACTCGTAACTCTTGATGACTTGCAGTAACATGGTTACACTGCGATTTCTACCAGAAAAAACAACAAGATGCACCTTGTTTATGTCATCGACGAGTAATTTGTGGCACAGATCCTCTGATTCCAGCCCCAATCGCACCTCACAAGAATTTGGTCCTCCGATCTCCCCACATAGCAAGCAAGAATGACACCACATGCATATAGCCAAGATGCTCAGCCGTAGGAACAATTAACACACCTCAGAACGACAAAGAATCTTGGTGGGCATCATCCACTAGGCCATGTACATTTGTTGGGCATTTGCAGCTTAAACGTGTTGACAGCCTCCACACCACAACCCTCAAGTGGACCATAATTGCGGATAAGTGCACTCCTGCATGAGACCATGAATCTCTTGAGTTGCAAGATATGAAGCATCTAAGAAGCAGTTGGAGCATGTCCCATAAGGGAAATCTTGCCAAACCTCTCAACTTGGCTACCGATATGTGAGAGAACGACATCGGGCAGCTCGACTTGAAGTACATGGAGTAAGGCCGTACCTGGCGAAGCCCCGATCAGCGCCGATCTACGCCCTAGCCTCAAGCACTTGGTGATTTTTGACCTAGTTATCCCTTTTCATTGTTGCGTTGGCCATAATAGGTGCAATATCCAACATACACCTATATGGTTTTGAGCTCGCAACCACTTACCTTGCGCCTTAACCTGAAGACTCCATACTTGTATAGTTTATGGGGAGTAGAGAAAAGACTTTGTAGAGCTTATGGGAGTAGAGAGAGATTTCAACGAGACATCACTGAAATCAGTCCACATGCAGCTCTGTAAAGAGAGACTGTTGTTTCATTTATGGGGAGTAGAGAGAAGACTCTGGACACGTTCGTAGAGCTTATGGGGAGGAGAGCGAGAGTATTTCACCGAAAAATCACCGAAATCAGTCCACATGCAGCTATGTCAAGAGAAACTCCATAGTTGTTTAGTTTATGGGGAGTAGAGGGAAGACTCTGGACACGTTTGTAGAGATTATGGGGAGTAGAGAGATTTTACCGAAAAATCACCGAAATCAGTCCACATGCAGCTATGTAAAGAGAGACTTATACATGTGGTAGCTGCAGCCGATACGTCCCAAACCTGCAGCTCGTGCGAAACTGCAGCAAAGAGCTGGTAGGGACGCGCATCTATTCACGTTCTGCCTCATTTCGGTTATGCTACTTGGATTCACACCACCATCCTTCGCACAAGTCATTTCCAATTTATGCAAAGACTATCCAGTACCACCCATACTGTCTACTGATCAGAACTACAGTATGACAACCTCTCTCAAACACTCTAGACTCTCATCGAGCCGTCTATTTCATAATTGACTCAATTGCATGGCTACCATCACGTCGCATCCACCATCCATTTATCTAAGATCGCAACGCCACTTGCCGCCTGCCTCGCTCGTCACCTTTTGCATCCCAGTGGGCCCATCCTGCATCCCTCTTCTTTGCACTTAACCCTTCAGCGACCGTCTTGCTAGGCCAGCCCAAAAACGGATGATGCCCTAACTTCCTACCCCGAATCATCCATCCAACTAACCTCCCAGAGTTTGAACTTTGAACCTTTCTTCGCTTTTGTTTATGAGGCACTCCATCCTAACAATCTACAACATTCATCTACTCCCTGGATGCAAATCGTCCATGTATCAAATTCATCCTTTTCCAACAGTCCATGTCCACTTTTCATTTATTTATTAATGTTATATAACTCAAATTAAGCAAGGAAAATAATAACCTAAATTGCAGGTGCCATAAATCGTAGAGGTTAGTAGGTGCCATTAAGGTCCAAGGTCGGTGGGGATTACTTTTGTTACAATTACCACACCTGTGCACCCATTGCCGTGACATCTGTGAACCCCTGCTCTAACAATTTACTCTAACCTCCCTCCTTAACCGCAGTTACATAAACTTACAGTCCACACTTACCGAGCCATAACAAAAGTTGGGAACTTGGGAGAGAGTGCAGTAACAATTCAACTTACCAGGGTAGACTGACTATATAAATAGATACTGGGCCACCTGTCCTGACAGGTGGCAGCCTCATCGCAAGCGGCAGCACTTGCCAGGACGGCGCCGCCGCGTCACGTCCATCCGTTGATAGCTAAACTCGCCATACTTTCGCCAAAATCTATTAAAAAAATTCCAATGTCAGTCTCCAACTGTATTTTGAAATTTTAGAAGTCGAGCCTGTTTTATAGGGTTTGTGGCGATAGCCTGGCTAAGCCAGGGCTTGTCACTGATGCCGCAAGCCGGGTCCAGCAGCCAGTTCCTCACTCACACGTGTGGGGACTGATGAGAAGGAAGGGACGAAGGGACGTAAAAATGTTTAGCACGTGTGAAAATTACGGTTGGAAGAGATTAGAAGTGAGAAGAGATTACGGAAGAAGTGTGCGAGCTTTCCCTTGTGATAAGTAAGTGTATATAAGTACGAGAGGCCGTGCCTGTGTGGATGAGTATCGCATTGACTGTGGGGTACTTGGCAAGTGAAAAGGATCCTTGACTTCTGAGATCTCAGGTGTGGCTTGGAGTTGGAAGCTGTCAACCGTTGTACAGCTTCAGCAGCTAGCGCCAGGTTTGAGCTTCTCGACTTTCTTTCTCAGCTCCTGGTGATATGCGTTTGGAAGAGCTTAATGCCAGCTGAGACTGTTCTGTCTCACAAAACTGTTCCATGCTGATGGTGATTGGGAGTCTGTGCAGTGCCTGTGTTATGAACTATTGTGCCGTTTTCAGCTGGACTTTTAGGGAGTCTGTTCGTGGCTCGCATAATTCATGCCGCTGCGGTCCTGCAATGGTCCTTGTCAGTCTATAAGTTGGTTTCTCTTTCATGCTTGCTGTTGGGATGGGTGCTTTGAAGCTCGTTTTTGTTCTTCGCGGAGGTTGTGTTGAGGATCGGCCTTCTGCTTCTTTGATCCTCTCTGCTGATAATTGAGTGAACGTAGCGCCCTCAGCTGTACTTCCCTCAGTTCATTGCTAGGAACAGTCTGGAGAACTTTGCAGCATTATAAGTCATCGAATAAGTGACCAGTTTCTTGTATAAGTCGGATGGTCGAGTTGTTTCAGAGTGCACCAAGCTGAAAATTTCCTGATGCTGGTTGTGCATAGCCGGTATAAATTGCATTGTTAAAATTCTAGGAATGTTTGTCCATGAAGATATTTCCAAAACTGCAGTAACTAGGTAGTCATCTTTTTCTGTTCAGGTATCCACACATCGTTCACACTCAACCCCTGTAGTATATATGGCGCGTAGCAGCCCTGCAACAGCAACGCACTTATTCGATGTTGATAGCTTATGTTATCTGACGGTGTTGCCATCAACGTGCAGTGATGAGGAACTGATGAAAATGATTGGAATACTGTGCCTCTTGTGAATGTTGGGCAGGTGCACTCGCAGATCAGTCATGGCAAGCAAGAAATTCGGAATCCTGAGCCTAACCATCTGCATGATGCTTGTGTTGACAAACTCCGCGGACGCAAGCCAGTTCGTTTTGTGGGCTGGACCAGGTTGCAGAAACCGTGCCGTGATACTTGCTAATTGCGGCTGCAATCGCATTCCCCGTAGCGAGAATGGTGGCTACCAATTCATATACCAAGGCCAAACTGCCGCTGCCTACAACAACAATGGATGCTACGGCGTTGCACATACAGACTTCACAAGCAGTGTCGACGTAAACTGCCAGAGTTTCGGATGGCAAAGCTTCTTCATTCAATGCTGATTCAGACACATGTACGAATGCGTCTGCTTCGTCACGGCCGACATTGAACGATTTGTTTGTTTATGTTCACTTGGCGCTTGTACTGAACGTCCCTTCATCATGAGTTTCTGCAGCTGAGATGATTTGAAAGTTCATTTCTGAAAATTATTGAGGGGAAAGGGTAAAAAGTCATAGAGGAACGTTACAAGTCCTCGACTACTTCAACAATCCAATGTAATGTCGCAGGTGTTTTGTCCAATCTTCATATCCAATGTCCAATCTGCATCTCCGAGTAGGCCAATATTTCATTTTTGTATCATTTATGGTATTGTTTATGGGCAATCTACGTCTCCTGGTAGGCAATCGTTTCTGTGCGATCTCACGAGTTCCGCAAATATCAATTGTTGCTGCCTAATATCGCAAGTGGCAGTATTGTTTGGCGCATCTTCCGTCAAGATAATATCTGGTTGTGCAAAATATTACGTGTATGTTTTAAGATCAGCAACCTGCAACACATCACAAATTGTTCACAGCAATTGACGCTGATAAATTAACTCGCCCTGCAAGCCCTTTAAAACTACAGAAAGCCTACTCTTCACGTGTCAGGCTCACTACTGCCTATCACATGAGAGGTGAAGCCACACTTCTCATCATACCGTTAACTTAGATATGCAACTGACTTTTTCTGTTGAGCAGGTAGCCCAGTGGTTGGGTGTTTGTGCCTTGCCTGTGCCTAGATGATCCGGGGTTCAATCCTTCCACATGTGCCTTCAGACCGTCCATTGGGCCCTCGATGGCCTGTGTGTTGAGCAGTAGGCTCAGTAAATTCACTGGACGTTAAAAAACCTTTATCTTTATCTTTATCTATTCGTAAATCAGGAAAGGCACGTTGAACTCGTTTCCTGCTACTCTCCACATACTGACATATGATTTGCAGGCCTATATGTACAGTCAAGCAGCAGTTGGCGTGCTGTCCACACTGACACGACACTTTGGGCATTGTGAATATCCACCATTACGCACATGGGAAGCTGTACATTTGTGGAAACAGCACGCTCACTGGTGATAAGCCAGCGGATCAGCCGGCGAAGCTCTCTCAATCCTCATGTCATACTGCGTCTGCTTACTGGTCATCACATCACAGGAGGATCGTGAGAGCATCGCAGGCTGGTCCGCTGGAATGAAGACAAGCACTAGAAGCCCTGCCTAGTAGCAAGCACAATTCAGAATACTAGAACGTTGCAAGCCATGTTTGTAGAGCAATATGGTAAAGCCATCTAATTTAGACTAAGTATAGTTTCTAATGTGGTTGCAAAGCCCTCTACTATCTAATGATACGTGTACATATGAGCAAAAAGGTTCCAGAGATTGAAAGCTTTGGTAACCCAATTTCCTGACTAACATTTGCATCCCCAAAAGTTTTTTTTTTTTTTTTTTTTTTTCACCCATCTCTATAAAGACAACCTAGAGGCTTATATTGAGGACAGTGGGCTTGCGGTTTGGGAGATCTCAATGACACTTGCTCGACATTTTTGTTTTTTTAATAAACAGGGGACAGTGGCCCTGGAAAATTTATTAAAATGACATATATATATATATAAATGTTTTTTGAAAAGGAACATATTGATTGTGCTGGATTATAAACTACCTGTTGTGTACATATTCATCTATATTCATATGAATGATATACTCTATTTACTCAGGTGTTTGATTTGATTGGAAAAAAACCCTTTGCGTAGTCCAGTAAAACCCAAGGCAAGAGCACACAGCACACGCACAAGTGCCAAGGGATGAACCCAGGAACGCACAGAGAGAAAAACCATCCACATGGATGACAGAAGATGAAATTGACGCCTACAGACTATGTTTATACATTTTACTTTTATTTATGGTAATACTTTTGTGAAATATAATTGACAAATGCGGAATCTCACAGAACTACGATCCACACAAACCCTAAAGAAAACCCTAAAGCGTGAGCACAGAGAGCTGGCCATCTCCAGGATCCATGCTCCAGCTTCTGTCCCACTGGGGAAAGCTTACACAAGTTTAGAGTTTTGGATTGAGGCAGAGAGAGAGAGGGAGAGAGATTGAGAGAGAGAGATAGAGGAGTTTGTTGCGTGAGAAAAAATGGGTTCAGGTGCGGGCCGAGGGAAGTTCAAGGGCAAGCCCACCGGCCGGCGCCATTTCTCGACTCCTGAGGAAATGGGTATGCGTCGCTATGCCTATGTTTACGGTTTCCTGCATTTATCCTGTTCTGTTCCTCCGTCTGTCAAATTTGGCTGCATGAAAAAAATTTGCCTCCCTTTCTTGGTCTCGGTGTTCTAATTTGTGAAGGACTATCTGTCACCTACTCATGCCAGAAAATAGAAAGCATGTTTTGTTCTCCTTGGAGCATGCTTGGAAAGTTGAACAATTTTAGGGCACCCTGTGCAACGTTAATTGAAAAGCGTTCAATATGTTTTGCAAACCATTTTCGGTCGCATTCTCCTTTCAATAAAGGTGTTGTCTTCTCATGGTTGTGGGTCATATAAGGGCAGCATATTTGAGGACTAGTCAGGTAGGCCAGCTACAAACTCTATTTACAATAAGAAAGAAAGCTGACACCAGTCACTAGCTACAACCCAGAGACTACAAAGAGCAGCTGCACAAACAGCCATTCAACCTCTTGAACCCAGGAGTATGTCTACTACATCATCCTCTCCATTTTCTAAATCAACACTTGCAAAAACTGAGGGACAGAAATGATCAACAACTGATATAAAGCTTGTGGAAAGAAATGTCTGCAATGCTCTCTATTGGACCACTGTTGCCTACGAAGCTGCCTTTACTAATTCCAGAAGTAGGTTATTATTCTGACCTTTATTTCGTCATGGGTTTGTGTGGATTACTCATTGTGGATGCTGAGATCTTCGTTGAGTTTAATACACTTTTATAATGTACATTGTTCAATAATACGGTGGGCTCTCTGGTCTGCAGCTGCAGGCACATCTGCCAAACCTCGAAGCTTCAAGAGGGTAACTTTTTGTCATCCTTACACTTTTGGCAACTCAAGAGTTGAAATATCATCAATTTTGAGTGTTTCTGTGGGTCCCTGGCATGTTGCATATGTGAAGTAAGGAACTTTGCAGAGCAGAATTTACATAGTTTCATGGAACATTGAAACTTCTTTGAAACATCGAGCCGGTTCGGGTAAGAGACTTCCCAACGTTAAATGGTACTAATTCCACAGTGCTATGGTAAGCATATTCTAATGAGGACATCTTATTTTCATCTGGTGTTGACAATGAAGCTGTTGCAGGCAGCAACATTTCCTTGGTATTTCTCTACTGGAGCACATGTTGGTTAGCAAGCTAACACTATATGGGTTTATGGGGCCTGATGCAGGATCCCAAGGAGGAGGAGAATGAGGAGGAGTCAGAGGAGGAAGAGGAGGAGGAATCTGAAGATGAGTCCTCGGTAAGTGCTCCTCCTTATACTGGAGGCTGTTCTCACTTTACCTTTGGGACCAACTTAACGAAAGAGGAGGGTATATGATATCATTGCAATGCTGTATGACATGGGCAATACCTTTGAGACAGCATGTTGACTCTGCCTTGTTGGACAGAATTGTTGAAGTCAAGCTAGCTTTGGCAGGCGTCAACCTTTTTCCCTTTTTGTTTTGTTTTGTTTTGTTCTGCTCTTCCTACTCGTTCTCTATCTGTTCTTGACTTGTTTTGTATTTTCTAGGGCCTAATGGCTGCATGTAGCAAGTTTGAAGCTTGCTCATGTTATTTTTGTTTTGTATGGGACTCTCAGAAGAAGAAGGGAACACAAGGAGTAATTGAGATTGAGAATCCCAACATCGTGAAGAACAAAAATATCAAGGCCAAAGATGTTGATGTGCGTAAGCCCCTTCCATCTTACCCCCTGGTCAAGCTGCATTGATTTTCTTGTCCTGCACTGAACTCAGAAATCTTCTCAAATGAATGTGTGGGAAGAGTTTAGTAAGCCAGGTAGGAGAAGGAGATTTGACCAGTAGTTGCAACCGTTGGCACGAGTCCTACCTTGGGTTACTGATTGGTGGTCAATACTCATTATATCAGTAAGGAGCTTGGAAATCTACTGATTTGTCCCTGCGCTTTTCTGCGAGATTCGGTTCTATGTGCTGGTGGTTTGGTGCTTGAGCAGTTAGACAGACCAGCTGAGCTCTCCAGGCGTGAGAGGTACGAACCTCTGTTACTGCTTGCTGTTATCATGTCAAATGCAAGGGAAGTGGGTGTCCAATGTTGTCTCAGTATATTGTCAGTTTGAAGGAGTGCCCCTGTGATGATTTTCATTTTCTCCTGCTAGTTCTGTGCACATAGGCCTAACACCCAGGTGGAGTGTGGACTCTTTCCATAAGGATCAGCATGGACATCAAGTAAAACATGCATCATATGTTGTCAAAGTGTTAGTAGCTTAATAGATTTGGCTTACAAAAGGAGTTCAGGCTTCTTATTATGGTTATCTTATAAACAAGTTCTTTGTGTTGTCTTGTCTATCAACTGGGGGAGAGTAGGAAAAAAATGAGGTGGAAGAGAGGCAAGCTAATGAGAAAGAGACCTGGGTGTGGGGGAGCAGGGAGGAGCTGGAGAAGCAAAGAGCACATGAGCGGTATCTTAAGCTGCAGGAGCAAGGCAAGACTGAACAGTCACGCAAAGATCTCGGTGCGTATCCTTCCTCTTTCCTTTCTAAAGGCTTTTTGTGAACCCCTGGGTAAACCCCTTCTGAAGAGAGAATGCTGTTGTAGTAATGAGGTCTTTTTTCCTCTTTGGCACACACAGAGCGGTTAGCTTTGATAAGGCAACAACGACTGGAGGCTGCCAAGAAACGGGAAGAGGAAAAGGCTGGTATGCACTGCTATGCCCCTTGATAGCTGCTCTCAAGTCTTTTTTCTTAGGAGACATCTTGACTTTGATAGGCAAATTTTTCGAAGTTGGGGTAGACCCCAGAACATGTTTTTTGCCAACAGCAATTGGAGATGTGACGTTGGCATTTTGTTGAGAGATGAAAAACGACAGCAAGATCGTACCTTGGCAAGAGGCCCAATATCACTCTTACTGGGTCCGTAAGCTTTCAATGTAACAAAGCTACAACCATTTTCAACAAATAGAACCATCCAGAATGGGAGGTTAAGATTATGTTTCCAAAAAGTACAACTGCAGTCAGGAAATCGATATTTATTTAGCTGGTGGCAATTATTGAGAACTACTTATGAGTAAATGGTTCACAATCTGTATGATGCTTTTATATGGCCATAAGATTACATAATAAGTGGAACTTCATTTTACACTCAGATACTTGGGGCCTGCCTTTATGAACACTTCCAAGCTTGTTGCATATTGGCCTTTTTGAAAGCGCTGAATCCTGATAAAGTGATACTAACACTGACAATTGGACATTGGCAATGGCAAATTATCAAAACTGCTATTTCAGCTGATCACAACTAAGTGTGGTGTGGGTGTGGTTTTCTGTTGCTACAGCAAAGGAAGCTAAGAAGGTGGAGGCACGCAAGTAGGAAAGTATGGCAGGCACAGAGTGAAAAGGTTGTTTACACTGGCGTTCACTGCTGTTTAGTATTGTTTCTTCTCATTTGTGAGTTGAAGTTCATGATGATTTTAGTCTTCTGGGAGATGCTATATTTATCTCCTCTAAGACATTGTCAGTTGGGAAGTTATCACCATCTGATTGACAGTAGGATAACTCTCAGCTGTATGTCTTCACTCATTCTCTTCTGGCATTATTGAGATGTAACTTGCCACCCTCAGGTTTTACACAAGAGATTATACTTCGAAGTTAAGACAACCAGACATTTGTGTTCTGTCTTGGAATTATTAAGGCCAGCTTTTACTTTGGAGCCCGCTGGTTTTGGGAAATATTGTCTCACTTCTCCGAGTGTACATCATCTTTGTATGTGCCTTCAACGTGCGAATTGCTTACAATAGTGCTAGATGATGTAATAGAGAATGCTAGATGATTTTCATCTGGTACTCTGTTTTAGTGTTCTCTTTGTATCTAAATAGGATGGACCCATTGCATTGGAATGGTACTTAACAATCACAATTTCTTTGATGTATGGACATGGTGGCCAAGCACCAAAACCAACCCCATGCATCTTTGACTGTATTAGGCTATAGACATCTGAGAGCGGATTAAGAGACTTAGCGCGCAGGGAATTCAAAGTTTTTGTGGAACACCTTTTGTTGTATTATCTCTTGGCATATTGTCAAAATCCAACTCATCCGACATGTAATCTCTTCACAGATGAATAGCCTGCCAAAATAGAGTTTACTCCAATTGGCGTTGAAGCATCGTCACACAAAGGAGCCTATGTATGAAGATCAAAAGACCAGGGTAAGACCAAACAAGCATCTATGACCCATCTATGACCCCATAACGCTTCTGCAGAACGTCCATTATTGCCACTTCGCAAGCACTTCTTTGATAGAACCCTAAAAAGTGCGATTGATCATAGGGCAGACAAGCACTCTGATTAGTTCAATTTTGAAATCTTAAAACTGTGTTAAATTCATGAAATTAGATAGTTCCAACTGTGGGTTGCCATATTCGTGGGTCACCTACAAAAATTCGCCATGGGTTTGTTACCGTCGTTATTTGAACGGCAATATCAACAGTTTGTAGGTCAGTAAAATAGTGCACTCAGTGCCACCCAAATGATTCTGGGGTCGAATCCTTGATGGCAGTGGTATATTCTTATCCCCCTTCCCTTGGGCGGAAAGCCTTCACTGCTAGGTTACTCTGAAAGAGGTTAATTTTTCCTCTCACTATAATTAAGGGACCTGATTGGTGAGCTGTCGCTCCCAGGTGTTTCAACTGGGCCTCCATCCACATTTTTTTTCTTTTAACAAAAGATTAAGCACAATAAAATGGAGTATAACTGTCAACTGGTGTAAAGTGTATAATGATTTGCTTGTGCGTCAGACTGCTCCAAGGTGGCTCTTCCCAACAGTCAAACTCGTTGCTCCCTGCACGTCTGACCAGGAAACACAGGAGCGCTGCTGAATAATAATATGGAAGAAAACATGACAGGAGAAGAGTGGATGACAGCATAACAGGAAGAAAACGTGACATTTTTTTCAAACGCCTACGGATTTTATATGAAGAATTGCAAGGTATTATTAGGCCGCTTCATCATCTGTGTTTAACAAAATCATTGCAACACAGGGAGTAGCTGAATTCCTTTCCCCTCATGTTCTGTTTGGCAGTAGTCTTCGCAGCGATCATTTGACGGATCATTTGACGGAACGGAAGGCTGACAGACTTCAGCATCCGGCATACAAGCCACCAACGGCCAGCTTCTATATAAACGTGTGTATAGAC
This sequence comes from Takakia lepidozioides, assembly GCA_030704615.1. Taxonomy (NCBI): domain Eukaryota; kingdom Viridiplantae; phylum Streptophyta; class Takakiopsida; order Takakiales; family Takakiaceae; genus Takakia; species Takakia lepidozioides. The sequence goes on along the minus strand of CM060732.1, from coordinate 68,966,877 downwards.
CCTCTATCTTACAGTTCGGTACTATCATTCCTACATCTGACTTCATGGAAACCTTTTTCTGTCCAACAGCTCACCAGAGTAAATCATTACAGGCCTCCGCGCTACACTGGTAATCAACCTCTACAGTTAGACCAAGTTTCAAACCCATAAAGTAATTTAACAAAACCCCTTTTGCATTGCAGCATGTAAGCAACATTGCACAGGCCATTTACAGGACTAACTTCATTTCAAAAGGAGTACAAAAAGAGGGATGACACATTTCAGAGTTCTCAGGTTAGGGAAAGATTATCACTTACAATCAAACCTTGGTTGGCATTGACCTTGATAGAACATACAAAAGAGTAAGGAAATTGGATCACAACTGGAAGTCTCATGACACCCACCCACCTCGACATATAAACGCATTCAAAAATTATGTGTACTACCACCTACTCAACTTACCAGAACCATCCCTCCCGCATGTACCTGGCATTTACTGAGTCAATGTGCACCTCATCTAATTAAGATTATAGAGGAACACACGTAAATGCTTACCGAACCACCTCAGTCATCCCCAAATGTCATTTTCTTCCCTGCACCAAGAGAACCCAACAAAATCATTTTCAGGACGAGAGTCCAACTCTGTTGTGATTCACAAGTGCACCAAAAGGTGTTCCAACTTGAAAACGAAAACGTTTTACCAGTAGACTGGAAAAGCTTCACAGTTTAGATCAGTACAAGGTTATGATACACACCCAAGATCATAGATACAAATATATACAACTAGGCTAAGGTCTGAATACAAGAACATATGTATTTCACTATCAGTCCAGAAAAAGCAGGGGAATATTGTCATACCTGTTCCGACAATACTTTTCCTGCCTCCTCCTCGTCCTCCACGACCCCCAAAATCACTTCGGCCACCCCGTCCTCCCCGCCCTCCCCTCCCTTTTCACAAACAGTTTCCATAAGACATACGACCATCCATACGGCCTTACAACATGGGAAACGCAAATAAATTAGCCATTAGGCTGTCGACACTGACAACTCAAGCAGAAAGGAGAAGCACAACGCTTTGCAAGAGCAGAACGAGATTGCTTACACAGATCCAAATTGACAAAATGGGAATTGGCACCCTAAGGCCTAAGCCCACCACAACCACAAGATTTTGAGGGCGCCATCAGACACAACAATAAACCATGAGAACAATAGACATCAGACATAACCTTCAGGAAGACTAAGGGCAAGAAAGAGACGCACCACGATCACCTCCGCGACCCCCTCCACGACCACCAAAGCCACCACCAAAACCACCACCACGTCCACCACCACTGCGACCTCCACCAAAACCACCCCGTCCACCACCGCGACCACTCCCGCCTCCAGCACTACCTGGCTGATTAGCTTCATTTACCACCAGTGAGCGCCCCGCATAGTCTGAACCATCCAACTCCGCCGCTTTGGACAAGGAGTCCTTGCTTCCGAACTCCACATAAGCAAACCTACACCAACAAAGCAAATCACGTGAAATTGATGGACATGGTAGCAGTTTTCCATTGAAGAAATGTATAAGTAATGTGTCACAGACAAACTGGAGATGGGTATGATGCTCACCCCTTGATATCTCCAGTCTCCCTGTCTGTTGGAATTCGAATATTAACAACTTCACCACATTCACCGAAGAACTCACTCAGCCCATTTCGGATCTGATACAACAACAGATGTTCCACATGAACCAGGCTCACCAAATCTTTCTAACAAAGAGTTCAGGGACACGTCCATACCAACCAGTCTATGACAATCGATAATCTCACAACTTATATAACCCAACAAGCAATCATTGTGGAACAAAACATTGCATAGGGCAAAGAAACAACATTTTTGACATCACTGACTCACTCTTCCACAAACCAAAATAAATAAAATTTGGATATAGACGAACGGAAAGGAAAAAAAAACCCTGCTCTGTAGGTAATTCCGAAATTAGCCAGTGAACAAACAGCAGAGTTTGAGGATTCAAGACAAAACAAGTAGACAAATAGATGGCACTCACTGTGTCTTCATCCTGATATTTATCAAATCCTCTAACATACGCAGTTCTGTCAGAACCTGGCCTTGGGGTCCCCTGACCTCCATTAGTCCTGCGAACCATTACTCAAAGCACTTGAGAAACCATCCTCTCCACAGAACGATTCTGCCTCAAAATCATCCACTACAAAATGGGGTCGACTTATGAGTATAGTCCACTCGTTCAAAGTAAATCAGGATGTTTTCAGTCTTGCAGAATGTGGAAGGATAAGACTACAAACAATCTGTAAAAAAAAACCACTATGCAATGCGCTTTTTCTTCCACCCCAGCAATCTTTGGAGCAAGACAGCAGATGAGTCTGTCAATTGAGGACATACCCACCCACCTGTAATGCCTTGGAAGTGATCAGAAGTTCCTCCCACAGAGATGGTATTGTTCAAGCCAACTAAGCATGCAGGTAAGGCTACAGAGGAGGGCTAACATACGCAGGTGAGTTCCAATCTTGCTTTCCACCACTTGGAGGAGCTGATCCGCGCTCACGTGCAAGGTCACAAAATATTTCTCTCCCTTCCAGCATGTTACCACTCTTTTTAAGAGCCTGCATTGCATATACTATATTAGTGACCTGCAGAAATCCCTGCGGCAGTGAATACCACTCTCTGTACCATCCAATATACAGACAACCTTGCACTGGGTTCACAGATTCCACAAGGAACAAACCTTCTTAGGGCCTGCTTCGGTTTTGAATTCTACATGACCAAATCCCTGGGGCACTGAATACCACTCTCTGTACCATCCCAGGTACAGACAACCTTGCATTGAGTTTAAATCACTCATAAGAAACTAACCTTCTTAGCACCTGCTTCGGTTTCGAACTCTACATGACCAAATCCACGAGAGCGGCCATTCTCATCTTGAGCGATCCTTACATCAGACACAGTTCCTGCATCTTTGAAGAATTCGAATCTGCAATTGAACCACAGCACAGGTACAACATCTGGGAGTGTTATCCAAAGGCCAGCACGTGCTGGACCTAATATTAAGACTGTGGAAGCCTTACAGCGCTTAAGATGTTTCAGTCACAACTACTCAAGTATCTTTTGTTGCACCTTTCCAATAATGAAATGACTCACATGACGTCTTCATCCGCTGCCCACGCCAAGTTCTTCACGAAAATAGTCTTGCTGCCTCCACTTCCTTCTGATCCTTTTGAGGGTGTTTTGGCCTGCATGTTTCAGTACATTTATCTCAAACAAAGGCCCTCATACAAATCCTCTAACAGCAACAAAACTGACACATTACAACAGCGTACACTAGCAGCAGAAGATGTTGATGTCAACACAAAAGCCCACCTCTTCCTTTACAGGCTTATCCTCTTCTTCGTCATCCTCCTCCTCACCATCATCATCATCATCAGATTCAGCATCAGCTTTCTTGGGCTGCACACAGAAGTGTTGTTATTGGCACAATTGAATGTAGATCTAAATGCTTGAAAACACCCATCCACCCAAGAGTCAACAATGAAAGTGACAGTAAACTGCTAAACAGTACTATGCTAACCGGTTTCCTCATTGGATTATTCATCACTGCAATCATCATGATAGTTTAGATCGACCCCCAGAAAATGTACCTTTTACATATTTGGCAATAATCAGTATACAGCCAGACAGTTTTTCTTAGGCATCATCACACTACCTTGGTATCCTCTTCACTCTCATCGTTATCCTCCTCATCTTCTTCATCCTTCCCTGCTTTGGCATTGGCAGAAGGTTTGACACCATTCTTCACAGGCTGCAAATTGGCAAAAGAAGTTTTAGCACCAGAATATTTCAACAGGCCAGAAACTGTCTCTCTCACTCATACATCTGGTGTGCCTTAAACAAGTATCCTCTCCGTCATCCTCTTCATCATGATCATCATCAGATTCGGCACCAAATTTCTTGGGCTGCACAAAGTGTTGTTACTGTAACAACCTTAGGTAGGTAAAAGCCTTACACATCCATCAAGAAGCATTCATGGAAAACAACAACACAAACACATTAAGAGTCAAAATAATATGCCCACACTATAAGCAGCTAGACGGTACCATACTCACAGATTTGAATACGAGTTCACTGATCCCCAGTTTAAATCACAGTGACACAACAAATTAAACTTTATCAGATTAAACTCTTCTATATTCTGTACACAAGTCAGACTTTCCACAGTAATAAATTTAAAGCATCAGGGCACTACCTTCGTATCCTCCTCACTCTCGTCGTCATCGTCCTCTTCATCATCTTCATCATCATTGACTGCTTTGACTTTGGCAGCAGGTTTGACACCATTCTTCACAGGCTGCAAATAGGACCACAATGTTTCACAAACAGAAACCACTTCGCCAACAGAACTCTCACTGAGATACATCTGGTGAGCCTTAAACAGCTACGCACACCGCAACCAATCAGGAGCCTGGGCATGAAACTCCCACATGCATTAGCAACCTGTTCTAAGGGCATTGCAGAACATCAATGGCAACTGAGCAAGTAAGGCGATTACCTTTTCATCCTCACTTTCCTCTTCACTGCTTTCCTCTTCGTCGTCACTTTCTTCCACCTTGGAAGGAAGAACCTTGGCAGGGACCTAACTTGCATTAAGAGTATAAATAGCTTTCACCGACCCAAACACAGCTACCAGTATTTTCATTATTCCACCTTTAGTCAAGGACACTGAACATGCGATAGCCATAGAGCATCAGCAATCAGGACCACAAAGATGAAGAAAACAAGTAAATCTCACAGCATCCAAAGAGCACCAAACCTAAAAAGACAAATAAATCCGAAAGCTGCCTATGTTGGCTAACATATACAAAGTTAGGAGTGATGTACTTCCTACCACTTCTTCTTCATCACTTTCTTCATCACTTTCTTCTGAACTACTTTCTTCCTTTTTGGCAGGTGCCTTAACCGCTTTGACAGCGGGCTGCATTCCAATAGCAGGTTACACTATTAGCCAGGAAGTTCTCCACCCTCCAACTAGTTCATATCTATTCTTTACAAACTGCCCAATTCAAAAAACTTCATATGGTAGGACAGATATTTTCTTCCATTACTACTTCTGGGTCACAACCTGAATGAAGTTTACTACTCCAGACAGAGTAACATCAGCTTATATATCAAGTAAATCTAGACAGCCATTACCACAGCAATCTCTGAATCATCAGCAAGCCACCATAAGGAGAAAAGGAGCTACAAGAAGAAAGCACTTTTCAAGATGAAATAAATTGCTGTAGGGGCAAAAGTGATACCTTAATCTCTTCCTCAGATTCATCCTCATCTGAACTTTCCTGAGGGGCAGCCTTCCCATTCTTGACAGGTACCATTTCCTGCTCACCGATACAATCTTGGAACTACCATCATCGCACTAGTACCCAAAAAGGGAAAACATAAACCAAAAAAAAGACAAACTGATGTCCACCAACAGCAACACTTTGATACTCAAACCTGGGTCACAAGTAGAGAGCAACCCATTGAGAAACATTCCTTCTTTGTAAAGCAAATGACACATGCAACTTTAGGGGATATTGTGATTCACCTCATCATCTGACTCCTCGTCACTGCTCTCTGGTGCAGCAGGTTTCTTGGCAGGGGCTACTTTGGACACTACCTTTGGCACCTGCAAAAAATTGAACAAATCTTAAATCATAATTATTTCTTACAGCCAAGGACAATTTCCAAAAAATACAGTAACAGCCTGCAAGACAAAAACTATCCTAGTTATAAACAGACAAACTAGGAAACAATGCTTGCTCTCAAAACAACTCTCAAGGTTTTGAGAGAAAATGGTGAGAAAGTGGAAGCAATGTTGCAACAATACCTCTTCCTCCACCTCTGATTCTGAGGACTCCTCCTCGCTAGACTCAACTTTCTTAGGTGGGGGCACTGGAACCTTGGCAGGTTTACTTTTCTTTGAAGGTGGTGCAGCAGCTACTGCCTCTTCCAATGCTCTTTTCCCTGCATTTCGGAAGTGAATCAGGACACTTGATCCAGAAAAACATAGTTTCCACATGAAGCAGCAAAGTTGGAATTTATTGATAGAACTTTTCTTCTTCCCGATTACCAACCTATAAAGTGGGTTCTGGGATGAGAAGAGCACCTGACTTCTTCTTTTCAATCTTCGCAGGGGTTTGTGCCACAACCACAGCCTACAGTTCAGAGAGCAAATGACTGTTCAGAAACCCTCAACTGGGGAGAGCTAAGATACAACGAATCATTGCCTCTGCCTATAATCCATAACAATAACCCAACATCCATAAATAGGCTCTACAGCACAGAATGAGGTTCGGAAGGAGAAGTAATGGAGTCAGACCTCAGCAGTTTTCTTCTTTGACTTGCCCATGTCTAAAAGCACCACTCTGGGAGAAAGAGCACAGAAAGACAACCCTGCAAGAACTGAAAATATAAATCATTGCAGTGTGAGGTCAAAAATCCTGTCATGAGTATTACAAGGTTGGAAATGCTCTGAAGCCAAATCGTGTTCCCAAACATAATACAGAAAAACAAAGGCAACATTTAGAAACGAGACCTAAACAGAAGTGTAAGATGGGAAGCAGAATGGACAACGGACAAATTCGCTGAGGTCCGACTGTCTTCAGGGTCCGCTTCCAGTGAGGCGAGTTTGTTGTCTAATCCGTTCTCATGGTTTCACCAAGGTCTAAGACTGATGTGCTAGAGAAGAATGTCATCACTCCGAAGCTTAGAAAGACAATGACATGTCCGGAATACAGAAGGATCCAGGAGCAGTTGAAGGAAGCGTGACTACATCAGACTTCCTCCAGAAGAAAGACAGACAGAAAGAAGAAAGACAGGGCGACAGAGAAGACAACTGAACCGAACCACAACCTCAGATTACCAGTCGCCCGGGATGAAGCAATGTTACACGGAAGGGTTAGGGGCTTCTAGGTGAAGCTAAGTTTGAACAGTTAGCTCACCGACAGGTCATAACTTTCCTTGCTACGAAATATGTTGGCTCTTTGTGCCTATCTGACTTAGACCCATGTATCCACAGGCACTATGAATATATGTGGCTTCCGGGACTGCTGAAGCGTGAACTGAGACACAATCATACAAAATTCTCCGGCACAACTGGACCAACCTAACGTACTACTACCAAACATAACCTACTGTAGAAAAAACCTCAGACAAATCAGAAGGGTTCAGGGTTTAAGGTGAAAATTTCATTTAGTATCAACTTTTACGTCTACAGAAAGGCAGTCACAACCAGTTGCAAAAGGACAGTGAGGGGGAAGCTGTGACCCGTATACCGCAAGAACGACGTCGGCACATTCAAATGAATCCACCGCAGAGGCAAGGCCTCTACAGCACACATGACCAGTGATCGAGCCCCTCTGTCGCGGTGTGAACCAATGGAGGAGGGTGTCCAGACGGACGCAAAGACAACAAAGCATCTGTAGGTGAAAGCCAAAACGTTTGCAGCAAAAACAGAGACAGTGAGGGAGGAGAGTACATACCCCTGCAAACACTCCTAGGCCTCAGTATGTCAAGACAGCAGCCAGACGATCTCGCAGACGAAAGCAAAGAGGGATGCAGCAGCGAGCGGCAGAGTAGAGATGGTGCGCAGCAAGGCTGCCCCAGTCTAGTAGCAAAGTCTGCGAGGGTGGCTAGGGTTGCGTGCACCCAGGGTGGCTAGGTTTAGGTCATGGCCGGCAGCAGCGGCCAGCACACTATCGCCATGCTCCTGCCCTACCTATCGCCATTTTATCACCACTACCGTAATTGGTAATAAAATCGAAAAAACAAAAATCGCCCATTATTTCCAGGGCTGCTATCGAGGCGACCGAATCAACAGATTTCATCCAAGAGTAATTTTTGTGGATGACAATGGATGGAAGTAGACCCTGCAGGTAAATGGTGCACAATAGGGAACCTGGAGCCTCCAAAGTGCAAGGGGCTGAAAAAAAGGCCAAATGCGCAATCATGTAAACATCATTTAGGGAATTTCTGGACAAGGCACTATGTAATGTTATTGTGCACGTATTTACCAAAAGGAATTAGAAAGATAAAGATAAAGATAAAGTTTCTTTAACGTCTAGTAAATTTACAAAGCCTACTGCTCAACACACAGCCCATCGAGGGGCCAATGGACGGTTTGAAGGCACATATTGAAAGGATTGAACCCGGGATTACCTCAAGGGTGTATTCACATACGCCAAGCATTACATGGGCACCGGAATTGAATGCGCAGGAGCCGGTTCAGCCAGCGTGGACCACCACCCCCACGCCCACCCCTGCCTCCATCGCCCACGCACCGCGCGGCACGCCCTCCCGTGCCTCATGTCCCGCTGCCAGGACATGAGACCTCCTGCCCTCATGCGTGGCATCGCCCTCCATCCCCCATGCATGCCTTCATCCTCCCCATGCTACATGGTATCCCAAGCATACATCATGCCCTCTTTCAAAAATCATTATGACATCTATTCAAATTTCAAATGGCAAATCTGAAAAAAGGATGGATGTTGGGATATATGCCACGTCGTCACATACACTGCCACCCAAATCCAGGATTTTGCTACCCTCATCGTGCATTTCCTCGTACAGCAGTTCTATCCATGCCTTCCAAACGCGTCCACACCTCGGCACTGTGCGTTCACCTTCCATATTGAATTGTGTTTGTACCTTGCCCACATATGTTGCATACCATTATAAGTTGCAATTGTGTGGATGTCTGGTCCACCTGAAGAAGTTTGTGTTTGCATAGGGTACAATTTGTTGTTTGATGCACGAATTTCCATTGCAGCTATACATGCCCACAATCTGCCAGCAGAACAAAAGAGTAGGAGGTTTGTGTGAGGATAGGGCAGGGAAAGAAGATATGTGCAAACTCAGAAGGAGTTTGTTGAAAAAATCCATAAGCAAGATGTGATCTCTTGGAATGCCATGATTGCAGGATTAGCTCGGCACGGGCAAAGGCTTTTCGTTACTTCCGAAGTATGCAACAAGAAGGCTTGAAGCCCAACAATGTCACCTTCATGAGCATCATCAATGCATGTGCCAGCCCCGCGGCTATGGAACAAGGCAAACGGGTCCATGCCAAAATCAAGATAGCTGGATTTGAGTCAGATCTCCAAGTAAGCAATGGCGCTCTTGTCAACATGTATTGCAAATGCAGGAGTATAGTGAATGCGCACCAAAGTTTTTGACAGTACGCATACACAAAATGTGATTTCATGGACTGCGATGATTGCAGGACTAGCTGAGGAAGGGCATAGCGGAGAGGCAATTGAATACTTTCAACGAATGCAACAAACACGCGTGAAGCCCAACAAGGTCACCTTTATGAGTATCCTCAAAGCATGTGGCAGCCCAGCAGCTGTGGAACAGGGCAAGCATCTCCATGCGAGCATCATCAAGGCTGGATTCAAGAGTCAGATCTCCTTATGGGCACTGCCCTTGTCAGCATGTACTACAAGTGTGGGGATGTGGTGGGTGCAAGCCAAGTGTTTGACAAAATGCCCAGGCAAGATGTGATATGATGGAAACTTCAAAACGCCCACAAGAATCTCCACGAGATTATCGACAAAGAAAGAGAAGTAAAAATTCCCACTACTGGCCACTAGATATAAGATTGATGCGGTGATAGGCATGCATGTATATGTATGTAGGTGGGTCACCAGATCATAGTCAAGGGATGGATCCATCAAGCCCTGGATCATTCCCTAAACATGGTGTCGATGTAACGACTGGTGTACACATCATGTTATCTACTTCGTTTGGTCTAGCGCTGTGCAATGTGAGAGAGAGAGAGAGAGAGAGAGAGAGAGAGAGAGAGAGAGGTTAATTCTATGGAAAACGTGTCCCAACAACATCGGATAGTAGGAGTTTCCACTTATGATTTAGAGGAGTTTCTATGCAAGCTGACCAATAGGCATAGAACGAGCCTTGCAGGAGTTCTCGTATCTTCACATTAGGGGCACAGGCTTGATAAGGTGAGGCTATCTTCATATGGTTGTGACAAGAGCTGCATGGTGAATATATGGCATCTTGTCTTCAATGGCTTAGAGTAGTAACGATTCGCTGTGCGTAGTGAACGTAGTGAATAAGCAGCTTACCATTGCTATCAGTAGGTTCTTCTTCCTTTTTGCAGGGCATCACGGTTGTCCGCTTTTATATAAAAGGTGCTTGTGGGTGGTGTAGCCTTCCGTGGTTGAAGCTATTGCTGCTTAGCTACTCCATTGCTGGTTTGCACATAAAATTTCAAGGTCACCAATCTTCAGTTATAAGCGCGCAGAAATGAGGCTCTGTGGATTGAGGGTTGGTCGAACTCTCCCTTGGTGAAAGCAGACCGACATGCTATAACACAACGGCGGGCACAATCTGGTGATGGTTCTAATATCAGTGAACGCATTGGGAGTCCAGGCCGTGAATACAATGGGTATTATTTTCAAGATCATTTAAGGGTTGCAACTTGCTAGTTCCTACTCAAGGAGATAGAATTGCTACTATATTTGAGAATAAGTATTGTAGGAGCTTAGGATGAGTTTCAGTATAAAGTAAGGTCTGGATGTTCGAGTGATACAGGATCGCAAGATCGAATCATGCACAATTGTTTGAATCGAGCCCATCCACTGTGACCACTTCTTTTGAAAGCAGACCAGGAGATTGGGGCAACACGAACTTTTCTGGCATGAGTGGGGATGTGAGGACAGTATGTAAGGCCGGACAACTGAACAAGGCATTGCACATTTTGAGCCAACAAGGCATTTTGGCAGAGTCCAATGCTTACATGAGTCTCTTGCAGGAGTGCATCAAGATGAAAGGTCTAACAAAGAGAAAGTAGGTGCATGCCAACATTGTCCGAAGTGGCTTCCAGCCAAACATCTTTCTGCTAAACACCCTTGTCAACATGTATGCAAAGTGCGGGAGCATGAAGGATGCACGCCAGGTATTTGACAAAATGGCTGAACGAGATATGTTTACTTGGAATATAATGATAGCAGGATATGCCAAGCACAGGTGCAGTAAGGAGGCTTTTGAGATCTTTGAGCAAATGCAAGGGGAAGGGGTGATGCCAGACAAGGTCACATTCATTTGTGTTGCACATGTGCCAACCTAACAGCCCTGGATAAGGCCAAAGAGGTCCATGCTCACATCCTCAAAGCTCAGATTGTGCCAGATTTTATTCTGCAAGTGTTCAATAATATGGTTCAACGAAATGTAGTCTCATGGAATGCAATGATCGCAGGGTATGCTCAGCATGGGTGTAGTAGAGAGGCTTTGGAGATCTATGAGGAAATGATACAGGAAGGGGTGATGCGGATAGGGTCACATTTATTTGCATTCTCAATGCATGTGCCAGCCTAACAACCCTGGAAAAGAAGAAAATGGTCCATGCTGACATCATCAAAGCTGGGATTGCACCAGATATCATTTTGGAGACTGCCTTGGCGAACATGTATGCCAAATGTGGGAGCTTGAAGACTGCACGGAAAGTGTTTGACAAAGTGGCTCAAAGAGATGTGGTCTCATGGAATGCCATGGTCTCGGATATGCCCAGCATGGGTCTGGTAAGGCTGCTTTGGAAATGTATGAGCAAATGAGATAGGAAGGGGTGAAGACTGACAGAGTTACATACATTTGTGCTCTCAATGCATGTGCCAGTCTGGCAGCCTTGGAAAAGGGCAAAGAGGTTCATGTTGGTATTGATAAGGCCAGAATTCTTCCAGATATTATTCGGGAGAGCGCCCTTGTTGACATGTATGCCAAATGTGGGAGTATGATTGATGCACGCCAAGTATTTAACAATATGGCTCAGCGAAATGTGGTGTCAGGGAGTGCAATGATAGCAGGATATGCTCAATATGGTAGGGAGGCATTTGATATGCTCAATATGGATATGGTAGGGAGGCATTTGAGATCTATGAGCAAATGATATGGGAAGGGGTGATGCCTGGTAGGGTCACATTCACTTGCATTCTCAATGTCTGTGCCAATCTGGGAGACCTGGAAAAAGGCAAAGAGGTGCATGCTGACATCATGAAAGCTGGAATTGGGCTAGATTCCATTCTAGAGACTGCCCTGGTTAATATGTATGCCAAATGTGGGAGTATGAAGGATGCATGTCTAGTGTTTGACAGTATGGCACAAAGAGAAAAGCAATGGAGGAAAGTGGTGTGAGAAAGAAGCCGGGGAAAAGCTGGATTGAGGTCAATCATAGGGTACACACATTTGTTTCAAGGGCAGAGTTGTTTTAGATACCCATCCTTAGAGTAGATGGGTGTACGATTGTCAACCCCCATTGTTCAATGTGGGAGGGAGAGATGGTAATGGACTCAACTCTAACTTGCTGCACTGGGTCAACTGGCACATTAAATCTATTTTTTTGGCGGATTCATGCACCCTTAAAAGGTTTTCAAGTGAATTATTTGACCAAAAGGTAGCATGTCTGGTTTTCCTCGCTTCCACTGAGATATTATGCTTGTGTTCATGATATGTGTACTATGTCTTTGTCACTACCTGAGAGAGCCACTTATGGAATTCCATCCTCATAAGGATGTGAAGATGCCTAAGAACAATATACATGGGGCCGCTCATGGCTTCGACTGGCATGCAACAGTCTCATGGACTGCTGCTCTAGGGCCTGCGATTGTCATCTGATAAAATCATGGAATGGATGCATGCATGATTGCTTTTACATGCAAGTTGGAGAGCCACTATAACTTTGGGATGAATGAACCGTACATCATGTATATTGGGAATGAATGAAGATTAGAAGTTATCAGACTATGAATGAAAACACATACAGAAAGTATGAGTGCATATGTGCATATAGTGCCTGTACACTCATGTTGACTTATAAATGTCGTGTGCAGACTATGCTCTTCATTTCCAAGATGAGTTGTCTGATAGAATTGAAATATTGTTTTTTGCATCCCATGTTGCGTTTGATGTTTGTTTTATAGGTTCATTGAAAGAACTTGCTGGAAATGATAAGTGTCATGTAGAGCAATGCCCAGCCCGGAATTAGTTTTGATATACCCAATACATGGGCAACGTACTATTTGCAGTAAGAATGAAGTAGTCAAAACCCAAGGTTATGTTCTCTTCATAGCCATGGAATTAGACAGCCTGAATCTTGTCCCCTATCACTTGGAAGCTCTGCACCACACTGTTGTCAAGCATGTTCAATAACTGGGGATGAGTATATGTATATGAGAGCTCAAGTACTCTGTAAATTCATTTCTCTCTTCAAAATCCACCTTGCTTGTTTTTGCTGTTGCATATCACAGGATGTTCCATCGTACCAAAGACTATGGTTTGTGGGTGAGGCAATGGATGCTGGATTAGCTGTGGAAATGTTGTTGGACAAAAATTTATTGAACAGAGAGGCCAAGAAAAGTATTCGTGTGCACTATGTAGATATCCCCTTTTGAAGTCTCAGACACTTTCATTGCAGCTGGAGAAGCACAGAAGGGGTGATGACCCACAAACAGAAGAAGAGCATTGGGGACATCCAAGCAGCAAACGTCACAACTCTCACCAGGCCGAGATCCCCTCCATGAAATTCCTATGCAGAATTCACGACTTCATGTCTCACATGAGATTGTTGCAGGAAACGAGGGGAATATGTGGCCAGATTCTAGAGAGAATGCACTAGCAAACATTGGTGGGAATGGGTCATGGATGACCACCATGCCAACAGCCGATGTCTTCAAGCAGCTTGAGGAAGCTCCCCTATAGATAAATCTCATCCCATTTTGGAACCCCAAATGAGTACCAAACCTACAACCAACATACATGTGACTGAAACCATCTGGCCCTACCTTGGGCTGGTTTGTTACTGGGGTTGAAGGGTCCAAGCATTGGCTTGATGAAAAAGATCGTGCTTCGACCTCTTGTTGCCACTCACGTTCTGGGCATGAGGCAAGTCACCATGCACTATCACTGTTGGTTCCAAATGCCACCAACGATGGCTCAAAGAGTTCAAAATGAGTTGGTATCTATAACATGGATTTATAGTAGTTGGCAGGGAAATTGTTGTGATACATAAATCAGTTATCTGCGTTGGTCTGTAAGGCTTACTAGTCCCTCGGTCCCTGGTGACCATGGGGCTCGACCTGGGATTACATCATCAATATCATCACCAAATTTTCTTGCAATGACCTCCATGGGCTGGCTGCCAGAGAGCATACACCTTTGGAGGATTGTAAGAGACAGTGGATGACCATAGCCTAATCAATGAGATGGAGTTCAGAGGAACACATTATGGAAATGGTGCATATGGAGACACAAATCAATTGTACATTTAATTAAGAATGGGAGTGCACATAGTTTGTATGAACAGATCATTTGTTGTCTCTGGGGTTGTCTTTCTTTTGCCAATGATTCACAGGAAGCTGAAGTAAGTGGCTATTACCTTCTGGCAGCTTTTTAAAAATTGCAGCCAGTTTTTCAGCTTCACATGTTTGAATCATCTTCCATAACAGCGTTTAACAGAGTTTTTCAGCTTTGACGCACCAAGTTCATGGACCCTTGCCCTCGTGTGGGCCTCACATATGAGGGACTCATATTCATCAATATCATATGTCTCGCGGTATTCCCTCCGGTTCTCTATCATTTTTGCTCTCCTTCATCGTGATTGCTGCGTCTGCCAGCACTTGTAGCAGCGTGAAAACCTACACAACCAATGCCTAGCATAAATCCTCAGCAAGGTATAAATGATGCGAGCTGTAATTGCATGCATAGCTGCAACTGAACCCAACCCTAAACCTCTGACAATGGTGTGCATGTCATTTATCATAAACCTTAAACCCCAAAACATCATGAATGGACTACAGATAATATGAAATATGTCAATATGGAGAGTGATCATGGACCAGAGTAGTTGTTCTGGAAGGAAAACAAAACGATAGAACATATGAGCACGTCCCTGGAGTGAGCCATTGATTATGGAAAGTGATGCCCGAGGTCACCTTCAATTCTTGTAGCACAACATCAAAATTGCAAAGTCAGCAGATATATGCCTTACCAGTCTCCCCAGGTCCCGAAAGTATCAGCAAAGTAAGCAAAACAGACCCATTTTTGTACTTTGCTAACTACTATAGTGAGAAAATGAGACCTGAGTCACAATATGCATATTTGTGAACCTATGCATTCAATATATGTGAAAGAACCAACAAAGAACGATTGGGTTTCGGATGCTCATTGCAGAACTCACTCACCCGCAAAGTATAACCTCGAGGAAGAGCAGAATGAAAATCCGGAGAAGACAAACGGACAAAATCGATCGTTTTTGGAGCGATAATAAGGACCTGCACGCAAGAAATGTTTGGAGCGCAAACGTTGCAACCTCTGAACACAGCGACCACAACCTGCATCGTAGCAGGATTGCCCACTGCTCTCCACAAAATCGACGTGCATGACAGGACGTGGTACGCCAACGCCAACAATAGCAACGAAAGCGAGAGCTGGTACGTGTATTCTCCAATGGCATGCATGGGGAGCATGAAGGCATGTATGTGGGATGGAGGGCAATGCCATGCATGAGGGCAGGATGGGAGGAGGGATGCGGGATGCGGGAGAGGGCACGTCTCATGTCCTGGCAGCGGGACATGACGGGAGGGCGTGCTGCGCGGCAGCAGCCGAGCGGTGCGTGGGCGATGGAGGCGGGGGTGGGCGTGGGGTGGTGGGGGGTCCACGCTGGCTGAACCGGCTCCCTCGCATTCAACTCTAGGGCCCCATCTAATGCTTGGCTTCACATACAAAGTGATCTATCTCAATTTCTGGAATTTTGGTCTGATTTTTGGGGGAGGCATTCCTTTAGGTGCCATATAATTAGATTGTGGAGGGCTGTGTATGGGAAAATTAACCTCGATACTTGAATTTGGTGGTCAAACATGCACTCTTTTTTTTCTCCCTCAACCACACCAGTTCATCTAAATCATGACATCTGTGAGGATTTGATGTTTAGGAGTCTTTGGATATTATGAATATGACTATTCCGTTGTGGCGTGGTTTCAAAGCTGCATGCACAACATTGGCACTATTGATGTGTTTGCCACCAATAATGGAGAAATCGAATAGTGATGGGCTTATGGTGGTGCTTGTTCATGAGATTAGAACTCCTTGAGTCTTCTTGGCCCCTGTCGATTTCTCCCTCCCACCTCCCCCATCGATGAATTCTCATACTTCTGACTCTTCCATTGTTTATTTTTGCCACTGGTTTAATTTACCCCCATAGATGTTGGGTTTCCAATGGAATTTGTGGAAGACGGGCCTTTCAGGGTTCTCAAATGCCCGTTAGCTTCTTCTCTTCCCAGAGAAGAAAGAAACGATAATTTATTATTGGTGAGGGTTCCCAGGAACTTTGTCTCATGCTCAAACCACCATGTCATTGGATCAAGTTTCTCAACATTGTCAATGGGAAAGCGTCAGAATAAATAAAGCTTAGCCTTCAATGAGCCTTCACTCGTCTCCTCAGTGAAGGCAGTCATACCAAACAATCCATGTGAGAGTAGCTCAAGAGTGGGTGGATGCGGAGCTATGCCACCTTTAGGGTTCAAGTGGTCAATCACAGTGGTCAATAGTGGCAGCATTACAACTGAATCATATTTTTGCATCAGACGTTGAGTTGGCATCCTACCAATGTAATCAACCATGCACTGGAAGCCTTTGAAATGTTGATCCAACATTAAGGCTAGTAACATATAATTATGTGTCTTGTTCTCAATGAAATATTCGGTAAACAAAAGAAATGGGGGAAGAACCTCTCTGACTTGGAGGGCCATGCAAGCATAAGCAGCTCTGTCTGCTGCTCAAAGGATCTACATCGCAAGTACTGCATATGAGTTGCCCTTACTTCCATCCTCATCTTTGTCATGATAGCCAAGCCAGCTGAGGACATCTGAGAGCACCCAGTAACCCCTTTGTTAGTTCAAAATGCATTGGTGCACTACATGTGTCAAAGTTTCCTCCACGGCTTTGGCTATGGCCCATGTCCGCCTACTGGGAACCCTAGTATGCAAGGCAACAAACTGTCGTGTGTAGCAGATATTGATGGCAATAGCATATGCCAAAGTTCTTGGAACATAATGACTTTCGAAGCAAATCTTGTCTTGACAGAGGTCCTAAGTTTTCTTTTGGGCAGACCTGCATCCACATAGGCCTTCTCCCACTCCGCCCTTACCATTTTTTTTGTCCAAGTGATGGTTTTTTTTTCAAGGCTTCCTAAGCCTCTTTCAAGCTCACCTCAATCATACCACCACTGACCTTCTCCTCATTTGTTGCGTAGTGGCATGCCTTAGACATGGCATGCCCAAAGCAAGACCCTGGATAGGGCTCTGACAGCTTCAAAGCTGGATTACATTTCATCGCTGAACCTAGGGCAGATTGCAAAGTCCCAAGGTTAGCCCCTTCATCCTTTGCATAAGCTGCTATCCTCTGCAGCCAAAACCAAACCAGATGGTGATTTCGAGATCGAGGTGGATCTTTCATAATCCATGCCATTGTTTTTGAATGGAACCACCTACCCTCCTGCCGGTGTTTTGTATTTTATAGAACTGCCCAGATCTTAATATGTGAAGAAGAACTGTAGGGAGAGTAGTCGAAAATTATCTACGCATTTTGTGTTTGTGCCACATCTATGTAGGCTCCAGAGAGCCAGTTTTTGGTTTTTGGTGGCAAAAGCACCGAACTTTACGTATTCATCCACGCCCTCTTGCATCTAATCAGCAACCACAACACCTTACACAAACCGAAAGTGTGGTTCATCGATGTCCTTGAGATAGTAGTCCACCATGCCAACAAAATGTGTGAAAACCTTGTCTCTCAATAATTTGCAATGAACGAGATGACCGGGAGGCGCAGTTTGTGGATCTACCCATCCCAATTTTGTTTTTATGAGCCTGTTCAACATTTGAATATTTGACGTATATACTTGACAAACCATTTGCAGATGTAGATGTAGAAGCGTACCATTTTTTTCCAACGCACACAGTCCCGCCACACAAGCTTCTTACAGAAACTCGTCCATCTTTGTAAGGTAATCTTCAGTGACATCTGCTCCCCCAACACCTATCGTCACGCTACCTTGCAGCAGTAATTTCTCTACTGTTTTGCATCTGACAGGTTTCCGCCTCTGTTCATGCGCAACTCCTCTCTTTCGCGCTATCGACTTCAGGATCGCCATCTCACTTATAGGAAACCTTCTCTTATTCTTCATGTGTGCTCTTCCTACAACCTATTTCTTCGTTGTTCCATACCACCAGTCACCGTGCATGCATGTAGGTTTTTAGAATAATCGACACACATGGTTGCCATACCCTAAGTTGACGTCCATCAACCATATGCCGTTTAATATGTATCACCTACCTATTGTCTTTTTTTTTAACCTTCTTATAGAACAATTATTTCTTCAAATTCCTCTATGCCTTACTATATATCCCCCCCTTTATAAATCCTAGAGCATCCTCTAATTGACAGGGCCCATGTAAACTTGGGGGGCTTATTTGGGCATACTACCATATCGATATAAACCTTGTAGTCCTTAGTCGTTGTTTAAATTTTTCCACGACACCTCTCAACATGATTTGCAGGCCCACCGTCCATCCCCTTTTGTACAATAAAAAGAAAAATGTTTGTTAAGTGGTCATAGCGTGATGAGGTATGTTATGTCCAGCTTATCAAGGAGGAGTTTTGCTTTACATTACCTATGTTTGTTGTACATGGCTATGGCTGCACCCAAGCATTGTCCCACAATGTTGGTCTAATCACACTTCCTAGCAGGATCACTAGCAAAGAGTCATGCCACAATCAAAGTGTGTACATTATCATTTAAGAATTTTTTTGTCATTCAAACTACTCTAGATCATTCTAGTGTTTTGTATACAAGTGTATGAGATATGAAAAGTTTTTCATGGCCCTCCCTCCCAACTACCTTCTTTCTCCGTGTTTTGATGACCTTGACTTGAGTCCCCTTGAATCCCCTTGAATCCCATTCGCAAGTCCCCTTGAGTCCCCTTGATTCGCAATATCAAGTAGTATGGGGTATGCCCCCCCTCAGTTGTTATTGTTTGTGTGAGTACAATACAAACGTACAAAGCCGCAGCTGCAAAGCACTTGCTAATGAAACCAAGCTAATTAACGAGATGCCAGATTAAACCGTGAGTTTCGGAAATCACATGCACTTACTTTTGGGAGAAGGGTTCACGACAGTGCTGAGGGCTTGACTATGCAACTTCAGTCCAGGAGAGAAGGGAGTGTAAAGGTGTATCGGGTGACGAAGCTGGCCATCTACACTATGTGTTCCGTGAATCTGATCGGTCTTAGTTTCGGGTTTCGTACAGAGCGATTGTCCACCACTATCAAATGGATTGAGGGTTGGGATCTCTGAGAATAGGAGCTGTTCTTCGTTGGACAGGGTGTTTTGTGAGGTGGGGTTGTTTCAATTCCATTGAGATCCCTTGTTCATTGCCGATCAACACAATGGTGGCCCGTGGATGACACTTTCGTCGACTTTCCATCTTTTTGACAGTGAAGGATCTGGACCAGGGTTTCTTGAGGCTTGGTTTTATTTGGGTCGTTTGTGTTGAGATTCCTTGCTCTTGAGGTTGTAATCTAGCATCGTAGCTATTCTTCGTTGCACATGGTGTTTCTTCAGGTGGTTTTATTTTGATCGTGTTGGAATTTCGTGCTGGTATTTGATTGCACATGACCATCGCCAGAATGGCAGATTGGGCTCTCTTGGACGTTTCATCCTTGTCAGACTTTGTGACGGTGAAGGCTCTGCTCATATTTTGATTACACATGCCGATCAACCGGATGGCGGTTTGGTCGCGGTTTCGTCCACATTTATCTCTGTGACAGTGAAAGCCTAAGTAAGGTGGATAGGTGTTTCTTGAGGTGAGTTTGTTTCTCTTGTGGTTGACTTCCTTGCTCATATTTTGATTGCCGGTGCCGATCAACGCACACAAGTGCAACGGGTTATTTCTTCTAGGTAGAGAAAGCGGATTTCTGGTCACATTGCTTCAGCTGTGCTAGTCATCACACCCCATCACAAAAGAAAACTTGGACGGAAGGGTGAAGATGACCAGATGAGCATGGTAGTGACCTACGCTCTGTAGGCAATGTGTACACCCAATATGGAAATCCGTCCGGAGATCTGCAGTGTTGGAATACAATTTCACTTTGATTCCTATCCTATTAGATGATCAGACCCCATGAGCAGAATCGATTGATATCTGTTGCTCCCCATCTTCTGATGATCAGCCACACTGGAGTTACTCTTGTTCTTCTGGTGTCCTTTGGGCCCTTTGATGCACACCTCTGTCTCACCTCTGTATTGCTTTCCTTGTATCATGTTTACTTTTTCCCATAAACTCTTTGAGCTTTCCATGGACATTATAAAGTTTCTTTCTTCCTTTCTTTCTGTGTAGTTAATCTTATTCTTCTGGTGTCCCCTGGGCCCTTTGGGCCTCCCGTATTTATAATAAATCTCAGAGAAGATGGCGTTGATGGAAAGTTACAGTGCTCTCATTTACACAGGTCACTGTGCAGTTAATGAAAAAGAAAATGTGTGTCATCAATGCACCATAATCCTAGGTATTGCACGTTTCATGGCAACCAAGTTAGCTGTGCTGCTGATTCTTCTTATGACCAAGACTTGCAAGGAAGGTTTCCTGATGAGTAATCGATATGCCTGTACAAGTAGAGTAGGGAGCAGAGCAACTACACCTGAATCATGTACAGCAAAATTGATGTACATTGCGTGCTAACGAGTTCCTTTGGCTTCCCTGCAGCACGTGCAGGGTAGATTTCTGGAACAATGTCCCCTGCTTGAGTATAGTTAACCCTCATTAGTAATAGGTTAACACCTGGGCTGCATTTGAGTATGCTCAGTGGATGAGATACAAGTCATGGAAGTTAACCTGCATCCATCAGAATAGCAGTTTGAGAAGATCCTTGTTGGCATGAGGATTTGCTCTTAGGATGGGCACCCTTGGTTCTAGAATAACCACAAATAGCACCAATGATCTTCTAGAACCAATTGAGGGACACCTTGAGGGAACTTCCCGTCCCCGAGTGGGCTGCATAATCAGCTGGCTTCATCATTTGTTAGGTTTTAGAAAAGCAAATCAAATTACTCAATAGGAGTTGAAGTAGCAACACCCCACCCAGTACTGGTACTGACTTGGAGATACAGGGTAGAGATGGGATAGAGGCAGCAAATCCCCTCCCAAAATTGGACTGTTTTCTGTACTTCTGGATGATGATGGGATAGAGGCTGGTGATCTCTTTCGTGTTTCTTCTTAGTTAGGTTCTGTTCCTTTCTCTCTTTTCTCTCTCTTCATGTCTACTGTTGTCTATGAGTTGAGTGCACTATGTCTTGGCTGAGTTGACACAAAAACTAAGTACATCTGCACACTCTGCTCGAAACTGCTGAAGTCAGTAGGGGAGTTATAACAGCTGGTCACTGCTATATAAGATAATAGTTGATGGCCGTGCCCTCTTGGATTGACCCTTCTTTCTGGATCGCTTTCCTTCTGTTGTTTATAGTCGGTTGTTGTTTTGTGCTGATGCCTTTGTTTTCATCTCCATGCTCTGCTTTACCTTGGATGTGGCTATCATTTAGTCTTTGGTTACCTGTAAGATGTGAGTTGAGTTACCAGGCTCTACATTGACAGATGTTGTTTTTCTGCTGACACAATGGTGGCTGCCATGCCTAGGAAACCAACCAGCCTTACAAAAAAATTTAGTTTTGAAAGAGTGTTTGCTACCTCTATCCCATCTCTACCCATGGCTCCAAGTTAGTACCAATACGGGGGTGGATATTACTTGCGCCTTGCCTTCACCTCCTGTTTGGTACATTTGGTTTTTATTCAGATATTGACTAACGCTAAAGCTAGCTAGTTAGGCAGCCTTGGGGAATTTTCCTATCCCTCAAGTTGTCACAAAATAGTGTATCAACACTGCTGATAGTAATGCTGTATATAAATCTGCATGCTTTTGAATCATGCATATTGGACAGGGAGAAGATTTTCAGGACAATCTGGAGATGGACCCTCACTCTGGTTGTCTCAATGGCTAATCAGCTCTGGAAACTGTGTGAAGGACAATTATAGTCTGTCTTTTCTGTACAGTGGAGTGCATCCGACTAAATCAAAGGTGTGGTGAGACAGTGAGACATATCTAGGATGTGGTGGAAAGCAGTTCACAGGTAACTGTTAGAAAGCAATAGAAAATTTACTCATAAATCGTTTACTGTAGCCTTGTGGCCATAGAACCCACGCCCAGTTTGGGCGGAACAAGAGGGAACAGACACTATTTCTGAGGGGCCCCGTCGAGTAGTGGGACATACCTTGACATAAACAATCAGTTTGGGCTTCCCAGATTTCCTCTAGAAAGCCCGTCACATAAGCATCAATCTGCTGTGTGTGAGCTGCCCAGCAGTTTCACCCCAACAAGGGCAGGGCTTTAGGCTCAGCCTGGAGATTTTGGAAGTTGGTGAACAGAGGTGCAGTGACTATGTTCTTGATGGTCATGAAGAGGGTCACTCTCTATGAGATTACCCCGACAGTGTATCAGAAAATGGATATTGTCTTCAAGCCGCCAGCACAGCAGGCATTGACTCATTTCTGCATCTGTTTTTTGTTCAAAGGAAGAGTCCCTGCCCCGACTTAAAATTTCAGTCTAGTGACGAGGATGGGTAGGCCCTTCAGATCATCCTTAATGTCCTCACCAATGTCACAAACTGGAAACAAGTTCAAGGAAGGAGCTTCGTACTTCTGACATGGCCATAGACACTTCAGCCTCCAAGTCAGCTTTGTCTATGAAGGTCATGAAGGTCAGTTCTTCCTGCCTAAGATCCAGAGAGCCTGACCCTGACACATTTCCGTGAAAGTGTGCTTGCTTTACTCCTTCCACTCCGCAGGGGTTTGAAGGTGGTCACTCATTGAGATAACAACATGAGTAAGTTGGAGTGAAGGCACTCTTAGGTACCCACCAAAGCATCCCCTGCTGTGTTAGGCGTCCCTCCAAATGCCTGTGTAAGACTGGCGGCTCGAGTTTTGTTAGGAACTGTTTCTCCTCATTCTTCACCCGTTTCTCCTCAATAGAAACGACTCTGTAGTATATCCCCTCATTGTCCTCTTCCTCCTCCTCCTCCTCCTCCACAATGTCTTCAACCATTGGAGGTGTCAACGTGGCTGTGGAAGGGTCTGTGTGGGTTTTCTCCTTTGAAGAACTTTCCGCATTTGAATTTTGTTTTTGGATGGGAGAAGTCTCCCGAACATACTGGTCACAATCAGAAAGAGGGATGTTGTGTCGAGTGCGGACCCATTTGAGGCCTGAATGGAGAGGTGGAGTGTCTTCAGTGTCTCTCTCCCTCAGCGTCTCCCCTTGCAGCATTGAGGAGGCTTGAAGACCATAGACTCCGGTGTTTACTGCTGTGAGGGCGCTGACTTTCTGTACTCCAGTTTTGATGTCAAAAACCTGAACAGAGAACTCGGACTTTCCAACAAGGGTGAACATGAGTGTGTCTCCCATCTCGAGGTCGTTATCAGCAGCAAATCCTCGCCAACCACCTCTAAAGGCTACACAGTTGGGGCGGCCAATTCCTACTTCCCAGATCTGGCCGCTATGCCCGTGCAGTGTGGCAGTGAGACCAATCTCATTGCCAAAAGCCTGCACAAATGCTGCAGGGATAACCTGCAACAAGGAGCTCTCAGCCATCACCTTTGATTAATGCTGCAGGATATCTGCAACAAGCAGCTCTGAGGCCATGGGATGCAGAAGAACTACAGCAAACCAAAAGAACGGAAAGAAAGTTCAAATAAAGTTCAAATAAGTACGGGGGGTTTAGACACCATACCATCCAGCAGCTGGCCATAGCAGGTAGATTGCTCTTGATCATTGATTTCAGAAAAGTAGGGGGTGGCTGAGGTAAGTCCATTTCCAGATCACTGCCATTGTTACAGTTTACACAACATTTTTCAAAGCAGCCATCTCAAACAGAAAACTGCACTTCCAACTTCTACAGATTCTTGGGTTTAATGTAGAATGAGAGCTGTGTGAAATGCACATTCCCAAAACTAAATCAGTAAGACACACAAGGACCTGCAATTCCTCTACATCAACAGGGTCAGGGACCAGAATCAAAAGACAAGGTTTGCATGCACACCTGAGAGAGAAATCTGTAGAAACAGAGCTATTTGAAAAGCACATTTCCAAAACTAAACATACGACACACAAGGACCTGCAATTCCTCTACATCAACAGCATCAGGGACCAAAATCAAAAGACAAGGTTTGCATGCACACCTGAGAGAGAAACGGGAGCCACAAGTCGAGAGAGAGCGCAGTGGGAGGAAGACGAGGCAGACCAGAGTAGTTCGAGAGACATATACCTCCGTTGAGCAGCCCCCGACGATGGATGAAACGGAGGTGGCGGCAGAGCGGTACAATATTCAATTAACCATGTTTGTATTTTAGTGTATTATACTCTTTCTGTCTCTCTCCTCCAGCCAGCTTTTTCCTGTGATGAGAGTGACCTCATTTATAATTTGGGTTTATAGTCTGCCCCCAGTTAGCTACCTGTTAGCCACAGTTACTTACACACAACCATGGTTCAGCTCTTTCATACATCTCCATGTTCTTAAAACAAGCCTCAAACGGCCTCTCTTGCTTTGCTTTGGCACAACATAAGAGGAAGGTAAGACTAGGGAGCATGACTCAGCACAACACACCAATGAGCGCCTTGACACGGTGTAAGGTCCTTTCACCACATTTTCTCCATTGACTTCAACATGTAACTGCAAAGTCTCTCTATACAAGAGAGAGCCAACAAAAAAAGGGAAACACCCCGCCGCTCGCAAATCAGGCCTCTTAATTATCGTGAGGCGAAAATAAGCTCTTTCAAAGTAAGCTTTGCCACGAGGCGGTGAGCACAAGGCTCATGGGACACCGCTCATGGGAAGGGGGAGAAGATTATAACCACACCCAACAATTTATACTTATACTTCCTTGGCAGGTTACTTTTGTTCAACGTCCAAGGAGTTTACCAAGCCTACTGCTCAACACACAGCCCATGAAGGTGCCGATGGACGGTTGAAGGCACATGTTGAAGGATTGAACATAGGATCACCCAGGTTATGCACAGGCAAGGGACAAATACCCAACCACCGGGCTACCTATTTGTAGTGAGGTTTGAACCCAGGAAGGCAACAAAAACAAGACTGTGCACACTGTGTCACCCCGTGGTGTGGGGCTCAAAATCCTGCCGCCTTGCCCTTTGTGCTATGGTTTCATTGTTGGTTAGTACTCTCTCACACGCGACATTGGATTAAATATTGGGTCCAAATTTTGCTTGACTCATGAGCAGCGTTTTTTTTATGCGCGCGAAATTTCGCCACTTTTCAATCCAGAAATTGGCCTCACGAAATTTACAAAGGAATTATGGGTTAAAATATGGCTCTGTTTCGCATTACTGCCCTCCCTAATGCCATCATGTCGCTGCAATGAGGACGTCGCCTGTACAACTGTCGCACAGGAAAAGGTCCACATGCCATTTGGGTTCGTTAGATCCAGATGATCTTGCGTATCGATTTCTAGAAACCCTACCCCCCTACTAGCGCAAGGAGGGAACTCTCATTTAGGTTTCGCAGACCCGCCTAGTATCCGTGGCATGCACCTCCATTTACGCAGACTTGATTTAAGCAGACTTGCACCGGCACATGAGGCTTTGAGGAGAGTTGCTGATCTTGGACAAGATTAGACATATTTGTCGATGGATTGTATCCATGTGACACAGTTGTGCTAGGCTTTGCAATACGCAGTGTCGTTGTTACTTAGAAAAAATTACCTCCCTTGTCGCTCCCACAAACAGAACACTACATGAGTTGAGTTCGCATAAAACTCATCAAACATTCTTGACAAGTTAGCCACCGGTTCGAGATCACATGGCACAAAGTCACCAATTGATCTTCCTGATAGGCCAGCCAGGAGCCAAAAACAATAGGCCAATGAGAGAGTGCACGTATTAAATAATGGTACCCTCCCTTGTTAAATTTGGGGTACTGGCTCATTTAATCCCTGCAGGCCTGGCAAATGGGCCGTGAGATTTGTCAATAATTAGGAAGTACATAAAAGGGATTTTAGCACGTTGGATCTTCCCACACGTGTGAGAGCACTTAACACACAGCTGATTGGATGGTATGTTGCATGTGAAAGGGTAACGTGGAGGGATGGGAGAGGAGGCTGGGTTTCTTTGCTGCCACATGGAGCGTCTACAGCCGTTGAAACGGGGACATTTGGACAGTCTGCAAGGCTTGGTTATAGGTCAACGGCCCACTTTCTCCCTTTCTCTTGGAGAAAAGCTTGCAGATCTGTCCAAATGTCCCCGTTTCAACGGTTGTAGACGCTCCATGTGGCAGCACAAACTGTGCGAAATTTGGGGCTCAAAGGATTTGAGCCCTAAGTTCAAATGCAGTTAAAACTAAAAATTACCCTCTATCAGGTGGAAGATAAAGATAAGATAAAGATAAATTTTCTTAACGTCCAGTGAATTTACAAAGCCTAATGCTCAACACACAGGCCATCTAGGGCCCAATGGAGGGTCTGAAGGCACATGTGGAAGGATTGAACCCAGGATCACCTAGGTTATGCACAGGCAAGGCACAAACACCCAACCACTGGCCTACCAAGTAAGAACTTAATGCACACGTGCAACCTGGTACACTGGTTTTGGGCATGTCAAATCTTCCCCACCCTCTCTTGAGAGTGACATGGATCTGAAGGAGTGCAGTCATGGTTACATTGGGTTACGCGACGAGGTGCATAACTCCACTCGGGGTTACATTCGGTTACACTACGAGGTGCATAACTCCACTCCGGGTTACACTGAATGGAGTGTTACACTCCAATTGGGGTTACATTGGGTTACACGACGAGGTGCGTAACTCCACTCGGGATTACCCTGAATGGAGTGTAACTCACACTTGGTCTCGAAATTTGACTAAGTCCAAGTTTGGCTAAGTATAAAATGGGATATCCAGAGTTACATGAGATACCTGGGTTACACTACAAGAACCTCCCATCAAGAATCAAACCGAGAACCCCACCGCCTGCAATGCTATCACTTTACCATCACGCTACCCACTACAGCTTACAACCCACTTGGATTCTTTGGCCTTTAATAGTGAAACCCAGGAAAGAGGGGGTTGGGAAGATTTGTTATTATTGTTTAGTAAGTACTTTGGAGCTGCCCAACAAATGCAGCTACAGATTCATTTCAAAAAGTATGAGAAGTTGTGTGAAGCAGTTCTTTGGGAAAACAGTTTCGCGAATTGTATTTTTAGGTGCTGTTAGCCAGTTAGATACAAAAGAATGGATCTACCATTGCATGATTTTGTTCATTATCTGTAAGAGGTAAAGTTCCTGCACAAGTGTTTTCTCAGATTTGAGAATCATGGCCCCAGGCTGGGATCACAGGGGGGCAGGAAGTGCCAGAATGAGGCCAATTATGCCAATGATCAGGGCAAAAACTGGAACATAATATTCCTGGGGTAAAAACATGCAATCTGCCACATTGGTTTTCCAGACAGGAAGGAGTCAAGGAATTTTCAGCCAGGTTTTTACGAAGGACCTTACACGAGCCTCCCACAATGGATCTTGCAAAGTCTCTCCTGCCCTGCTTATATACACACAGCTATCCTCTGCTGTTCCAGTGCATACCTGTGGTTTTATGCACTCTTCCACAAGCAGATTGTTCAAGCTGAGAGGTCGATTATCGCCCCAGGGGCCTGAGATTAATCTCACTGGACTCCATGGCTGTTCCATTCTCGGACATGACAGGGGAAGCTGTAGATTCCTTCTTGATCTTTGTGCAGAACGTAGATTGCTTGAGGTGAGAGGACATTTCAGAACCCAGGGATCTGTCTGCCGGAGGGCATGTAACCGACAGACATGCCAACTTCCACTTGAGTGGATAAATCCGGTCCCAGGGGTCTCACATGTTTCTCATTACACTCCATGGCTGGCTCAATTTTAGGCACCCGAACTAAGGAAGGTGAAAAACCTTTCTCCATCTCTACGCTGTCCTTTTCAGAGGGGGTTGGATGATGTTTGGGGGAAACTCGCCCGTGGTGAAAGGGCATCAGGGTCCTCGTATCAGCCTCACTAGTCTCCACTGCTGTTTTAATTCTCTGAACTCTTTTGGACAATGATGCACTTTCTTCCTGCTTAGCCAATAATTCTTGTTGCGGGGATCCTGCATTCATCTCAGTGCACTCCATGGCTGGATCCACAGTGAGGATTATCCCATAGGAAGGTGGAGAATGTTTCTCGATCTGTGCACTGTCCCTGTGAGAGACAGAGGAGTCATTTTTGGATGAAAGTTTAGAGGACATTTCTTGGCCCGGGAATCTTGCGTTAGTGTTCCTAGCTTCCACTGCTGGGGCAGTTGTATGCACTAGTGCAGTCTTGCTCTGTCGGTGAGTGGTGGCCAATGATTTCCGAATCGCCAAGTAAATGGCTTTCCTGGAAATCTTTCTCGCGTGTCTTCCAGGCCTGGATATAGTCATGTCTTGTACACCTCTATTCCCTTCTATAGCTGGTGTAGGCGAGTCCCCTCTTCCATGATTCTTCCTTGAAAGCGGGGCACATGGATGTGGTTTGGCTTTCGGTTCTTGACCTTCCTGGGCACTGTCCCTGAGTTGTATCCTGGAAAGCAGCTGCCCTGAAGCGATGCCCTGCAAGGGAGATTCCGTCGTAGTATTCCGGTTTTCAACTGGGAAAATATGAACCAAGAAGGCCAGCTTTTTAGGGTTGATGAGCTCAAACACACAGACATCCCCCTCCTCCAGGCAGTGATGGGAGGCAAATTTCTTCCAGCCGCCTCTCAAGGTACGTCCTCTCTTGTATTGCCCAGCCCAGGTGGCAGTCCATGACTGGCCAGTAGAGTCTGCGAGAGAGACCCTCACACGCCTGCGGGGTAGCCATTGATTTGCAAATACCATCGGTATTGACTGCAATGGAAGTCAGAAAACTCCATGTTATGCAAAGTACACAATTTCTCTCCAGGAATTTTCTCTCATTTTCCCTTTCCTTGTCCATGTCTCCAGTAGTGCCCAAAATTCTGACCTGCCTTGGGTACACATCTAGGTACTTTGGATCAAACGAATGCTTCTTTAAGGACAGCTGAATCACATGAATGGACAAGATGGGTCCCAATTCTGTATGGTGATAGCCTGAATGCTATTCTCTCCCTCCCTCCCTCCATGCCCTGCCCCTGCCCCATTTGCTGTCCATGGGCCTAGGGCCAGGCAGCCAATACCTCTCTGTTTGCCAGTATGCTTACAAGAAACAGTCCTGGGTATATGTGTGTGCTTCCACATAGCATCAAGCATTCCTTGTAAAGAAACAAAGTCAAAAAGAGGAACTCAGGAGTAAGAGCAACTCACAACAAAAAAATGACACTCCACAGCTGACTTTCGCAACGTGACTCTAAAACTTGGATTCTGAATCTCGAGTGCACGTGCAGCCTGCTCTGCGCTCATCCTTTCTGCCTCTGTTACAGGGCCTCTATGAGACCTGAATGCCAGACTCTGCGGAAGCTTCCCTCTTCTTTTGGTTGCCCGGCCATATTCACTCACTGTTTGGTTGCCATCACAAATTCCATCTTTCCAAACCCGGAAAACATGAACGAAGATTATTAGGTTTCTTAAATCAATCATCTCAAAAACACAAACATCGCCTGCTTGAAGGAAATGGTCCTTCGCAAACCTCCTCCACCCTGCACTCAAACGCTTCCCTACTGCGGTCACTACCCATCTGGCTGACCACGATTTGCCTGAAGAGTCCACCAGGGTCACATTCATGCTCTTGTCTGGAGTCATAAATGTCCCTGGCAAAAACTGCAAAAACACACCAACTTCAGTGTTACTAGTTACTACTCTGGCAACGAAGTTCCTGAGAAGGTCAATAGGTTCAGGAGCCTCATCAAGGGTTAGTTGCTGCAAATTCATAGCCCCACAGTGACCATGAAACCTGTTAGCAATACATAGTTCACAGTTCCTTCACTGGCAGCTCTCTGGAGGGTCGAAGCGAAGGACATTGACCCTTCCTAGAGCAACGTTTCATACAAAACATCCCACTAACTTGGATCATTAGAAATGCTAGTCACCCCAATTTCTCATCTCTTTACCTATAATTTACAACCCTCTCCCCACCATCTCTTCACTATTGTATCTCTTCACAACACCGCAGAACGCCAGGAGTATTCCACTTACAACAGAAAACCCAGCGCCGACATGTGAGGGTTTCATGACAAGTGCAATGTGTGGGTTGCTTGTCTGAAGTGCATTTGCAGCATCCAGGGCTTTCTGCCTCATACTATTTGTGGACTGACGCCCTTGAGAAATCTTGTGAAATCTCCTTTTCCTCTCACTAGCTGCAGTTCCTTGCTGTTGCACCAAAGCTGGTCCTCTTTCTGCACATGAAAGAGAGAGAACTCAAACTTGTCCATTCCCAATCAAAAATCTAATTATATTGACAAGCATGATAATCCATGATGGATCCATACCTTCCGCGCTATCACCTTTACTTTCCTCTTGGCTCTTTTCTTCCGCTGCCAAAACATTAACCACCATGCCTCTCTGGCCTGCATAGAACTGGGCTGCCGTTATGGACTTAATTGGAGAGTTTGGTGCTATCGATCTACACACATCCTCTCCGGGGTTGCAAGACCTCCCACTCTTGCTGGCCACTCCTGCTGCATGCTCCGGAGAAATGCTGGCATCCTTCTTGGAGGTACTGGGCTTGGTCCACTTGTCAACATTCGAACTCTTCCCTGAGAGTCTAGAGTCCTTCTCATCAAGTATATTAGTTGATTGCACTATACCATTTCCACAGTTCCCACTGCAGTATCCCTCAAGCCGTACCCTGCCAATAACTGCCTGCTCATGGCTATGGCCTTCATTCCCAATACAGGCAGAATTAACCACTCTGAAGATGTGAACCACAAATGTGATCCTGATTGGATTTCTCAGCTCAAAAACACAAACATCGCCTTCTTTGAGGTTCTGTGCTTGAGAAAACTGCCTCCACCCAACATTTAGACGCGTATGCGAATGATTTGGATACCAAATCACAGGCCAATGCTTGCCAGCAGTGTCCACCAGCAGTAATTCTGTGTTTGCTTGGGGGAACCATTTTTTCGCAAAAGCTGCTGGAAAGTGCTAAAAAGCAAGAGGCCCAACATGCCACACAAGTTAGCAGTAGATTTTGAAAAGTATTTTGGATCAGCATGGGTTACTTCTTTTACATCATCTATTACGATTGAGTCACAACTTCCATTCATCATGTTGTGGTGAAATGGGACTGTAATGTGATAACAAGGATAAACTTTTGAATTTCGTCAAGCCTGAACCAAATGCCTAATGGTCAGGGAATTTGTGGCATGCATACTTATGCATGGTCCAGCTGGCAACTCCCACCCACTCAATTCAGTATAAGGCTCTCAGTTCTTGCCACATTCATGTCTCATGCACTGACCATATCAAAATGCAGCCCAGGTGTTTTGTCAGTTACTAATGAGGGTCACTTGAGCACTGGGACCTGTGTTGTACATAATTCAGGTGTAGTTGCTCTGCTCCCTGTTCTACTTGTACAAAAGATTATTTACTCACCAGGAAGCCGCTGGTGTAAGTCTTGGTCATGATGAGAATAACACTTGGGTTACTGGTCGTATGTGCACGTGCGGCCTCAAGAGCCTTCACCCTGTTACCTGCTGGAACCTTTGGAGACACTTCTGTCCTTGATGCTGGCAGCAGAACTCCAGGAACCTGTTTGAGAGCACCAGCCATGGTCTATGAGAACTATTTGATGACTGAATACATCTACACTCTAATCAAATATTGTAAATAAAGTTGGAATTCTGGCACTCGGGGTCTTGGTACTGGTAATCAGAGCCTTTGTTGGCAAGTTTTGCTTATGTACACTATATTTAAAATCTGCTTAAGGAGAACACCTCCAGCAGCACTGCTAACTTGGTTGCCAAGAAACATGCAGCACATAGGATAATGGTGGATTTGACAGAATTAATGAATTAATGACAGTTTGATTTTCATCAACTTCTAGGCTGACCTCAGAATCGTGCTCAGGTTGCCTCAATCCTCTGCTACTCCCAAAATCAGCTCCAATGTCAATGAGGTCCTCTATCTCAGCACTTCGTCTCTTGGATTCTGGACTCAAACACCTTTCAGGGTTTGCAAATCGCTGTGGGGTCAGTGAATCCTGCTCAGTATGACGAGCCAGAGCTTCTGGGTCAGCTTCAGCCCTCTTTGGCTGCACCTGTGGGAATACATAGTTCAGTCCTCCCTCTCGCATTTCCAGGTTGTCATGCTCTCCAGCTTGCTGTGAGATCACGCCCTTCCTTGCCATTTTTGAGATAGGTAATGGCGACGAGGATTGTTCTAGCATTGAAAAGCCTCTTTTCCCTTTATCGTCTCCCTTTCTCCCAACCCAGACGTTTCCATGTCCAGCTTTGATCATGCCCTCATCTTCCAGTCTCAGCAGGTGCTCGTCGCCCTCTTCTTCCCTCCTGTGCTTGAGGTTCTGCCCTAGCTTGGCAGCATGACCTCTCTTCCTCAGGACTTTCATGCATGAAGCAATGTTCTTCAGATTAACACTCTGTTTCCCAGACTGGTGATTGGTGTGCGGTCTGGGAAACAGAGAGCTAGTATGAAGAACATTGCTCGGTGTGTAGATGCTGGGCCTAGCAAGGAGGCCGTCATGATCATTGTGTGGGGAAGGTATGACGGCCTCCATGCTAGGCTTAGAATCTATGTAGACCCTCCCCCTGTGGTTGTTAGGATTAGTCACTGGAGGGATAACTTTCTCACAACCAAACTTGCCGTACACTTTGACAGCAAACTGTGAGTTTGCAATGAGTGTGAAAAGAATGTGATCTCCTGTCTCGATGCTATGGTAGGCCAAAAATTCCCCAAAACCTGCCCTGAAGCCCAATCCTTTGTCATATCCCAGACGAAGCTCGCAAACATAGCCAGTTGGCCCTCTCAGGGAAACTGTATCTTTAATCCTGTAGCCGTAGGCCTCCATGAACCTAGGAGGGATCCGCTGTGACAAACCCAGAATCTACTTACAAGATATACTTAACAGCATACTCAAACACAAATGTTTAGGACCTCCGGTGTGCTACAGGTCTGTTAGAGCCCCAACAAGCCCATAGTCTATAGTCAATGGGGGACTATGATTGTCTCTACACCTTGCAATCCTGCTAGAATGTTTACTTGTGAAAGACCATATCCGTTAAGAATCATTTGACACTTCCTGAGAGAATGTTGTATGACACTGTATTATGCTCTCCCTTTGTCCCATAAGCTCTTTGAGCTTTCCTCTCTGATTTTGTCCTATGGGCCGTTGGGCCTTGGGTAAGTTTTTCTCTATTCCTTTCTCATTCAGTTCCCGTCTATCTTCCATTTTCTCTGGGCTCTCTGAATGGTATGAAGCTCTGTGGAAATAATAAAGATCTTTCTTTTTTTCTTTCTCTCTTCTTTCTCAGGATTTGTCTCCAACAAAGAATGGTATATCGTCACAAGTTAAAATCTCAGCCAATTCAAAGATTGGTAGAGGCTGGGGCAAGGTATTACCAGAAAGAAGCCGTTGGTGTGTATTTTTTTGTCGGCAACCAGCTTGAAGAAAGATGGAGCTCCTAGAAATTGTTGGACCTTAGCTTGGTCACGATCTCCATGAGTGTCATAGCAGATGCGAGTGCACAACGCACAAGCCATTTGGAACTCAACGATTGCTTCTATAGGCGGAACTGTCACTAGGAAAGACCACCAACTCGGACGTAAGAGAGCCAAAGCAGTATTGACAGCATACATTCTGGAGTTGGGGAATTTCAAGCTATTCTTCATTATTACAAGCTTCACAAGTGGGTCCTTGGATCCGAAAAGCGCCTGACGTCTTTTCAGGCTTTGCAGGAGCTTGTACCACAACCACAGTCTACAGTTCAGAACCCCTTAACAAGGGAAAGCTAAGGAACACCCATCCCTTGCTCTGCATGTAACCCACAAAAATAGCCCAATATCCATAAGTAGGATTCTACAACACAAAAAGAGTCGCAAAATGAGAAGAATTGCAATCAGACCTCAATAGTTTTTCCCCTTCGACTTGCCCATGATGTCTAGCATCACCTTTTCGGGAGTAAGAGCACCCCTGCAGCGACTGAAAAAATTACATTATGGCGTGAGTCAAAAAGCCTGTCATGAGTATTACAAGCTGGGAAAAAAAATGCTCCCACCAAATCATGTCTCCAAACATAATGCCGATAAACCACAGAGAATGTAACAAATACAAAAAGGAGACCAAACCAGAAGGGGGAGCAGTTTACACGAGAAGCGTGAACAGAGGACAAATTCGCAGATGTCTGCCTGCCTTCCAGGTCGGTTTCCAGTGAAGGGAGTTTGCTGTCTAATCCGTCCTCAGGGTGTCTAAGAGTCGTGCTAGGAGTAGAATGTCATCAGTCCAGTGCCTACAAGGATTCACCTACAAATGATTTATTTGCCTCTGCGTCCCACACGCTCCTCCATTCGTTCATACCCCCACGATTCAAACTTACCTCCAGGTCTACCCAGAAGCTCCTAACTACCCGTCAACCTTCTCTTCATCCGACTGACAATCTGAGGTTCTGATGCAGTCCAGCTCTCTACTCTCTCGTCCTATCTTTCTTCTTTCTCTGCCGTCTCAATTTCTCTGGAGAATCTCTTGATCTATTGCTCCTGGATCCTTCTTTCAGCGCCTACTTAGAACATTTATAGCAAAAACAGAGACAGTGAGAGAGAATATTACACTGCGAACGCTCCAAAGGCTGTGAATCCGAGGGAGCTGCGACGGAGGCCGTCACGCGCTCCCTCGAACGGTAAACCCCCTCCGGTTGCAAAACCCGTGACCTTGGGGACGGGACGGACGGACTGTCAAAGTGGGACGGACGGCCTGTGGACGGAAGACGAGGACAGGACGGACGGACTGCTAAATGTGGACGGGCCGGACGGACTGTCAAATTGGGACGGACAGCCTGCGGACGGAAGACGAGGACAGGACGGACGGACTGCTAAATGGGGACGGGACGGACGGGCTGTCAAACTGGGACGGACGGCCTGCGGACGGAAGATGAGGACAGGACGGACGGACTGCTAACCTGTAATGCACAACCCACGTTTAGCCCGGGAGTGTTTAGAGGCACAAGCACGTCTCACTAATGGTTGTGGGTTCAAACCACAACGGTTGTGGGTGTCATAAAGGCAGTAGTAGCCCTTTGAGCTAAACTACACCATAAGTTACGCTTGCCTTGCTTTGGTAACGTTCACCTTTTTTTTTAATAAGCTTTTTATTTACAAGGTCCATCCATCTTTTGGAAATTGTGTTTGAAACGAAGGAGGCAGCTGCTCAAGCTCTATTGTTTGATCCTCATAGAGAAGGGTTCAATGTGAACATCTTCCCCTAGTCCTCCAAAATGGGAAACCGAAATGGTAAGAGATGGGCTCAGAATAATTTCAATCCTTACATCCCGGATCAATACTTGGTTAACTTGCCGGATATTGGGAATCACTTCGGTTTCTACCTAGGGTGTATGTCAGTCTTTGATCCTCAAAGTGCACTCATAATCTGCACCAAGACCCGGCATGGAGTACAGGTACAATTGCTTCTAGGCTGCATGAACTATACCTCTGTTGAGGTATCACCATATGTGGACCCTAATCAGCTCAGACTATATCTCTGTTAGTATACCAAACAGAACCCTCATTTTCAGACTATACCTCTATAAAGGTATCATCAACATAAAAGACCCTAGCAACCTCAGACTATACCTATGTTAAGGTATCAACATTGAAAGGACTTAGTGAAATTTAAGGGCCTTTGGAGGATTGTTTGGAAGATATTTGAGGGCCCTTGGAGGAGTGTTTGAGGATCTTTGGGGTCCTTGGAGGATTGTTTGGAGGATCTTTGGGGTCCTTGGAGGAGTATTAGAGGACCCTTCGAGGAGCTTTGGTGGACAATGTTAAAGAGCTCTTGAAGGATTGATTGAGGGATATTTGAAGGATACTTGCCACGGCCATACAAGCGAATGGATAGAGACAGGAGGGAGAGTGGTGGGATGAGCATTCTTGGGTTAGGAATTGCTTTAGTTTTTCTTCTCCATAGTCTTTCACCATCTCTGTAGGCCAAAACCTTTCCGTAGGTGGAGGCAAGAGTCAGTCCGGGTTTGGGCTGGGGTGTCCTTGCAGGAGCGACACTGTGGAGTGTTTTTGGTGTGGGGGAGTTGCTGTCTTGATTTTCTTGTGTTTGGATCCCCTCCACACCTGCATGCTTGACTGTGCGCCATGTTAGCTTTGTGTGGGCGCTTGTTTTCATATGAGGTTGGTCTGGATTTGATCACCGGCCAATCCTAGAGTATGTTGTCGGTGGTGAGGCTGGAGTGATGACCAGCAAGACCACCAGTGTTTCTTCTATAGTGAGGCTGGGTCATAGGAGTGCTTGCTGTGGATGCAGGTGCAGGTACAGGTCTACGTTAGAAACCTATTATTCTTGCTTGAACCAGTAGCCGCAACAGATTCTCTACCCGGTTACCTTGTGGAAAGTGGGGATTAGAGACAGGTTGACAACTGGTTGGGTTGTGAGTTTTCATCACGGAGGTGCCACCAGTTGCTGAGGGGAGTGCCGGTACGAGCACCAGCGATACTAGTGGGTACACAAGACGAGGTGTGCGGTTTAGGCCACCTTCACCTTCAGTGTCTTCTGAAGAAGGTTCAGACTTGGAGTCAGGAGGATTCTCGCTGAGGGTGCAAGTCATTTCCGTGCCATTGTTGTGGGACACAATGGAGGAGATGTATGGAGCTACCAAGGGGCCACGTAGGTACTATGGAGCTGTGGGCACCATCGAACTTGATGACTTCATACAAGAGTTTGACAGTTGGTGTGATTTGTAACAAATCCGCAATCCACAACTGTTTACGCCCTTTATGGTGTGGAAGGGGCTATTCCAGCACCTTGAAGGGCCACCCATGGATGATTACCATGAATTTAGGCGGGGTCATGCGGTAGATATTGAGGAGTGGCGAGAGTAATGGTCACCTAACTATGTCTCTCTCACTAGAGGCACAAGGGCAGCGGCGACACCAACAGCTACACAAACATCTCCAACTGCAAGCACTAGTATTGGGACAAATGGTTCAGGAGCTGGGAAATCCACTCAAGTTCCTGCTGCAGCACCAACACCCGTGCCTGCCTTTAACCCAGTTGTGGAGTTCTTCGAGGAGTTGAAGCCAGGAGAAACTACCAAGGGATAAGGACAGAGAAGTTGCGGAGCTTGCAAGAGTTCCAACAAAGGTCTACTGAGAGTTTTAGGGAGACTTACACTCGCATGAGGCGCTTGATAAACGTAACCCAAGGGATTACAGAAGCTCAGGCAGTCCAGTTCTGGTATGGGATCCTGGACAAGGAGCTGAGGAAAAGGGTGCGGGATGCAACTCTCCTGCAAGTGGATCAACCCACCTTAGCAAATGTATTTTTGCTGGTAGAGTGGATAGAGCTCAATATGGTGGAGGAGCGAGTGGTTATGGTGGGGTTTGGCAAGGAGACACAATGAAGTGGGGCTCCTAGCCAACAACAACCACTATCCCAACGTGTTCAAGGCAGCAAGGGGGCTCAGGTGAAGCCGAGGGAAAGACAGAGAGGATCTCAAATGCAGAGGTCTTTTCCTTCATTCTCAGGCCAACAACAGTCAGGTGTGATTGTTGGGATTGTGGAGGACCTCATGTCAAGAAGGATTGCCCGGAGAGAGACAAAGGGCCGGCACAGGCACAGCCTACACAACTACAGTGTGGGCATTGTTGAAAGTATGGGCATGAGGAGGCCCATTATTATGGCTTGCATCCTGAGCTACAGCCAGGCCAGTTCTAAGGGAACAATGGTGGCCGAGGACGAGGCAATGTAGTCCAGAGAGGTAGAGGAGGCAGAGGTCGGGGTGGAGGTTGTAACCAAAACCAAGGAGCACAGGGTCAGGATCAAGATCATAACCAAGGCATGGTGGATAAACTTGCCCAGCTAGAGTAATGTCTTTCTGCCATGGCCACTACTCATGTTGCGCCAACTCCAAGGCTTGAGATTCAAGCCCCACTTGCACAACCTCCTATGCCTAGGGAAGATCAGATTGGTATGGGCTTCATGTGTGGAGCCGCACTTGCAGGGCCATTGCATGTATTAGACTCTGCTGCTGCTGTCACTCGAGCAGCAACGCGTGCTCCTGAGCCAAGAGGAGCGGATGTGGATTTTGATCCACAAAGGGGGGAAATAAGTCGTCAGACAAGGCTTCCACAGTCCTTTACATTGGCTGAGACAGTGCCACCTACGCCATCAATGGCACCCGCTCGCCCAAGTGTGTCAGAGGTAGAGCCACGAGTGTCATTGGGGAGAGTTGGTGTGGCTCGGTAAATGCCAGTGGGTGGTGCTGCAAAGCAAGGTGTAGCTAGTACATTGTTGGGGGCGGCCACGGCAGTTTGCCAACCTCCATTATTTTCTGCAATGACCATTGCAATGCTGAGGATTCGGCCAGCTGCTGTGCTCAGACTAGCAGCTAGACTCTGTGAGAGTGGTGATGCATCGGCACTATATGCGGAGATAACAGATAAGGTGCAGTCTATGGATGCTTTGGATTGATGGTAAAGTCAGCCATAGCTGCGCCATGGCAAGCGGTAACTGCAAGGTTGTAGGAGTTGTCAGCTAGGCCAGCCATTGAGCGCAGCATGGTGACTCCTGGGGTAATCCTGGTGGACAATCAGGATGTAGTGTTTCAATTGGGTTGCCCAACCGGGAGGAGGTATAGGCCACTGCGGGTCTTGTTGGACTCAGGAGCACAGCCATTGATGTTGGGGAGAGCAGCAATTGCAGGCTTGGGCCTTACAGAGGCGGATTTGGAGCCTTGCCATTTCCAAATTCAAACATCTTTGGGTGGTTCAGAGAAGGCGCGAGGGATTACACGCCATGAACTCATCATTCGATTGCAGCCGGATCATCCTACGGACGGCTCAGTCATGAGAGCTAAAGCCATTGTTACGGACGCGATGTCCTATGATGTGTTTGTTGGTGGGGCTGTGTTGTACCCCATGGGATTTACTTTGGATTTTTGGGAGGAAACGGCATTGTACAGGCCGGAGTGGCAGTCAAGAGATGCCCGACGTGCACTGCTCCCAGTGCGGTTTATTGGGAATGTAGCGATGGATCATAGGAACATGATGCCTACATTGGCTGCATTCTCAAGGGTGGTGGCTTGGGGTGGTGAGCTCTTGGAGGGAAATAGTCATGCAGATGATAGGCCACCACCTGATGAGGACAAACAATTGGCATACAAGGCTGATTTGCTTCCTCATGTGCCTGTTTATATTCCACTGTGGGGTACAGTTGGGAATTTGCATCGAGTAGCAGGCGAGTGTGTGCACAAAGCATGACAGGAGGCCTATCCATTGGTGAGTGAGGGGAGTTCAGTGACATCACCGGGACCTCCTCAGTTAGCTCTTTTGGACACAATGCCCATTACCTGGCAACCACCTGACTCAGGGATTTGTTTGTTAGACTTGTTTGGAGGCATGAGCACTGGGCTTGCAGGAGTGTTGCAAGCAGGGATTAAAGTACGCAAGTACTTGTATGTGGAGAAGGATGAGATAGCCCGGCGTATTTTTATGCGCCACATCGCCTTGCTCACACATCGGTATCCTGAGTTATTGCCTCTCTCAGCAATTCAAGGGTATCAAAAGGCCTTGTCAGCAAACATTACCTTGCTAGGGGCGGATGATTTGGACCGGCATAGTGCCATTGACTTGGTGATAGCTGGATGGCCTTGCCAATGACATTCTCCCGCAGGTCATGGGAATGGCTTGCATGATGCACGATCGCATTTGTTTTGGGAGATGTTGAGAGTGTTGCGTGACTTGCAGACGAGGCAAGTGCAACCTCTAGCCTATATCTTTGAGAATGTTCCTCTTGTGGGGGACTCTCGGGCCAGGGTTATGGCCAGTGTGCATCAGGTGCGGTCTTGGATTGGATCGGCGGTACTATTGGATGCAGCAGCGGTGGGATCACGAGTGCATCGACCTCGATTGTGGTGGACCAATCTTGCACCACCAGAGCTGCTCAAGAGAGCATACGATTCCATTCAACAGCCACCCAATCTCATAGTTGAGGGCATTTTTGACCAAGGGAGGCAACCATAGAGGGTGCGACATGATGACCGTTCACCTCTAGCAGTGGTAAATCGAGTGGGGCAACCATGTGCAGCCTTGCTTACACTCATGAGCTTTCCATCATCTCATGCTTTTCGAGACAATGGTCCTGGGTTGATTTGGAACAGTGTACTACAGCAATTGGTGGAGCCCAATGCGGATGAGCGAGAACGGACAATGGGATTTACCACGGGCACTATAGCTGTGCCAGCTCTGTCAGAGGCATAACGACGCCAGGTGTTGGGTCAGGCAATGGATCTCAATTGCTTGACATGGGTCATTGGCTTGTGCATGGCTGAGCAATAGAGATTGCAAGCATTGGTAGCTACTTCTGCACTTCCATTGGATATTGCGCCATCTCTGCCAACTGGGACGGTGGAGGCAGCGAGTGGGGGCGAGCATAGGATCATGGGGTGCAAACACCATGGCAGATCCTGGGGGGTGCACTCCTCATTAAATGTACCAGCCACGTGCGTGCACAGGAGGGGGTATTTTACACCCCCCCATGTACAACATTATACATACAGATGGGGGTTTAAAACACCTTAAATATAATTTTACAGGAGGGGGTTGTTGAGTTTTAAGGGGTAGTGTAGTGGTAAGAGTGGTGTTTAGGCCGCGATGCACCGCGGGATCATCCTTTTGTTTGTTTTTTTTTTTTTTTTTTTTTTTTTTTTCTATCCGCGATCTTTCTCCCCTTCCCTCCCGCGGCTTTCTCTTTTCCCTCTCCTCCTCTTATCTCCTCTCCACTCCTCTCCCGTGTTCGCCTTCCCTTCCGCGGGCTTTCTCTTTTCCCTCCTCTCCTCTCCCCTCCTCTCCACAGGGCATGGTATTCTTCCTGATGTTTACAAGGTTTAGGGGAGAGTGAGCTTGGTCTTAGCATGCCATTTTGTGGTGGTTTCTCAAAGACCAATCCGACATTACCTGACTACAGACACCAACAGCACACTGAAGCGATCCTTTTGGGTTGATGGGAGGGCAAATCCTCCATGGGTCATGACACAAGGTCAAGAACAATGTGGTGAGGGCACCTTCTTCTTTGACCTATTTCAGCCTGTCTTGCCTTCTCATCAGAGTCGGCCCTGAATTTGCAGCACTGAGCAGACCTGACATGAGTTTTTAGAAGATTGACAATGGTGGGACAACTGCAATCGCAAGGTGTGGCGTTTTCTTAAGGTACGATGTGAAGAATTTTTTCCATCCTGCTATTGCGGGCTCTTGCCTCCTGTTAGTACCTGATTTGGTATTCTTCCATATGTTTATAAGGTTCTTGGGAGAGTCAGCTTGGTCTTAGCAGGCCGTGCTCAGCTGCACCGTGGTGGTTCTCACTGACCAATCCGTCGTTACCTGACTACAGACACAAGTAGGCACACACAAGAGGTTCTCTTTTGAGTCAGTCCAAACCAGGAAGTGGTCAGAGGTACCAATATCAGTTCTGTCGATCAACACATTGGCACACTAGGGGAACAAATTTTTGTCCATTATGATATAGTCCACAATGGAACGTTCCCCAGTTTGGGATTTCTCACGAGTCCACTGCACTTGGTCACCTACAGTTGAAGTCCTTGCCCTTGGTTGTCTTCCCAGAGCGCCCCATTGAATCACCAATGTCTAAGACCGCTCTCCAGCCAGTCAAGGGACAAACTTCTTTGAGATTGAATTGATGTGGGACTCTATTAGAAGCACTTTTGGTCATTGCAACCTTCAACGTACACCTATTATCAATGAGAGAACCCCGGACAGTGTATCAGAAAATGAATACTGTCTTCAGATTGCCCACACAATGGGAAGTGCACTCTCCCTTTCCTCTCTGCTTCTGTTTGATGTTCAAAGGTAGGCTTCCTGCCCTGAGTTTAAATTTCAGTCTAGTGCCAAGAGTGGGTGGACCCTTGAGGTCATCCATGATGTCCTCCCCCATGTCATTGACTGGAAACAAGTTCAGGGAAGTTTTCTGCCTAACTTCATTTTCATCAGACAATCTCATGGCAACAGACATGGCTTTGGACACTACAGCCTCTAAGTCGAATTTATCCAGCAGGGTCAAGACTTGCGGATCCAGGTCCAGGTCCTTGAGAATCTCTTTCACTCCGGTGTTGGGAAAACACCATTTGATCTCAGTCCAAACCAGGAAGTGGTCAGAGGTACCAATATCAGTTCTGTCGATCAACACATTGGCACACTGGGGGAACAAATTTTTGTCCATTATGACATAGTCCACAATGGAACGTTCCCCAGTTTGGGATTTCTCACGAGTCCACTGCACTTGGTCACCGCTTGTCCTGTTATTCAAGGTCAAAAGATGAAGCTCTTCCAGACAGTTAATTAACCGTCTACCATTAGAATTCAGCTCGTCCTCACCAGAAGGCCCAGTGATATCGTCCTGATGGAGCCCTTTGCCCACCCGGGCATTGAAGTCACCCAATAGCACCACCTGACCTTTGGCAAGGAACGAAGCACAGTCCAGTTTTACATCTTCGAAGGCTTTGTCTGCGTCAGCACTAAGGGTCCCCTCTGTGGGCATGTAAACACAACCCACAAAGAGGCCCTTTGTACTCAAGCCGCCCTTCAGATTCAGTTTTAGCCAGATACTATGCTCGTACCTCAAACCCTTGTTGATAATTTCACAATTGTCAAACAAGAAATCACGGACAAAGAATCCAGCCCCTTTTTTACTGCATTTGGCAGAGGCTGCCTTGAGAGTACACATCTTACCTGCCCATTTATAACCATTGACATCTCCAACCAGTTTATCCGACGTTTCCCATGTTTCTGCCCAGAATAGATATGAATATCATTAGTCCGAAGAACTTGTCCCACTTCGAGTTGTTTCCTTTGGTTGGTCAACCCTAAGAAGTTGAAAGTGGCTAGCTGCAAGCCAGCCCTTTGCATGTGAATTGTTTGTCGTCTAGGTAGCTTGTGACGGCCAACCGTTCTGCAAAGGGGGGACAGTTACCCCATGGATTCATAGCATCAAACCGATTAGAAACTCTCAAGTTGAAGTCCTTGCACACTCACATTATCCAAATTGGATTCACGCCAAATGTTTTTCTACTCAACACCTTTGTCAACCTGTATGTTATGTGCGGGAGCATCATTGATGCTCATCAAGTGTTCAACATAATGCCTCAACGATCTTTGATGACGTGGAATTTAATGTTGGCAGGATGCAATGCGTGTCCAAGCCTGCGAGCTCTGGAAAAGGGGAAAGAGGTCCATGGTGACATTGTCAAAGCTGGAATTGTTCCAGATGTCATTCTGAACACTCCCCTGGTGGACATGTATGCCAAATGTGGGCATTAAGGATGCGAAGGGAGTTTCCATGGCTGAACGAGATGTGGTGTCGTGGAGTGCGGTCGCTCGAACAATGATGCTGAGGCGAAGTATAGTTCATATGAAGGGGAGTGTCTAGCTGCAGTATGGATAGTGGCACATTTTAGATGCTACCTCTATGACAATCTCTTCACCCTTATCACGGATCACCAACCATTGAAGCGGTTGATGGAGTCAGACAAACTTACAGGGAAGCTTGCACGGTGGGCACTTATGCTTCAAGAGTACGAGTTCCAGGTGGTGCATCGAGCCAGTATAGTCAATCAGGATGCAGATGGGTTGAGTCGTAATCCATGCACGAGCGAACATGATGATACAGGAGCTCGTTGGCATGGTGAGACAGACGAGGAGATGGTGCCAGGATGATACTTCATGTCCCTTATAGAAAATATCATCAGGGCCCA
Organism: Takakia lepidozioides; assembly: GCA_030704615.1. Classification (NCBI taxonomy): domain Eukaryota; kingdom Viridiplantae; phylum Streptophyta; class Takakiopsida; order Takakiales; family Takakiaceae; genus Takakia; species Takakia lepidozioides. The sequence goes on along the minus strand of CM060732.1, from coordinate 68,922,849 downwards.
ATTTCTCTGTTGTCAAGTTGTTCCAATCCAAATTAAACCATGAACGAAGTTGGGAATCCTTCTGCATCATGACTTTCGCATCATACAGATACATATGAGGTGACACTGAAGGTAAGACCCAATGATCCCCACTGGAATAACTCAGAAATCGTGATTGCATCTTCTGCTGCTCAATGTGATAACGTGCCATGAAACAAGCAGCATAGTATAATCCACAGCCCATGACAATACTAGATACCTCCTTGGTCATGGTATAGATATACCCATGTACAACCTGGAAGACAATTAATTCCTTCAGCATGGTGCCTGCCTCAGACCAGTACCTTGCAAAGTGATGATCCTCAATGGGTCGATTGTTCGGAAGAACCTTAGTCCGAGTTGCCACTGGCAACCAAATGCGCATGATCTGGTAATAATGTGTCAACAACTGCGGAGGACTAAATTCATTCCAAGCCAAATCCATCACAATGGGAATTTGGTTGAAGGGCATAATCATTGCCCGATTGTACTCCAGTGCAGCAGGAGTCCTAGGTGGGTGAAAAGCAGCATCCCCCCAAACCTCAGGCTGTGGCTTTGCCATAGTATCAATAGGGTCAGCCACTTGCACAGCCACCTGCTGTGGAAGCTGTGATATTGCCACCACTGGCCCTTCTACCACTGGCAACTCTTGCACCTCCTGCGAGAAGACTGAAAAATCAGAGTCCTGGCATGCAAATAAGTAGCCACCAGCTGCTCCTTAGGAACAAAGACTCTCTTGTCAATATTTGAACTCAGGTCATCCACTTGAGTTTGCAGGCCTTCCACATCATCCTGTAACTCCTCTATTATACTATAGACATTGTCTATAGTAGTTGTGGCAATGTTCTGCACCTGCAATCTGAGATCATTCATCTCTCCCTGGGTGAGCTTCCTTGGTGCTTTGCCTTCTACCGGCTCTTGTGCTAACCACACTTGCATAAGGTGATTATCCACCAAGTCCTATGTGGCACCCCTGAGAGTCTGCTCCGGGGGTTGCTATTCCATGAGCTCATGAGCGGGCATGGCTCACCCATGAGCCGCCAAGTAACACACTTCGAATTTCGGCAGATTTTTTTCGGGCCCAAAACTATAAAATAATCGAAAGTAGTATAAGAAGAGAAGGTTTTCGAAGATTTCCGCGCTCATGCTCGAAGCACTCCGCTCATAAGTACCAGTGTCCGCTCATGACTTGGAGCCCAAGCTCATGGACCGCTAGGCCAGGTCATAGAAAAACTGAATTATGGGCAATAACGGCACCGAAATTACCCAAGACGAAGGGACGCAAGCGGAATTAGGATCCGGGTTTGCAGACTCCGAAAACGCAATGACGACCTATAACCGTGGGTAGTACTGTTGCAGAAGTGCAGGATGGTTGGGTATAACGGTGTCGTAATTGGGCAGAGGAAAAGAAATAGCCGGGCTGAAGGCTCGGGAGTGAAGCCAATAACGGTGCCGAAATTGGGCTCCGCCAACCAAATACCCGGCTGAAGCCTTCGGAGTGCAGCCAATAACGACGCCGAAATTGGGCCCCGAAAACCAAATACTCGGCTGAAGCCACCGGAGTGCAGCCGAAAACGGCGCCGAAATTGGGGTCCGGAAACCAAATACCCGGTTGAAGGCTGGGGAGTGCAATCAATAACGACGCGCGAAATTGGGCTCCGGAGAGCAAATACCCGCCTTACGGTGAGGGAGTTTTGCAAACTGTCCTGAAACTGGTGCGGATTTGTCTAATAAAAGCACACATGTCGGAGGAAATAGAAGTTCTTCCGCATACGACATTGGCAGTGCAACAATGATATATCCCTCTTCCGCCGGCCTCGCTCTCATTTTGCTCTTCACTCTTCTCTGCTGTGCCCATCTCCTCCCTGCTCTGTGTTCTTGCTGTGTCGTGAGGCCATGTCGTGCCTGAATCACATCTATCGACGCCAGACGAGAGTCATTGTCCCGAAAGCAGACGACATCATTGTCTTCCTAGATGTTTATAGGGACGATCCTCGACTTGTCCAGCTGAGAGCAATGGAGTTTCTTCCAGGATTGCACGATTCTCTTGGACCCCGGCTGGGGAGCATGTGGTTCCTACGCATCATGGACCTAGACTTTCCGCTTGAGTGGGAGCCGAACAGATCATGCACAGCGTTGCTGTATCGCTGGAACTGTTGCGAGTGGACGTATGATGAGTGCATAGGTGAAAACTTCACGCGTGGACAGACTGGCTCGGAAAGTGGGGACATTCTCTTCAGTTATGAGGATGAGGAGGAGGGGAACACATGGCCCACTGTGAAAATGTCCTTCTACAAAGGGGGCGCTATCAATAAACACGACCTGCTCGTTAGTTTCAACCGGGCGACAGAAACCGCTGACATTTTGTTCAAATATCGGCATCCAGTCACTCAGGAGGTCCTTGAGAGGCTAGTTCGAGTTCTTTCTTCTTGGGCGAGGGGACCATAGGTCTTGCATGCTAGAGTAGACATGTTTCGACTCGCCGACACTCATGGCACATACATTTTGCTTCAGAAATCAAGTAGCTTCTCTGTGCCATATGGGGAATATACATGCTTGGATAATCTTATGTTAAGGTTTTTTGCAATTCACTGCCAGTATGCTGGGACGTGTCCTTTGTCGTATGGATTGCTGTGTGCACAAGGTGCAGTATGCAAATGCTGGAATGTGCAGTAGGACCCTTCCCACTGGGACACAGAACTAGCAATCTTATAAAGGCATCACATTTGCAGAACACTGACAATGTATTGATAGCAAATCGGAGTCTTCTCGTAAAGGTGGACGAAAACGCCAGGATGGGCTGCGAAATCACCACAAATTGAATGAAGAGCAGTAACAAGGAAGCACTATGCAGTATATAGACCATTAACGGCGCTGAAATAGGCCACAATGCCCGTGTATCTCCACACAATGTATGCTTTCCTCGATCCATTTATAGACATAACCAAAATAAAAAAAACATGCCCATGCCATTCACAGCCAAAAACCACATTCTCATGTATTGCGGCACCGAAATGCACCTGGAGCCATGGCGGTGCGGCACCACCAAGTGTATAATTCCTCACAAAAAAATAGGGTGCAAGAAGATGAATGTAATATAATTGCCACTTTCTCCTTCCCGAATGTGGAATGTCAAGCAGTCCGACCTGTATCCTGCCGTAGGGCCTTGTGCAGCTCGTTGAAGCTCAGTGTTGGAGCATGGATGAAGACATCCACTGCGGATATGCAACTCATGCGCTTCAGAAAAAATGTAATAAAGGTGTTTGCAAGGGACGTATGCTGCATTCTTCGATTCCATAACAAGGAAGTCCTCACAGTTGCAAGCTGGGTACTGAGAAACCGTGATTGCATACACGACACTGCGTGTAGCAGACCCGGCTGTTGACAACTGAAATATGCGCCCCATCCCGGGGTGAGGAACATCCCTGCAACCTTGCACTATGCAGGGCATTGCAAGAGCGTTGGCCATCCTGGTATCGTTCGCCTTTGTTGGTGGCCGCCGTCTTTTCAGTTTCCCCCACCGATGGGTGGGCCAAGCTGCGGGGTCACCCACTGGTATGCAGGGTGAAGAGCTTCTTGTGGGAGGAGGATGACGACTGGGAATTGGATTTTGTGGAACGTTTGTCCTCTCCACCAGTCAAAACCTTGCACTTCCTAGAGCGTCTGCCTCCTCCAGGGTAAGATCTGTACCAGTTGCCACAGGCCAGACTGCTGGTGGTTCAGGCATGCCTTGTACACCATACTTGGGCTTGCCGAACACACATGACATGATGTCATGCCTGTAGAACCAAAACTACTTCAGTGTGGCCTCCACAAACTTTGCGCACACAAATCTCCCTGTGAAGCAAGGGGCAGGCACACCGCCCTACGGGCTCCTCCGAATCATCTCATTGCATCTTTGGTTGGTGTCGACATGAACAGCACAACATTTGCCACGAAATGACGGACGGGTCCGTGCAATTCTCCACTGCGAGGCCGACACATCTCGCTCCACGATTGGAATGATGTATTGGGTAACGATAATAGGAGCAGCATGCTCATCTTTGGCATGTTGTCCCGAGTCTGGCAGCGATTCTATGGATGCTGCAGGAGAGGGGGTACGAGTCTTGCTGGGAGGAGGCGTGGGACGCAACATCGTTGCGCCCCGAGGTTGTGTGGTGTCGTGGAACACGATGCTTGCAGGGTATGCACAGCAGGGGCACGAGATGGAGGCCTTGGAGACGTATGAGCAATTGATGGGGGAAAGGGTGATTTGCAACCACATCACGTTTTGTGTGCGTTTGCAATGCTTATGCAAGCCTAGCAGCCCTGGAAAAGGGCAAAGAGGTGCATGGTGACATCGCCAAAGCTGGAATTGTACCAGATGTGATTCTGAACAATACCCTCGTGGACTTTTATAAATGGCTACACAAGATGTGATATCATGGAACGTGATGATCGCAGGATATGCCCAGCAGGGTCACAGGATGGAGGCTTTGGATACCTATGAGCAAATAATGGGCAATGGGTACCACCGACAGTTTGGAGGTTGTGATGGCTGCATATGTGTGGGGAAAAAGAAGCGAAGGGATAGAGTGTGGCCAGATTTCAGGCACAAGATTACTTATGATTCCCTGTGAATCAATAGCTACTAGCAACCTGCATGGGTAGATGGTCAACTGGAAGCTATAGCAGCATCAACACAATTGATAAATTCAGGCACTGCTAATGAAGGCACCTTCTTCAACATATTTCACCCTGTTTTTCCCTCTTATCATAATCGCCCTGAATTTTCATGTTGAATTCTGCAAGTTAGCTGGTTGAGTGAACCTTTGATAGTTTGGAGTGACTGACTGATATTGCCAATGTGACAACAGGAAAGTATCCAGACATAGGTAACAGAGACAAGGAGACCAGGAGCTGTGGAATGAATACTTTTCTGACCCCAGTCAATGGTGGGACAATCGAGGCAAAAGGTAAATGCCTGTTGGACTACAGAGAGTAGCAAATGCAATTGAGCATATGAACTAGTGTGATAAGTCGAGTTGGGTGTTTCCTAGAACAATTCTAGGCTTTCATTGTCAGTTGCTAGCAGCACGGAAAGGGTGAATGCATGATTTGTGCAGAGGCATGGATAACTGAAGGAGCAGGGATAGAGTGTGGGTCCAGATTCATCTAAGAGGGCCAGATTTCAAGCTCCACATTACCTGTGATTCCCTGTGGATCAATAGCTACCAGAAACTTGCATGGGTAGATGGTCAACTAGCAGCAACGACACAATTGATATAATGAGGCACTGCTAATGAAAGCATATTTTTCAGCACATTTCACCTTGTTTTTCCCTCTTATTAGAATCGGCCCTAACTTTTCATGTTGAATTCTGCAAGTTAGCTGGTTGAGTGAATCTAGTTTGGAGTGACTTTGACATGATACTGCCGATGTGACAACAGGAAAGTATCCAGAAACATATAACAGAGACGAGGACAAGCTGTGGAATGAATACTTTTCTGACCCCAGTCAATAAAGGCAAGAAAATGAATGTTTGTTGGATTATAGAGAGTAGCAGATGCAATTGAGCATAGGTTGTGATAAGTTGAGTTGGGTGTTTCCTATAACAAATCTAGGCTGTCATCGTCAGCTACTAGTAGCAAGGCAAGGATGTATGCTTGATTTGTGCAGAGGCATGGATAGCTGAAGGAGCAGGGATATAGTGTGGGTCTGGACTCAGGTGTTTCCACCTTGGCAAGTTGCTCAGTGATCTTCCCTGGTAGCTTTGGAGTATAGTGAGTGTCTCACAATGCAATGTTGGTTGGTGCATCTTATGCAGGAACTTGGAAAACAAACAAATGTCGTTTTTTGGAGCTTTAGGTTGAACCTCTGTGTTGGGCTGCATTGCGCAGCCTGGCCACTGCCTCGGACTCAGACTCAGATCTTTGATCTCAGACTCAGACTCAGACTCAGACTCTTTGATGTCAGATTGAAGTGTATTTGGGCAATGTAATTATGAATTAGCGTTGCATCTACTCATTCTATCTGTTGTTCTGGCCATGCTTAGTCAGTTCTTCATGTCATGAGCAGGTTGTTGCAGTGATGCTTTGGAATTGTGTTTAGGTGTCTTTAGATCGTGATACTGACCACAAGCAACCTATGGTGAACTGTGGTATCCTCCACATTTATGTGGAATGTCCTACAACGTAGGCCGTAGTATATTTCACACCCGCTATGGTCTTCTCCACAGTTATGTGGAATGACCTAGAGTATAGGCAGTAAAATACTCCACACCCACACTAAGAGTTGCTCCAAAATACGCCACGTGTTGCCCTGACAAAAATACATGTGGTGCCCGTACCGTTGCCCAGATGTCGTCAAGCCATGGTGACAGGCTGTCGCATAATTTTCCCATAAGTGTGGACAAGTCCACACCCTTTGTACGTCTAGGATCCACGTGGCGGTGTTCGCCAAAGCACACGTCGCCCGTGAAAAAAGCCACCTGTGGATTCAGCCACCCGTGGACTTTTCCACAGGGCCACCCGAGAGCCAGGCCGTCCACGGGGTGTCTGAAAGCACTAGTCGTTTCTTACACCCACGACAGGTGTGGATTGCGGCTGATTCCACAGCAAAAAGCGTGGAAAAAGCCGTGGAAAAAGCCGGTTTCTCTTCTAGTGCACTTTTGAGTTGGTATGTGCTTGTTACTATTGGGCTAGATCTTGGTGGACTATACATTCAAAGAGCCTTTAGAGTGGAAATGCCTATGACCGTTCATCTAATGATGGTGAGGAATCTAACGCTGGTATTTTATCGTTTTTAACCCGGATAGAATTATAAAATGCCCCATATTGGGGGCATCCAACACACTTAGAAGTACTAACTGGATTTCATGACGATTTACGTAAAACATGGCTCCAAATGCATAAAATTTGCCGGATTTTAACATTGATAGCAAACAACCGATAAAGGAGCTTGTCACGCACTTTCAAGGTTGTGCGTATATGTGATAAATGAACGCTATTTCAAAAACATTTGTTGGTGTAAGACAAACACGATTCTTGAGCTCTCCACCGCCATATAAAACATACAACTCATTTCCCTAGACTTCCATTTCTTCTGTAGTTACATTTTCACAAAAAGAATTGAAAATGAGGTTGACCAAAATATTTTAAACAGTAACCTAACATTCTTTTCTAAGCATGCAGACGATCTTGTCTGAGTTTTTTTTACACATAACTATGTGGCCGGTTGGCGGACATTTGTCCCAACCCAAATAGAATTTGATTAGTTTGTTTGCATGTATAACATTTGTTGCTAACAACCTGATGAGCATTTGAAATGCAAATGAGACACGCTCCCACCTCTTTCAATCGTAGAAAATCCTGCCATACACTTCTCTCGAATGAACTTATGCAAATGTTCGAACAAACCAAGATCGACATCCTGTCCTCCAAGTCCAATTGTGTACAATAGCTCAAATACAATTTGCCATTTCTTGTCTGCTCTAGGTTCCTTCTTTGGACGACCTCTACGCTTCACCAACGTTATACCAGCTATCGGCATACTCTCCATGTCACACATTCCACGATTAGACTCTCTCGCCAAACTAACGTGGACCTTCTACCAGTTCCAGAGAGATTTTCGCCAAATTGTCTCGCCAAACTACCGCTCACCTCTTCCTGTTACTTCCATACCTATATAGCCAAAGTGGCCTAAACATGCAATAGCCATCTTTCCTCAACGTGCAATAGCTTTGTCGACACAACATGCCATAGCCCTGTATAGTACGGCTTGCATGCAATTGCCGTGTGTGTCCTAGGCTAGATGCAAGCGCCACTTTAGTTTGGCCCATTATTTTATTTTTGAGAGGATTGGGGTGTATATTTGTCGGATTTTAGTTTTGCAGCAATTAGGGGTGCTTATTTGACCATGACCTTGGAGGACAGGACGGTTTCGTAAACCGGTACATGACAACCTTTGTCTACCTGTGATGATGTCCCTGTCCCTGTCTTGTTTATCAATGCATGTTACAAAGTTCATCCATCTAAAACTCATCCAATGACAATAAAATCTACATCCACCTTTTGGAAATTATCTATCTCATACACAGACAATAGCATCTACATCCATTCAAAGAAAATTTTGTTGCTCCACATCCTACTACATACTGGACCGTATTATTTTCGGAACGATTGGGGGTGCTTATTTACCCTGCCACGATGCAACACAAGACAAACAAAAGCCGCAACAGTCGGAAGGCGTCACCATATATATATGTGTGTGTGTGTGTGTTTTTCAGCACTTCTAGCACATGAGACAAACTAGTTGTAGCCCACCGGGAATATGGGCTACAACCACCTCCAACGTGGTTTCGGGTTCAATCTAGTGTTGGACTAGTATATGGGGGCGAGGCGGGGATCAGCACAGGTAAGGGTATCGCAGCAGGGTACCAGACCGGGCGGGTATAAACAACTGGCAGTAGTACCCCGGGCAGAACATATTGGGGGCAATATAGTAAAACACTAATACGTGGGCTCCTACCAGACCAACCTGGTATCGCAAGGAATGCAACTTTGTTGATACCAGTACTCTGTCTTCCGCCGTCGCTTGCACCCCAAGTATCAATATGCTATTCAAAAATCTGCTTAGGCTCAACCTCTATGGCACTTGCAAGGTTATTTTTTTCCTTACCATCTATGTACCTACTTGTTATTATAAGTAAAGGCACTCAGCGGCTGAAGTGGTGAACTTCAGCAGCTGAAGTGAGGCATTCAGCTTTAAAAAAAGAAAAAGAAAAAGAAAAAGAATCTGTCCAAATTATACCTGCCATGGACAATTTCTACCATGGAGCTGTATTGATTAATACACCCCCACTATAAGATTGAAATTTGCAATACTGATACCATACCATACCAGGCCAAACAGAAACAATGGACATACCAGACTGGTACATACCATTACCTGCAGGTATGAAGCCTCTTCACCGACTTTACCAGGGTATGAAATGTTTATGATACTGGTCCAACACTGGTTCAATCCACAGATTGGTGTCACAAAGGTGTCCAGTGTCCACCTTCCCACCCGAAAGCAGTAGCCCGGCGAGGTCAAGCGACACCATAATTTATGTGGCATATATTTCAATTAATTCCAGGAGACACCAAAATTGTCGCTGACTTCGGACGCGTCTTAAATTAAGATAATTACCACATGACCAGGTTCAGAGCATTCTTCCAACCCCCAAAGCCCGGGCCGGACATTTTGGCAACCCAATGTGGACTTGTCATGCCAACAATGTTGTATGGAAGTTTCGAGATGGACAGCCACAATCCTGAAGCAGAGTGTGTTGAGTCTTGACCCTGCTGTCTATATAAAACCCACGTCTTGGTTTGTCTTGGTTTGCTTCCTATTACATGACCAGGTTCAGAGCATTCTTCCAACCCCCAAAGCCCGGGCCGGACATTTTGGCAACCCAATGTGGACTTGTCATGCCAACAATGTTGTATGGAAGTTTCGAGATGGACAGCCACAATCCTGAAGCAGAGTGTGTTGAGTCTTGACCCTGCTGTCTATATAAAACCCACGTCTTGGTTTGTCTTGGTTTGCTTCCTATTACATGACCAGGTTCAGAGCATTCTTCCAACCCCCAAAGCCCGGGCCGGACATTTTGGCAACCCAATGACTTGTCATGACAACAATGTTGTATGGAAGTTTCGAGATGGAAAGCCACAATCCTGAAGCAGAGTGTGTTGAGTCTTGACCCTTCTCTCTATAAGTTATATAACCCACGTCTTGCTTCTATTACATGCATGTTGCATCCAGAGCAACCTGCATGTCTCCTCCTCCATCCAAAGGAAATTGCATAATCCAACACAAACAGGAGAGAAGTTTAAAAGAGAAAGGCTCAAAAGGCAGAATACCGAACAGATCGAGCGTCTAGGCAAGTCTTAGAGCTGCTCAAATCAGTCGACTTGAAAGCAATTCCATCAATTCCTCTCTGAAACTCTTTTCCTCGATTCCTCAATTGGTTTTGGTGATCAAGCGATGTGGAGACCAACTGAACTTCAGCAGCTCTCGAAACGGATGCACAGCAGTACTCTAGGCGTGGGTCTCGCTCTCTCCACCCCTTTTCTCTCTTAATTGGCCGTTGGAAAGTGTTTATGACTTTATTCTCTCATAAAAATCTGACAGGTCCTTAACCGTATGCTAGTACCATCCTAATTCTCAGATACGGTAATGCACTTAAATTAGCCTCAGAAGTTTTTAAATGCTAGGTACCTTCTCATTCTCATACACTTATATCCTACAAGCTTGTATTTCTTCTGGATGGCAGCTACTAGACTTTTGCGATAGGCAAACTTTATTCAAAGACAAATAATCAAAGAGATAATCGGGTGAGTCTGAATAGAGGCAAGCCTAGAAAGATACAAGATTTGTTCCAAGCGTGTGGAGTATGGACCCAAAGCCAGCCCATCAATATGCCTGACATTGTCTCGGTGGTCTCCGACCTCGCATTTCAGTTTTTCTTTCTGTTACTGCTACTACATATTCGCACGTGCATTTGTGTGTGTGCAATGGGGAGTGAGAGATTTCATGACAGCTGATAGAAGATGTCAAGCACTCCTTATGGTTTTTGGTTGTACAGGAAGAAGTAATTAAGAGCGATGAGGAGGATCAGACGACTACAGAGGCAGTGGAGTCATTGGAGGAGGTGTCGGAGATTCGTCAGTGGTACAGACTTCTTCTTAAGGGCCCAAAACCAGCTGCTCGTTCCAAGGTTCATGCCTAATTTGTACTTCTCTTGTGTGTTGGTCCTGTGTTTCCAGTGGGTATCTATCTATGCACATTGTAGTTCAGTACAGCTTTTTATCTCTACACTAGTTGAAATAAAATTGGGTCTAGAACAATGTCCAACAAGGGATGAGCATTGATTTGAAAAGCCTGGTCTCACTGGCCTGCAGCATGCAGCAATGGCCCTAGGGTGCAAAATGTTTGTAATGGGAGGCAATTCAGGACAGAGCAAGTTGGATGACGTACAGGTACATTTCTGACAAGAATCCCTTCCTTAATGCCCCAGAAGAAATCTAGCTGCCTTGTCAAGAAACTGAAGAAGTTTTGGGTGCCCTGCCATTGCCACCACAGAGTTTCTCTTTCCAAAGCTGCTAGTCACCATACCAATTCCTCACCAGTGACATCAAAAAAGCTTTATTAACTTAATGAAACAAGGCGATCGTAATTGCAGATCTTACAGAACGAACAATGTCTCCTCTCTTCCACCACACATACACAGATTTGCATTAACCCATATAGCAGACCCACCTAAGCAGGGATAATTCAAGAAGGATATTGGCCCTTCGTGTAAGTTTCGGTCAATTTTGCTTATTGACTTTGTGCCCAGATAGCAAGAACTTGATGCCAATAAATCTCCTTGTGCTTAAATTCCATGTTATATAATGTGAAGTCTTGACATTGTGCTTATGAGATTGTTTGAGTACTGGAACACCACCAAGTGCTAAAGGCTGACTTATTCACCATGTAGCGTTAATCCACATAGCAAAACTACCTTTGCAGGAACAATTCGGGAAGGTTATTTGCAAGCATGACAGGAGCCCTTTGTATAAGTTTTGGACTTAGTGACTTTGTGCCCAGATAGCAAGAACTTGATGCCAAAAATTTCCATGTTCTTGCATTCCATGTATGTATTTTGACACTCTGCTTGTGAGTACTAGAATACAACCAAGTGCTAACTTATTCTACACAGATGCTGCATAAGCTGATATGTAATGTGAACTTTTGATGCTTGCAACTTTTGATGCTTGCGAGATTGATAGAGTACCAGCACACCACCAAGAGCTAAGGGTGATTCGTTTCTATACAGATGCTGCATATCGAGAAGATGGTATGGGTGACTGTGGGGTGTTCTACCCCACCTGGCACACCTGGTTGCAAGAATCAGCTCTTGCCTCATGGACCTCCCTCAGTTGGTCACAGTGTGGTATGTATGTGGGACACTTGAGACTATGGTAGAGTCATTCATAGCCCAAAGACGGACGGTTTATTTTCACTATAGTTCCTGTTTGCTGGTTTGTCTCAGAGATGTGAGGACAGCAAGGTTGGTGTATGATGAAGCCTTTTTGAACGTCTGTTGTGCAGGCCGTTTGGGACAAGTGCTTACTAGTGGTAGGGGGCCAAATCGACCCCCCATCCCCTAGAGTCACAGGTATCTGATCTGATGTCTTTTTATGTGCATCATATTCTGTCTGGATTGAACACATTGTTTCCTTCAGACCTGCATGAATGATAATACAAGGCTGTTTTTGCTTGCATTCTCGTTGGCAGTAGCTCATGACTAGTGCCTAATCTTCATATTCACAAGTGTCCACCTTCCAAACGAAATGCAGTAGCCCTTCGGGATGAAGTGACACCCTAAGTTATGCTTGCATCGGCAAGAGTCTTCCTCTCTCTTCATAGGCGTTTCTGTGTGAATCAATTAAGGTAGCCTTCTACATGAGTTGTTGGTTTTTAAGTGTTGGAACATTAAACTCAAGAGCTCTGACAGAATTTGTGGACACTGGGATGGGGGTGCAGTTTATGCTTTCAACTTGGAACTCCATACTTGGTCTCCAATCATTCCTCGTGGAGAGACCCCGGTAATTTTTTTTGCCAAAAATCCATGTATAGAAGCATATGATTGTGAGATGACAGGTTGACACACACCAGACACTAACTCAACAATTGGCATTGGGCAGGTTGCGCGCACAGGACAGAGCACTGTGCAATGTGGGTCAATGCTCGTCATGTTTGGAGGTGAGGACGACAAGAGTCGCATGCTCAATGATCTCCATATCCTGGACCTCAAACAACAGCACTGGCTGCCTTTGAAGAATACAATGTACACAGTTTCTTCCTAGACTCCCCCTGTTGGCCTTTTTTCATTTTGTGCTGCTAACATGAATCTTCCTCTTTCTGCATTACGGAATATGCGTGGCGAGCTGGAAGTGGGGACAGTACCATACAGGGACAAAGGGTTGTCCTCTGAATGGGTTCAGGAATAGTAGCGTGAGATTTATCCTGTAGTGCAGTGCCGGAAAACCATTTGCAGCACCCTGGATATATGTACTGGCAACATTTGTACAGACATACCATTTCCATTTCCATTCCATGTTCATACTAGTCCAATGTACATTCATCTCAAGGATATGCCAGTCAAACCCAGAGAATCACCCCAGAGTAACCTCCCCACTGAAGTTGACGGTCTTTCATTGGCTTGGTTTGATCAGGGGTACACGACCCCCAGCACGGAGAGATCACAATACAACATGCTATGGCCGCCGATATCTCTACGTTTTCGGAGGAAGATCACGCACAACATACTTCAATGATCTGTATCGCTTGGATTTCCAGAGTGTGAGTGGCGTCAGAAAATATTAACCTTCAAGACAGGACATTGATTCTCATTTGCATCAGATCATAAGCATGGATGTGAGATAGACTGTGCCGCATCTCCGCTAACTTTATCCATAGCCAGCATCTCACCAGTCTATTGTGCATGTGGAAGCTGTCCTATATAAAGGGTTTAGAGCCAGTTAACTAGTCCAGACTGCAATCAGTTCTTTGATATGACAATTTTGTTCTTGAGGCTCATTGTGTGAGGGATTATTTGGTGGAAGACATCTCGTAAGCTGGTGCTGCAGCCCATGTCTTGCAGATGGTTTGGACACGCGAGAAGACAAAAGGGATCATTCCTTTGCCACGAGCAGGGCATGCAGCAGTTGTTGCTGGCACAAAATGGTACATTATCGGCGGCAAATATGGAAACACTGGTGTGTGGTCTGTCTTTTCCATAGGGCATGTTTTCACTTGATTGATTTACAAACCTATCTCAGAGTGGGCTTCTCCCTAATATGCCACAGGTGCTTCAACTGCTGCGAAAACACCAGATACTGTGTCTTTAGACCTGGACACACTGGAGTGGACCATGGTTTCCAAAGTCAAGCCCGGCTCTCCACCAGCTAATGATGTATGTTGTCTTCTGCATCTTGTCCCTTCTTGAAGAAAGGAGCTGCTCACCACCTTTCTAGGAGAATCCACCTGATTTATTGTCCAACTCATTTTCCAAGTGAAAAGCAGGAACTGTATCGACTTTGAAGTCTTAGCTCTTCACTTTGAGGGTAAAGATGTTTGTTCATTTTTTTCTATTGAAAGGATGACTGTGCTAAGTTAGACGTAGAGGGTGAGTCAAGGGACATCTCTACATGTCTGACTCAAAAATTTCGTTTGGGTCATAGGCCCTCAGTTCAGTCGAAGTGCAGAGCAAAGGGAGGAGTTTTCTTGTAGCTTTTGGAGGTTATTGTCCCAAATGTCCATGCAACGAGGTAAACTCCGATTATTGTGCTGTTTATTTTCATCTTGTTCCACCTCTTTCATATTATGTGCTGCATGGGACTGGTTATAGAGAGAGAGAGAGGACTCTGGCCAAAGCTGTTGTAGATAAGAACCACTTCACTTTTGGCTACTTCCCCCTGTTGGGAAGGGTTTCACCTCTTTAGTTTTCTCTTATTCCTTTTCTAATGGAAAGAAACACACTTACACTCCCTAAGAGAGGCCAAGAAATCTTTGATTCTTTTTTAAGTCACCACCTTGGTTTGCACTGGGTTGAGGCAGAATCATTCTGTCACATGGTTCCAACATAGAAATACACTCATGGAGACAGATAATGTATTTGACACAGAGGGATTGTGACATGCATGACTAGGTGTATGTGATGTTGCTGGGTTCAACTGAACCAAAACAAGGAGTAGATCCCACATTGGAGACAACGAGCACATTTAAGTCCACTTCATCAAGCATGTATGCCGACGATGGCTCAAGTCCGCCATGCAAACTTCTGCGCACCTTGGCAGACAGGCTTGCTGCCGACAGAACCAAGGTCCAACCGTAACAGTTCTATTGATTTTCCATGTCCTACGAGGAGTGACTCAAGTGCGGGTGCATTCTGGTGCCATTAAAATTTTGTTACATGTTGTAGCCTTATCTTTTGCACAAAGTGCATGTATTACCCTTGTGGTTGGCCTTTGACATTAATTATACTGCAATCTGAATTTATCTACCGGTATGCCCCTTCTCAGAAGATCAGTCACACCTTTGGTTGTCACTGTCCAGAGGACCACTGGCTTGCACAATTAAATTCAATCATGGGAGGGGATGGAATTGCACTCATTTTGCTTGGTGACAGGAGAAAGAAGAGAATGAGAAGGATATATCTTCTCACAGTGGAGAATTAGACACAGAATCGCAAAAGAAAGATGCCACTGAGGAGTTGGACATGGAAGGGACTAATGTGATTGAAGTCAAGGAGGACACACAGGATGGGGGTGAACTAAAATTGGAATGCAAGCTGTTGCAAACTGCGAGCATGAATCCAAAGGAGGTGGAGGAGCTGAATGATATAGAGAAGCAGCTGGCCACAACTCTAGGCCTGGTTGACAGCAACAAGGACATGGAAGGGACATTGCCGGAGAGGTTGGGGAGAGATACAATGCTGGCAGCGGCCGTTCAGAGGTTGAAGCAGTTTGAAGCCACATCTACAAGTTTGTCTCGAAGTAAAGATGACATGGAAAAATTATTAATGGAGACCAGGGCCAGGTTGATGGAAATGGAAGGGCACGTGCGATCCGCAATAAAACTTCATGATGTTACTCAGGCGCAACTGCAATATGCTTTGCGGCTCAGGAATAAGGCAGAGAGGCGTGCAGAATACTATGCAAAGCAGGTATTCACTGGAGTCAGCCCTCCGCATTGCCACCACCTTGCCCACAATTGGCACTTGTATGATGAGGAGACCCAAAATGCAAAAACAATGTGATGAATATCTATTTTCATAAGACAATCCAACAATCTGTAACCTTACTGTGCAATACAGGTGCAGGACATGGGAGCTGTGTCTGAAGTACAGAGCCTTCAAATGGCTGCAGTGCACCAACGGTTCCTAGATAGCGAGGACCAGAGGCAGAATCTCCAAGGTCAGCTCAGAGCAGTGCTGCAACAGCTGCAAAATGTGTCTGATTCCTCTAAGCAGGAAAGCAATAACTGCTAGCTGCCTCATACATATTAGAGGTGGATGGAGCAACTCTTTAGGAGGCGAGCAATTTAATGCCTACAGGGTAAAACAACTCCAAGAGAGGTGCTAAAAGTTTGGACAAAGACAGTGGGTGATGACTGGAAGAGTGAAGAGAAAATTTTGAGATGAAGCATGTACTATTACTCATATACGACATTGTTTACCTTGTGTAATTATGAGGAGACACAGAGGTAGAATTTTCTGCATACTCTGGCCTTCAGACCCATTATGAAATCTACTCACACTTGCATAGATTTTCTACACGTAAAGGAGAACAATTGGAAAAAATCATGACATTTGAGACAAATCATGACAATGAAACAAATCTGCTGCTTTGTAGAATTAGCCAGGATCCACCAAGCCATAACAATTACACTGGGGGCATTCAACTTTTAGGATCAAACCACCCCACCAAGGTTTTCCTCCAGCAACAGATGTACAGCTTGCTTCCCCTCTTCCATCACCCTCCCCACAGCAAGAAAATAAACCTCCGTATCCATAATAATAACAATGGACCCTTGCAGGACCAGAAAAACTGTGTTTGACCTAATAGTGCAGGCCCTTCATGGGCATGAAAGTATGGATTGTACATAGATTGGAGACTTTATAGTCTCAACATACTTTGATCCAATTAAGGGAGCCTGTAATCCCAGATTTTTACGCGTCCGCCCCCCCATATTATCAAACATGCCTTTTCCAAATCAATTGTATTCATGATTGGATTCATAAGCAAGGCTTCATTCACTGGCAAGTAACGTATGACAAAATCACTCAAATTTGGGTCCATGGCTGCAAGCTATCCTTGTGTATGTGCACAACACCATGTTGTGCATCTTCACTATCACACTCAAAAAGCGTTGGCTGCACGCTCTTCCTGCCGGAGGGCAGGAGATTTAAGGTATGTAGCTATTGATAGTAACAGATGCAACTCTGGCAATTTTCACATGTTACTTCTACATAATTCACTGGAAAGTACAATCACAGTCTCACTGTGCAATGTACTTGGAAAGTTCTGCAATTGATAGACAGGGTTTTAGTGGTAAGCGTAGGAAGATAATGAACACAGCAAATGATGAACGTTTATCAAATCAAAAATTTGGGTGACATAATCTGGAAGTAAACACCAGAGCATTTAGTGCACAGTACAGACGTACACTCCCAAATAGCTATCACCTGACACAAAGGAAAATTGGCATGTCCCAGCTCAGCGAGCACTGAGCTTGTGCCATGAAGAGTTGCAAATCCCACATAAGCCATGTCACAAATCCTTAGGCTGAAGGGCTACTGACATCCTCCTTAAAGCGCAGATGCTTTCCTTTGGGAGTCGGTAACCCTCTGAGACGGAGAATATCAGGATTCATTTCACCTGCAGTGTACGACCTTCAACTCATCAGCTTTCACCTACCTCCAAACTATTCTGAAAACAGCGAAAAAGAAGCACGAGATGTACAGCGCTGGTGAAGGAGGAATCGAGACGAAGGCACCATGTGCATTTCTATTGATAAGCTGAAAGACTGCTGACATTACCTTCAGCCTTCACCTGGGAGCCCCCGCAAATCACCTCTTCGTCCTCGATCTCGTCATCACTGTTATAGTTGAAACGAATGTGGCGACCAGCATATGCCGGAAGTCCGACAACGTCTCTCTCTGTCATTGAGATGTGGCTGATGCCCCTGCATAGCTCATCACAATCTTCATCAAACTGTCCTCCCTCGTACTCCCCACCTTCCTCCTCATCTCCCTCATAGTCTTCATAGTCATTAGATACCATCTCTTCCTTATCCGAAGCTTTCACAGGGGAACCCCGCTGCTGCCACAGGGAGGGAATGTCCGTCTGGACATTGCAGATGGGCTTGTCCGGTACAGGGTGGGATGAGGCTTCGTCGCGGTCTGCTCCTGGTGAGCTAACATTGACAACAACAGAGCACTCCGAAATCCCATCTGAAATACCATCGTCCAAATCACCGTGACAGATTCCATCTTCCACATTTATGCTCACCCACTCAGTTCGGTTCTCAGAAGGTGAGTAAGGTGACATAGTAGTCAGACCACTTTGGGGCGACGAATCTGGAACCACAGTAGATGAGTTGTGTGCTTCATTGTCCTCCTTGCAGACTGCCTGCAGAAATTAAACAGCAGCTTTGTTAGATGACAAAAAGGATGCCCGGGAGTTCTGGAACAGTATAGCAATGGATTTAAATGTCATCGGAAGCAGAAAACAAGGATGACCGCATATCATCGGTAATTGGTCTACTGAGATTGTACCTCAATATGCTTTAGGACATTCAAATCAAGAGCACCTTCTTCCGCAATGGAATCTTCGTCATCTTCTCCTTGCACTGATGACTTCCCTAAAAGATACAGAATCTGCATGTCGAGTGGCAAAAAGCACCCCTCTTCCGATTCAAGGTTAGCTTCTGCTGACTCATCCACTTCAGCGGTCGCAGAAGGGCCCGATTCGCTCGGAATTTCCATCGTCGTGCCTGTGCTATTACCTGCACTGGGTACATCTGGCTGATGGCAAACAGCCGGAGACTCCTCAATGAATGAAAGAGCGTTTTGGAGCTGTGGTGTAAAGGCGCTGGGGCTCGAGGTTGCGGATGACACTGTGTGGGTACCGCTGGCAGGGGTATTGGTAGGTGTAGGCGCTACCAGTCCCAGGAGAGTACGCATGCCCACACCCCTAGGCTCGTCTGAACCAATCTTCTCAAGCAGGGATTGCACCTGTCATATGAGCCACAAGCAATGATAAGATTGTTGAAATGGGTTTCCAGGCAATGTGCTAAATGCTGTAGGTGTCTCAGAAAGACCTCTCGCGCGATGCTGAAGCAAAGCAACATAAAAAGCAAACAAATCCCACAAATCCCTGTTTAAATAATGTTACCTGTGAGCGGAGGACATCTTCCCCAGGAGTCCCAGGTGAACCCTCAGTGAGTGGACGCAACTTCGAGCATGGTGTCTCAAACATATAGCCGGATCGACCCCCAGATTTAGCCATAGCTGGCGCCAACCCCGAGACGGGAGAATCGTTTGTCCTGTCTGCCAATGCTTTGCGAGTACCTTTTCTTGCACTGGTCTTCCTTGAACTAGTTGGTAGGACTGAGGAAATCCAACAAAATCCGAGTTCAGGAGCAGGGCCAACAAAACACATTTTCACACACGGAGACGCAGCAAAGAGGAAGGTCATTCAGCCTACATAGTTGATGGAAAGTGAAAAGCTTCATAGGTACCCTCCACATCTTACCCACATAAGAAAGTGAACAAACAACAGTACTATTGATCACTATTGTACATTCCCTCAGGGAAGAGCGAGTTGAGGAAAAACAACGCACAAACAGGAGCGCAGTTTTCTGGGAGAGGTGAGTGCTTACGTTCTTTAGTCGGAGTCACACCGAGCTGCTGAGCCTGTCTGCGTGTGATTCTCCTCGTCTCCATGTTTCCACAACGCAATGTAAAAGCCGAGAGACGGCAGGGAAAATACAGCAAATAATCAAACTGTTTCACAACCCGATATGACACAAGGGCAAACAAACAACTGCCTTACAGAAAGAACGCTGAGAGAACAAAGAATACTTAGAGGAGTCAGACGCACAGGCACGCAAAGAAACACAAAGAAAGCGAGCAAGAATGAGAAGACTGGGGTCACGCACTCCCTTTGTAGCTCGAGCGGGGAAGACGCCACACTTTCAAATCAGAAAGAGCCGTTGAAATGGATGGAAACGAAACGAGCGGAGACAGTTACTCATCTCTTACCCCACCGCTGCATGGATGGACTATGCAAAGTCTCGTCACTGTATCGTCGGTTCACTCATTTCTGTCAGAGGCATATTTTCCACTGATAACAGACGGACAGAACACACGTGTGAATCCGTGGCTCCGTTAACTACGGGTAACGAAATCGTTGCAACGGACAAGGACCGATTCAGGGTTAAGCTGTTCGTTGAAGAAGATTTGCAGATGCGAGGGAACAGATCTCCCTGCGCCTTTTCTGTGTTGTGATGGCTGAAGCGTGGTGATCTACAGCACTACAGCTCTCACAATGATCGAAAGGGCTTAGGCAAACAGTTCTTGAAGCTCATCAAACGTCATGACAGGCGCTGAAGATGTCGTAGAGAGTTCAGGTGGATCTTCGGGTGGGGTCGGTTCTACCCCTAACTTACGGATCCGACCAAATGCTCGTTTACAGCCTCCAACTCCACCCACACAGAACACCGATAGTCCACAGTTTGAGGTGACTGAGAAGGAGGGTGGGGCATGGCGCAAATTGAGGACCTCATGCGGGGGAATTGTCATGGCGGTCGTGATTGCTTCAGTTATCATCTACATTGCCTCTCCTGCTCCCATGAAGCCTGTACGTTTCTCAATTACCTGAACAGAATTTTGAGTTGTATTTTCTGAATTGTAAGTCACACTCCTCATTCTTTCCTTTCTCCATGCATTTCAAAACGAGACTAGCTGTGCCCAAATGCCTCGTTAATCTATTGATGTGAGAAGTCGAACAATTACAGGAACAAGTACGATGGGACTCCCCATGCTCTACCTCTCTTCCCTTTGTCAATCTCTCCCTCGATACAGAAAGCTAGTGATCGAGGCGTGAATTTAAACCTTCCAAAAAAAGTTCACACATGCACATGTGCAATAGGAACTCCAATCTCAGCATGGCTTTATGTAGTCTAATTGCACTTTCATGTCAGGTCTCTTCGTCTAGAATCAGATGTGGCACATTGCACATCTATGCAGTGTGCCCAGCATATGCCCTCCACCTTCTAAGAAGAGGAAATCAGTCTCTCTCAATGCGTATAATTTTCACTTATTTGTCTTCTTTTTTGGGTACCTTTCTTTTTTAAGTATGTAGATATCTCGATACTTATATGGATATTGTGTTCTCTTAGTAGGAAAAAGGTTTGAACTCAAATTTGCTGGCTGCATTTGTACTCCAGTTTGTCACCCCGCAATGAATGTTTCTATTCTTGCTCTGATGCACTGGAACTCAGACTGAAAGACAAAGGAACCCCTGTACACATCTCTCCTTTTGTAAAAAGCCCTGAGATTCGTAGACCAAATTGAGGTGGACATTCTTCAGATTCATAATCTGGACCTTGAATGGATTTTTCCTGTGGTCTTTTGTCAACAGAGATTGTGGACAAAGGAAGACCTAGCCAGATACAACGGCTCCGATGGAAAGCTTCCAATCCTTTTGAGCATCCTGGGGTACAGTCTCTAACTTCTCTGTTCAAAGAAACTTGATGTACCTTGAAAACCAAAGCCAATTTTCAGAAGAATATCCTTTGCTGAAGAACCCACTTGAACACACTGGTATGGGAACCATACACAGCTGCCATCCTAAAGATCCCTGTTATTTCAGTGTTGTGATTGTAACTGTAGGGATTTTATTTAAATAAAATCTGTCTTATTGTGAGACTGGCAATTGGCTTGGAGGTAGGTAGGACTCCTGTATCTGAACCACTGCCCATATATGTACCTGATGAAGTTAAGAAACAGCTTGAAGATGAGTGACTTGGGGGTTTGGGTTGACTCTGTGCATGTGGGGGCAAGGCCAGGAGTGTTTTTGATGTGAGCAAGGGCCGTACATATTATGGGCCTGGAGGTGGGTACAGCCATTTTGCTGGACGGTGTGTTCCCTGAATCAGCCCTTCCCTCCCCTATCTTCTTCTCCCCACCCTTCCCTTTTTAACTGGATGTCATCAGCTGAACATGGAAAAGAAGGCTCTGAAGGTAGAGTTGGGGTGCAAAATACTGCCCATACAAGACTCCTGACCTTTATTTGGGTTCAGGAACCTCCAGGATACCGGGATACTTTTCCTCTATCCCATAGCCTCTCTGCCTATGGCGGAGGTTATAAATTTCTCCGTTTTTTGACTCTCCCTCTCTGGCCTTTATGTTGAAGCATGTCCAGAACATTGCACATACCTCAGTGCGGTGCATACATACAGCATACTCATTTCTTTATAGCTGGATTGTCCTCTGCTGTGCCTGAGTGCTATGGCCAGTTCGAGTTGAGTCCCACCTAATTGGTGCTGAAACCCACAACTGGGTTAGTATCCCATGGGTACATTTCAGTCAATGTTGGTAGTGAATGGTTAACAAGTATATATTACTCTCACCCTCTTTGTACCATCTGGGCCTCCCATTGCCATTGTCAATTTTCAATGGGGGCCTGGGAACCTCCTGGGAACTTATATCAAATCACCCTGGTTAGGTGTGATATGCACATTTCTGGTAGCTCCAGTATTTTGGCCCTTGTGATGCACTTTCTGAGTCTTAAAATCCACAACTTGGTTTGTTCAGCAATAGTCTGTGGGGAGTAGGCAGTGCAGTAGGAATGGGCACAATATAGTGGGCGGTCACAAGAGGACAGGTCTGACATGTGGGGTAGTGTCAAGAGGAGACAGATGGCTGGGTTGTCCTTTCTGCTCCCTCCAAACTGGGCATGGGGGGGGTCAGTAGTGCAACACTATGGCTTATTACTTTCTCTCTTTCTGACAAGGGTCTATAGCTGTATGCATCTGCTTGCATGTATTCCAGCCATGACAGTAGAGTTTATAGAGAGGGTAAATTTCTCACCAGAACCTGTGTTCACTCTCTTCGTGCAGGGATGCATCACGCGCATTTGTCTCTGGGAACTTCACAGGTCACAAACTATACGATTTGGTTGATTACACATGTTCATTTCTGATGGTTCACCAGCCATAACTCATGAGTCCTGCTTGGTGAAAGGATCAGCTGACAAAGAATGAGGGAAATGAGGATGAAAGGATTCATCCTTCCCAATTGTGTGGCAGTAATCCTAAATGTGCTGTCTCTTCCACAACTGCTAGGACATAGAGGTGTGATTCGGATACGTTGGACAATTTGATGTTTAGTAAGTATCCTCTAGTCCTAGCGTCAAACTGTGCATGGAAAAGATCTTTGATTCTAGCTAAAACGTATTTTAAAAAAAGGTGAAGTGTTGACACCTGCCAAAAGCAAGCGTATACCGATGCCTTCTAACAGCCGTAGCTGGGGCAACATGGTTGCCCAAACCTCCCAATGGCCTTGTCCCGGTTGACCAACCGACCCCCCATTTATAGTTGTATAATGGGTGACATCCAACATACACTTATGTGGCTTTGAACCCACAGCCTTGTACCTTGTGCCTATGTGGCCTTGTGCACTAACCACTGGACCATCTGTTGGATGCTTTTGATTCTAGCTTGTTGTTCCAAGGTGCCAGTGTGTTTTGATAAAAAGATTGGCACTAGGCACTTCGATGACTAAAGCCGTTGTGGGTTAATTCTTAGTTCTGCAGGGGATGGTCTAACCGATTCTTTGAAGGGGCTTTCGGCATCCCAGGTTAGCTTCTTTCTCTGTGTGTCTCACCATGGAAAGTCTGAAGTTACTCTTAGGAATAGCCAAAGCAAAGATAACTGCCCTCGCCTGGAGACTAGAAAAGATTTATCAATACTTTGTTGGATTATTTCAGGTCAAGAGCATTGATGATTGGCGCATCTTCTATGTCAAGAATTACCTGTAAGTTCTTCGAACATGCTCCCTGCACAAATTTGAAGTGTAGTCACAGTGTGGTAAGCTTATAAGTTGGATGGATGGAAGAAGTACTTTTGGATGGAGGAGGAGAGGATGATTTTTGTCCAAACGAGAGTAATCAGCATGAAGGTGGGAATGGTCCGGTGTTGTGTGGGTATATCATTTTAGACGTACCCTCCGGGTCCGGGTAATATGTTATGGTAAGAACATATACCCTCTGGGTCAGGGTGATTTGCTATTTCTGATATGGTCCAGCATGAAACTCAGAAATCAAGATCACTTACCTTTGAAAACAATGTGTCGGCATATTTTTGTAGACATTGTTTTTGATAACCTTGGCCAAACCAGTGACCTTTGAGAGCTCCCCTATTCCTACATGATGTGTTCCGAGTTGTGTGCAAGTGAGTGCAAGAAATAGGGTGGATGTTGAAGCGTAACCTTTTTAAAGGGAGCATGAAGGGCCTGCATGTAAACAATGTTTTCGGTTTGCCTGAGAAGGTCACTACTTTGCCATGAGTTTTATAGGTTGAGAGATTGGTGTTGAACAGCTATGTAGGTAAGTTGATTGGGACCTTCTATGACGAGGAGGGAAAACCGAGAAAGGAGCTGCAAGGAGTGGAGAAGAAGAGAGTGCAGGCAGCTGAGTTCGTAAAGCAGCAGAAGGCTGATGAAGAACGATTCCCGAACTGCAATTCACGTTGGTCTGAAGACAAAGGCGGAGAGGTACCCTTTTTTGAAATGTTTTTGTAATTGTACATCGCATTTCTTGAGTGCATGCCACGGAGTCAAGCTCAGTAATTTTGGTCAGATAGTCCAAAAATCTTGTGTTCTCTGCATGCCTGGCTAGAAGTAATCTGGGATGATATGGATGACAAGATCAACTGTTGAATGTATCCCCTGATAGAGTCCCCATGGTCTTGTGTGACTTTGTTTTCCAAAGCCTAGTTTGTTTCCATAGCCTCCTGCCTTGTGGCTACGTTCATGTTAGATCAGGAATACGGACCTCTGTATGGATGTCTCATTTGGTCAGGTCTTTTGTTTCCATTCCATGTACTGAGTGGATTGGTGTGGTGTGACTCAGGTATGGTGTGACTCAGGCTACCCTCGCTTAGTTGAAAGGGTTGCCGAGGTGCCCCGCAAAGGGCCTTCTGGAACACGATGTGCATGCTTTGAAGTAGGAGAATTGGGTCGGCCTTCATTGCGGGAATATGAAGGTTGCCAGAGCGATGCGAGCCTCTGTAAGACCTCTTGATTGTGGGTACTCACCATCAAAAAACATGTAACTGTGAAGTTACAGGTCGTTTGCAGTCATGTCGCGCTTTTCAGTGATTGCCATGGACAGTTTGGCGTGCTAATGCCCCCCTAGCTGCTGTGAAATACGTTACCTCACATCACATCAGATAGCAAAGTAAAATTTCGTTTGTTCAGCAAAGTGCAACACGTCAGGAGGAGCACTTTTTCATAGGGTTGAGAACCCATAATGGGTATTCTGCCATGCCGGAGTATTGGAACCATATTGAAGTACCTCATTGTGCCTTATTATTCTTGCTTTTTGAGTGTTTCTCATTGTCAGGGAAGAGGTTTCACTATGCATGTGATGATTTCTCTTCTTGGGTATTCCACTTTTTTTGCTCTGGTTTGCCAGTCCACATAAGCTGTGAATGTCGCACGAAAGGGGCAACTCCCATTTCACTCTGCATTTTGCATGGCATGCAAGTGTACTTTCATTGTTGACTTTGAAAGCCAAGGACAGCAACTGTAAACAGTCATAAGGGAGGTTGGGTGCTGAAGCATATTCTAGGCTCTTGATCAATCCTCCACAGCGATCAAGTTTTGTTTAGTTCATTGTTTTGTCTGTCTGTCCTGGGACCAGCGGTCTGTGCTAGGCTGTTTCATCCAGTGGTTGGACCCCCCAATGTTTGCAAGCAAGGAACTCGGAAGACCTTGGGTCTAAAGTCAAAACCTTCCCATACAGGCAACGAGAATAGATATTGCACTGATTCTAGATTAGATGAAGCATCATGTGTGTGAGGCCTGGTGTAATCAAAACACCATTTGCCACAAAAAAGTGGAAGTCCAGAGCTGTGGTATAGGTGATGAAGATGATAAAGATGATGAACCCCTTCCTCAAAAACCAAAACATAGCCACAAACATGTGTGCAATTTCTGGGCAGTGACTCCCTCATTGATTAGGTTGCAGTGATAAGGGGAATGAAAGTGCCCTAACTGCAATATAGATACACTTTTTTTTGTTTTTGGAAAAAGGGTGCGGAGCCCTGAGAATAGATACAGTGTTAGTACAAAATGGGAAATTTCATGGAGAGAACGGTCTCCTTTTGGAAGTGTGGGCCCAGTTTTCATGTCAGGAGGTGTACATGACAAATTGTAAACTTCCACTCACTAGGAAAACTGGTGACGACGGAGGGGGAGAGAGACTGGAGGAGGAAGTTGAGAAGCGGTCTTGTGACGGTAATCTAAGTGTTGGAAGTGATGGTCGTGAATTAGAGGGAGGGAAGAGCATCTTGAAGTTGGGTTGTTGATCTGGGAGGTGGTCTTGGTGAGGGAGGAGATGAAGCCCAGAGATGTTTTGCTTTTGGGTTTCTGCGTATGGATTCTTGTAAGTCCTCTCGTTTGCAGGGCAGAAAGGGGCGGGCCGGTGGGGGGACAAGGGAATCGCACTAGACAACAGTGGAAATGGGAGTTGCGCAAGGATCGTAGTTCTGAAGCCTACGCAACGCTGCTGTACGGGGATGAGTTCCTACTTGGTGTACGGGTGTTGGGCAAGTCCATCCGCAACACTGGGGTGACGAAGGATATGGTAGCGTTAGTTTCGGATGGGGTGTCAGCGAGTGGGATCGAGCTCCTTGAAGCTGATGGGTGGATTGTTGAGCGCATTGAGCTGCTGGCCAATCCGAATCAGAAAAGGCCCGCGCGATTCTGGGGGGTGTACACAAAGTTGAGGATTTTCAACATGACTGAATACAAGAAGGTGGTATACTTGGATGCTGATACTATTGTTGTGCGGAGCATCGAGGAACTTTTCGAATGCCAGGGATTTTGTGCGAATTTGAAGCATTCGGAGAGGCTTAACTCGGGGGTTATGGTCGTCGAGCCTTCTAAGGCTCTTTTTGAGGACATGCTGTCGAAAATCAAGACGACTTATTCCTACACAGGTGGGGACCAAGGATTTCTGAATTCGTACTACCCAGAGTTTCCAAATGCCGAACTGTTCAATCCCGAGCTTTCTTCAGAGGCTCGAAAAGCCAGGCCTGCTCCTAAAATGGAGAGGCTTTCCACACTCTACAACGCTGATGTAGGTCTATATGTGCTGGCCAACAAGTGGATGGTTGATGCTAGCGAGCTCCGAGTCGTACACTACACACTTGGGCCATTGAAGCCCTGGGACTGGTGGACGGCTTGGTTGCTGAAACCTGTAATCATCTGGCAGGATGTAAGGGTGACTTTGGAGGAAGTGTTGCCTGGAACAGGACAGGGCCTGGATTCCCACAAGCGTCTGGTGGTGAGAACACTTTTTTTTCTCCCCTTTCTCATCCTCGCATTCTGGAAGCGGAGTTTGCTTCTCCAAATCCAAAAAGATTTGTGGGGTCTTTTGTGCGGTGGGTCGGTCTGCGTAGGCGCACGGCAGCTGTGGTACAAATACAAGCCCGGGGGAAGCCTACCCAAGTATTCCACCATAAGTACCTCCATCCCTAATAGTTGCAATCACCAGGGATGTCCAAATGGAATCGGAGGAGTGGCCACCACCACATGTAGAATACCCAGGTATCTGGGGAGTCTTTCGGTGTGTGTCTGCTTCCTCACTGTTTTTCTCTCTCTGGGAACCGCAGTCCTCCTTATTCCTCGGCAGGTGATGCCATGGACAGGTATGGTTTTGACATACGAGTGGACGTTTTTCATCTTCGTGTTGCTCTTCGGCAAGTTTTTGGATGCTGTCTATTCATTTGGAAGATCCGCAGCCATATCTGCGTCAAGCTCGCCTGAGCCTTCGGTTGAATACAGCTCTTCAAAAGGGCACATAAGGCATTCAGTTGTATGGGACATCGTGACATCACTGTATGGAGTGGTCATGGTGAGCTTGGCTGTTGCTATTCCTGCTCTTCCCTTCCTCTTGGGGGCCACGGCTATCTTTGCTCGGGTGGGGTCAATGATTGCTGGTGGCCTGATTTTGGTTGTGTTTATGACGTATGCGTCAGAGCATCTGTCAAGTTATTGGTACCTTAGAGGGCAGGATAGTTGGAACCATTAAGAATTGTGGGTTGATTGTTCATCACTCATCTCTTCGCAAAGGGCGCAAAATTTGTGAGGATGCCTACCTCCTTGCACACCCTGTTCAGACAGGAGTCTGTGATTTTCAAATCATAGCTCAAGGTGGTTGTACTCCTTGTGCCACGTCGAGATGGATCTTGCACCTGCAACGAAAATCTCAGAGCCTCAGCCAACAGGTGATTGAGCACTACACTTTTGTAGTTTACTGTAAATTCACTTGAAAGGTAAGTAATATAGTCACCATTGGAAATTTCATAAGTTCTAGAATATGTATCAATCCACATTTTGGAGGATCAATCAACAGATCCCTGTTTCTGCTCTACTTTGCATCTGGACCACTTTGCACAAGTCGTTTGGATTTTGGAGACACATGGAAATCGGTCGGCAGCTATTAGGAAGCAAACAGCTGCTTAAAGTATTTGGGCATGTGTGTTTTCGACAAAAAGGGAGTGGAGAAGATCTGCAACACGCTCGTTGTTGTCAAGGTCAGGGAATACCCAGCACTCCGGTTTCATTCTCACCTCCTCTCTACATCCCTCCCCACAACCTTCTTTGAGAGTCATTCTCCAACTTTCCGTGAGTTCCAATCTACACAAGCACTTGCAAGGAAAACTTGGGATGCAATCATTTTCCTTTGTTGCCCAAGGAAGGAAGGAATGTATCCAGCTGAGGACAATGGGTGATACTGTCCTGGTAAGCATGCTCAAATGGTCAGCCAGGCTTTGTGCCAAATATCATGCTGTGCCTAAGTTGCAGGAAGATGCGCCAAATATAGATCCACAACTGGATCTCACCACAATTGTGGTGAACTATCTAGTTCGGTCGCTTGTTTTAGTACATTCTAGCCCCTCAACCTCTACATCAATCCCTTACTGCGGGATGTAACACGTGCATGACTGTCCAGTCTATTTTGAGGGAAAGTTTCAATTGTTTAGTTTTGGTCCTTGCTAGAAGGATTGCAAGGTGGGGAAAATTGGGTGCACAGCAATGCACTTCTAATTGCTCAAGATTTCACGTAGGTCTGGTTCAGGCGGATCAGTGAACTAGTGGATCTTCGGCTTACTTCAGGATTGTGGCTGATGTCAACCTACCCCCACATCCGATGTGTTGAATGGTAATCTGGTTGGCCCACGTTGCTTTTGTGTAGTGATGTCGAAGATGATGGTAAAGATAATTACGGTCTGGAGGGGTATCTTCTGAAGGTTTTTCGGGCATGTTCTGCCAAATGGCACGATACTTGCCCTTGTACCTTATCATAACCTCATCAAGTCTGATCATCTTGTTCCCCAAGATTTTGGGTTAAGAAAGTGGCAGACGATTTGCTGTGCATAGGTGTAGGTGCCACCTCGTCCATGGCATTCTTGCATCATTTGCTCCTAGATCTCTACAGCCTCCGTCCCGCACCCGTGCTGTGCAGATTCACAGCTAAACAAAGAGAGACGAAAAGGAAGAGACCCGCACCCGTGCTCTGCAGATTCACAGCTAAAGGAAGAGAGACGAAAAGGAAGAGACGCCGGTCCCAACAACCCTCTACAATTGGGATCTAGCCCATGGGCTTCTCCTAACTACAACAATGCTGATAATTATTTTTGACATGGAAAGAACATAGAAAGAACAAAGACTCAAAGGTCAAAGCACACTTGATTTTTAAGAACCTTCCTCGCTTTCTGAGTAGTCATAGTTCAAAAGCTACTTTGGGTCTGGCTAGGCTTTTCAGCTTCCCTTTTGTTACCTGTCCTTAATGCTTTCTAGTTAAGCTCTCGTTTAAGCTCTTAAACTCAATTCCCTTACCTTCTCACTTTGCGGTAGTTGTTCTCTCAAAAACGTGCATATCAGTCCCCTTATTCATCACACCCTCTACTTCTATTAATTTAATATGTCATGGTTTGTGTTTTTTTTGGGCCCTGCGTGTGCAGAGCCCCCTAGGTACCAGTGACTAATAAGTGAGAGGGGAAGAGAGCCCTTGACTCTCTTTATATACCCTGGACAACAAGCATGTAGCCCATTGGTAATGGGCACATACCACGTTGGATGTGGTTGTGGGTTCAAACCACCGTCTGGTGTGTCATGAAGTGTCCACCTTCCTGTTGGAAGGCAGTAGCCCTTGGGGGTCAGTGACACCATAAGTTACGCTCCCTTCTGGAGGCAGCATACTTTACTTTACTTTATATAGGCAGCATACTTTACTTTACTTTATATACCCTCAAGGGGGGGGGGTGGGACCTTCTAGAAGCCTGCCTAGCAGTGGGACCCTTCTAAAAGGTTGCCTGGGTCATGTACACTTCTCCAAGCCTAGGGCTCTTGTTCCCACTGTCGCACCATCCATGTATTAATGTCCCTGGCATGGGTGCTTCTCTCCAAGCCTAAGGCTGGTCCCAATGCCGCACCATCCATGTATTAATGTCTTTGGCATGGGGTGCACAATTTTGGGCACAATTTTGGGGACATCTCAGTGCCTTCTTTTATCCTTTCTTATATCCTTAATACGACTTTTCCGTTTCATGTGGGCCCTAGTTTATTCCTGGACCAATCTCTAATCCCCACACCCCCTTTCAAACCTGGGCCCCTTATTTATTCTGTGCTTCTACTATCATCTTTGCTGTCATTTAAAGCTTGCCTTTTGACTGATTCTTATCATTTGATGTAGGCATGTCATGGCTTTAGTCATGGTTATTTTTTCCGCGACTTCTCAATATGATTTACAGTTTCAAGTTTCCCTTTGGATCAAACATATAAATAAATATAGACAGCTGGCTTTTGCCAGATTTTACTTTCTGTAAGGATTTCGTTTTATCCCCTCGTGATATATGCTATTTAATATTTTTTAAAAATATTCTCTTTGGTCTATAGATTTGGGTTGGGCCAACCTTCTGCAAAGAGTACATATTGCAGACATGAGTGACATAGAAACACAACAACTGCAGAGGTGTACCTCCACACAAAGGCATGATCTCAAAGGGAAGGCACAACTCCTTGGCCTTTTCCTGCATGTCTTTGATGAGTTTGTTGTGTACACATCAACCAGACTGGGTCTGGCAAACTGCACTTGCAGTACTGTTTGAACTCTGCACGATAACCCTTCGCCATCAATGACACAGCGGCCATAACTTCCCTGGAATCATGTTAGACAGAGTTGACACCCAAGAGAAGGAACTTTCGGACCAGCTAATTTTTTCAGCCTGACAGTCTACAAAAGTTGGCATGCACTGGTGCCAAGAGCTACACTTGCCTCAGCACTTTCGCTCAAGCTCATCTTACATGTGGCTTCTTCAGGTCAGTTTTGTTGTACTCCACTCGGATAGGAGTAGATTCCTTAACTTTCCCAACATCTCAGGCATACTTGGACATCTTTTACTCCCTGTCAGGATGTTGTGACCTCAATCATAGTAACTGTTCTTTGATTGTAAGTTTCTGCTGCACCCTACCATGTTTAGACAATCCATGAGATGAGATGTCATACTTGTTAATATACCCGGCAGTATGAACCTACCTTGACAAAAGATGATTCTGACTACACCAATTTAGGTCTTCACCCATTTCGGACTTGTTTTCAGATGCTTTCTTTCTTGCTGCTACCTATACTCGCAGACACTGGCAGACATGACAAAGCAAAGACACGGCGTGGCACTGGACAACCCATCCCCAGACCAGGCCACAACCTTAAGAGCTCACTCCTGTTTGCACCTGTTGATCAATCACACATAATTGTGGTCACTATGCATTTGTACTCACATGCTTCAAATTACTTCATGAAGGTCAGAATGTAGGTAAATAGATCCTCAGTCACTCCAAGGTGTCCTCTCCCTGAGAGATGGAATCAGACACATCTCAGGAATCATTCCTACTCGATGTAAGCATCCAAAGCATTCATAGAAAAGCAGAAATGCATAAATTCCAAGCCAGGAAACACATACGGTTACAAAAAGCCCAAGAAAACAAAGTAAGGCAATGCTTAGTGAAACAATCCTCCACAACATCTTAAAGCAGAGGTACACCTCATCTTTATGGCTCACTTTTCTCAACGGTGCATTACACTGAATACCCACAGCATCAACATAGACCTATGGGAACAAGAGGAGTCATCAACATACTCAACCATGCTCCCAAACTCCACCCATGCCATTCATAGTTCGAGTTCAGACGCCAAAACAAGCTAAGCACTCTCAAGAACAGCTTCTCTTCGAGGAACTGTATGTCCAGACTGGCACACCTTGACATAGAAGTGCGTATGTACTGCCAAGGAGCTGAACCTCTTGTGGCAAGAATTGGCTAAACGTCCAAGAGAAAGGATTGCTTACACATTGTCCACCCAAGCCTGAGAACACTGTACTTCTGATGACAAAGGCACGCTCTCCTACTTGTTGGGAGATACATGCAAGTAACATCATAGGTCTGTCTCACAGATTCCAGCCTCATTCCTTTGGCTATATTGTAGGCCACAATCCAGCCACCTGGTTCCTTACAAGTTCTGAGGGCCACTGCTGACTTACCCCCTCTCTTCTTTGACGACTTAGTAACTGACTGTGTGCACCTTACATGGCTCAGAAGAGGATCGCAGGAAATTTCTCACATATGTGGAGAATACAGGAATTGCAACGGTTTGCCTCTTCCTGGGACTTTGGCCACCTAATATTCTGGTTGGCAAGAAAAAGCATAGATGGACAGAAAGGGATGAACACAGAGCTTTCGATGAGGGAGAGTAAGGTTTAGGGGATTGATTGAAGAACTTACCTTCAGTACAAAGGACATCTATACAACACTAGTACTCATAGAAAGCTCTTCTCCGCTTTGCCATAGGTGAAGATGAAATAGGTGATGACTGAAGACCAAGATCAGGGACAACAAACGAGTCATCAAACTCTGGAACAAGGGCCATATCCTGCTTTGCTTTTCCCTTCCCAACCCCACCAACCCTCGCAGAGCGGGACAGGCCAGAGGCAGTTGGTGGAGAAGGCAACTGTGGGACTTCATGAAGTGACTCAGCATACATTTGTTCCTCAAACAAGCTGAGATCTGCAGTCCAGTCAAAGTCTCCAAGGTTTTGAAGCTCCGCCTGCAACCATACCCAAGACACATGATCAGAACCAAATCATATTGCTACTAATGAATTTGCCATATACCACACATACTAGACGGATAAAAACAGAGATAAATTGCGTGAGGGAGACAACTCCCTCCCATCACGAACACAAGGCAACAATAGACGAAAGGCGTTGATGAGGACTGCCATTTCACAACGGGGACCACCTACAGGATCTAGCGAACCATAGGTAACGAAGTCAACGATTAAACGAACATGACTGAGAGTACCTTGGATGATCCGATGTCACCAATGTTGTAACCATCAGCCAAGTCTGGAAGATTCAGTAACTCGTCCACTCGCCAGCTAGGGATCGACTCCGTGAGAAACTCTGTAATAGTGGGTTTTCTCGTCAATCCAGAACCCTTCTGCTGTCCTAAGTTGATAGAGGTCATCCCTGTCACCTTCGCACCCAGACTTCCTAGCGTTCTTCCCAACGGAGCAGAACCGTAAGGGGTAGAGACAGGGGGTTTAAATGTAGGAACGGGCTCAGGTTTCGCACTGGCAACTGGACTCGCTTTGGTAGGGGGGGCAACAGATGGATATAATTTGGGCGCGGGAGTAAATCGGGGGGCTTCTTCTGGAGCGGCTTCTGCCACATCTTGTCCGCTGATGGCATCCAAGGATACTCTAAGCCCTGTTAACAAAAACCGCTGATGGTTGGAGGAGAGAGTGTTGACTGTATGGATGGAAACATCACAATCCCGGCAAAGCAGGGCACGGTCTTCCAAGCAGAAAAAGAAGGCCGTCTTCTCCTGCACATGTTTCAAACACAAGAGCCTGTCAGCCAAAAGCTACAACATAGCATGAGAACGCAGTGCAAGTTACATGAGAAGCCAATTTTACACGGGGAAGATCGCAGCAGCCTTTCACAGTACAGCCATTCTTTAACACCGCAACACATGTAAGAGCACGAGACAACACCATACTGGTCCAAGCCCCGTACAGCACAGAACCGAGTAACGCACATGCTGAGGCCGAACAATGCAACGAGACATTGCCGACCACAAGTGCGCCCTTGGCTCTACACAAACCAGCAGGAAAACATGCCGGGCAGAGAGAATAAGCAGTTTGCGTTCGTCTTCACCTCCCTAACGCACGCAGAGAAATTCCAAGCTACTTCCTTTCTGCACTCCACCAGCACAGCGGCCTATCCTCCCAATTGCACTCCCCAGACACCACATCCGGCATCATCCACAAAAAACTTCGGAACAAACCTGGCAAATATCACAGCGCGGAGCGTCAGAGGTGCCGAGAAGGGAAATGCGTTGATGCTTGTTGGCTAACTTATTGGCAGCGTGTACTCTAGTATCGCACTCTGTACACAGGGCTGCTTCATCCGCACAGCACATCACTGTGGCCATACTACGCTCGCACACATCACACTGCACCCTCATCTTGGCCCCCCGGCCTGCCTTCCCTTCAGCTTCCTCCAGCTTTCTGCGTACTCCTTCCTCCTAGCAATCCTGCCTTCTCCAAACAAAGCAAGGCCGCCACAGCAGAGTACGGCGTTGCACAGCGGGGAACGTGCGAGCTAGACCACAGAAGCAGGATATCCTAAGAAACAGATGGGGACGATGAGTGCTCTTCAAAAGCCTGAACATTAGCCCCATCCCACCGCACTTAGTCCTAATTAATCCGCTGCTAATTCCTTGCCTCATCCCTGCCGTCTGCGCACACGCCATGTGACCACCACACCCCCCTCCATCATCGTCCCCACCACCCGCACCTTCTCGGAACTTGGGCCCTTGCTTCCATAGCTCTCAAGCCGCATTCGTCCATGGAATCTTCCTCCGTCTTCACACGGCAAGCCGGTTCTGAGCCACAAATCGAGTCGGATTCCAGACAAGAGTCTTCCCCATCCCAGATTCTGTCGTATGATCCTCCGCACTCGCATGATCTGCCTCCGAAATTGGTGAGTCAAAGGGACTTTTTTAAAAATAAAATGCTGCATGTCATAAAAGACCGAGAATCACGACGGTTCCATCATCTTCACGCGGCATTTATGCTGCCTTATTTAAATCTTTTTCAAGGATCATCTATCGCTGTGACGGAATCTTGAATATCTTCCTTTTCCTTTTCCTTTTATTTTTTAAGGGAAAGGGTATTTGTTTTTACCTTTTAATTGTAGACCATCTCGTACTAACGTACTAAGCTCA
This sequence comes from Takakia lepidozioides, assembly GCA_030704615.1. Taxonomy (NCBI): domain Eukaryota; kingdom Viridiplantae; phylum Streptophyta; class Takakiopsida; order Takakiales; family Takakiaceae; genus Takakia; species Takakia lepidozioides. Next base: position 68,887,676 of record CM060732.1, on the reverse strand, counting down.
ACTTGCTATGGTTCGCTTTTGAAGGTCAGTTGATGACTTAATTCATGCTCCGATAAACCGTTGAGGACAAGACTATTTCCGAAACCTGCCATCGCAACTACATACGTTACGATCCACATCTCCACTTTTATTTTCCCACTTGTATGGTCGTACACATTTCCATACTCAGTCAATGGGAGCGTGTCAACATACATCGCATCTTGGAAACAAAGGGGAGCGAAGTATCTTGGAAACAAGCGTCGTCCTCAAGCATCCAGCTAATAAAATCAAATAAAATTTTCATTGTTCTTTTCTCAAGGTCCGTAATTAATTAATTAATTTGAGACAATATATTATGGTCAAGAAAAAAATAGCATAATAATAATAATAATAAAGTCTGAAATGGTCACAGGACGTACCTACTTTGATTAATGCGATGGCGCATGAAATGATAGATTGAGATAAAGAAGGGTGCCCTCCTCTGCCTTCCCACATTAATATCTCATGCTCCCTGACAACCACATCCAAATATACAGAATATTCCTCTGGAACCATATATTCCTACTGAATCAAATATGGCTCTGTTCTCTGTTCCTGCGACTGGCATAAAACAGCACGAGCATTTCGAGTTGCTATTATAACATTTAAAGGCTGTATTTAATTAATTTAGAGTCAGCGAAAACTAAAACAAATATCTAATAAAAGTGACAGTCAAGGGGCCACACGCGTCGACTCGGCGGATTGTATAATACGGGAAATAGGGCTTTTTATGTAAAGGCACGAAAAAGCGCGTGCCGCCAAACAAAATCCAACTTTTCAATAATTTAATAAGTTAATTAATTACGAGGAAGGAAAATTACTTTAAAGCCAAAGTTGGCATGTGGCAACACAACCATGCAAGCGCTTCTTGCCTGCCACGTCATCGATTCGTTTCGGACCACTGGCACTCCGGTATCGTACTTACATGAATGACCGGAATCTTCCGGTCGCTATTTCATTCATCTCCCGGAACCAAGGGAACTAAGAGGATCGCAGTAGTTGCTGTGGATGGTCGGTGGTGGAGAACAGTTATTTCTCATTCATGTCCTGGATATCATCCAAATTCTGGTAAGTAGCAAGTACTGTACTTGCCAGGAAAGTTTGTACATACCAATTTCACATGGTTGCAGCGGATGGACGATATCTGATGACCATTGGACTCATCCAGACACAGAAATCATTCATTTATGTCGAATTATGTACTATGTGTTGGCCTGTGGGTCTGGGGTTCGAACCCCTGTGCTGCCTTCGGGCTGGGGTGGCCTCTATGGATCAGAAAGGAGGTGAATTTCCCCCCTCAAGACTGCGCTGGGGTTTCCTTGGATGAAAAAACAGGAAAAAAAAAGAAAAAAGAAATCATTGGATCACGATTCCCCCAGTATACCATCTAGCTGTGGAGTACCTTATCATCCAATACGAGTACGAAACTGCAATCTGAGTACGGAGTTGTCTTTTTGGTTCCCTGTTCCCTAGAGACATAGGTTCCTTGTTCCCTAGAGACAAACATGGATGGATGGATGAAATGCGTTGCCTCTGAGGTCTGTGTAAGAAAATATAAATATATGTATATATGATAAATGACCAAAACTTTCTAAACTTGAGAAAATTACTTACAAAATGTAGGACATAGCATTGCCTAGGACCCACAAGAGGAGTTCATGCGCATCTAGGCCACACATCCCTGCCACATGTCCCGTTAACAGGGATTACCACATCTAGGCCACACAATCCGTGCCACATGTCCATCTAGCTCTGGATTCTGTATTCGCTTCCCCCATAGTTTTGGCGTCTTTGTATTGTTTGCACAATTGACGATGCATATTCTGCATATCTGGCTTGATGTCTTCCTTTGTGTGTTTGTCCAGGGATTGTGTCCAATGGAAAAGACACGTACGTTCTCTTCCAGGCATTGGCACTTTTGGATCTCCCGTCCCGAACACAATGCGGACAACGTTGAAGTTAGTTTGAGCACTGTCGGCCATGAAACCAACAAAATTGGGAGATGGGAGACCATTGGAGGCCATAACACGAATGAGAGCTTCCCACACGAGCTGCTGTGAATCTGTGTCCTCTGACTGCATGTCACACACTGCAATTGTCATGACACGCTGGTACACAGGATCGTAAACATGACATGTCATTGTGGTCCAGTCTTTAACCCTCTTGACGTGATCGAACATAAGGAAGTAGTTGCCAAGATCGCCACCCTTCTGCATACGTTTAACCAAGCTGACTCCACTGCCCTCACCTTTTGTGGACATTTTGAACATGAATACTTTCCTGGCTCTTTGTCCCGGGAAAACGTTGTCTTGGATGTAGTCATACATGCTCCTTTTCTTCAAATCCATAATATTGTCCATATAACCTCGGCTCCCAGAGCCCATTCTTAAAGCGTTCATCTGATTCCTAATGTTTGGAGAAGTCAAAGTGGAGAAATGGTCCATAACAATGTCCAAAGCTGGTCCCTCCAGTTTTCTTCCAACCGAATCCGATGCACACAGAATACGGCTTTCCATAAAGGACTTGCTCGCCCCCATGGCAATTGCAGATGCGGTTCCAGTTGGATTGGTATCCAACTCTTGCTTTATCAGACGCAAGACTGTCTCAACGCTCTCCCTGTAATCCCCTCGGATACAAGGTGGTTGTGAAAATCGAAATGGACACAGGCTCTAGTCAGGGTTTTGAATTGATGCACCACATAGTACATTCTGGCGCCACACAATGCAAGGCAGCAAGGTGGTACCCTACAAAACTTGCACACAAAAGTGTTACTGTATGGTGGTGTCACCCCAGGCTTGAATGGATTCTCAGTGACACCATCCCATTCGTTTTGGTTTTGCACACCTGACAGTGCGAAGTGTCTGCATTTTATGTTCTCGCATTTCAGGTGCCCATTATAGACTGTTCGTCTGAATATGAGGTTGTCATGGTTGTGAATATTGGAGGTTTTTGTGCGGCACCAAGGGTGCCCATCGTGTTTTTTGTCCATTCCTTCCATGAGACTGGAAATGCCCCCCGCGCGACCCGGAGGATGCAGCTCGAAAACAATATTATCATCAAAAGATTCCGGCAAGAATGCCACACTCTGAACATTGAAAGTGCTCCAGTCAATCCCCCTCAACTCACTCTTGAATCCTGCCATCCCACCCATGGCTTTCAGTTTATGAATGACACTGGTGATCTCCTCCACATCTGCTTCCTGATCTGGACATGGCTGATCCACGGGCGGTATTTCACAGGCGTCATCGGAGGATGAGTCCGAAAACTCAACTACAGTGTTAACGGTACTTGACTCCTTCTTGACAACCACGGGTGTTTTCTCCTGGGCCACTGATGATGCCGTGCCAGGAGTAAGGAACGATCCTGCAGATTGTCTCCGAGGAGCACTGAGCACCCTGTATCTGCCTGGAGGCACTCTCCATTGTGTGGTTGATGCAGTATGCGAAGGTTTCTGGAACGCGTACATAAGCAGTTTTCCATTGGCATCGTACACTTCCCTCTCAAGGAATAGAGTTCTATTTTCCAACCGAAACTGCGTTGCGAGCACGTGTTCATGCACCACCGCAAAACCGTCATCTTCCACCTCGTAAGAAAATGGCACAGGGTGGTCCTCACTGAAGAAGTCCGCGTCAAGCCCATGGCCTGGGAGGCCATCTGTCAATGTTGCTTCAAAGCGCACAGTTCACAGTCCAATGTTGCTTCTGATTGCAGGTTGTACTAGAGCGGAGTTTTTTGGTTGTATAGAAGACGTCCTTACACACAATTGCAGGTGTCGCTCCCGCATGCAGGTCTCCTAACGCGGTTCGGCACATCAAAGAAATGTGTCCCCATGCGAACCAAGTGAATGGTCACAGAGTGCCCAAATGCGGAGTGGACAATGTCAGCCCTAATCAAAGAATCCAACTGTTTTTTCACAGGTGCCCCACCAGTGCATTGGACAACGAATTCCGCAAGTTTGACTGACAGAGCCGCCATTTGGCTATCATGTCAGAGAGTCCAGATGAGGTGCCCATTTCCATTCAATGTTAACGGCACCTGCACTGCTGTACAAGTGTACCAACTGCACATTCCTCTGAAACATCCCAAAAGCTATTACCCAATAATGAACTTTTTCGGATGAGAGGTGGACCCGAACGAATTTCGGTGGATGAGAAACAAATGATTTCCGGAGATATTCATAACGGTTAGATGGACACGTGTTCGCCATGCATGTGGAATGTGCATGTGGCGCATAGGTCGTTTCGAGCGATCATCTTGGCGTGGATGGCCTTGCGGTGAACCTCCCGTAGTGCCCTTTCTTCCTTCTTCTCCTTCTTCTCCTTGCAACCCTGGATTCTGCAGAGACAGTGACCCCATCCCGAGAGAGAAGAAAGCGTCGAAGAACATTTTATTTCACATCAAACAAGCCAAGGGCACGCGCTAAGGAGAGGATGAGGAAGGCGAGACAAGAACTTAGAATGGGAGAATAAACCTCTGTCGGAGATGAGGACAAAGGGCAAAACCCGATTCTGCAACCACAGTTTGGAGAGGAAGGCCTTGAAGTGATTCCGGAGGCGACCGAAGAGCAACCTTCAATATAAGGGGGGGAGGACGAGGAAGTCAGCTGGGCTTGGGAGGAAGCGCTGCGAGTGGAGAACCAGGTCTTGAGAGAGCAGGGATGAGAGATGGTCGCGGGAACGTTGTCGTCTGCCGCTGTTTCGCACCACCGAGACCTGCTTGGAAGCATGTTGCCTCTAGACCTCATGGAAAAGTTGAATGCCTCAGGAGCATCATCAAGTGCAAAGAAGAAACCGGAGGTGGCTATCAACCCAGCGTAGCTACGGCGTGAGCCCAGCCCCGTGAGCCTGGGAGCTGAGCTCACGTTCAAGCTTTGAAGCGTGAGCTGAGCTCACGCTTCAGGGAAGCGTGAGCGGCATGAATCTGCTGGAGAAGCAGGTCCTATAGGCGAGGATTGCAGGAAGAGGGCCTATTACCGTGGACAAAACAAAGGAGGCCACCATGCACCATGTCTGCAATGCGTGCCAAAAAAGAGGAATATGTAAACATGGCAGATTTGAGCTCAGAATGATTGACACAGTTTATTTCAATTCACAGAGAGACGCTTACAATGAATCGCAAGTGCATTTGCCCTCACAAGTGAACGAAATGTATATGTTTGTCATAAAATGAAAAGTCTTCACACGGCAACCTGGAAACCAGCATGGGAAGCGGGCATGGCTCGTATGTGTTCAAAGAGAAGTTGGCGGAGCTCTACGCGAGGTGTCCCGCTGCAGAAGGGTGATGACTTCTCCGTAGCCTAGTGTGGCTTGGTGAATGAATTGGTCTCTCTTACCGTCGCAACACATAATTACAAGGTATATGTAATATTGATGCTTGCAGGGGACCCACTTCCCTCTCATGCCGAGAGCGCCCTCACGCATCGTTACAAAATCCGGACAAGTGCACGATGGGAAATTCCCAATGGTAACTTGATATTCTTTGGCATGAAGAACTGAGCCAATTGACAGCACTGTGTAAATCCGTCCATACCCCGGGGAAGGGACTTCGGTGATACGAGTCACCGTAGCCTGCAAAATTCTAGCCGATTCCATCTTGCATTCGTGATCTGCACCCGAAGCAACACGGCGCACTGTTTTTCCATCTCTTTTTGTTGGGTGGGAGTCGGCACCGGGTGGAGGCATTGTCGGAGCATGTGGCACATCTGTGCCGACAGTGCATAAGGGCACCACCCGGGACCGTGCAAGACAAAACCCTCCCTCCTCCAGCATGCTTATCTCGGTTGAGGACAGCGATGTCCCAATTTTCACAGGCCAAATTGCGGGGGGAGGGGGCTTCATTATCACGGAAGGACGAACTGTTCCCTTCACGCATCGTGCCATATCGTCTGGGCAGAACCAAAACTTGTGTTCTTTTGACTCCCCACTATGGTAAGGTCGGAACAACCCTGTGAATGTTGGAGCTGGAGTCCCCCTGGAGCCTTTGCATATTTTTGATTTGCATTTCTTGAAAGAGGGGGTCCGAATTGCCATGCAAGCCACTCTAGATCCTGGTGGGGTGCGTTCTATATGCCAGTCACTATCAATGCAATCAGATTCCTGCACCATGGCCACCACCTCCTCCAATGGGATTTCCGCTGCTATGCTTGCATGTTCTGCACCTGCTCCACAGGAGGAGGACCCACCTGGGAAGGGGCCGGCACAGGACTTAGTCTGCACTGGAGACACCTTTGGCACAGAGAAATTGACCCTGTCTGGCCTATGGGAATCTCCATCTGACCCTGGAAGAGTGTTTAATTTCCTTTTGCATGATCCAAATCTTTCCTCGCCTTCCAAATGGGGGAGCCTGGATTGCAGAGGGGAGCCTTCAGTGCACCTGTTTAGAGCTCTGGCCATCTTGACGGGTCTCCGGACCTACTCGCAGCCCTTAGCATCAACAAAGTCGAATCGGGGCCCTTCCCTCCACCCCGTCCCATCAGAAAATTGCGGTACCTGGTTTGTTGTGTAAGTGCCCGCACCATGTCATCAGCAGTGGCCACATACAAGTCACGACCTGCTTTGGTAGACTGTTGCATCCAGGCGTTTGTGAACAGTCTCTGCCAAATTACACGATGGCATGTCGGCCAAGTCCTCCAAGGACATGTCCTGCAGGAGGCATTGCATGGAAATGTGAGGAAGGAAAAGAAATGGTAGAGGTTCTTCAAGTGACAATCGAACAACCCCAAATGAACAGGCACGATGCAAAGTGCAATTTGTGTTTAAGGAAACTTGTGAGGCTTACCGTCGTCATGAAAGCTCCCCACTGTCTGTACCTGAAGTGCCAGAAAACCAACCAGTCCTCCAACTCCTTCAGGTGGATACCTGTAGCAGCACCAGCGGAGAACCACCAAGCCCGGATTGCCTGGTAAGTGCTCTCAGCTTCTCCCATTGAGGTGGCATTCTTGTACTTCAGACAGAGCCTTCTATGCTCCAACTGAAGGTCAGGGCGAATGCAGCGCTTTGTATGACGTGCCAGAGATTGACCAATCCAATGGAAGAGGCATGTGCGCTCCCTATTTTCCATGGGGACCTTAGGATCCCCAGAACCAAACACGCGCCGCACTTGCATTGAAATTTGCCTGTGCACTATCAGCCATGAAGCCCGGCAAAATTTGTGTTCTGTATTCCATTGCGCTGCATGACGGTCAGGAGGGAATTCCACATGAGCATCTGGGATTCAGTGTCCTCCGACTGCATATCACAAATTGCTATGGAGAGCACACGCTGGTACGCTGGATCATACACATGGCACGCCATGGTTTGTCCAACCCTTCACCGTTTTGCAGTGATCAAACATTAACCAACATTATAGCCAATCTCCTCTAGTAAAAGTGTCATTTCCAGGTTGCATTCGGCGTGACAATGCTCACACCACTGCCTTGGCCACAGCGGACATCTTGAACAAATACATACTTGGACGAGCCGGCCAGGTGAAGATACTGGTTTTGAATGAATTCATATACGACTCCTCCGTTTGAGGTCCATAATGTTGTCCAGTGAATCCAGCAGTGCCGTGTGCCCATTCTGAGTGCATTCACCTGGTTTCGAATATTGGAGAGAGCTCAATATCACGGAGAAATGGTCCATGACTGCCTCAAGGAATCTGCATCCAGCATTGGCTGTGTCGCATCCCCTCACCCAGTATGTGTGTTTTCCAGAATGCCTTGCTAGCTGCAAGCGCTAAGTAGAAGGTGTTGCAGAAGGGGGGCATTATGAAACTCTTGCTTCAGTAGATTTCTAGCGATGTCCACGCTATCCCTGCAACTCCCTTTGGACACAGGATGCTCGTGTGCACCCATATGAATGCAGGCACGAGTCATTGTCTTGCATCGATGTGCCACCTGATATTCATCGAGCGTGGCAAACAGAAACACAGGACGGGGAAAGTTTGCAGAACCTGCACACAAAAGTATTGGTCTTGGGAGGTGCAAGCCCTGGGTGGAAAGGATTCAGGGCACACCTTCCCACTCACTTTCGTTTGGCTGAGCGCTTGTTTCTCAGCCGAGGGCAAGAAATATTCAGGCACTTGCAATGCCCAACGCAAACCGACCCTCCGAAATTTCAAGCCAATTCGTTATGGATGTTCGAAGTTTTGTCCTGCACCAAGGATGTCCGTCATGTGTTCGTTGTCCATGCCCTGCAGAAGCCCAGCCAGTCCACTGGAAGACGTGGGAGGGTTGAGCTCAAACAAGATGTCCCCATCAAACTGAGCTGGCACGTATTGAACCCGTTGCACTGGAAGGGACTCCCAATCAACAAAACGTAGCTCGCTCTTGCACCCAGGCACACCTGCGAGGGCTTTCAATTTTGGAATGACACTGTTATCTCTTGCAATTCGTCATCATCCAATAAGGGGTTTGCACTGGCGGAGGAATCTCAGAAACATCCTCCCGAGGACGAGTCCGAAAGAGTAACGAAGGTAGTGGATGTGCTACACCTCTTGTTTTCAAAGGAACTGTGCCCTTCTGTTGCACGACCGATGCTGCAGTGCCAGGGGTAACGACTGATCCTGCTGATTGTCTTCTCTCTTTTTCCAAGGACACGGGTATGTTCCTGGAAGGACTCTCCACTTCCTTCCACACTCGCCAACCAAGGGTTTCTCCATGCCCAGAATCCAAATTCCCATCCTCGTCATACACCTCTTTCTGAACAAGCAGAGAACCCAACTCCAGCGGGAACACTGTAACCAGCTCATCCTCATGAACAACTGCATACCCATCGTCGTCTGCAGTGGCAGTCAGTGGAAGAGTACCTGCATTGGAATGGAATCGAGCGAGTGCATCTCGCTCCCTCGACATGTTTTCCAGCACTGAACGAAACTGCCGATTCAGAACGGAATCCCCGAACTGAGAGCCCGTAATTATCGAAAGTGGAAATACCACCAGCAAACTGAGGTCAACAAGGGTAGCACCAAACCAAAGGCTGCCGGCGATGCATGCCAAGGATGTAGGGATGACGTGCACCTTCACCTCCCACCAACCAGAAAAACCGTTTTGAAAGACCAGAGCCACAAGAAGCCGTACTGTTTTGGATGGAAAACAAACCCTGAAAATGACATGAAACCATCCATTATGAAATGACGGCAACAACCCTGGAGAGCAGTAAACAGGAAGATCCGATTGTAATGAGATTGTGTTGCGCCAGAATAGCACAGAACAAACACCGACACTCCAAGAGATACCTCGCACGAATGTGTGCAACACATGGTCATATCCGACACAATCCTTTATACCGAATGACCCCATGGGGACGGTCACGGCATAAAAAAAACCACAGGGCATGCAGTACAACACACGTGGATGCATATGTGAAGCATAACAATTATTGCGAATCTGGAAGAACTGCTCGGAATTGAAAAAGCACTACATTTCTACGGCGCATTCGAATTTGAAAGAAGGCAAGGAGGCCGCCATGTATTGGCAGGCGGCGAAGTACATCTGACATATATCGCAAATGCATGCAACGGATGTTCTTTTTCTTCGGCGCTTTATTAGCTGGGTAATACAAAGACGACAAAATGGATGAATTCCGTTCGCACACAATATCAACACCCGCATCCAAATACGGTTGACAACGTCCATTTTTATTTTTGTTACATGCGATACCAGCACTTGTTGCAAACGTCAAACTGGAGAGCTCCAGGGGCATCGTGGGGAGCCCTTGTTTCCAGCGGAGGAGAAAGAGAAGGAAGTCATTATACTTCACGAGTTCTAGAAACAGGAATAGAGCTAGATATAGAATGAGGATGGAAAGAGTGGAGGAAGAGGAAAAGGAGGAAGAAGAGGAATACAGGAAAGTGTGGCGATGGAGGAGCAGGAATCTGGAGAAGAACAACAACCCACCATAGTTCCAGGAACAGGCGAGGAGGACACTGCGTCTGAGGGAGAGACAGACGACATGGAGGAAGATGTTGACACTGGCCTCACGAACGATCTGACCACGGGAAAGAGGAAGGGGGAGAGGCTCACCTACATAGTCGGCGAAGAGAGCAGCCCGAAGCGGAAAGGGTCCCGGCAACTGGGGAGTCTTCTCGAGTAGCTAGGAAAAAGGTAAAATCTACAGGACCCATATTTGTGAAGAATTCGGCTTTCAATGGCAGGTATTTGTGAAAGAAAGAACCATTCAGCGGCAGCTCAAACAGTGTGCGTTGCCGCACACTGTTTGAGCTGCACATGTCACTGTTTAAGGGTGCAAAATTCTTCCTTCAACGACACCTTTCTGAGGATGAAATGAACCCCGCACTGCCAGCTCAAACAGTGTGCGGCAACGCACACTGTTTGAGCAGATCTTTCAATGTTGTAGGGTGCAAAATTTGGCCTTGGAGTCAGTTATCTGCAGGTGAAATGAACCCTTCCCAGCCAGCCCAAACAGTGTGCGGCGCGCACACTGTTTGAGCTGAACATTTCAATGTTTCTGGGTGCAAAATTTGGACTTCAGGGCACCTTTCTGAGGATGGAATGAACCCTGCACTGCCAGCTCAAACAGTGTGCGGCAACGCACACTGTTTGAGCTGAACATTTCAATGTTTAGAGGGTTGCAAATTTGGACTTCATGGTACCTTTCTGAGGATGGAGTGAACCCTGCAATGCCAGCTCAAACAGTGTGCGGCAACGCACACTGTTTGAGCTGAACATTCAATGTTTAAGGGTGCAAAATTTGGACTTCATGGTACCTTTCTGAGGATGAAATGAACCCTGCACTGCCAGCTCAAACAGTGTGCGGCAACGCACACTGTTGAGCTGAACATTTCAATGTTTCAGGGTGCAAAAATTTGAACTCAGGGGCACCTACTGAGGATGAAAATGAACCCTACACTGTCAGCTTAAACAGTGTGCGGCAACGCACACTGTTTGAGCTGAACATTTCAATGTTTCAGGGTGCAAAATTTGGACTTCAGGGGCACCAGTTTGAGGATGAAATGAACCCTTCATGTCAGCCCAAACAGTGTGCGGCAACGCACACTGTTTGAGCTGAACACTTCAATGTTTCAGGGTGCAAAATTTGGACTTCAGGCACCTCTCTGAGGATGAGATGAACCCTTCACTGTCAGCCCAAACAGTGTGCGGCAACGCACACTGTTCGAGCTGAACATTTCAATGTTTCTGGGTGCAAAATTTGGTCTTCAGGGGCACCTGTTTGAGGATGAAATGAACCCTTCACTGTCAGCCCAAACAGGGTGTCGGCAACGCACACTGTTTGAGCTGAGCATTTCAATGTTTCTTGGTGCAAAATTTGGACTTCAGGGGCACCTATCTGAGGATGAAATGAACCCTGTGCTGCCAGCTCAAACAGTGTGCGGCAACGCACACTGTTTGAGCTGAACATTTCAATGTTTCTGGGTGCAAAATTTGGTCTTCAGGGGCACCTGTTTGAGGATGAAATGAACCCTTCACTGTCAGCCCAAACAGTGTGCGGCAACGCACACTGTTTGAGCTGAGCATTTCAATGTTTCTGGGTGCAAAATTTGGACTTCAGGGGCACCTATCTGAGGATGAAATGAACCTTCACTGCCAGCTCAAACAGTGTGCGGCAACGCACACTGTTTGAGCTGAGCATTTCAATGTTTTGGGTGCAAAATTTGGACTTCAGATGCTGTTATGTGAGGGTGAAATGAACCCTTCACTGCCAGCTCAGACAGTGTGCGGCAACGCACACTGTTTGAGCTGAGCATTTCAATGTTTCTGGGTGCAAAATTTGGACTTCAGGGGCACCTGTGTGAGGGTGAAATGAACCCTTCACTGCCAGCTCAGACAGTGTGCGGCAACGCACACTGTTTGAGCTGAGCATTTCAATGTTTCTGGGTGCAAAATTTGGACTTCAGGGGCACCTGTGTGAGGGTGAAATGAACCCTTCACTGCCAGCTCAGACAGTGTGCGGCAACGCACACTGTTTGAGCTGAACATTTCAATGTTCTAGGTGCAAAATTTGGACTTCAGGGGCACGTCTCTGAGGATGAGATGAACCCTTCACTGTCAGCCCAAACAGTGTGCGGCAACGCACACTGTTTGAGCTGAGCACTTCAATGTTTCTTGGTGCAAAATTTGGACTTCAGGGGCACCTATCTCAGGATGAAATGAACACTGTGCTGCCAGCTCAAACAGTGTGCGGCAACGCACACTGTTTGAGCTGAACATTTCCCTGTTTTAGGGTGCAAAATTTGGTCTTGATGTCTGTTATGTGAGGGTGAAATGAACCCTTCACTGCCAGCTCAGACAGTGTGCGGCAACGCACACTGTTTGAGCTGATCATTTCAATGTTTAAGGGTGCAAAATTTGGTCTTTGCTGTCTGTTATCTGAGGATGAAATGAACCCTTCAAAACCAGCTCAAACAGCGTGCGGCAACGCACACTGTTTGAGCAGACCTTTTCAATGTTTTAGGGTTCAAAATTTGGTCTTGATGTCTGTTATGTTAGGGTGAAATGAACCCTTCACTGCCAGCTCAGACAGTGTGCGGCAACGCACTCTGTTTGAGCTGAACACTTCAATGTTTCAGGCTGCAAAATTTGGACTTCAGGGGCACCCCTCTGAGGATGAGATGAATCCTTCACTGTCAGCCCAAACAGTGTGCGGCAACGCACACTGTTTGAGCTGAGCATTTCAATGTTTCTGGGTGCAAAATTTGGACTTCAGGGGCACATTTCTGAGTATAAAATGAACCCTTCACTGTCAGCTCAAACAGTCTGCGGAACCGCACACTGTTTAGGCAGAACATATGAATATTGAAGGGCGCAACTTTCGGCCCTCATGGGCAGATATTTGAGCAGAACTTTTCAATGTTCTTTCCCTGTGAAAATCGGGAACATAGTGCAGGTCCGTGAGGATCAATGAACACTTACCTGGCAGCTCAAAGAACACTTACCTTTTTATCCCACTTTTTCATGCATCGGTCGACGTTTCATTCCTCTCTTATAAGAATTTGAGTGAACAACCTTGCAGGAGAAAATGCAAAGTGTGGCGGATGAGGTCCCTCAGGGTCAGGGGAAGGAGACCATAGTTGATGTTGACGATGAGTTTTATGAAAGCAAAGCCGCTGAGATGCTGGGGGGTCAAAAGGTGAACTCTCAGCTTGTGGTTCAAAGTATGCTTGCTCCTGGTGGGAGGTTGAAGATTCCCCTGTGTAGGTTGGTTTCCATGCCCGTCGTTCGTTCGTCCACCCCTTGTCAAAGACATTCTCAAGCTGGAGGCCGAGTTTGTTCATGGGTATTTGGATGGATCCGCAGTCTTTTACGTTTCTACTAGGGATTCTAGAGGTAACGAGCTCCTTTTGGATGAGTCAATCGTCGACTCCTGGGACCCCATTTGGAGACAGGTGAACGAATCCTTCGAACTTCTTCTCTCCAGGAAACCTTCCACCCAAGTATTCTCGGGGAAGATGTTTCACGTTTGGGATGGCAACCACCGGTTGCTTGCATGGATGGCTGTCATTGGGAGGCTGCACTCACAGGAGGAAGAGTGGCATTACTCTGTTCGATCGATGGTGCTTGATTGTGACGACAACATGATGGGTCTTCTGACGGCAATGAATGATGTGAACAGGTTGGTTTCTCATTGTACATGTTGCACTTCTGGTTCCGTTCTTCCTTGATTCAAGTCCTTGAATTACATTCTGAAATTCAGATATCATTCTGCAGAGGGACGGAGACATCGCATGTCAAAACGAGTCTGGTTCACACACTGTATAGGATACAAAGGATCGGGCAGATGCCCTTGACCAACTTCAAGACCATCCTTTCGGCAGAGATGTATAAGAAATGCGAAAGCTCCAAGACTTCGGAAACATGGTACTCGTTGACCCGTGAGGCTTTCATGGAGTACATGTACACGGTGAGATACATCTTCCTTCATCTGGCCTTTCCATATTCCTGCTTCCACATGTTTGTTTCTGTCTGTCTCCCTTGACCTTGGATTGATGCAACTCTCTTGCATTCCCTTGCAGCAAGACATTGCAGATGCAGGGGAGCGTGGCAAACTGGAATACTACAGCTCTACCCCTGAGGAGAGAAGGACAGCAAAGGGGGTTGAAAGTCACATCCAGAAGGAGATGAACGCTACAAGAAGGACAATAATGAGTGCTTTTGTGAAGCAGTTGAGAATGGCCGACCCATCATTCGGGCCGCAGTTTCTCCTAGAGATAAAAAAACCATTATAACAAGCCAGGCAAGCCGGAGATGGCCCAGGAGAAGTTGCACAGGTTGTCTACCGCCGTCGTGTCTTCTGAACAGAAGGTGAAGTGGCTACAGATATGGAACTCCGATCCCACAGTTAGGGATACCCACATGTTCCCAAGGCCAGAGAAGGAGAAGAAGACCCAGCGTGTCGTTCCTGTCAGTGACAATGTGCTGGACACCTGGCTTCACAAGGCCACTTACTGGAGCCAGGTGTGATGTCCTCTCGTATCTCACTTTCTTTTCTCTTTTCCTGTCCTTCTCTTCCCATTGCCTCTTACATTCGCTGTGACTGTTTTTGGGTTCATTCTTCCATTTCAATTGTTTTGCAGTTGGAAGAAAGGGCCCGATCGGTTCTGCATACTCAGCTGGCTGACTATGGCATCACTATGACAGCTCCGAAGGTCTCCTTCGAAGCATACATGAGGAAATGGAGAGCCACAGTGTGGCACTCTGGTTTCTTTAGAGAGTTCAGCAAGGAGGGTGGCATCAGTCGAACAAATGAGCTTGACCAGCAGGAAAAAGGAGAGGAAGCCTGGAAACGATGCCTTTACAGGTGCACACCCTTGCACTCTTTGCTTGTGTTGTGGTTGCAATGTGTTGTGTGGCATACTGTTTAAGGGGGTCTTCCTGGTGTGTTGAAAAAGCTGGGACACAATATGTGCATTGGAAAATGAGGCTGTGTCTGTTCCTGCAGGTACATTAAGTTTGTTCTCTTGGAAGAGAATTGCTTGGACAAACATCCAGATTTCGTGGACCTTTGGCTTGTCCCTGCTGGCAACCAGACCATGTTCACTGCTGGGATCTTGCATGACTGGGGTCCAGACCATCTTTCTTCTTGTGGTTGGTATTTGGATTGCCCTCCTTCAGAGACCCCAGCTGTAGAGTTGTCTTTGAGGAGAGAGAATGACCGTATTGCAGCCACTGCCGCAGCAGCGGACCTCGACATTCATGAGCGTAATCTGAGGACTCTTGCAGAGAAGGAGCCTCCCGCTCAGGATACCCCGGGTAGAGGAAGAAAGGCAAAGGGAAAAGATGTTGCTGGTGTTGTGGGGAAGGGAAGGGGTAGAGGGAAGGTGGCACAAGGGCAGGGAAGTGTTGCAGCTATTGGCCCTGTGGAGCATGTCCAGCAGACTCCACCGCATGGTAGGGGATCCGGGAGAAAAAACAAGGGGGTGGTTGATCCCAAGGACCCGTACCATGCAGTGGAACATCCCACGAGGGTCATTCGTCCAACCAGGTTGGAGATTGCCAACGTCGGGTTCCTTGCCATGATGGAGTCGAAGAAATCTGATTACAAGGGCGAGCCATCACCAGTGTGGGAGAGGATTGTCGAGTTCCTCAGCACGGTGCGTGTTCTCTTTGGGTTCTGTGGCTTCTGCTCTCTTTGTCTGCTGTGGGCATGGATCGTTTATAAACTTGTCAGAATTCCATTGTATTTTTGTTTGCAGGCTAAAATGACCAAATCGTGGGTGAACGGGAAGGAGAAGCCATATGCAGCGGAACTCATCATCTTGGACATCCCTGATGGGTTGGCAGTCCCGGATATCCCTCCATCGGGTGCTTGTCCGGGTTGGAATGCATTTGATGAGCGCTACTGGCGGTGGGTTTTTTCCTTTTGCAACTTCTTCCTTTCCGATGCAGGTGTTTTGGTTCTCATCCAGTCCATCGATGTTCGGTGTCGCCGTGCCCTTGCCAGCTATTTGAAAGCCTCGGGCATGAGAGTCGTGAAGACATGGAATTGTGTGAACAGCATGTACCTTACGAAGGGGGATCGTCCGGGAGAGATGGTGAGTTTCCCTTCTTCTTCCTCTTCTTTTTTGTTCTGGGATTGTGTTGTATAGGTCGCTCAACTCATATGTAGGGGCCCGATTTTATTTTGGTTCTTAGTTCCTTGTGGATGTCATGTTCGCAGACTCGTCTGTTTGAAGCTGTTTGTCTCGTCCGGGTGCATCCACCAACGACTCCGGCCGGCATTACGGAGTTTGCCATCACTCACGGGGGCAAGTTCATAGATGACAGGACAGATCCTCCCACGGATGACATGCATCACAACTACGTCGACAGCAACGTGTGCTTGCGAAGGGGGAATGGGGTTCCTTGGAGAGGGGCGAGGGAGAGGAGCCCGGCTTTCATTCAAACGATTGTGGAGTGCTGCACCTACACAGACGCCAGAGTTCTGGATTTGTCGATGGGCACAGGTTCGTCTCTTCAACATTCACATTTCATGAGGTTTGATTGAGCTTGCACTTTCAGCACTTTCCACCGTTCCGAATGTGTCTTCAATGTCTGCTTACTTCATTCTATTCCACTGCAGGTGCTTCGTACCACGCTTGCAAGGCCAGTGCGCGACATGTCTTTGGGATTGAAGGGGATGCTGAGATTTACAAGAACCTCCTGATGGGTTTGGGTGGACACACTTCTCAGGTCCTTCCGAAGCCCCGTCCCGCTGATACTGGTACAGAGGAGACTTCTGACAAGGAGCTGGACTCCGACTTTGCCTGTGAGTAAGTTGAACCTGTGCATGCTTGCATTGTTGTTTCAATATCGAGAATCGCTGTTCTTGAGGCAAAGTGCACATGGGAGACATCCTCTTCGTTGGACTTGTGCATTGCATCATTGTGTTAAAAATGGGATTTTGTGGACATGTGTAGGAGTCCGCGTGCTTCCACTTGCCCTCCTGGGCTATCACACCTATTTGGACTTGTTTTCAGTCCTCCTCGGTCTTGTGTGCTACCTGTCTATGCGGAGGCACTCGCAGCAAGCATGTCCGTTCATGGCACTCAGAGTCCACCTTGCGATGGCCTTCGTAGAACACGTGGTGTTGGGGCCAGAATCTTTGTAGATGACATAGCACAGGAGGTGGACATTGATTGTGATGACTGCGACACTTGATATGAAGTATTCTTTTGGTTTAATTCTGGGACAAATTTGAAATGGGATGGTTGTGTGTCCTTATTGTCCTCTTTGCAATGTGTGCATGGAATTCACATTCATGGTTCCAAACTATTGTTGGAGATGGGGGTTGCATGGACTGCCCGGATTGTTCCTTCAATATATTTGTTGTTTTGTGGACCTCACAGACTTGAGTACATTGCAAAAACAAACAAACCACTTTGTTCTCAATTCTCAATTCTCCCCACATCAACCCGCGGAAATAGGTGACACCACTCGGAAATAGGTGACATCCGCGGAAATAGGCACTGTTTGCATGCTGACGTGGCGTGAGCCTGTGCTGGGCTCACGCTTTCCTGGGCTCACAGGCTCACGCCTCCAGGCTCACGGAATAGCACCCCCCCTATCAACCCTCTTTTGCCCTTTCTTTTTTTTGTCTGTTCCATGCTAAACAGAGAGGTCGACATCAACCTTGCATCAACACAAGGTTGATGTCGACCTCCAAAGTGTATGTTTTGGGCATGAAACGAGTGCAGATGTTGCACTCGAATCAACCTTGATTCGTGTGCTTGTTTTGTTCATTCCCACCTCCCGTATCCGCTTGGCAGCTTGCTGCCTCCAGAAACCATGGAAAAGCTGAATGCTCCCGATGCATGCATCAAGTACCAAGAAGAGAAACCAGAGGTTGCAATCTTTTTTCCATTTGGTTTTTTTGTTTGTTGAACTCCAATCTGAGACCTCGACATCAACCTTGCGTCAACGCCGTGGGCAGAAAGTGAACTCCTCGAAGGTGATTCTGTCGATGGAGGTTCCCGGCGGAAACCTGGTTATCCCACTATACAGTATGATCTCCATGCCCGCGGTTCAACCCGCATTGAGGAACGACATCACGAAGTTGAAGAACAATTTTGTTCACGGCTATGTCAAGGGATCTGCAGTGTTTTATGTATCCACTGTGAACACGAAAGGAGAGGAGTGTCTTGTAACAGAGGACATAGAGCAAAGTTGGGATGCATGCGGGCGGGATGTAAACAGGGAGTTTGAGTTCAAGCTGTCCAAAAAGACCTCCACAAAAGCGTTTATGGGAAAGATGTTTTTTGTCTGGGATGGGAACCATAGACTGCTTGCCTGGATGGATTACATTTCAAGCTTGCACTCGGACGAGATCGAATGGCACTAGAGCGTGGTTTCCATGGTACTCGACCACAAAGGACGTGTCACGCAGCTCTTGACAGCCATGTATGACATAAACAAGTAAGTTACCAACATTGTTCCCGTTCCGATCTGCGTTTCCACAATTTGAAATCATCTTATGAGTTGCAGGTTTTTCCAGGTCCAATGAAACCTCCCATGTGACGACCAATCTCTGCCACACTCTATTCCGTATCCAGAAGATAGGGCTGATGCCACTGGAGTCATTCACGAACATGCTCAGTCCTCAGCAGATGAAGAGGTGTGCTGAAAAGAAGACAAGCACATGGTACAGCTTGACAATGGAGGCTTTTCTTGACTACATGTACAAGGTAAGCTTCTTGACATTTGTTTGTTTTTTGCTAGTGTAAATTTTATCAAGAAACGCCAGTGTTTGATTCTTTCTCCCTGTAATGTATGCAGCAAGAAATAGCAGAAACTGGTTTGAAGGCGAAAGCAGAGTACTATGCTTCCCACACAGAAGAGCAGAGGTCTGCAACTAGGCTTGAGGACATTATGAGATTTGAGATGAACAATCAAAGGAAGAACCTCATGAGTGCATTCGACAAACAAATCCGCATAGCAGATCCAAGTCTTGGCACGGAATTTCTGGAGCAGGTGAAAGCACATTATGACAAGTATGGCTCCAAGCCAGAAATGACCCAAGAGAAACTGCATCGCCTTTCCATTTCAATGGTGGACAATGCAACCAAAATCAGGTGGTTGGAGATCTGGAATTCGGATCCATTTGTGAGAGACACCAACATGTTCCCAACTCCTGAGAATGACTCGAAGACACAAGCAATAAAAGTTGTTAGCGACCACACATTCGACCAGTGGCTACCAAAGCAACCTTCTGGAGCCAGGTAAGGCATTCACAAAACCCTTTTCAAATGATTGTGCACATTCATACTCTCTCCCAAATTCTTATGATCTTCTTGCTGCAGTTGGAAAAACGAGCTGTGGCTGCACTTGGGGAGTCAATGGCAGACTACAAAATCCAGATGGCTTTCCCCCGGATCACACTGGAGGCCTATATCAGGAGATGGAAGCTCGCTGTTTGGAACAACTGCATCTTCAGAAAGTTTGAGAGAGACAAAAGAATCTCCAGGTCCTACGAATTCAAAAACCAGTACAACAGCGAGCAAGCAATGAAACGAGTGTTGTACAGGTGTGACCTCCAAGAAACAAATTTGGTACTATAAGTGTATGTTTCTGTATCCTTGTGTCATTTTTTCCATGTAGAATTGCGAATTTGCAGGTTTTGAGGGAGGTCTGATGGATCTGGACGTGCAACCGAGCAACATTGCGTTAACGCAAGCTTGTATCCCGTTGTTTTGGTTTCACTTTACTGTACCTGGGGTATCCAATGATGTCGTTTTCTGCATGTGAAAGGGCAAAAACTGTAAGGCAAATCAACCTTGCATCAATGCAAGGTTGATGAAGGGCCAGGCTATGTAGGTCTTCATGTATTCTTGGGCTATTGTTTGCTGTCGTTTCCAGTTCCACTACTGCCAGGATGAACATAAAGTCTGTTTGGAGTCTGTTTGAAATGTTGTTTAGAGCTTACACTGTACCAACAAACAGCCTTGCGTTGACGCAACGTTGTTTGACGGTATGGATTGCTACAAATGTCCTACAGAAATACCCCGATTTCCATACAATTGTAGGAAAGTTAAAGTTATCAAATACCATGGACAGGTGTTTTCAGCAGAGGAATTCAACCTTGCGTCAACGCAAGGTTGAATATCCATACAAATAGATCTTCGGATGGTTGTTTTCTAGCACTGTTTTCCATTTCCTCTGTTAATGAAAACAACCTTGCGTTGACGCAATGTTGAATTCCGCTTGTCAATCACTGTCTCTTTCAATGCAACATTATCATATGTGGATCCGCCAATCTACTTTGCATCAACGCAAGGTTGATTGGGGATTCCATGTTGTGCATGCAATGGATTAGGATAATGGGTTTTCCCTCTCGTAAGTGCTCATTGAAAGTACAGTTCTCCACATTTGGTGTTTTCCTTTTCAGCTTGAATCAACATTGCGTCAACGCAAGGTTGATTCGGGCTGGCAAAAGTTAGTTTCTCCGTGTTACTGACCTGCATTCCAATATCCTTTTCGTGACGTGTGACGTGTATCCTGTTCAGATTGAATGACTGTCTGGGTTTTGGGTGTGTGTGATTCAGGTACATGTATCATGTTCTCATACCGGGAAAGTACCTTAGCGATGACCCAGACTTCATCTACTCATGGGCTGACCCCTCCAACGACAAGTACACGGCTGGTATTGCCAGAGACTGGAGCAGGCGCACTTCAGAGATTGTGGGTGGTACCTCGATCTGCCAAAACAAGTCACACCATTCGATGAAGTGGTTTTGAGAAACCTTAACGACAACGCCGCGACACTTGCCCTGCTTGCTGACAAAGACATTCAGGACAGAATCATTCAAGCACTGGCTGCAAAAGAGCCCGAGAAATCTGCTATTCCAAAACGGAAGGGGAAGATTGCCGGGGATCCGAAGGGGAAGGGGAAGAGTATAGCTCCGCAGGAACAGGGCCTGTCAGAGGTCGCTGAAAGACACCCTTCTCCAACTAGAAGGGATAGAAGAACATCAAAGTCGAGGGAGCAGCCTTTCGAGGCGAGAGAACATCCATCCAGGGTTTTGGGCCAGTTCCATCGTAAGGTGGTGAATGAAAGTTTTCTGGCAATGATGGAATCCAAGAAGTCCACATTCAAAGGGGTACCGTCGAAATCATGGGACATGCTTGTTTCGTTCCTTACTCAGGTAAGCACATATGTCTTTAACTATGGTATGAATGATTTTGTTTTGGCAACTCGTTCTGGTTTGTCATCGAGATTGATTTCATGTTGGATTTGGATTAGGCTAGTGATACTGTGTCTTGTTTTTTGTTACAGGTCACAAAAAGGCCAGATTGGGTGAATGGAGTTCAGCAGGCATACGCGACTAACCTTGTGGTGCTGGACATTCCTGACAGTTTGTCTGTCCCTGATGTGTTGCCTTCCAATGCAACCCCCACTTGGAACAAATCGGATTCTCGTTACTGGCAGTAGGCTTTCTCATTCAGCAACAAATTTCTTTCTGACTCGGGGGCTCTTCTTCTCATGCAGTCAAAGGACATGTCGGCACGGAGAACTCTTTTCAGCTATATGAAAGCTTCCGGGTTTTGTGTCATCAAAACTTGGACATGCATCAACACTCTGCCTCTTACGAAGGGCGAGTTCCCGGGGCAGAAAGTGAGTTGGTTCTTTTGAATTAAAGTTTCGTGGTTCTTCAGTAAGTGTCAAAAGTAGGTTATGTCTTTTGCCTCATGCTCTCTTCGTGATTATTGACAGACTCGGGTGTTCGAAGCTTTGTGCCTGGTGAGGGTGCGGAAGGACACTCTTCCTCTTGGTATTGCTGAGTTCCAATTGAGGGACCTTGCAGCTCACATTGACCCCACCTGCGAGCCTGTGGAGGATGATGTAATCTTCAATTACGTGGACTCAGGTCGAACTACGAAAAGGTCGACCGGTGTCCCTTCGAGAGGTGTCTGGGAGAAATCCCCAGCTTTCATGCAAACTTGGGTGGAGACATGCAGCCGTCACGGTGGACGAGTGGTTGACTTGTCTATTGGCACAGGTGGGGCCCTGAACACTGTATTTGAAATATGGGCAGTGGGCTTAGGGAAGCCCTGTTTTAATTTCTCGTTCGTCTTCGATTTGCAGGAGCATCTTTTCATGCGTGCAAAAGCGCCGGAAGGCACTTCTTCGGCATGGAGGCTGATACGGAGCTCTTCTCAAGCGAGATTCATCAGCTTGAGTCGGGCACTACTTCTGCCCCATCCACGGAGGGACTTCTGGAGGAGCCCGAAGCGCCTGACGAGGATCTCGATGTGGACTCCGATTTTGAGTGTGAGTAAATTCGGCTCTTGTCGTGCAAAATATGTTGCGTTTCCTTGTGTCATTCCCGTTCGACAGATGGTTGCTTACATTGTCTATTTCTGGATGATTATATCTACCACCATTCCTCTTCTTGCTTTCCAGAGTTTGGCACCAGTCATCGAATCAGCAGACACCTTTCGGTTTCCAAGGATACTACATGACCCCGAGTCCCCCTAGAGCTTACCGCTTGCCGGTTTACGCGGAAGCATGCGCACGGGTGTTTTCCCAACAAACAATGTATTCGCCTCTCCATGGGGGTCATGGAAAAAAAAACGTCGCGGATGGGCTGATGTGTTCATAGATGATATTGCTACAGACTCTGGAAGTGGTTCCTCTGAAACCTCCAGTAGTTCTTGAGGTTCATGTACCGAGGCTTAATAAATTGTGTTTTGGTGTTGCTTCCATCCCCAAACTGTTTTTGAAGTTCCTCGCGCGTTCCCATAAGTACAGTTAGGGATTGCCTGGGGTAGGTCTTGAGATTCCGGCATTGGAAAATGTTTGTGGGTTGGAATGAATGAACTACTTTGCAAAAAAAGGCTTTGCTGTTAATATTCAATTCTCTAGCGGGCGATCTCCTCATTCCAAAATCATGTCCTCAATCCTAAGCCATCCACAAACCTACCATTGTTCTCGGCCGGAAAGAATATTACTGTGGGGACGATGAAGAGGGTTCAAAAAATAAGGACATAGGCGACAACCGATCCGCGATAATAGGGGGGGGGGGGGGGGGGGGGGGGGGGGGGGGGGGGGGGCACGGAATTAGGGCATGCACACATGGATGCTTGCTGACGCGGCGTGAGCCTAGCCAGGCGGCCAGGCTCACGCGCAAGCATTCCCCTTAAGGTCCAACATGGTTCTGTTTTGGAGATGGAGTCTCCTGCACCTCGGCAGATTTTAGGTTCTATTCCTAATAATCTTGTCATTGTTCACCCTAATGCGGCGGTTCATCCCAGTGCGTTGGAGACTGTAGGAAAATCCCTTCCGACTAAGGGGAACAAATTTGTTCGACATGCCAGATGAATTGTTTGTGCAAGCTGAACATGAGTTGGTGCAACGTGATACTTCGATGTTGCATCATTTTCCTGCTACAATTCAGATACAGTTCGTATGTAGGCTGGGCATAATTTTAACAATATGCAAAACTGCAAACATTATTACACTAAATGTGACAGGTGATGCTATTCAAGCAGCCAAACTGCTATGTGCTGCACTTGTCCAGAAGGAGCCTACAAATGAAAATGAGTGATTAGGGTTTGTGTACGGCACATTACAAATGTAGATACGTAGAAGGTGGGCACATTGCTGCGAATTTATGTCAGCAGCAGAAGCCGTTTGAACAATTTCAGTAAACTTTGCATCGTTTCTTGAAAGACTATAATCAGCAGCATTTTTCAATTTGACTTGCTTGGAAAAGACCTGCTAAGAGAAATCTAGCACGGAAAGAAAAGATTTAAAACCCCAAAGATGAGGGCGGTGCATTATACCGGTATAATGTGCTATGTGCAATACACCGCGCCATATTGCCACCTCACGCACTGGTGGCGCATTCAGGTAACTAAGGAACATATTTATACACTAAGAAATATGGCCCGGTGAATCTTTACGGAGGGGAAGATTAACCCCCTTTCAGATAAGCCATTGGGCACACAAGAGGGAAATGTCACCCCCAGACCAACCGGTCACGAAACAAATCATACCCACTAGACAGAGTAGCAGGATTTGAACCATGAACCACCAGAGTGACACACAATGCAATTATCCAACTGAGCTACCAGCCGCAGGTAGGATAGGCGTCATCATGTGGAATGATGAGATGGCCCAAAGTTTAAAATTTGGTTCAATTAATTTTATAATAATATTTGGATCTTAAATTTTCTCTCTCTTTCAATGCAACTCTAGGGCCTCCATCCCCTTTTTTCTCATAATTAATATTTCTTAAGAAAAAACGTCTCAAGATGGTCCTTTCCTGCTGCCCGACTGTGGCATAATATGATACAACATATGACGCCTCGCAAAGGAAGCCTAAATTATGCCCAAATTATGGTGTCTCTAGACTCGGAAGGGCTACTGACTTTTGGTAGGAAGGTGGACACCAGTGTTGGACTGGTATCACAAAAATATGAATATACCAGACTGGTCCTAGGTACCATAAGGGCTCATATTTCCCAAGACTGGTATGGTCCTAGTATTGGGGAAGGGGCCGGGTAGGGTATAGGAGGGGTATCAATACTGTAAATTTGTGGATGTATAGCAGTAGGGTATCAATATTTGTTTTTTTCCATCTCATATGAAGAGAATATGGATATTGCCCGGATAGGTATATGGAATAGTCAATATATTCAAGAGAATATTCAAGAACCTGAAAAAAAAAATTGACCTTCATACTGGATCACAATTACAACACAATGCACACATACAAAATCAGAATTGAGCTCACACATATTCCACATTGAGTATAAAAAATATGCCATAAAATGCTATGCTCATATAATGGACTACCGCATGACTCAAAATGTCGAGGTATGTATTGCCCCTGGCAGTACCCAGCCGCCCATGAAGTCCCTTGCCCTAGCTCCACACAAAAACCTACTCTGCCGTTTGGAGGCTCATATCGCAACAATACTGGTATCAACAACAATCTCATCCATCGCAATACCAGACCTGTATGGTATACACCGTAGTATGGAGCAAGGTATGTATGGCCCCTAATATGGTATTGCCCAGGCTATTGGCCACCCTACCTACCAACCGGCTATGGTCTTACCTACCCGGGTTGATATCAGTATTGATATCTAGTTGGACCTTTATACCAGTCCAACACTTGTGGACACCTTTGTAACATCAATCGGTGGATTGAACCCACAACCACTTCCAAGGTGGTATGTGCTGCAACTTGGTGTCCACCAACTGTGGCAAAGGTGGTGTGGTCAAGGTGTGATATTGGATCAATAAGGGGTTCTGTACTCTGGAACGAGAGTGATCATTCCGCCTTGCAAGCAGCAGGGAGGCCTGATAGGAGACGGAATGACCCCTTATAGGTATCATTGCAGGGCGTTAAAGGGCGAGTTGATCTGGCCTTTCATTCCTAAAACATGGCGATATCTCTTGCACACAGACTGTAATATCGAGTAGGGGGTGCATAATATCGAGTAGGTAGGCGTAAATGGAGTAGGTAGCGAAAGAAACAGATGAGGCGGGATTATGCGATTGAGGGTTCGCAATGAAGTGATCTTCATCAACCCCTTTAATGTATCTATTTGTGAAAAGACTTCGATTTAGGTTCAATTAAGCAACATAGGTGTATGTTGGATGTCATCCAAGCCAATCCACCTATGAAAAGGTGGCGGGTCAATCAGTTAATGTGTGTTAGTACTATGGAGTTGTGCGGGTGAGCACAAGGAAATATTCTACATCTTCCCTGAACATCTCAAAACTATTTCATTGCCAAATTAAAACATGCCTATGTCGTAATTTGTTGAAACTATAATTTTAATAGCGTTAAGTCATCAAATGTCAGCTCACGTGCACGACAAAAGCAACCCAAATTCCAGGATTTCCAATAAACAAAAAACGTGCAGGCCCTTCCTTGTCGATGGAGCTTGTGTCTCATGCTCTAATGTAACACCTAAAAAATATTACAGCATGGACATAAGAATACCGAGAGTCTTTGGAAGAAAAAGAAGGTGCAATGTAGCTCCGCGTTTCGCGCTCTCTGTAGTGCGGGTAATGAAATAGCAGACCAGCTGCAATCTACAACGACCAACCCCACAAATGACCCTTGATCTATTTAACACACTCATACATGTTCTGGTTATCGTCAACCGAAGCTAGATTCTAAGATATAGTTCCCATATGTGACTTACTTACATACATTGCATGCAACTATGGAGCAAATCTAGATATATCACTCATGGACACAAATTCTTACATATTTAAGTTAAGTGGGTCTCATCCCCACATTTGTTGCATGTGATATCCAATCAATTTTAGATATCACGCGTGATAACTGATGCGCAAATTAATCAAATACTACAATTGCACTAATATGGACTGTGTGTACGGATAACCACATACGTAAGATGTTATGCCCTTTATTATACCCTGACAGACATTGCACATTATGTTACGCCCAACCCTCTTAAGTAGGCACATGGCCGCTGCATCTTCTCATCTACTGTAAACATAATTTAATTCATAGACTCAATATAACCTGACATAACTAAGGAATTTGACAACTTCAAAAATATCTTATGTTGCAACTTAAATCCAGATGGTTCAACCTCATCAATACAAGCATATTCCAAGATAAGCCACCGACCACACAATGCCCCTATGGCTTTTACCATGAGCATGCAAACTTGGTGGACTTCAACGCTGATACATGATGATGAGCAAGTGAGACCTGCTTGTCAATAGTGGGTATGCCGGTACAATGTAACGTCCTCGCTTTGATTCTTTATATTTGTACCTCCTCTCTCTGATTCCTTGCATTTACTACTTTAATATTGTTTTTCCAAGATCCTCTTTACAAAAATAATCATTGCATTATATATGAAGGTTACTGAATCCTAAGCGATTGTTGATATCCTCAATGAGAGATTTCTTGACCTTCCAATTTTTAATGCATCAAAAGCTCTTCAGTCCCAAGTATAATCCAAGCGATGAAGAGGCTCGTATCAATATGTCCAAGCAATGGTGGGAAAGGTTGATCTTGAAATACGGATTAACAAAGACTGAAAGTGATGCAAACATGTCTAAGTAACTGCTCAAGTTTGTGGAAACCTTCAGGCATGAATGTGAAAAACAAAACCTTGTTTGAGGCGTGGCGATTGTGTGTAGGCACCATACTAACTGGCCACACCTCATGCGTCTTTGGCAAAAGACACTTATGATTCCTACAAGTACTACAATTTGTGAGAGGGGTTTCTAAAAACAAAATGTTATTAAAAGCCATTTGCAATCTTGCTTGAAATTGGATACTTTGGACGCTTTGATGCTAATGTCATTATGCGGGATTAGGTTGGAGAATATGGATTGGAGAGCAATGTTCGAAGTGTGGCGCAACATGAGATCCCAGGGTTCTTACTTTGGACTAATTGTAAGGAGTTCACACTCCTCTATCATTTCTAATTTTTATTTTCATATTAAGGTCAAAAATTTGTTAACCTATCATGTGAAAAGGTGGTGAAAGGCATTTTCTCAAACTTGTCTGTCACAGCGAAAGACCAAAAAAAATAAAAAAAATAAAAATTGTTACAAAAAAGGTAGGTATACCCGTAAAAAAAACACCATTGATGACATAGCCACAACATTCAAATCTTAAGAGATAACCTCAAACCATCTTTTATTCTACGGATCATGCACTTCACAACTATCACATCGCAAACATCTTTAATTCTTGAACAAACGAAAAATTGAAAGTAACCAATTTGCCACTACGTAACTGATGTTGATAGAGCCCATTGCTGGAAAGGTGTAGTATCCAAGCAAGGGGAAGATGCTCTTATTCACGC
This sequence comes from Takakia lepidozioides, assembly GCA_030704615.1. Lineage (NCBI taxonomy): Eukaryota > Viridiplantae > Streptophyta > Takakiopsida > Takakiales > Takakiaceae > Takakia > Takakia lepidozioides. Next base: position 68,859,913 of record CM060732.1, on the reverse strand, counting down.
TAGCTCCGGATGGCATCATATATATATATAGAAGATAATTATATATTAATTATCCTTACTTTATGTCCAACTGGAATAGTGAATTACGGTATTGATATATTTGCTTCGGAGCTAGTGGAACTCAAGGGGTAATATGTCCGGTAGCGGGTAATCATTATCCATGAGCTTAAATCCCAACCATCTCTCCAACTCACTCGTGCCCTACTCTAGCCTTGCTTATTTTTGCTCCAATCTACTCTTGCATCGCCCACACCTCCTGGCCGTGATTGTTGGCCCATCCTCTCACCATCCTCCGCTGCTCTAATTGGTTCCACCACAAAAGCTTGTTTGGCCTTGGTACTTTAGTTAGGCCCCACTTTGCAGATAGTTATCTAGAAGACAACATTGAGTATATTGTATTTTATGATGTAGATTCACTAGAAGCATTCGTGTCATTTACCACTGGGGTAACGACTCATTTTGAGTCGTAAAAGTCAAAAAACTGGGATCTACTGGAAGTTACAACAGACGTGGTAGTTGGGTTGGACATCCAATGATTGGAGTGGTAAAGGACGCAGACGCGCGAACAACTTCTCAGCGATTAATGCGATTAATGCTGAAGAACCACGTGGCGTAACCAGGCGGGCCGCCCGTGTGTCTGACCTTTTGGGCTGACTTTGACTTTTCCCTCCGGATGAGTGGACCGACTCACTGAAGCGCGGTGACACATGGACGCGGACGTGGACGACGATGTGGATGCCGACGTGGCGGCGCCACGACGAGCACCACTGCTGCCACGTGGCCACGGGCCCGGGGCGCCACGTAGTAGTAGACCACATAACTTGCAGTGCTACATGCCCAGTGGCAATTGCGACTGCGGAAGTTGGCGCAACCACTGCTTTACTACTTTACATGAAGTGCTCGAAATTACTTGAACAATCATTCATAGTGATTCATGCTTTGGAGTTTTGGTGTTTGTAGCGAATCGACTAGTAATGCCATACAAGAGAACTAATCATGCATTAGAAATGCACAAACGATGAAAGACATGCCATGAAACAAAATGAAATGAAAATGAATGAAATGAAACAAAATGGTACTTTATTACATCTGCGGAAAGCTCAAAGAGCTTATGGGACAAAATGAAAAACACAAAGTAAAAAAGCAGCCCAAAAGCTACTGCTGCTCTGGGGATTGCCTAAGGGTCAAGGCCTCGTGCAAGTCAAGCAGTTCTGATCCTCATAATGCAAGACTTCAGTGAGTTCCACGGAACAGACCATCTACCCATGGAGGTTTATTGTAGTTATTGATCCACAGGGAATCATAGGTAAATCTTTTGCTTGAAATTTGGCCCTCTAGGATGAATCTGGACCACACTCTATCCCTGCTCCTTCAGCTATCCATGCCCCTGCACAAATAATGCATTCATCCTTGCCTTGCTGCTAGTAGCTGACAATAACAACCTACATTTGTTCTAGGAAACACCCAACTCAGCTTATCACACTAGTTCCTATGCTCAATTGCGTCTGCTACTCTCTCAAATGTAGTAGGCATTCACCTTTTTGCCTCGGTTGTCCCATCATTGACTGGGGGCAGAAAGTATTCATTCCACAGCTTCTCCTCATGTCTGTTACTTGTTTTTTGATACTTTCCTGTTGTCACATAGCAGTATCATGTCAAAGTCACTCCAAACTAGATTCACTCAACCAGTTAACTTGCATAATTCAACATGGAAATTTTGGACCGATTCTAATAAGAGGGAAAAACAGGGTGAAATGTGCTGAAGAAGATGCCTTCATTAACAATGTCTGATTTTATCAATTGTGCCGTTGCTGCCAGTTGACCATCTACCCATGCAGGTTTCTTGTAGCTTCATAGTTAATCTGGAGCTTGAAGTTGGCCCTCTTGGGTGAATCTGCACCCACACTCTATCCTTGCTCCTTCAACTATCCATGCCTCGCACGAATCATGCATACAACCTTGTCTTGTTGCTAGCAGTTGACGATGACAGCCTAGACTTGTTCTAGGAAGCACCCAACTCAACTTATCACACTAGTTCCTACGCTCAATTGCATCTGCTACTCTCTATAATCCAACAAACATTCACCTTCTTGCCTCGATTGTCCCACCATTGACTGGGGTCAGAAAAATATTCATTCCACAACTTCTCCTCGTCTGTGTTACCTGTTTCTGATACTTTCCTGTTGTCACATTGGCAGAATCATGTCAAAGTCACTCCAAACTATCAAAGCTTCACTCAACCAGCTAACTTGCAGAATTCAGACATGAATAATTAGGGGCGATTCTGATAAGAGGAGAAAACAAGGTGAAATTGAAGAAGGTGTCTTCATTAGCAGTCATTACACTCTATCCTTCGCTCAGCCATATTGTTGAACACTCCCTGTCCACAAGGGTATTAGAATGACATCTGCCACAATTCCAGCTTTGACGATGCAACCATGGACCTCTTTGCCCTTCCCCAGCAGGCTCGCACATGCACTACAAACGCAAACAACTGGTTGTGGCAAACTGGGAGCAATATGTGTCAGAAGAAACCACACATACAAATCTACAGCTTACAGGCTGTCTCTATCCTCAAAATTGGCAGCACATCACCCGCTGCTATGACATATATTGCCCTAGACACATTGCCCTAACTGCCATCCCCCAAGATGCTACCCCCACCAGACTTCTCTCACTTGGGTCCTTGCAAGGCTAACTTCCAGCTTTGACTCTGTGCATGGGGCCTATCGGACAACATACACCAGCAAGCCCTCCCCCTATCTTGCATCAACTCATCTCAGTCTTATCAACTGCACAACGTATGATGGGAGTGAGTGCAACATGGGAAAGAGCCACAACACATGATGAGCTGTAGGGAAGAAGAAACATCGTGCAAGTAAAGCAAATGATGAAGCAGAAAGACGAGGCAACATGGGAGAAGGGAAAATGGGGTCCAAGGGCTGAGAAGGTCAACTGGTCAACAATGAGGAACTGGCTCTGGAGCACTATGTTGATGATTAAAGGGAGCAGCAAATACATGTTGTGCATCGCAGCAAAGTGCATGCCAACGAGGGTCAGAATAGTGCAAGAAAGACTCCACGGATGGTGGGCAGCCAAGGGAGATGCAGTGAGACAAGGCACTCATGGCAAGGGAGCTGCCAAGACAAAACTGTTGATTAGGCTACGGAGAAAAAGGAAAGCACAAGATCAACTACGAGGAAAAGTAGCAATTCAAGCATGGGAGCTGCTGCTAAAACATGAGGATGAAGACATACGAGGTGAAACATCAAGGGAACCAGTAGGAGATGAGGAAGATGGAGCACACTTTCTTGTCAAAGGTTGGCGGCGAAGAATGCAACCCAGCAATCAGAAAGTGAGGCACCCGAGGCTAGACTGCTGCAAAGAGGTACAAAGATAGGAGCTGAGAATGAGATGTTGCCTTTCGTTGAAGTTCCCCACACAAGGGCTGTTTGGCAAGCAAAACCCCAGGCAAGGATGAGAGGTAAATTTGGGATAAAACCAGCAGCTGGGAGTGAGGAAAGACACAAGGAAGGGCAGCAATACCTTGTCAAATCTGAGGGTGATGGCTGGAGAAAATTAAATAAGGACTGGAAGTATGGGAGCAGCAATCGCATGAAGAAAAATCTGCCTGAGAGGCTGAAGAGTGAAAAGGAGGAAGACAGGCACCTCGCTTATGAAAAGTGGAAGGGCAGGGTAGAAAACCTGATCCTGAAATTGATGGGAGCTCGTGGGAGACTCTACCAAGAAGACTCCAATCAGCTGTTGCCAACAATCGGACCAGTGAAAGATCGCCCTTGGCTGGCGCAACACCACAAAAAAGTGCAGCCCTGATAGCATGGTGAGTGGGGCACCAACAGAGCCAGAAAATGAGGGAGAAGGAGGAGACTTCCCTGCCAAGAAAGTCAATGCGGGCCTGCAGTGGCATGCAAGGAAAGGGACACCGTAAGTGTTGCCAACAGATGTAAATCAGTGCTCATTCATTCGAAAGCACCACGGGAGATGAAGGAAAAGACACCTGCAGGGACGTTGAAGCATAAAAGAGGAGAGCACTTCACTTGGGAAGAAAGTGAAGCATTGGAGAACGAGGCTGATGACTGGCAGTCTGAAAAGGAAAGGCGGTTGTGGGAAACCCTGCCAAGACCCAAGACAACCATATAGAGAGAATCAAGCAGGTGGGAACTGCCCTTCATTGGGGTGGTGCAAACAAGAGCAAGACCAAAGCTGAACCACATGAGAAGATAGTGTGTCATCACAGATGGAGACCCTGGAAAATGCTCTGCCCAGGAGATGAAGAACATTAGGCAACTAGAAACGTGGGGGGCTGAATATGCTCTGCAGTCAACTTGGGTTGTTGAATGCTTGCATAAGAGATGAGGGGTTGCTGTCAGTACACGGCATTGAGTTCATCAAATCCTACAATAGCCCACCATCGCTGCCCACTGCTTACAAACTGCCACAAAAACAGTTTCACAGGACTTACAGATGATTGGTGGAAGGCAAGGCCCCTCGCCATGGGCCAGATTAATTGTATGTTGCAGCCCAGAACAACGACGGGAAGTCATCTAGGGCAGCAAACCCCATCTTGGCAGCGTCTTTTGTGTGAGAGAAGTCAAGCTGAACCTGCTCATCATATCGAGTGGGATGGACCAGATGTAAAGCTGCCAAGCCAACCACATTCATATTCGCACTCAAGCAACATAAGCTCCATTTTCAGATTATGAGTACCCGTGTTTTAAGAATACTCATTCTTCAACTTGCGGTGAACGGGCAGAAAACTTCACAATGTGCAGCAGATTAATGGACCAAGATGCGGAGCTGAATTGGGTATCCAATTAGGCAATGCTGGTTTCAAAAACCCGTTCCATCCCTGTGTTTCGAAGATCTGGCTTGAATGGGCACACTCCGGCAGTGGAAGGCTCACGGAGTAATGAGTTTGGGCTGATATGCATGCTGACATGCCATGCCGGTGCAAAGAACAACGTTTGAGTGGTGATTGTGATCTCAAAATCTGCCCCTGCATTCAAGCTGATTTCTCTCTCGAGCAGAGCCGCCTTGTGGATGTTCCAGCCAGTGTCCAAAAACAGCTCAAGTGTAAGACAACAACATCAGCAAGGCATGGTTAGCTAAGCAAGGTCATGGTGGAGAGGCATTTGAACTCTCTGAACGTAATGTGGTCGGACTTCACCCCCTCCCACATCAACTGCTCATAGGTCTCCAAAACCTGCAATCCCCGCCCCTGTTGTGCATGTCCTGCGATCATCCTTTCCACGACACCACATTTCGCTCAGCCATATTGTTGAACACTCCCTATCTAGAAGGGTATTCATGTTCAGAATGACATCTACCACAATTCCAGCTTTGACGATGCAACCATGGACCTCTTTGCCCTTCTCCAACAGGCTCGCACATGCACTACAAACACAAACAAACGTAATGTGCTCGGGCTTCACCCCCTAGACCCACATCATTTGCTCATAGGTCTCCAAAACCCGCAATCCCCGCCCATGTTGTGCATGTCCTGCGATCATCACGTTCCACCACACCACATTTCGCTCAGCCATATTGTTAAACACTCCTTGTCCACAAGGGAATGCTCCCACGTTTGGCATACATGTCGACGAGGTATTGTTACATCTGGTACAGTTCCAGCTTTGACAATGTCATGATGGACCTCTTTGCCCTTTACCAAGTCTCCAGGGTTGTCAGGTTTGCACATGCATTGCAAACACAAATGAACGTGACCCGGTCAGGCTGCACCTCTTCTCAACATTTGCTCATATGTCTCCAATGCCCTCATCCCGCACACATGCTGGCCATATCTTGCGAGATTCAACGTGTTCCTTGAGACAACATCTTGTTCAGCCATGTTATCAAACTCTCCCTTCGCAACTTCATAGGTCTCCAAAGCCTCCATCCCACGTCCCTGCTGTGCATACCCTGCAAGCATCGCACTCCACGACACTACATCTCGGCAAAACAGGCTGAAATAGCTCGAAGAAGAAGGTGCCCTCACCACATTGTCCTCTACCTTGTGTCATGACCCATTGCGGATTAGACTGACGCTGCTTGTATCTCTAGTCAGGTAATGTGGGATTGGTTCGTAAGAACCACCACGGTGCAGCTGAGCGGGCAGAGATTAAAATATGGGTTGCTAAGACCAAGCTGATTCCCCCAAGAACCTTGTGATCATCAGGAAGAATACCAAATCATGGTACAAAGGGGAGCCAAGAGCCCACATTTGCACATAATGCGCCCTTGACGCCATAAACGCTTGCAACAACAGGACATGGGCCTCGATTTGGTCTTCGTCCTTCTCGCATTACTTGTTCATCTCTCTCTCAAGCCTCCATCCCTCTCCCAACACTTAGACAAATTCAGGCAAAGGACAAAGTTACTCTTCCACCCTTAGATCATTTTACATCCGACGATTAGAACAATCTCTACGAGCCACACAAGCCCTAAAATACATTAAAATATTCCACGTCATGAGCCATGTGGAGCACTTATAAAAATTCCATTTTTGAATAGGGTGTGCAATGAATGCCTAGTTGTTAAGAGTCGTTCTCTAGTGCTTAAAACCACTTGTAATTGATGTTTTAAAAAAAAAACAATTTACGTAATTGAATTAAATCGCCGCGAACATTGTGCCGACTGCGGAGTCATTGATGCAACTTCTATCCGCCATTAGAAATGTGAATTTATCTGTTACGACTGTGCAGTAGTAACAAACATCTCAAAGTTGTTCCCTCAGTGGTTTTGGACATGCAGTCGATTCGGAAAAGACACGAATGCTTCTAGTGATTGATCTTCTCGGTTTGAAATATTGTTTTTGTGTCTTTTCTTGATAAAAGTAGTATGTGCTCCATTCTTGTCCCCAATGCCAATTTTAGCCTTATAGAGCTCAAGAAGTTGTGTTCTTTAGCTAAGTTTCCCTAAATTTATTTTGTCAATACTACAAGTATTGTCATATACCCCTGAATGTATCCGTTTTGTATATCCCACATTTGCCCATCAGGCAAACAAATAAGGTCAAATTATTTAATCACATCCAATACTTAATATATCTTTAGGGTAAAAATGAGAATTTTTATGATTCCAGTGACGACCGTTAAGTTGGAGCTGGTTTAGCGTAGACGACAATATGGTCCATTAGTATATCTCACTGTCGACATGACAACTCTAGAAAAAGATACGATAATTTCAGGAATTTTATTTATTTATTTATTTTAATGTCTAGAATTTTCAAAAATGGTTGATATTTATTACTTCATTTCTTAACTACTTCCCAACGTAAGCATAGGGGGTAGCTGAAACCATTGCTATGAAAGAGAAGAAGAAAAAGATAAAGTGGCACTTCTCATATTTTCTGTTCATAAGTCCACATGCATTATAACACATAAATCATGAAATGAATCCACACACCAAAGACTACAATATAACAAATTCGACATTTACACCATTTTCAAATGTACATAATAGTCAATTCATATAATCTCCAATCCAAACATGTCATTTCATGGAGCTGCATCCGGTCCAAATGTCAGGGTCTTGTTCGATCAACCAATTGAGACCATGACCCCTCCCATGAAGAAGAAGCTTCTCACTATGTTGGATAACCTGTCCCTTTTGGATAAATTGCCCGGCAGCTTGAATGTTTTAGAGCTTGCATTTCAAATGCAATTGTTCTTGCTAAAGCACGTGCTAGATAGTTGGAGCAGCCCTGGAGCAGCAAGGAAAGAGGAGTTGATGTTGGGAGTCAACCATTTCAACCTCCAATAGGAGACACAGAGATGGCACAATTTTTTGGTGTGGGCTTGCAAAGACCTAATAGGATAGTAGTTCATGACATGGGGAGTGACAATGAGAGCCTTGAGCTGGAGCTGTTGCTTTGGGAGGTTGCAAGATTCTTGTTTGCATAAACGTTTATTTCTGGGAGACAACATGCGTCAAATGAATCAGGCAGGAGAGGGAACCAAGGTCACGAAGGTTATGGAGGCACAAATGCAAAAGATTCTTTACCCAATATGCATGCTCTAAGGATTGGAGAGACCCTTGATAGGCTTGGAGGTAATCTCACTCCATATTGTTGATTAGAAAACGTGCCTTCACGACCTAGATGAACCATGACTCTTAACAACAATACCTTGTCATGCTCAGCCCCAGACCCAGCCCCCAAAGGCTCTCCCAAAGGCCCTCTTGAAGATTTCTCATCTTCATCACCATTCCCAACTTGGTGCTGGCCCGTCTCCCTCTTTGGGATGTTTGCCAAGCTTGCCGAGTGTGTCGTGAATGGAGAGAGATGATATACCGCGAGACATTCCTATTTGCTCGTGCAACCCTATGTGATTCCGTCGAAGGTATATATTCACCTATGGTGTTACATACGGCAGAAGGGTATCAAAAATATATCCAACGTTGATTTTTGATTTCAAGAAGATGGGAATAGTGAGAAGTTTTACTGTAAAAATAATAGCCAAGTGTGCTCTAGGGGATGGCAGTCCAAAGGAAACAGATAAGGAACGATTTGGTTGGTATCAAGATCACATTTGAGGATGATAGTGCTGTTCTTGAAACATATAACATGCTTGATATGGGAGAAGATGTGAAAGCCAATTTGACGAACAAGTGATGGCAAGTACAGTAATTGGCACTACATATATTCGGTTATTGCAAATAGCATTGAGGTGGAATTCTCTAAAGCATTTGAATGGATGTAATTGGAGTGTTAAACTCAATCCACTTTGAAATCCAACAATACTTATGGACGTTTGACATGGCCAAATATAGGTTGTTGAACATACACAACATTCCACGCGTTCCATGCTACTAGGGTTGGAGCATAAGTTTTAGTAATGTTTTCAGCTCCTCAATCTCACCATCTAAAGAGCAGGATCGGACTTGATTCCAAGATTTGCTAATAATATCATATGCTATCATTTTGAAGGATACTAATAATAGATTGCAGTAGTGTACAGAGAGTAATGTATACTCGTCAGAACTGTATCTCGAACAAATTTAGGGTTATGTTAGTGTAGGTTGCAAGTCCATGTAAAGATATATCTAATTGAAAAGTGCAGATGTGGATATAATACATTTATTTTCAAATCATTCAAGCGACGATGATATGCACTAGAACATGAAGTTCAAAAGTAGGAAGTAGAAAATATATGTTTTTGGTAAGTAATGATAAATCATGGTAGATCATGGTAAATCACGGTAAGTCATGGTAACTTTCGGTAACATGGTAACTTGATAATTTTTGGTATTTATTCCTGGTAAGTTCTTCTGGGCTATGTCCGTAACATCACCCCCTTTGCTTCAAAGAAGTCTAGTTTATGGTTTAGTCTCTTGATTAGAATTTGATGTTATGAGTGGACCCTCATAGTGCATGTATTGTATGCACATGAGTTCACGGTCTCGTCAAAGTTTGCTCTATCAATGGTTAGTCTATGGATGATCGTACATCCAACACATAAAGCAAGCAGAAGTCACTTGTTTAGACAATGATGAGGAGATTATTGGGATGAAAATTTTGACATGCATGGTGGGATGTCCAGTGGCAAGGCTGGGAACACTATTTTGTCATGACGTTTTAGGGGGGGATGGAATAGAGTAGGTGTATCTGTAATCACAAATCTCTCTAGAAAAATTATTGAAGCCGCAGCCAATTTAATTTTCGGTTGGGGATCAAGATAACATTTCTTTAGAACTATCTTTCACAATTATTTCAAAGTATTTTGACTCAAAAATTAAGATTAAAATAAAATATTTCATTATTTAATAGCTTTAGAAATATGAGCCTGGCTTATGCTGAAAAGCCTATACCATTGGAAAGCTATTGAGAATAAGTTTATTTGAAGATAATTTAATGAATTTGTTTGTAAAAATTTATTTAGAGAAGATTTAAAATAGTAGTTAAAATATTTTTATAAAACTTATATATATATATATAAACAAAAACGGTTCTTTTGGACTACAGCTCGAGAGTAACAGAACACGGTGTACAATATTAATCTATTTGCTGAATGAAGTAATTTCTTTAAGCATATATGCTCCCAACAAATTTCATTGGACCAATCCACTTGGCCTAGTCGATCTAAAGTTATTTTCAATAATAATAATAATGATGATGATACTATATATATTTAATTAATGAACTACATGTTTCCAACAAGTTTAATGGGAACAATAGGGTTAAGGACATTTGGCCAAGTTGATATGTAGTATGGAGTTTTCCACACTCCTTAACCCGAAGGGCAAGGCAGGGACAACAAGGAAAACCAAACTAATGTGGACATCTATTTGAAGAGAAATTCAAATTATAGCACTTAGTTTTACTTGTCACGAAAAGAGATCTAATTTGAATACTGACGTTTGACGATTTTGCTTTGGTTGTTGCGAAGCCAAGAGCGCTTGAAGACCAGAGCGCTTGAAGACCAAAGCGCTTTAACGGTTGTTTTTACAAATGGTGATGTTACCCCACATGTTATAGGCATTTGAATCGTTTGTGTCACACGTATATATATATATATATATATATATTCCCAAACATTCTAAGTGTACCATTAATGAAAGATCATATTTGCATGTGACATTGAACCATATGCCACAATTTGTGAAGTATTTTCTTAAAAACTATATGTTCGTAATACATTTCTTTGAAACAGCCTCTTTGCAACAAGTTGATCCAAAGTATTAAATAATAATTTAATTAAATGTCTATTTAATAATACATCTGATTAACTTACTACATGTTCCCAACAAGTTTCATAGGAACAACCCATAATATAAGGCTAAGGACCATTTGGCCAAGTTGATGGCATTGACCTAGAAAGGAGGACCAAAAAAAAGAAAAGTGGACATCTATTTGAAGAGAAGTTCAAACTATCGCGCTTAGGTTTTTTTTTTTAAACAATTTAAAGAAAAAAGGAGGAAGCCCTTCAAGAGAGCTTTATTAAGATTATTGAAGGGGAAAAAAAAGAAGGCCCGAACACACGGGACCGTGACGGATAATGATCTGAATAAAGGTAACGTTTGAACAATGAGAACCACGAATGCGAACATTTGAGAAGCAGGGAAGCCATAAAGCCCTTTTAGATTTTTCTGTTAGTTGGCCCTGCCCGACAGGGTAGGGACTACGCATCAAGTTGGCCAAAGTGACCTTAACCTTATATCATGGTTGTTCCCATGAGACTTTATGGGAACATGAAAGTTTTTAGTTCCCAGTTGGGCACATGTTACGCTTCATATGATCAATGAACTATGCCAGGGCCTCCATGTATCTCACGCCTTGTTTCCTTCTTAATATCTGCTCCTCCCAGAGCAAAATAGCCTGATTGACGAGGGAGGGCAATACGCACCGGTGGAATGCCCCTTGAAATGAGAGAGGGCAATACGCACGGGTGGAACAGCCCCTGAAACGCGGGAGCGTGGAATGCACCGCGAAATCTTCACGTGCTTTGTGGAGGGGAAGGCCTCTCGGGTCGGAGGTTCCTTGATTTTCGGGCACAGCCTCGGGCTGCCGCCCTCGGCCTAGTGCCCTTAAATCCATGAACCCCCTCCCCTCGAGGCCTTCCCCTATACATAATGCCAAGGAGGACAGCACGACAGTGAACAACCGAAGAGGCTACAAAGAGTGTGACACATGTTGGAAGAGGTCAGAGACCTCTAGTGTCTAACCCCAAAGGAAAGGATTGCAAAGAGACTAATGAAGCTATTAAACTATCTATGGTAATTGAGTTTAGTCAGATTGGTAGCCACCTTTACATGTTTCCAATTAATGTCATATCATTTGTCGACTTCTGGGGATGCCCAAGAGGAGGGCCCTCTGGTGTTGCCATTGTAGTGGAGTTTGCTCTAGCCACTCAGGTGTCAGCCTCAATGCAGCAGTATATGATGCCTTGCCTTCCCCATGTGGATCTGAAGGTAGCCAGGAGCAAATACTGACATTTTGGAGTCTTCTCGATGTCTGCACGCAGCTTTGTTGGCCCATGCCAATTTAGCAGTGATGGTAAGATCAAAGAAAACTTTTGTAAGCAGAGTTGTAGCCGAGGAGTTAACATTATCTAGCGTCCATCCACATCGATCCATAAGTGCGAGCGAGTGGCTCCTCTCAATGATTCAAACACTGGACAATTGCTAGGGCATTTGTCATGAGAAGGACAACGGACTAAATTCTCATGTGGTCCTAGGTGTTTCCTTTTTCAAAAAAAAAAAAAATTGCTTCACGTGCGGCTATTAGTGATTTGGGGTTCAAATATGATTTTGTTTCGTGACCGGTTGGTCTGGGGGTGATGTTTCCCTGTGCGCAATGGCTTATATGAAAGGGGGTTAATTTTTCCGGCCTCCTAAAGGGCCTGAATTGTGGGCTGTCACTCCCACAGAGGTATCCCTTTAAAAAAGAAAAGAAAAGAAAAACTCTTTAATATCTTCCCCAGCATCTGCAGATGCTACCGGATGGGGATGAATTCTGAACAAAAATTGTACACTCCCTCTCATCTAGCCAAGTCTCCCAAAACATACCAGGAAAAAAAACAAAAAGAAAACTAGGGCGGGCGAATTTCCTCCCACTAATGAGCAGTTAGTGACCTTTTCAGGCTGGGAATCCGCAGGTGACTGAACATCTGGCAAGGGGTATGTCGCCTACACATTGTTCCAGACAATTCGTGCCTGGTGGTACTCATCTGGAGCGGCATCGGAGGACAGAATGAGGGAACCTGGAAGACTGGTTCGCATTTTGACACTTCCGTTATCGACAGTGGGGAGCGGCCATGACAACGGTGAGCGGTTTGCATTCACCTTCCTTTGGGTGCTTTGGATATATCTTTCAAGGTCCCATCCTAATATCGGCTTTGTGTTTTTTTGCCTTGCAGCATATGTCCATTGAGGAGATGACGGACATGCCTTCTTGCAATCTAGCGGAGACAGTGCACAATGCCTGGTTGCAGCAATCCGGCAAAAAAAGAAGAGATTTGTATGCGGCCACGGCCGATGACCTTATCCGTGCTCTGCAGCAGCAAACCAGATACAGATCATTCTTGAGGGGTGGCCTTGGTGGCATAGGCCCGGACAGGAGCGAGTTGATGTTGTGGGCAGCCAAAAGATTGGGGGATCCCAGCAAAATAGCGTGGGCATTGAGCATATGTGCAGATGGCACCCCTCTCGTGGGAAGAGTTCCCCATTTGGAAGGCGAAGAGAGATTCGGGTCTTGCAAACGGAAATTGGACACCCCTCCCGGATCGGATGCAGATTCCCATAGGGCGGATAGGGTCAGCTTCTCGACACCACGTGTTCCCTTGGATCAGAGATGGAATTGCGGAACATCCACAGGTGAGGGCCATTCAGCCCCAAACCGGACCCCTGCATCAAGCACTGTCATTGCAATGGTTGAAGACCAGAACGTGGTGCCGCATGTAATGGAGTCCATGTGCTTGGACGAGGTTTGGCATATAGAACGCACAAGTGCTGGATCGCATGTGAAATGCGCGGCGATCAGGGCCACCAATCATGAAAAATGTACATCATTAATATCCAGAGGGAAAGAACGCACTGCAGCTCCTACATTCACTGGTTTGTTTCTCCCTTACGGACAAGGAGAGGCAAAGAACCACAAATTCTGGTTCTGCGCTGACGATTGCGGGAGATGTGTGCATGGGACAGTGAGGCCCTCCGTGATGAGGAAGCCTACTCCACCAACCGTGTGGCCTGTGAAGATGGGCACGGGTCTCACTCACCAAGAGATCGCAATGCTGGAAGAGGCGAGTTTCTCCCTAGCCAGACATTCCATTGCACGTGGAGGTGCTTCAAGTACAAGCGGTTCACGGGTACCTCCGCCTAACGTTCACTTGTGGCCAACCAGACGGAATGGGAAGCTGGTTCGACGATTCCCTCCAACCGCAGAACACTACGGCAAAATCCCAGGGGGGTGCACTCTTTATAAAATGTCCGTAAAATGAAGATTATAAAACCCCCTCCTGTAAATATATAGAAATTTGTAATTTTTAAAAAGTACCCCCTTCTGTATGTATATTTCCCTTTTCAATAATTAAAAAATATCCTCAAATATGTATATGTATGTTTTTATATTATATCAAGTTTATTTATTTAAAAATAAAATAAAATCTAATTAATGAATTTAAAAAATTGTTTCCCTCAATAAAACTTGTTGTGGAATCTCACTTTGAACAATAATCAGATGCAGAGAGGAAAAGGACATTGTCAATGCCCGATGTGCAAGAGGCCTGAATAAAGTTTCCATTTTCTGATATATAGTCCTGGGTATTTTCATCAGAGAGTGACCCTCTTGAAGACCATCAAGACCTAGTCACTGCACCTTTCAAAACCTACTGTTGAGAATTCCTCTCCAAAAAGAGATTTCGTGCGCCTTTGCTGCCACTGTTGGAGTCCAACCTGACTCGTAGCTGACAGAGTTCAATACATTCAATTAGGTGACAAGCATTTCATTTCACCAATACTCCCCACAAGAACAAACACCATTTTGGAAGTGGTGAAAGCGGTTTGCATCCCGTACAACAATCTCTTGCTTAGCTATCTTTGAGATGAATTTGGTGGCTGTGTGGCAATCACCACACATCCGAAGATTCTTGATGATCCCCAAAGACATCCCAGAGGGTGTGTTGATAAGCCCAAAAACAATGGCCAGCTTCTCATTGTGTTGGCAAAGAGACGATTCTTTAAGCTCTTCCTCAACATCATGCAATGCAAAGCGCAGGCTTCATAGGTCTTTAAAGCCTCCATCCAGCGCCCTTGCTGTGCATATCCTGCAATCATCACACTCCATGACAGCACATCTCGTTCAGCCATACCGTCGAACACTCCCTTCATACATGTCCACGAGGGTATTGTTCAGAATCACATTTGATATAATTGCAGATGTGACAATGTCGCCATGGACCTCTTTGCCCTTTTCCAGAGCTAACAGGCTTGCACACGCATTGCAAATGTACACAAACGTGATGTGGTCGGGCTTCACCCCTTCCCCCATCATTTGAGCATAGGTCTCCAAAGCCTCCATATCATGTCCCTGCTGTGCATACCCTGCAAGCATCGCACTCCACGACACCACATCTCGTTCAGCCATGGAAACTCCCTTTGCATCCTTAATGCACCCACATTTGGCATACGTGTCCACCAGGGGAGTGTTCAGAATGACATCTGGTACAATTCCAGCTTTGACAATGTCACCATGGACCTCTTTCCCCTTTTCCAGAGCTCCCAGGCTTGCACACGCATTGCATCCTGCCAACATTATATTCCACGTGATCAAAGATCGTTGAGGCATTCTGTTGAACACTTGGTGAGCATCAATGATGCTCCCACACATAACATACATGTTGACAAGGGTGTTGAGTAGAAAAACATTTGGCGTGAATCCACTTTGGATGATGTGAGTATGCACCTATTTTCCAGCTTCCAGACCTTCCATCTTGATGCACTTAAGCAAGAGACAGACATACATATCTGAATCTGGTGAAATGCATTGTGATGTGGTTAGGCTTCACCCCGTTCCCCCATCATTTGCTCATAGGTCTCCAAAGCCTCCATCCCGTGCCCCTGTTGTGCATACCCTGCAAGCATCACGTTCCACGACACCACATCTCGTTCAGCCAGAGTGTTGAAAACTCCCCTCACATCCTTAACGCACCCACATTTGGCAAACATGTCCACAAGGGTAGTGTTCAAGATGACATCTGGTACAATTCTAGCTTGCTCCCAGGCTTTCACACGCATTGCAAACACAAACAAATGTGGTTGGGTTTCACCGCTTCGCACATCATTTGCTCATATGTCTCCAAAACGTTCCTACCACACCTATGCTTGGTAAATCCTTTCAACATAATATTCCACGTGATCAAAGATCATTGAGGCATTTTGTTGAACACTTGGTGAGCATCCCTGATGTTCCGGCACTTAACATACAAGTTGACAAGGGTGTTGAGTAGAAAAACATTTGGCGTGAATCCACTTTGGATAATGTGAGTGTGCACCTGCTTGCCAGCTTCGAGACCTTCCATCTTGATGCACTTAAGCAAGAGACAGACATACATATCTAAATCTGCTGAACTGCCTCCTTGTTTTAGAGTCTGTAGAGCCTCTGTCAGGCTGTCGCACAAAGTATCTTCACATGCCTAGAAGTGCCAGAAGAGGCATTGTGGACTCCCTCTCTTGATTCTCTTTCAGAAGCTGTGGTCATGGTTGAGGTGCCTGATTTTATCAACTGTGCCGCTGCAGCTGCTGCCTTTAGTTGACCATCTACTTTCTTGTAGCTATTGATCCGCATGGAATCAGAAGTAATCTTGTGTTTAAA
Source organism: Takakia lepidozioides (assembly GCA_030704615.1). Taxonomy (NCBI): domain Eukaryota; kingdom Viridiplantae; phylum Streptophyta; class Takakiopsida; order Takakiales; family Takakiaceae; genus Takakia; species Takakia lepidozioides. The sequence goes on along the minus strand of CM060732.1, from coordinate 68,843,583 downwards.
ATCGACCTCTTGGATGAATCGTGTTCCACGACACCACCTCGTTCAGCCATAGTGTTGAACACTCCCTCCGCATCCTCAATGCTCCCACAATGGCATACATGTCCACAAGGGTATTGTTCATAATCACATCCGGTACAATTCCAGCTTTGGTGATGCAACCATGCACCTCTTTGCCCTTTTCCAGGGCTACAGGCTTGCACACGCACTGCAAACGCACACAAACATGATTTGGTCGAGCTTCACCCCTTCCCCCATCATCTGCTTTCAGGTCTCCAAAGCCCCATCTCGCGCTCCTGCTCTGCACACCCTGCAAGCATCGCGTTCCACGACACGACATCTCATTCAGCCATAGTGTTGAACACTCCCTTGGCATCCTCAATGCTCCCACATTTGGCATACATGGCCACCAGAGCAATGTTCAGGATGACATCTAGTACAATTGCAGATTTGATGATGTCACCAGGGATCTCTTTGCCCTTTTCCAGGGCTGCCATACGCACTGCAAACGCACACAAACGTTATGTTGGTGGCCTTCACCCCTTCCCCCATCATTTGCTCAAAGGTTGGAGCCTCCATCCCGCACCCCTGTTGTGCATACCCTGCAAGCATCGCACTCCACGACACCACATCTCGTTCAGCCATAGAGTTGAACACTGATCCCTTGGCATCCTCGATGCACCCACATTTGGCATACATGTCCACCAGGGTAGGGGCGGTGTTCAGAATGACACCTGGTAATCTGATAGGCATTCACCTTTTTGCCTCAGTTGTCCCACCATTGTCTGGGGTCAAAAAAATATTCATTCCACAGCTTCTCCTTGTCTCTGTTACCTGTTTCTGGATACTTTCCTGTTGTCACATTTGCAATATCATGTCAAAGTCATTCCAAACTATCCTAGATTCACTCAACCAACTAACTTGCAGAATTCAACATGAAAATTTAGAGCCGATTATGATAGGAAGAGAAAACAGGGTGAAATGTGTTGAAGAAGGTGCCTTCATCAGCAGTGCCTGATTTTATCAATTGTGTTGCTGCTGCTACGGCTTCAAGTTGATTATCTACCCCAGGTTTCTTGTCTTGAAATCTGGAGCTTGTCCTTGACCTTGTGTCATGACCCATGGAGGATTTGACCGACCATCAACCCAAAAGGACCTCTTGTGTGTGCTGCTTGTGTCTTGTAGTCATACTTCCCCTAAACAATCCAACCCAGGCTATGACAATGACCAAAATACCAAGCCCAACCTGATGGCCTTGAAAGGGGTCTGACACTCTTTCCTCTGTCCAACTATGACCAATTTCAGGCACTCTATTTGTTTTGCTGTTCACAGGGTATTTACCAAAACTCCAAAGAAAATTGCTTGCTTGATTTCATCCAACAGGAAAATCAACAACATTTCCAAGGCACTTGTCTTTTCACAGAAGTGTATTCACAAACAGTGACTAGAATCAACTCTAAACTGCCCCTTTTCAAATCAGCACTTGTGAGACCTTAGTCATAGTATTTACACCATCGCTCTATACAAAAGAGAGATCATAGCCCCTGCTGCTGCTGCAGACGAACAAAGGCCTGTGATGTCTACACTAACATCGACTTACAACTCTGTAAGCACAGCACCGGTTACAGCATCCGGCATTAACTCGATTGCATGATCAATCTCCCGTTCAGGGGGCATCCCAGGGAGCTCATCAGGAAACATATCTTTATATTCATTCAGGACCAGGCTAAGTCTGGGATGTGACTTCCCTTCTCCCTGATTTGTTTCCAAGATCTCATGCAAGCTAACAGCAAAAAGCTGAGCATTTCCCTTCCGGATACATCTCTTCATTTGAATAGCTGACAAAACAGGTATATTGGGAAGAGCTCTAATACCTTTGATATTGAATCCCTTCCCGTTGGGCAAGGTACCACTAACCAGTCCGGATTTGCAAGCCACCACAGCATCAACCGGATCCAGCCACCGCATGCCAAGGATGCAGTCGTACCGAGCTCCCTCCCAGACCTCGAAGTCAGCCATAGTCCGTACTCCTTGCATGTCCATTGGTACCATTGGGATGTGTTTGTGCGTAGAATCCACGCCACCATCTGGCAACAAGATTTGACAGGGTTGCATGTCTTCTTGAACTAGTCCCAATGTTGTCAGCAAAATCCTTGAGTGGAAATTCCAGCCACTTTGACAACACTGGGGTCATGTGTCTCCATAGCTGCAGAAACCCGCCATACACTCTCCAGCAGCTCTGTGTCCAGGTTCATGGCACAAGAAATACAAATCTTACGCCTGTGTTCTTCCTGTTCTTTGAACTGAGCCTTGGGGGAGCCCTCATTGGCGGTCTCCGTATGTTTGATCCCCCGCCTTCTCACGGTTTAAATACTCTTCCAATTCCCTCTCTTCGCTGGTGATCCAAAGACCAGATGATTCTAGGCTTGAACTCGCCGTAGCAACGGCAAGTTCGAAGAACGTTGTGCCCTTACTTCATTCAAAGCCTGATTTCTGGCGAGTGTGACCACATGCAACATTGTCAAATCCTAGAGAGCCTGCTTGTAGAAGTCATGTGAACGAGCATTCATCATGCAGAAAAAAAAGTTTATGAAGGAGTTCTACGGATGTGACGGACTCAGTGCTCTTTCTGCGCGCTTTAAGTGCAGGGGGCTACAACAAGGTCGGCCATGCCATAATCCTCCCAAGTCTTCCAAGACTGTCGACCTGCCTGACCAGCTGCTCGTTGTCATTGCCTTTCTTCTCCACTCCACGGACCAGCGCATCCAGGGGTAAATTCAATGTCTTCTGCACATGTGATACATTTACAACACAATCGGAACTCGTACTCTCGAATATAAGGCACCACAACCATAGACCTGACTCTGTACACATTGTCCGATGTGCAGACATTGCTTCCAGATTGCCCTAGAGTGCAACGGTGAATAATAGATTGCTTAGGCGTCAAGATGCTTATTCTAGGTTATGTAGGGTCATGAATGTGAGAATAACAAGAAATTAATGAAGTTAGACTTACAGCCAGCCAATCACACAATGGCGCGCGATTCTGGAGGTCTTTCCAGCTTTCTTGTTTACCCTGCAAATTGAAAAGCACATGGAAGAAAAGGTCAGGTGTTTAACTAAGATGAATCCATTCTCTGGTGTTTATCGGAGAAGGAGAGAGCACCTGTTGAAGAGTAGCTTTGAACATTGTGCTGCTATTGGTTCCATGTAATGCGTCAGATCCTGGGATGTGCTTGCCAGTGGCTTGGGAAGGTTGCTCCTTTGGGCAATGGTGCCGGCGGCAACGACGAATCCAATCAGTTCATGGAAAGACATCCTCCGGACGACTTCCCCTACGACGAGGCACCTCTGGAGGTCTCAGCCTCAATGGAACAAGAATTCACGACACGACATGACTCGCATTGTAGGTGATGACAAATACCTGGAGGCACATGCCCGATCTGATCTGCTCGTGTCGTATGTGCAGAGGGCAGCTCGTTGATATCCTGACGAAAAGTGCGGCTGGAATGTTGCAACCCCTGCGGCAGCGAAGGCGTTCCGTCCTTTGAAACGACAACAACAACATGTCTCTGAAAAGGAGACGAGATTTCTTGTGGAGGCCTGGAAAACCCGGCCTAGGGTTTTGCGGAGAACCAGCAATAGGGTGTCTGCACCTGCACCTGCAGCACATATATACTCGAAAATTCGCAAGGGTGGACAAACTTCTTCACATCGTACCTTAAGAAAACGCCACACTTTGCGATTGCAGTGTCCCACAATCGTGAAGGATCTGCTCCGTGCTGCAAAATTCAGGGCCGAGTCTGATGAGAGGGCAAAACAGGTTGAAATAGGTCGAAAGAAGAAGGTTCCCTCACCACTTTGTCCTTGACATTGTGTCATGACCCATGGAGGATTTGACCTCCCATCAACCCAAAGGACCTCTCTTCTGTGTGCTGCTGGTGTCTGTAGTCAAGTAATGTCGGATTGGTCTTTGAGAACCACCACGGTGCAGCTGAGCAGACAAAGATTGAAACGACCCGCTAAGACCAAGCTGACTCTCCCAAGAACGCGGGAGAGGAGGGGAGAAGAGAGGCGAGGAGAGGAGGGGAGGAAGAAGAGAGCCCGTGGGAGGGAAGGGGAGAAAGATCTTCGGGGGAAGAAAGAAGGAAAAAAACAAACAAAAAGAATGATCCCGTGATTTTGACCCCGCGGTTTATCACGACCCAATAATGTCCTTACCACTAGACTACCCTTTAAAACTTAACAACCCCATCCTTTATATTATATTTAAGGTGTTTTAAACCCCCCATGTATGTATAATGTTGTACATGGGGGGGTTTAAAATACCCCCTCCTGTGCACATCACTTGGCTGGTACATACTGGCTGGAGTGCACCCCCCCGGGGCAAAATCGAGTCCGCGAGAATGCTTCACGCTCGTGTTGCGGGAACATTGGAAGTGCCTGATCCAGGGTATGGTCGGGTCTTCACCGTGATCTCATCCGCATCTGCGCTAGGCTTACAAGACGTACGACATCACTGTTTCCAATTTTCCCAATTGTACCTGTCCTGATTTTTATTGGTATGCTTTCAAGTAGTTTGGGAAGAGAAGGAAGTTCATACCATGCAAACACACCTTTAACTCGCTCTTTCTTGAGAAGGATGGTTTGTGATCCAAAGCGCGACTTCTTCATTCACCAAGCCATTATGATTTTCAACGAAGTCAACACACTTCTACAGCGGCGATCCAAGCCCATAGACAGCATGCACTTGATATGAAGAAATCTGTGTTTTCCTTGACTACAACTTGTAATGGAATGACTGTTCAAGTCCAGTGTCTCTCAATGTATGTCGTCTAATATCTTCACTATGCGTGGGTCAACGTATTTGTCGCATTGGTTTGTCATTCTGTTTTCATTAGCAAACACAAGAAACTACCTTCAGATAGACAGATGATCAAATCAACCTCGTGTTAACACGAGGTTCACTTGAAGTTCTCCAAATCCACCTCGTGTCGACACAAGGTTGATTTTAGTTCTAAGAAAACAACATCGTGTCAACACAAGGTTGATTTGGAGATGTTCAAATCAACCTCGTGTTGACACGATGTTGATTTTTGTTCCAGGAAAACAACCTCATGTTAACACAATGTTCATTTCAGTTCTAGGAAATGAAGCTCCTGTTAACAGAAGGTTGAACTCCAGGAAAGCTTGAAACCCTTCATTCGTTTCACCTTCATGTGGTGAAATCAGTAGTTGTAGGCTCCACGGTTATAGGCCCACCTTCTTTGTGGTGACGTGGCATGACTTGGACTAGGCTCACGCCACGTCAGCATCAGCGCAACGTCAGCTGCGTGAGCGTAGGCTGACACCACGTCATCGTTGTGTGAGCGTATGCTCACACGCTCACGTGCCAGGCTCACGCGGTAGCGTCGTTGGGACCTTAGCATACGCTTGGACTTCGTCCTGTAAAAGCATCAACAAACATCAAAGGTTTGCCCTTGTGTTTTTCACCGGAAATGATACGTTGAGTAGCCCGGTCTTATAACATCTTGTCAACACGAGAATACTTCTCGTAGCTCTCCTCATCGCGATGCCCCGTTATCTGCATCTCTATCCTCGAAGGCACAAATGCCTCTTGCATACGAGTTATGCCGGTGCTCCTTCCCGACTTATTGGAAATGAAGGCTAGTCCTTCAAACCTGGAACTCCACCGGTCATCTTTCTTGTCATGCCCCGTAGAGTGTTCCTGCCAACAGGCCTTTCGAGAACCACACGACATCGTTGGGTTTAAACTTCGAAAGCGGCGTGAGAAACAATGGGTGAGGAGGCTTTTCCTCCACACTAAAAATAGGTCGATGCGATTTAAGTACCTCGAAGGTATGGATAACATCATCAACATGGCACATCACAAGTTTACAGAGGTCCTGAACTCTGCATTTTTCAATACCTACCTTGGAGGTTTTCGAAATCCCTGGAGTGTATTCTAAGACTCTGCTAAGAACAGTATTGGTAATTGTAAAGTCCCGCATCTTGGTAGCACGCACCCCCGACGCAACACGGATGAAGAAATTTGGGGTTGCGTACCACATAAATTTGAAATTAACGCCACTAGGAGAGTCGGCTTGACACATTGGTTGTGCCAGAACAAGAAGCTCTTCATTGAGCGTTAATAGGTCTGAGTTCTTCAGAACTTTCCCTAGGCCAGCCCCGAAGGCCCTCATTATAGCGTCATCATTGCTACCTTTGCTTTTTGGTACCGAACATCGGTGAAGATATTGAACCATTCCTACACTTTGCTACTCTGGATAGCCCTTACATTGCACCGCGCTGGAATTAACCGACCTAAACCACGCATCAGGGATTGCAGAGATTTGGGTGGATACACCTTCCCATCCTGTTTGTTCACTTCCAAAATGAACTGAGATAGCATATCGACAAATGGATGCAGATCTTCCATTTCGGACAGGTCCTCCACATAAATATTGGTATGGTAGCCTTTCTCCAAACGCCAGTCGTCAAAGGTCTTGCGTGCCCATTCATCTGCAGTTAAGCTCCTTCTCCGCCCACCTTCGTTGACAATCTTATGCTCCTGACCAGAAATGGTCATGTGCCGTCGTTTAGCAAGTTTTGCAGGTTGTACAACCGCACTCTCCTCATCCGAGGATTATCACTCCCCGAGCCTCCGTCGATACCTCGATACGTAGGTACATCATAATTTTCTTCTAGATAGGAGGCCTGCCCCTTATCTACAACAACTTGCTCAAGTGGTTGTGCATTCAGAACTTCACTTGCAATTCGACCTTAGCACCCGCCAAATTGACACCAGCATTCTGCAATTTGGCATCCAACAATTCGACTTCAATCGACGAGTACAAACCGAAAACAAGCCGCAAACACAGCTGACACCAAACATGAGCGATAAAAAGAAAAGCCAGCGTATGCCAACGCCAAAATGACCTACAAAAGAAAACGGGAAAGAAAAAGAAATATGGCCTCTTTCTTTATGTAGGGTAATGCCCCTCGTGTCGGGCATTTTCGGATTTAAGAGTGTTCCCCTCAGGCTACCGCCCTCGGGGTTAGGCCCTAAATCCGAGAATGCCCTCCACTCACTCGGCCATTACCCTATAGCTCAAGGGCCTTTGAAAAAAAGAAAAAAAGAAAAAAAAAGAGAAGCCTTTAACCCTTAAGTTCCCAAGTGACCTGAATCGGGTCACTTTGAATTTGCAGTTCGACCTAATTTTTGCAGATCTAATCTGATGGGGCACACTCCTGAAGCTTTAATGACAAGGGATTTGTCTCGAGTACGATGAAAAAACAAAATTAAGAAAAAACAAAAGGTACGACCTACAAAAAATATCTTAGATCTCTCATTTACGTTTTGGGGCCTGAAAAGGGCTTGTTGACCGCTGACGTGGCAGGTAAACAAGCCCAAAACAGATTGCACTCCAAAGGCCATTTTTGGCAGAAAATTAGCAATTTTGGAAAAAATACTTCACCTTGTGGTGTGTGAGCATTACATACACACATCCACCATTGGCTTTTTGGAGGCACATTTTCTCTTATCAATTTTGAGATTTCAACCCCCATGTAATTGCATGCATAGCAAGCATAGGTGAAAAAATCAGTTGGACCTGCAATTTAGTGGGGTCATAGCCACTCCACTATTGATTTGGAAATGGTGGGTCTTGGGGCAAGCAAAATTGGATAAAGCTAGGTTTTGATTTGGTCAAACCAATTTCTTTCTCACTTTTTCTTTGGGACCTGATATTTGAGGTCGGGGCCAACGCTATAATCTCACAATTTCCACAGTGGACTTGGCTCATTTTTTGGTATGTCATGCATGAATGAGCTGGGCCCATTGCTATAAGGCTGGAATCTCCGGATGATTTTTGGTAGGTTTCTAGGGGCAATTTACTGCAGCTGGGTACCCAAAATTGGTAAAAAGTCAAAAAAGGGCTTGGGAACTTAAGGGTTAAATGCAGGAAAAAATAACCTTGGGGTGGGGGAGGTGAAGGCAAGTCGCACCCCAAGAACTCAGCAGTCGCTCCCAGGTTTCCCCTTAAAATAAAAAATAAAAAAATAAAAAAAATAATATTATACGTAGATACTACAAATGATGAGTCCTCGGCAGGCTAGAGTGGGAGCCATAGCCCTACCTACCTACCTACCTAGCGACCTACGTGCCGCGTGGCAGCAGCCCGCACAGCGTGTGTGACAGGGCGCAGTCTCGCAAGTCATGTGATGAGTGCGCTCGAGAGCAGCGATGGATGCGTGATGAATGTGCGCGGACGGAGGGCCCGTGTGATAATGAGCGCGCAGGCGATGAATGCGCAGGCGGCGGACTGCCCTGCGAGTTGATTACTGTTAGTGGGATTCGTTGCGATTGGATTCGCAGCCAACACTGCGACAGCGATGGCCGTAATGCCCACTTACGGGGGGGCACATCCCAGCACAGAATTTGAAGCGAGAACATGAGCCTGCGCCGCCATGTGTGCATGTACCCTACGTACCATGTCCCCCCTCGTCTCTCTCACTCAACGGACTTCTGCGCTGTGGTCGCTCATCTCTCACGAGTGAACTGAATACTTGAATGTACTTGTTTGCTTCCTCTCTTCTTCTACTACCCTTCCTTGTTTCTCACTTGTTTGTGAGCTACTGTGGCAAAATTTGAGCTGCTGAGTGTGCAATTCACATGTCATGTGGATTTTGGGCATTGCGAAGTTCTGACAGCTACCAGGATAATCGCGTGACCAATGCACAGCCGATCTGTTTTCTCCGAGAAGCTTGACTTGACTGCCTTACGTCTTTGTTAGTGGCTTGGAAGTAGAAGGAGGGTGTGTGTGTCTGTGGGGAGGTCATGTCTCTTCACTTCAATGCTTATGGAAATTGAGCGAAGATCGAGTGCCTCAGCTGGGAGGAGCGATTTGAGGAGCGATTTCCAGTTCTGAGGTTTGTTCAGGCATCGAAATCTCTACTCGTCAACATGACGGGAGTACGTGCGCCTGCGAAGGGGTTCCAAGTATGCTCCGTGTGCACTCACAATTGTTTCAAAATCCACACACGAAATCGAAAGGAAGACCATGGTCTTACTCACAACCCATCGTTTCTCAAGATGGCAGAAAATACGGTGAATACAATGATGGTAAGTGTTTTCGAATGTTCAGTGGTTATCATATCCTCATCTTGTCAGACTACTTCAGGCTGATATGTTCGCGGTGTTTCCCTGTGTTGTAGTAGCAGTGGTCCTTGAAATTGCATACGCCTGCCTGTGATTTGCATGCATTTGCTGGAAACCACTTGGATAGGCTATGGATTTTGAGGAGTATTGCTGATAAGAGCATCTATTTAAAAACTCTCCCTGTAGACACTCACTGAGTCCGAGCGACTGTCATACGGCTGTTGCAGCAAATTCCGATTGAGTTCGTGAAAGCTCATTGCGACAGATTTCAAGGTAGCGTCATCTTGGAGGGACCAACTGGGCAAGAATGGGAAGTGGAAGTGGGGGGTTCTGTGCAGAAGTGTACAGTCGCCTTTAGACTTGGGTGGAAGTTTTTTGTATCTCACAGTGGTGTGACGACTGGAGACCAGCTTGTGTTCACTCTCATAGAAGACTCGCGGTTTAAAGTCCAGGTCTTCGATGCGGCTGGGCGCGAGAAAGAAAGTGCTGTCCATGCGACTAACAGCAGCTCTCATGTACCTGTGACTTCCTCGACACCTCCTGTGGGCAAAAGAAAGGGGAAAGAAAGTGCCGTCAATGCGACGAACACCAGCTCCCAGGTACCTGTGGCTCCCTCAACACCTCCTGGCAAAAGAAAGGGGAAAAAAAAGAGGAAGGAGAGAGAGGACGATGGGAGTCACTGTGACAGAGCTACAAGTAAGAGTCCGGCGAGGCTTGCGAAGAAGAGGAAGGGACGAGATGAGGGAGAAGATTCCCCGCCAGAACCTAAGTTGGTCAGTCTGGAATCCAGTGACTCTGATTGTGGGAGTAAGGAAGGTGGGCCGGAATCTGGCCGAGAACCACCTGAAGCCGAGCAGGATATGAACGTTGTGAACGAGCAAGAAAGAGAAGTGCTTCCGATTCCATTGCTGATGCAAGGTGTAGTCGTTTCACAACGGAGGCCTGTAACAGAAGCTGAGAAGAGTAGGGCTCTTCACAACGCTCAGGCATTTCAAACCAGTAACCCCAGTGCCGTGCTGGTGATGTGCAAAGGTTATGTCTACAGAGGTTTTGCGCTAGTAAGTCGCTGATCCTGCTAATCCTTTAATTTTGTGAACGCTTGTTGAATTCATGTGCAATGCATAGGATGTATACCGGCACCATTACTGACAATGTGATATTATGTTCACTTTTCTGCAGATAAGAGGGGGAGAGAGATGCAGAAAGAGAAAAAGACTTAAAACTTTGTGCAGCCTAACTACAATAATGTAGCCCCTTGTGCTCATTAGAGAGCAAAGGTAACAGTTTAAGGAGAGGAGAGATAGAAGTGGAGCTGACTCAGGTTGATTGAGGGATAGTGCATAGAATCAAACTTCAGCATGATTATGATGATGCACGATGGTTGATGCAGAGACTACCCAAGCAGTTTGGAAAAGACTGGCTTCCGTCAGAGAGGTGTGAAGTGATTCTGACCAATGCAGCTGGAAGGCAGTGGCCTGCCATTTGGATAGCCAAAAGGAACAATGGCGTCCTGAGTGGGGGATGGAGAAGGTTTGCAATTGACAATCGGCTTGAGGAATCAGATGTGTGTGTGTTTGAAGTGACCGACAAGAGGAACTTTGTGCTATCAGTTCACATTTTCCGGGTGGTCGATGGAGTCTTCGAAGGATCTGAACAACACAAAGTCCAGCCACAAGTGAAGTTGAAGGAGGCCTCCAGATCCCCAGGAGGCCTTAAAGTCAGCACTGGGTTGTATGTAATTGATGGATCCTTAGAAACTGGCATTGACTTTGCAATAGGCCACCCGAAATCGTCAGCGCACGCAAAATCCCGTCATGTTCAGGTACCTCCCAAACCACTACTTACTTGTACTGAAGGAGAGAAGGCGAATGAGAATCAGGCTTACAGAGTCGACCGCTTGATCTCAGGACGGATTGGGCTCAATGGATTTGAGTTCCTGGTCGAGCTGGAGGGACTTGTGAGTGAGGAAGAGATGATTGAGGGTGCAACAAAAGATGTGTCTACTGGCTGTTGGTGGGTGCCATGTATTAAGTTCAGTTGGGGTATGTAGAAGGTCTACATGAATTGATGAAGGTCAAGATGAGGAGTGAACGCTATCCTCAAAAAATGGGCAATGTACTGGAGTTGATAGTCGAACAGCTCCTTTTTTGGTGGGATTTGGAATCTAGAAGCTCCATTTGGAGGAGTCACTGTCTGTAGTGCTGTCTCAGCAGAGATAATGATGGAATCTTATCCTTCAGGAAGCTGAAGTCCCTGCAACGGGAGTGCTTTAACTCAAACAGGAGAGCAGAGAGCTTGATATCTCAAGCAGGAGAGCTTTCATCCCGCACGAGAAAGAATGTGCTTTTTCCTCGCAGCTCATGTCCTATGATGCTTTTGCCGGCCGAAGTTTGGCTCAAGGTTTTTGCAATTTGAGCTTTGGTAGTTTGGGACCAACTTAGTATTGACATTGGAACATGTTCAGGACTGAAACTCCAGCTCATACATTTGGTGTTACATATATATATTTATATACATCACATACGTTTGTGAGTGCCCCCCCCCCCCCCCCCCCTCTGTTTCTTGGCCTGATCCACCTCCGGTAGTACCTGATCCGGACGTGTACCCCCGGCTGTACCTCCGGCACTGTGGCATGCATTGCTCGGTTAGGGGGCAGTTGGGGGGGTGTCTGGTGCATGCATAAACATAAATAGAAATTATTCTCCATTCAAAATGTGTGTCACCTGTCATTAGTCCTGAGTTACAGGATTTGCCCCTATCACCGCAAGTGCCAGAAGAGACAGTCCTCTTCGAGAACCTCTATTGATCTTTCAGAAGACAATGGTGATGCTGCAAAATGTGCAGCATTCATGCTCAACAGTGCAAATCTGAGTGGATCCACAGCCATAGCATTCTAAAATGTCATGAACTCGGTGCATACAATCCCTGTAAAACTGCATGATTGGTGAATCTGCAAATGGAGGAGGTTGGTAAATGGTAGGCACCTCTTCACATATGGTCTGTTTCTGCCAGTTCCTTGCTGCTACGACTGAACAAACAATTGGTTCAACTGAACAAATCCCTTATTACACCCACAAATCCTAACATTTTCACCTCAAATGGAGTGCATGACGTACACTTACATATGGCAAAATGTTGAAGAAGACTTGGCAAAGCAACATGCAGATGGAAACACAATGTTGCACAAAAGGAATGTTGGACCAGTCTTATTTTGCCAGTGAAGTGTAAGCCCTGTTTTATCCAGTAGACAGAGCATCATGACGTTGAATTGACATAAGTTACAGGGGCAATTTCTTGTTCGAGTCTACTTCCATAACCAGATAGAGGTAGGGCCAAATAGAGAACATGCAGGCCTTGGCCTTTTCTCCCCAGGAAAGCCAAAACAAAGGCCTAGTACACCACACACAACCAATCCTTTCCATACCAACTCTCACACCCTCCTAATGACTTAAACCCTAAACCCTCTTAAATATAAAGAGTAGCTGAGTCTGGTGCCAATTGAATGTCCTATAATCAGAAGCATTGAAGTGTGATCTTAAACTTCCCTTCAAATGGTTGCTGAACATATCACAACTTGCCCAACAGTCTAGGGTAGAATTGAATGGCAGAGACTTATGAAACAACATGAAACCTCATCTACTTTCGTGTACGTCTCCTTTCTGTCTAGATAAACAAAAGAGTGCTTGAAAGATCAGCCCTCAGCAGCAGTGTACAATCATGTGGATGAAAAGAATAGCCCAACAGGCAGAGCAGTTTTTCTCTCCTCGGAAAGTTACTTGAGTTTGCACATGGTAGAGGTCTGGCCCTAATTTACCAGGAGGCACAACAAGTGCAAAGCTACACCCAACACATCCAGCCAGCCCCTCTCAGCATTCACTGTATACTGACAACAGCAGCCAGCCCATTTATGCCCCAGGATGCTTCACCATTCTGGTCACTTCTGCCTCCAGACAATGAAAAGCATGGCCACCAACAGCACCAATAATGCCATGACCTGTGGTGGAGCATTTGACACACAAGATGAGAACACAGCTGAGTTTGGAACAAGCCCTTGCAACTGAAAATTGAGTCAATTTGCCACACCCAGAAATTTCACAGATGAAAGCATCATACACACATTTTGTCTGTTTCAATTCATGTGTTAAAAGATGAAGGGTTGATAAAATAATATACTATGTTTGCAGATTTGATCTACTTTTCAATCATAATTCTTTCTCAGCAGAAAGGGAAGCTAAGACTTTTCAAGCTTATTCAGTTTGTCATCCGTAAAGCAAGTGCTATACAGCAGGGTCATCAATCTTCTGTGGCAGATCAGGTCTTGCTTCATATGAGGAGAGAGATGAGCAAGTTGAAAAATAGAAGAGAAATGAATATTCCAAGACGCTTATGTGTCCTCAACTGAGCAGAAAATTTGGACGTACGTTTAAGGGCTGGAGAACTATCTGAAATGTAAACAGTAATAATCTGTTACCCATGAGAAGATGCTCTCCCTCCTGGAACAGAATGAGGAGTGTGCACCCACAATGACTCCCAGGTTATCCTCAGATTAAGTTTGAGTAATCACATAAACGTAAAAAGAAGGTCACGTACCAAGCAAGCCTCATGTCCTGTCTTGCTCTCTATGGTGAGCCCTCGCCTGTGACCATCCCCAACATTTCTGTCAGACAATCTGTACAGCAGCTACTGGATCACGAATTCTTCACCAATGTGCAAGGGTACGTGTTCAAACCCCAGACCTTTTAAAAGGATCGGTTCTACCAGAATCCATATGGATGAAACTAATCATAACTAATCATAAGTGAATGCAGGGCCAATCGGTTATATGCTATGGTGGCCTATAGCAGTCCCAGACACAAAGACATGCTACGCACTATCAGCAATAGCCTGCATGGTGCCACATGCACGTGGGGTTCGTCAGACCCAGGGTTCCATACAGGTGAAGTAGTGTGTGCATATTTTTGTGGTTTGGAAACATCAAAGTACCCTACTGTAAGGTTTTCTGCTAGGGCCTCTCTTTGGGACAAGAAACTTTCACGGAGTATATCTCCCCGTTGGACTCAAGGAAGGTATATATGTTGCCACTAGGGTGTGACTGGAGGGTGCAAAAGAGGAAAGGACAAGAGCCGCCTGCCTGTTCGATAGGTGGGGCTTGCAGACTTGTTGAATGTCCTCAATATACTTCTGCGTCTTTGCTGCTGAAGGGTCCTTCTTATCAATCTGCAGTCACCCCTTTCCAGATGCGTTTCAGTAACACACTATCTGACACCTTAAAGAGAAACCCTATCTGCAGTTCATTGATCCCCCATCCTCCCTTCTGTCCCCCATGTTTTCTGTGCGTCCCTGTTTGTGTCATCTTCATTTCTTGTCATGGAGGACCCTCTGCCGAATTGGGTTTTGTGAGAGAGAAGCAAACTAAAGAAAGGAAAAAACTCAGAAAGGTAAGTGGGGGAGAGACAGAAAGAAATCAAGAAAGCAAGAAAGGCGAGAGAGCTGCAACAGATACTTGTGTCACATTTGTTTGGCAACACAGAAATGACAAGAGGGGTTTACCTTGGCAGCTAGGGTGCGAGAAAAGTCATAAAAAGCTCCATACACATCAGTCATTGTCTTCACCTCCAATATCCTTGCTGTCAATCCTGCAGACCAGACTGACAGAATCTTACATTTAATCTCCATGAGGTCCATCTAGCTTGTTCCATGGAAGAAACTTCAAGTAACTTAAACCTTCCTGTATTATGATGTTGACAGCCACCGGGTGGCAACCTAGAGCATTACTTTAACACAAACATTTGCCTAATGGTCTCTGGGATTTCTACAGAGGTAGAAATTTTCTTACACAGATACCGCAGCCATGCTACCACCCTCCAGTGGATACAATGTCATGGACTTGACTAACAATCTCAATCTCTCATCCCAAAATTCAGCTGTCTCACATATACAACTGTGAGTGGCAAGCTGAGGTACTGAAGTCACTAATACAGTCACAGATGGAGAACAAGAGTGACACTATACGCACCACGCCTGATCTTGACAACTCCTCTGAAGACCTGGATGTTGTTGTAGCACATCGCCAGCGTTCCTATCGCCATTATCTGTTCCCATTTTACACCCTTCAGTAAATTTATGCTGCTCAGCTGCCTCCATGCCCACTATCATTAAATGAAAGACCTTACCTCTCTCTCTCCCTCTGTGCAGAGAGAGAAGAATGAATGTGATGAAGAGGAAAAGGACGAGAGGAAGAGGAGATTGCAATTGCCCGATGTGCGAGTAGCCTGAAGATAAAATCATTTTCTGATACATTGTCCAGGATATTCTCACCAGAGAGCGACCCTCTTCAGGACAATCATGAACATTGTCCCTGCACCTCTGTTCACCAACTTCCAAAATCTTGAGGTTGAGCCTAAATCCCTGGCCCTCTTGGGCCTAATTGCTGGGCAGCTCATACACAGCAAGTTGATGCTTGTGAAGGGCTTTCTAGAGGATGGAAAACCAGAACTAATTGTCTCTATTGAGAAATCTGTTCAGAACGGAACATGAAAATGGAGGCACTCATTAGGGTCTGCCCTAAGTGTTTAATCTAAATACATATATCTAAGGCTATGTCCATTCTCCTCGTTTGGGAGACAGGCGAAGTTGAAGGAACACTTACCATACTGCTACGGTATGGCTAAAAGCAAGGTACTTGTGAAGGCTCTATGGATACATAAAGAGAGAGGGCAGTTCAAGAGGTACGTGGACTAGCTCTACTCCGATACAAGGGCCTTCTTTGTTTTTGATTTGTACCTTGGGGGCCAGCTGCGGCCTCGCCCAGCTCCCTGCCTCGCCTCTATTTCTAGATCTGGGACTTCTCCATGGGACCTACTGCTTGAATACATTTCAAGTGATGCTATGGGTATGATAGTCTACATTTTACTTTCCTGCCAAACAAATGTGGCTTCCCCTTGGTGCAGTATCCTTACTATGTGAGGACCACTCTCTACACCTTCTTCTGATTTACTTTCCTGTGAAGGTAGCTCATTGAGCTCTTGTTAAACATTCCTTTTGGAAATGGGTGCTTACTGTTGGAGCCCACCACCCTCTGGAATAACGGGAGGCTCAATGATCGATGTGGCTTCCCTTTGTGGTGTAGCTTCATTATACTTCCAAGCTCCTAGGATGGAGTATTCTTACCACATGAAGTGCTAGGCTAAACTAAGTTCCTTGACACATAGGCACTCTCTTTGGAATGGGTCCAGTGCTGTATGATGTCGTGAAAACCATGTGGACACAACACGTTGGGGTGTTTCCTTGTCTGACACACACACCTGTGGGATGGCACAAAAGCGCAAATTTGATTTGTCCTTAAGGGCGGTCAGGTAATGTAGACAATCGGTTCCATGAGACAACGCATTTGTGATCATCTCATTTAAGCACTTCACTGCTGCCTCTGCATTCTCCTCATACTTGAAGTCCTGATACCCAGAGAGACAAGGAGAAATAAACTAAAAACACATGGGGAAAGTCGAATAAGAAACCAACATCAAAATAATCAAACTGTTCCTGCGGGGGCCTCACCGGAGTAAGATGTGGAGGGGTGGGTCTCACATGTTTTGAATTAGCCACAGAGCCTGTCTGAGAGGGGGAGAAATAAAGATGGTAATGCGGTCCCTGAGAGGCCTAAAGAGCCTAAGGAAGAGAAGACGAAGAACAAAGTAACACCACAAACCAAACAGAGATAGGAGATGCCAACAGTAGAGATTTCAATGGCTTATGTGTGCCCACCTCAAGCCGTGCAGCATATTTCTGCCAAATGTCACGTGGCCAGAACATACGGGGTGCTGGAAGTTCGTTGATGTCTTCCAGATAGTCCCTTATTATGTTTGTTTTCTGAAGAGAACCAAGCCAACAATGACCAATCAGTCTTGAGCCGTTGTAAGCTTTGGGGTGACCCAATGCAAACTACATACAGATAGATGCACACTATGAAGCCTCCTCTTGTAGAAGTGCCACATATGCTGGAAGTTTAGGCTCTGCTTCCCATACAAGGTAAGCACTTTTTTGCTGCGACTCGTGATTTAACAAGGCTCCTTATTCACTATTGAGACTCAGGAGCCGGTAGGTAACACTTAAACAAGGCGACGTGAGAACAATGTACCATAAAATAGCCTTAGATTCATAGATTAGGTTTAATAATTTCTAGGCTCCAAGATCACCGGCTAAGTGCCGTACCCACTGGGCTTTTAGAAGCTAAACACAGGAACATACAGATGGGAGAAAGCTTAGTACTTGCAACAGTAGAAGTTTGGCCTCCGGTCCAATTTCCAAAACCAAGTAGCATCTGAGAGAAATCAATTTGAGCTCCTCACATGAGCCTTCCATCAGCCACTGGCATGCGTACGTATAAAGACACATGAAGTTTGTGTTTTCAGACACAAGGACAACAGTTCTACACACCTGGAGAAATAATCCCATAGAGTTGGAAAGGGCGTCAGCGACAAACTCTTCAAGGTTGGCTGCATAGAAGAGACGTGATAGACCAAGGCCCACGATCCCCGACACATAGTGACAATATTCATCATAGTCGGCAATTGTCTCAACCTGTGCATTCCCACAGTTACAAACCTAGCCTCCATAGTCTCCCTCAAGGACCAAATAATTTTTCTTCTTCTCTTCTTCTCTTTTCCCTCGCCCATTCTTGCAAACATAGATTTGGTGCAGAGCACCACTTTTTGACTTTATCTTGGCAACACAATTTGAAGTAGTTTATCTTCCACACAACTGACAACACATATCAGTACGAACATACTTTTTACAAACAGCACAATGCCTGCATCCTCATGCTGTGCTGCTTGTCACGCAAGGTCTCCATATCCACAAGAGATTTCAGAGTTGGTCCAGAAATTTCCAGCCAAATGAGTGAACATGCCTCGTGAGGATAGGGTTTGACGGGTATGTAACATGCCTGGAGTAGAGATAGAACATTCTATTTGTGGTTCACCGTAAAAATTGAGATCGGGAGGGGGAACTACTGTCATTCCAAAGGCTATTCATCCTTTCCAGAGACATTCAGCTATAAGCATCAGAAATACTTAGACCGCTACATTCATGATGCGCTCGGCTTCTGGCGTGACACCTTGTTTCTTTAGTTGTCCCCACTCATACCCCATCGTGGGAGTCCTCTGAATGTAGAAAAAGGACTTCCTTCCTTCTTCTGTCTGTCTGTCTGTCTGTCTTTATCTAGATGTATACAGCTTGCAGAAATAGAAACCTACACATGGCAAGGCCGTGCTTTACATGATACTCACCACATACTCACTAAAGATTGGTGAGTGGGAATCATCTCTGCATTCCTGACACCAACTACAATGAAATGCTTCAAGGATGTGAAAGTGCAGGACCTGTGACACCATAACAGATTCCTTCCAATTTCCAAGGAAGGAAAAGGGGGAGTACCTCAGACAAGATAAACTTGGCCATACCATCTCCCATACGTTGAGTCATTTCCCCAATTACTTCTTGGTATCTGCCAGCCCATTTAAACATGCTGACCTTGGTTATTTCCTCCACTTTGTCATAATAAAACCAACTTGCTTCTTGTACAAACCGATAACAACTGCTGCATTCTATCAGTGAGCCAGTTCGCAAAGACAACTCTGAAACGATGAAGATGTGGTCAAAGGCTTAAAATCACACCTATGGTGCATATCTTCTCACACTACTAGACCAAAGATTTGACATTGCGTCATAGCAACAGACGGGAACTCAGGAGAGTCCACTCTTTTGGAGAGCATGTTCTTCACTTGGCCCTTCCTAACCCAAGTGCATCAAGTTCAGTAAAGTTTGTTTTGGGAACTACATCTGCAGCAAGCCTACTAGCCAGGTTTGACAATCAAAGTAGCGTAAAGTCGATCCACTTGGTGGAGACCAGCACAAGTCAGGAAACACACCCTTCGGAAAGAGCTAAGAAGGCATTTGAAACCAAATGAAATTTGTCCATCAGTTCCTTGTAGTCCTTCTCCCCACCTGTTCTCAAGCACAGGTGCAAGACAAAGTTTTTTGTTACCTCGACATTGGAACTGCTACCCTTCAAGAAGTCCTGTACAACTGCTGACTTATATCTTTTAAGGCCATGTTAAATGTGAGCCTTTGCTTCAACATTACAGGGTCCTTGGCCAAACTAGTAAATCTGGTTCAAATTGACTTGGCACATTTGGGGTGGTCCGAATTGTCCTGAGCATGCATGTTTGTACTTTCCCTGAACTTGGATTCAACAAGTTGAGGGCCACCACTTCTTTGGATGCAGAGTGTATGCATGGGTCTTACATGTGACCAGACCTTAAGCTTTACCAGACTTGGATGTTAAATGGGCTGAACTGCCAATGGACGAGGAGAATAACTACAGAATTTTTCTATAGCCATCTCTATACCAAGTCAGTTAACATGCATCAGTTTAGTTTGACAACTGTCAGAAGTTTACTGTAGGATGCTGTAATATTCAACCAATTTAGCCAGTCAAATTGGAGATGAAGAAGGAGGCTTACAGGAGAAATGCCACGCTGGGTCGTATATGTGTTTGTGAAACTCCTTCAGAATTGGCACCTTGGTGTCTACTGGAATACTCATGTCATCCTCTGCACATTCACTAGCACCCTTTGTGATTAAGAGTGATTCTCCAATTTACAGATAAGGCACTTGCTGGTGTGTTTATTAGCCCTATCTACCCAGAAGTGGAAGTAACATATGTAAAACGCAATGTCGCCAGGTAAAAGAAATCTTACCTCCACCGTTTCATCAAATTCGATTCCAGTATATGACAGACTTTGTATTTAAATTCTAGAATAAAAATAATTGGTCACAAGTCCAACCTTCTATCATGACCCTCAAATGGGGAAATGCTCCTACATTAAGAAAACCAGGCTAAACAAAACTGCCCTCTGTTAAAGAGAAAATGCTTACCAATTGTATCAAGCCCTCGCAACACCAGATAAAACACACAAACCTGCAGGATCAACCAAACAAGTTTCAGTTCAAATAGAAGATAAAAACATCCCTAAAACACAGTCTGCCTTTAACACATACACCTTCAACTTTCTTGTACTCAAAACCTTCTATATCAAAACTGAGAACTTGCAAACTTGGACCTACTGTAAAAACCACTATAGGAACACAATAAAAGGTGGTTGAAGTACTGCTCCCATAAGGCACATGCTATAGTTTTACACATTTTCTTCCTCTTTCTTCACTCTGTAGATCAGCGTGTGAGCCTAGTCTGAAATCATATTTGAGAGCTAACCAAAGATCAAAAAACGAGATAGCCATATCCAAGGTAAAGAAGAGTGTTCAAAGATGACAACATACGCATGAGGACAAAACATCAATGACAGTCACCCAGAGAAACAATGCAACAGGCATGAAACCAGAAAGAATACTGTCTCATAACTTAGAAATTCAATCTAAGAGTACAGACCAAATCAACTATGTCTTGCATAACAGTGATCAGCTGTTATAACTACCCACTCATTCATCAGTTCCGGACAGAGAGTGTGACAAACTGAGTTACGTGTTCTAGCATTCAAATCATTAAAATAAAACAGACTACTGACTACTGACTTCTTCTGGCTTCTGATGAGAGAGAAAGATTGTACTCATAAGACGTTGTTTGCCGTAGCCTTGTGGCCATTGACCCCGCGCCCAGTTTGAGAAAGAACAAAAGGGACAGAACCTACCTCTGTCAGGGGCTGACGTTGGTAGTAAGACTTACCTCCATATAAAGAATTAATCCGGGTTTTCCAGATATCCTCTAGAAATCCCTTCACACAAGCATCAATCTGCTGTGTGTGATTTGCCCAAAAACTAGGCCTCAGGAGGGCCTGGGCTTTTGGCTCAGCCTCGAGACTTTCAAAGTTGGTAAACAGGGGTACAGGCACAATTCCCTTAATAGATTTGAAGAGAGCGTCTCTTTGGTGAGAGAACCCCGGACAGTGTATCAGAAAATGAATACTGTCTTCAGATTGCCCACACAACGGGCAATTGCACTCTCCCTTTCCTCTCTGCTTCTGTTTGCTGTTCAAAGGTAGGCTTCCTGCCCTGAGTTTAAATTTCAGTCTAGTGCCGAGAGTGGGTAGACCCTTGAGGTCATCCAAGATGTCCTCCCCCACGTCACAGACTGGAAACAAGTTCAGGGAAGTTTTCTGCCTAACGTCATTTTCATCAGACAATCTCATGGCAACAGACATGGCTGAGGACACTACAGCCTCTAAGTCAGATTTATCCAGCAGGGTCAAGACTTGCGGATCCAGGTCCAGGTCCTTGAGGATCTCTTCTACTCTCTTCTGCCAGGACTTAGCCTGTTTGACAGGGCGGTCCTGTTTCCAAGATATAGAGTCGATTAACTTAGGATATCTGGTGTTGGGCATATGTTGCAGCTGACCCCACCATCTGACCTTGAATTCATCTCGTCGGGAGCTTAAGGACGGAATGCCAAACTCACCCCGAACAGCCACATTGGCTGTTTTGGAGCATGCTGACATACACTCCTTAAGCACCCCCACTTGAATGGATTCTAGAGACTTAGCCTGGTTGGAGTTATCAACCCATATAGCAGATCCGTACTCCAAGGCAGGTCTAATAACGCGACAAAGCATGGTTTTCTTGACCTCAGAGTTGACCCCTCTGCAGTGGAAAAATTTAGTGAGCCCCAGAGCTTTGCCCTTGCCAGTTTGAACAACTTTCCGGATATGTGCATCCCAATTACAATTGGAGGAGAACTCAACGCCCAGGTAAGTGTAGGAAGGGAGGACCGGGATCTCTTGGCTACCCCACTGCCACTTAAGATCACTTCCTCCCTCTCCTCTGTCGTTGAATGCTACCACTGCACATTTGCTGACATTAGCCTCTAGCCCCCAAAGATCAAAGTATCTCTTCGCGCAATCAATCAACTCCTGGAGATTGGTTGGAGTCTCCCCTATGCCTGCGAAGTCATCCGCAAACATAAGGGCTGGTATGGTGGTATCACCCACCCTTAACCCAAATCCCTCACTTTCCACATCCTCGAGGAGTTGATTGATGAAAACATTGAAGAGCAGAGGGGAGAGAGTACATCCTTGAGCTACACCTTGGTCTATGTCAAAGAAGTTGGACTTCTGTCCGTTAACAGTGACACAGCTTTTGGTGTGAGCATACAAGTTGTGGACAATTCTCCACATCTTTCCCTTGATCCCACAAGACCAGAGGCGGAACCATAGGCCATCTCTCCACACTGTGTCATAAGCCTTTTTGACATCCAGGAAAAAGACATAAGTGGGTTTCCCTTCTTTTTTCCTTCCCTGGATAATCTGGCTTAGAGTGAAGATATGATCCACACAGCCCCTGTTTCGCCGAAAGCCAGCTTCACCTTCGTGGAAACAACCTCTAGACTCCAGATCAACCTCGAGACGAGTACTTATAACTCTGCAGAATGTCTTGCCAACAGCATTGAGGAGCGTGATGCCACACTTAGATGAGAGAGAAAGAGAGAGAGAGAGAGAGAGAATGTACTCATATGGCGTTGTTTGCCATAGCCTTAGGCCATAGATCCCATGCCCAGTTTGGCGGAACAAAAGGGAACATACTACCTGTTGTGAGGGGCTCACCCTGATAGAGACAATTAGTTTGGATTTTTTAGTTGGATTTAGTTTAGATATCGTCTAGAAAGCCCTTCACACAAGCATCAACTTGCTGTATGTGAGCTTCCCAGCAATTAGACCCCAACAGGGCCAGGTGATAATTTCACCATGAAATGAAATATTTCCACTGTCCATCTACTTGTTCATATAACAAACAAGCACACATAAGGTTTCAGAGCCCAATCAGCTGACTTCAGAGGCAGATCGCCCTCTCCCACAAAATTCAGTATTGGATTCTACTGTACACGATTCTCCGTTAATTGTGTGAGAATGAGACTCTGCAAAGGAACGCACAAGCGAGAGACACACAGAAAGATGTGACCAAAAAGAGGCTAAAGATGAGAGGCAAGACATTTTACCGCATTGCGAAGACCAGGACCTAGCTGCTGGATGACAATCGAAAAACTACGAGAGACTCGTGTCAACATCTGGTAGCAGAATGCCAGATTGGGATCTGTGGGTATGGCGCGGCTGGCCTGCACAGAGGCCATCTTCAACTTCAACAAAGAAGGAATATCTTCCGGATGCCTCAACAGCGCTCCTATGCTCCCCATCCTTGTGAACCTCTTTGTGTATTCAATCTTTGGAGTGAGTTCACCTCGCTCCGACGGGTCTCAGAGTCTGTTAATGTTCCAGACCATGCGCTGGACCCTGTTTCCTTCCTCTCACAATCTCTTCCGATCCTGTATACACTATTCTGCTCCTTATGTCCGCGATTGCTCTTCCTCTCTCTCAGACGCCCGGCATAAATGACGACTGGTTGACGGCTTTATCAGACGGATGAGCTAGCGAGTAGCACTTGGTGAGTGGCAACGAAGTAATGCCGGGCAAGATAACTCCACCATTCTCTCTCTCTCTCTCTTCCCTTCCCTCTTGCCGGTCCCTTCTTCCCGACCCTCCTGTGCTTTTCTCTTTCCCTTCCCACGTTTACTCTCCTCCCCAATGCAATGCAGATGTATACGAGGTTGCAAGCGAATACCCCACAGGCTATCTCTCAACTCTCTGCATGTAGAGTCCCATAGAAGTAGTTCTCTCCCGAGTGCAGTAAAGAACCGCAGCAAAACGCCAAACACCCACCAACCCCATTCTTGGTCTTCATCTGACCCCCAACTTCGTATGTAATAAAGTTGGCTGCCGAAGTATCTCAGTGTCCGTAACATGTGGGTTGCGGTTCTATTTATAAAGCTTTACAGAAGTAGAATAGGAATTGCAATGTTGTCACTGATTTTGCGAGGGTCTAAACCTTCCTAATGGTTGTTCCAGGTGCTCACTGTGCGGGGACCCACAACCCACAACGCAGTGCAGTGCAAGAGCATGTTCGTGTTGTGGCTGTGAAGTGCTTGCTTTGCATTGTTGTTCTCGCATCCGTTCGGTTTTGGTGGGATCCTTGCTCTGCACAGGCACATGGATGGCAGCGAGCTCCGCTGCTCTCTTGAGAGGGGCTATACCCAATACTTTGTCGTGTCGGTTCTGTCGATGGGAGGGAGGGCTCACGTCACGCAGCAGATTGAAGGGTCAGCTAGGGGTTCGGAGATGGATATCCACCTTGGCAAAGTTGGGCCGGAGAGCCTTGCAAGTAATGGCTATGACCCCTCCCACGGACGGACGGAGACCGAAGAAAGGTACAGACATGGAAAACTTTGCGGTTTTTTGGTGTTTCTTTAGTGTGCTGCAGCATTTCATGTTGTCTGTGACTGATCCCCGCAGCAATTCCACCCGGTTGTGTTGAAAATGTCTACTCTACGGTCATAAAAGGGAGTGCTAACGTAATTGAGGCGGATTTGCTCCTTTCCTGAGATGGCAATTTCTCTTCTTTCAATTCATTTAGAAGGAAGGAAGAAAGAAATTATGATGGAAAGAAAGGGAGGTATTCTTATGTTTTTTTGGAGTGGATTGTATGTCCAGTTGCTCGGCTGCTGAGGCATGGCTGCTCAGCTGCCTACTCGCGGTTTTCACAGAACAATCCAAGGTCGCCGGACTTTGGACACAAGCCAAAAAAGGAGGTCATTTGGAGTGGGAGTTGGTCGAAGCCTCGTTGGGTGAAGGTAGAGGTAGCTGCCATGAGACAAGGTGGAGAACAGTACGGTGCTGGTTCTCATTTCGATGTACGCCATGGATCTCCAAGCCAAGAATACAAGGGGTATTGTTGTGATGATGATTCAAGGGTTCTACCAGATGATTGCAAACTAGTGTGGTATGAAGCAAGAAGCCTGTTTTATGAAGAGTTCCTTGTTTGAAGTATGTAAGAGCTTATAGATATACTAGGGGAGTTTCAATGTCAATGGTTGTATCTGAGAATTGCAAGTCATGCAGGATGGCAGGGTTGGACCATACCGAGTTGTTTGTTGAACATCAGAGTGGTGAAAGGGGTGGCACGTCCACCGTCACCACTGCTTGTGAAAGAGGACAGAGAGAGAGAGTCCACAATTACCCTTCTGGCGCATGTAGGAATGTGAGAACACTTTGTAATGCCGGACAACTTAAAGAGGTGTTGCACATTTTGAACCAAGGAGGCATTTGGGCTAGCTCCAATGTTTATATCTCTATCTTAAAGGAGTGCATCAACATCAGAGGCCTAGCAGAAGGAAAGCAGGTGCATTCTCACCTAATCCAAAGTGGATTGAAGCCAAACATCTTTCTACTCAACACCCTTGTGAACATGTATGCCAAGTGTGGGAGTGTCTGGGATGCACGCCAAGTATTTAACCAAATGCCTGAACGAAACATGTTTACCTGGACTATCATGATAGCAGGGTACACCAAGCATGGGTGTGGCAGGGAGGCTTTGGAGATCTATGAGCAAATGCAACAGGAAGGGGTAATGCCTGACAGGGTCACATTCATTTGCGTTTTAAATGCATGTGGCAGCCTAGGAGACCTGGATAAAGGAAGAGAGATCAATGCCGACATCATCAAAACTGGAATTGCACCAGATATCATTCTGCAGACCGCTCTTGCAGATATGTATGCCAAATGTGGGAGTGTAAAGGGTGCACGACAAGTATTTGACAATATGGCCAAACGAAATGTGGTCTCATGGAACGCCATGATTGCAGGTTATGCTCAGAATGGATGTAGTAAGGAGGCTTTTGAGACCTACAAGAAAATGCAAAGGGAAGGGGTGACACCTGACAAGGTCACTTTCATTTGCGTCCTCAAGGCATGTGCCAGCCTAGGAGCCCTGCAAAAGGGCAAAGAAGTCCATGCTGACATCATCCAAACTGGAACGGCTTCAGATGTCATTTTGGAGACTGCTCTTGCTGACATGTACGCCAAGTGCAAGAGCATGAAGGATGCGCATGAAGTGTTCAACAACATGACTCAACGTAATGTGGTCTCATGGAGCACCATGATTGCAGGATATGCTCAGCGCGGTTGTTGTAAGGAGGCTTTTGAGATCTATGAACAAATGCAACAGGAAAGGGTGACGCCCAATAGTGTCACCTTCATTTGCATTCTAAATGCTTGTGCCAACCTAGGAGCCCTGGACAAAGGCAAACAGGTCCACACTGACATCATCAAAGCTGGAATTGCTCCGTATATCAATTTGGAGAATGCCCTTGTGAACATGTATGCCAAATGTGGGAGTGTAAAGGATGCACGTCAAGTGTTTGATAGTATGACTGACCGAGATGTGGTCAGTTGGAGTGCAATGATCACAGGGTATGCTCAGCATGGGTGTGGCAGTAAAGCCCTGCAATTATTTGGGCTAATGCAACAGGAAGGATTGATGCCAAATGGTATCACGTTTATATCTCTTCTCACTGCATGTAGCCATATGGGCCTAGTAGATGAGGGTTGTCACTTCTTCAATTGCATGAGTCGAGATTATGGCCTAACACCTAGTGTTGAACATTTTGGCAGCATAGTGGACCTTCTTGGCCGTGCAGGGAGATTGGATGAGGCAGTGGACTTCATTAACAAAATGCCGATTGCAGCAGATGCGTCAGTGTGGGGTGCCTTGCTTGGTGCCTGCAGAGTACATGGTGATGTGGAGGTAGCTGAATGTGCAGCAAAAGGCATTATCAAGATTGACCCACAGCATGCTCGAGCTTTGGTGCTGCTGTTGAATATCTATGCTGTGTCCAGCAGAGCTAAGGTGAGGAAAATGGTGGAGGACGCGTGCCTTAAAGAGAAGTCAGGGAGGAAGTACATTCATATTGACAACGAGGTGTATACAGTTGCTGTAGACGACAAACTACATCCACAAATGAAGACATTGATGCTGAACTGAATTGACTGTTGATTCTTGTTGGGTTCACTGGTGAAAACAAGCAAAATGCATGAAACGGAAGTGCCTTCCTTCAGATGTGGGTCATGACTTGTCCGACATCTTTTTAAGTAAAGATGAAAGAAACAACTTCTTCCATGGAATGGGCAGTCAAACAGTGCCTTACTGTTGGCTGCCTATGATAGTGGCTTGGTAGTGCATTAGCCGGAAAAAATGGTAGCAGGAGTGCAATTCACGGGTATAGGGATATGAACCTTGGCATGGACATAAGAGGCAGTCATAGGGTACTTCAGTGTAAATATTGAGGATATAGCTTTGTCAGGAACTGGAACAAACTGCTGAACTCTGAAACTGGAACAAAGCATGAAATTCAATACCAAACTTGCTGGCGAAACTGTTTCCTGTTATGGCTCATGCAGTACTGAAGCTCCAATTCAAAGCTACGTGAGTTTACAAAATAGTTTCTCTGGGGATTTTTTTTGTTGTATTTGTTTCTAGAAAGGAATCTCATGTGAGTACCGAAGTTCCTACACACGTGTGCTAACCAGTGTTGTACCGGTATATAGGGTATTGCCTGGTATGTGCACAGGTGTAGGCAATGGGATCAAGGACCAGTATTTATTTATGTCATGTCTTGTAGATACCAGTACTCCCCTGTTGGTGTGGCAAAGTCCCTACTGTTTGCTATATATCATAGGTGGGGCAGCGCTTCTTCAATGTTTAGCGGTTTAGTGTAGTGGCTGTAAATTTAGGGTGACACTCGACGTTGCCATAGGTGCGCACTTCAAAAGTGTGGTGACTTCATCTTTTCTTGGTACTAGTGGTTAGCAAATGCAAGTATTTTTTGTCGTTAATACTTCTTTGATTTAAAATATCTATTCGGGAATTTTGTTAAACAATGTTCTTATTATCTTAAGGTTTGTTATGATCTTATAATACCAGACCCAGATATATGTACGACTGGTATCACCCAAACACCTACTTTGTATTTATCTATTTATTTATTATTTTTTGGGTTAAGGAACAGGGGACATTGGCCCTGAAAATTTCTATTATAAAAGGCAGAGAGTACAGAAAGGAGGAAAAAATAACCTCCTAGAAGGCCGTAAAAGCTTGACTCACGGGGAACACCTATGACCAAGAAAGAGGAGGGATAGCGAGGTCGAGCCAATCAAAGGCCAAGAAAAAAAAAACAAAGGCATTAAACAGCAAAAGGCTTAGAGGAGAGAAGCGTGCAAAAAAGAATTCTAGACACCAAAATCAAGCTGAACTTTGGATTTGGAGATGCTATGTTTTTAGGTAGTGTCTCAATGGCCTCTGTATGTCCATTTGACATTTCTACCTCATCTCTTTTATTTTTTTCTAATGTGAGTCCAAGGCAACCTTCCTAGATAAGAAGTTTTCTGTTGCCCCAGGGTCTCTCAACACTCTCACATGAATACCTTCCAAGGTTCTGTCTGCCACAATTAACTGCGTCTCTTTCTTGTCTGTATGATTGATCTGTCTCTTCTCCTTGTAGGGCCCCTCACCGTTCCTCTTCTTTGTAGAACCAGTAAGACCACGAGGTCTACTTACTGGTTGTCCTCGTTTTCCTGCTCAATGTGATGTTCGTTATCTTCTCATCTCCTTAAACTGTTAATAGATCTTCGATAAGTTTGTCGATTGTATCTTCCACTTCGGTAGTTGGCCGCAAGATGTCTGTATTTTTCATAGTTGTAACATTGTTTGGTTTCTCTTTATCCTTCTATTCGTGAGAATATAAGATATAAACGAGTCCAAAATACAAAACTTTCATGGATGTCTTTATCGGCTCTTTAATTTTTTCATACCTGATGGTTGATTTGGGTCCTAGTTCAATATGTGTTTCCACTTCCTCTTCAATTTCTTTATTTGGCTTATACTCTTATGATATTTGATTCATTGTTTTTATGACCAATTTGTTGTATTTACATGAGTGTCAACCAAATGCATCATTGATCTCGATGTGTTTCATTTGTACATCTGTTCCAGTCTTTTGATATAGTTTGAAGTATATTTTTTGTTATTGTTGAATTGTCATTTTTTTGGCTTTCTTGGATATAAGGTCGTTATACCATAATCCGCGGAAATATGTCTCATTTTTTAATATTTTGACGACCCATCCATGCTCATAATCATATAAATTTATATTATGGGCTCACGATTTTCAGCTCACCGCTCACGGTTTAGCGTCCCTGCATCGGTGAATATGTACCTTCGGAATCACGTAGGGTTGCACAAGCAAATATGAATGTATCTCGGTATATCATGTCTTTTCATTCGCGACACACTCGACGAGCTTGGCAAACATCCCGTATAGGGAGATAGGCCAGCATCTTGTTTGCAACTTCTAGAGGTAGCACCTTCCACTTCTGCTTGTACCTTCGCCCACTCCGACTTCTCTCGACATGTCGTTTCGTGTTGGGCATAACGATCATCAGAGAGAAGAGTAGTCCTTGGCATGCAGACACAACATTGTGGAAGAATGTGGAGGAGAAGAAGGTATGGAAGACGAGGAGAAGCTGAAGCGCACTGTGGGATGGTCTTTCAAAATTGAGGAGGAAGATCTTGACGCTTTGAGACCTGCACTCAATTGTCTGCGCTCAATTGGCCAAGACATCTGTTTTTAGGGGTTGGAAGGTTCATCAAAACTATTTTTTCCTTCAAAGCTCACTTCATCGAGGTACTTACTAGTCATTTGGTGGAACAATGATTCATTTGCTCATTTCTTTTTAGAACTTTCAATGTATGTACAACGGCAAAGGTTATGATACCCGCATAACATCGGAAATATTCTTTGAACCCATGACGTGCATGGCTATCACTTTTTTTACTTGAAAAAAAAACTCCTCAGAAATCTGTCACTACCACCCCCAAATCACGAAGTTCATGCATTCTAGGATCCAACACTGAAACATAATGTTTTAGAAGATGTATCATAATATTCAGTATCTCTTCCCTCACAACCATTTTTCCATCATTTTCATGAAAATCATCAAACTGTTTTCTTTTGGAAACCCTCGAATTTTTTCGTGTGCTAGACTTCAGAATGCTGGAAATCTGCATAAGTATCAATTCATCTTTAGTACCTCATAATACTAAAGATTCTTAATAACTTATGCTAGTATAAAATTAGAAAATTACATCTACAAACTTATAGTGTTTGGCATTGTTGGTTCAATGCTGAAACCTTTATTTCAATGAGCAGGAGCAACTTACATCTTTCTTAGATATATTAGACTTTATAATGTTGGAAATCTGCACAAGTATCAACTCATCTTCAATACCTTATAATACTGAAGATTATTAAGAATTTATACTAGTATAAAAATTAGAAGCCTCTACAAACTTACAGTGTTTGGCATCGTAGGTTCAATGCGGAAACCATTTCTAGGAGCATTAGCAACACCCTTCTCAGATTCACTAGACTTTAGAATGTTAGAAATCTGCACAAGCATTAATTCATCTTTAGTACCTCATATTACTAAAGATTATTAAGAACTTATATTAGTATAAAAACTAGAAGACATGCTACAAAATATTATCATGTTTGAATGCTGCAATCTTCATTTCTAAGAGCAAGAGCAAAACCTTTTAATTTCGTAGGCCTTTGTTCTTTCAATCCCTCATCATTCAAAACTCGTTTGTTGTATTCTGTATTGTGCATAAGGACGTGCAAGATGTCTAACAACTTCGGGTTGCGTAAAATTACCTCTCTTTGAATTTTCTTCTTCAATCCTCTTTTGAAGTTGTTGAATGCTTCTGCAGGACTCATGTCTTCGATTTGGACCTAAAAATTCAAAAAATCTTCAATGTAATTTTGCACATTCCCGCGTTGTTCCAAATTCCATAATTTCATTCGAGCAGTTGTAACAACATCTACTGCCTTGAATTGTTGGAGCAGTCCCGCTTTCAAGGTGTTCCATAGTAAAGGTTCTCTTTTTGCAATCTGTCTTCTCTCTCCATGTCTGTAACCATATTGAAGCATTGTCAACTAAAAAAGATCGTATGAACATTCCGTGGTCCAAATTGTTTAATACATTGAAATATGACAGATGTACATTCATTCGATAAATCCATCTTTCTAGCACTCCCATGGTGCGACTTCTTTTCTACGACTCGACCTTGCACGTCTTCGTCATCTTTTGCAGTAACGTATCCGACCCACCAATAACCAGTCCCGTGGCGGTTGATTGTCTCACTTGTTTAAGCTCCTCCATCAACACGTTGTTTTGTTGTTAGGTCGTGACAAGAGCATTCTGCAATTCGTGTAAGCGCTCCATTATCCACACCGTTTGATTATTGGCTTGATGTGCATTGTCCATTATTTTTTCATTGTCCGTCATCTTGCTCCACTGCTCCTTCTATTGTGGTGTTTGTTTTCTAAGATTAATGTATACTATATCTATTCTCTTATCCTAATACAATATGTAAATAGTACAATCCCAAACCATCCCGTACGTGACGCACCATCACTACTATCTATTCAACACTTAAAAATATTAACAACAAAAATCTCTTTAAAACACAACAACTTAATCGAATCCTCCTAAAGAGGGTATTCAATCCCAACTTTAAAAAAGACTAGGCTCTGATACCATTGCAACACCCATGATCTACACAAATTAGAATAGAAGTACTTCTCAACTTTTCCCCAAAACAACTCGATCCTTCTAGGCTTTCATTGCATGTTTATATACCCTTAACAATATGATTATTTTAAAAGTTTTACTTGATAGTCTCAAGTCAAAACTTCCTAAAGTCAACCTTCATAGGTTTGACATATTCTCCTCAATATGACGTTCTCAAACATTTTACATACTCTCCATAATATAAATATCTTATAGGTTTGACTTGAGAGCCTCAAGTCAAACTTCCTTAAGTCAAACTTCCTAAGAACATTTCTAATTATTTTGGAAACTTCTAAGGAACTTTCCTCCTCCATCTAGAACCTTCTAGATTCTACCATATTACAACCAAAAGAGGCAGAGTTTTTCACCATGAAAGTCTATATAGGTACATCAAATTGAGTGAATTTATCCAAATATTTAATTTTAGATGATATATATGATATATTTACCACTTTTAGTAAAAAGTCCCACCCCAAAGCCTAATAGGGTCTTCAATGGGCACATGCGATGTGGCCGGTGGGCCCCGCGCACGGTCGCCCGGCTCCCCAACACCCCGCCCGCCGCTGCGCGCGGTCGCCTAGCCGCGGGGGCGGCTGCAGCAACCGCGCCCGCGCCCCCGTCCGCCGCGCGGCCAGTCCCCCGCCCATGAGTCCGCTGCCCTCCAGTCTGCCAGTCCGCTGCTGGCCAGTCCGCTGCCCAGCAGTCTGCCAGTCCGCCAGTCTGTCTGCCAGTCCGCTGGCCAGTCCCCTGCCATCCAGTCCGATGACGGCGCAGGATCGCCACCGTCCATTCCCATAACCTATCCGAGCTCTCCATTTTTAGGGCTACAATTCAAACCTGCATCCCTGTCGCCTGCCACTTGCCAGCAGCCGCGAACGTGCGCACTGTTCTCCTGGCACGTTGTCAATCGTGTCTTGTACTGCGGCGCGTTTCTTGCATGTTCAGAAGCGTGTCTTTTGTACTGTATAGGGCATGGACGTGGAAACAAAACCCGATGATATACTGATCACGGAAAGCCCGCTTATACGGCCTCTTCGACAATGTTTGCAAACAGCAAAACCAGGACCCTTCAACAGAAATGATCTCCATTGGAAGAGTGAGACGTAATATGGGTTTATGGGTGTGCGAGTGAATGTTGAAAAGGCCTGCATACCTTGGGATAGAGTTGGTGACTTCGTCCTGGGAGAGGAGAGTTTGGAGGATTACCCCACTCAGTTTTGGGTGAATGTCCATTCTAAAGTGGAACCCGGCTCGCGAAAAGCACCCAGAGCCAACACATTTCTGTCCAGTATTATGTGTGCACCATCCTCAGTCCTTTTGACGTTTCATTGCATGTCTGTTGCCATTTTTTGTTTCACGAGTTCTCTGATTTTATGCTTCCTCAAGTCGTTGGATATCGATTTTAGAATTTTCTGTCCAGGTATCAATGCTGCTACGGTCCTGATGACAAGCGCACCAACAAGGCAATAGTGGAGGATCCAAAACAGAAGCGTGGAGGACCTCTTGTGGGTGCTGGAACATCTTGCCCTCATAAAGGCCCAAGGAGAAAGAAGTCGGAGTATGGAGAGTCTTACAAACGTGGTTGCCAATGCTGTTTCAAGGTCCAGCAATGCTATCTCGCCCCTGACATCTGTGTCCTCACGTACTACAACAACATGGAGCATACAGATGCACAAGGGAAACCCTCGCATGGGAAGTCCGCAGAGTTCAGGAACACCCGCCACGCCTATGCACCATACATTAGCGAGGAATTGAAAGCCTGGGTCGTCGAGTGTTTGTGCCGAGGCCTGTCGGTCGCCCAAATCATGATGGAGCATAAAGAGCACGTGATGAACAACACCGGCTTGGGCGATGCATGGACCCGCGATGATTTCTTGTTGGAGCAAGATGTTTGCAACCTTGCCGAGAAACGTGCGTGGCAAACCTTCAAAAAGCACGCCGATGATGCAGAGAGTGTGCGCATCTGGAGAGACCAGAATCCTGCGTCCGTTTTTTTCTATCAAGAGGAGAAATTAGAGCCAACATTCGAGCATTTTGATGGAGATTTGACATTCACTATTGGCATACAGACTCCGTGGCAGGAACGACGAATGCTGGAACTAGGACATGACCGTATCGTTGCATGTGATGCAACCTTTGGGACAAATCATGACAAGGTACTATTCGAACGATTCCATGGACTTGTACGAGCATGATAGCATAGTACCATGCAACATTCACATAATATTTGGTGTGCTGACCCTTTCTGTATGTTTAGGGTTGTGTACGTTGCGGAAGACCGAGAGGCAGACCCATTGTGAACCGCTACAGACCTCATCACTCTTATGAAGTCTTCTCGTGCAGAACTGAGCGGAATTTGCATGCTCTGACCATCTTACATTGTGCATTCCAACAGTTCCCATTGTACACGTTGATGGTCTTCGACGAGTGGTTGAACGGTATACCAGTTGCCTATATCCTATCCGCGAGGAATCGGACAAGAGACCTGGTTCCGTGGATGAGAGCCTTGCGCGATTCACTCCTCGCACATTTGCCGAGCTGGCAACCCAATGCCTTCATTGTGGACGATGCCGAAGCATAAATCAACGCTATTCGGTAAGTCTGTTGGTCCACAGCACCGGTCCATTGTCGAAGTCCACTGTAGCAGTCCATTGCTACAGTCCACTGGCAGACTCCTGTGGCGAAACCCGATGGCAGTTCGCTGGGCAAATCCACTGGTAGTCCGCTGTCAAGTCCGATCATCAGTCCCCTGGCAAGTCCGCTGGCAGTCCCCGGCAAGTCCGCTGCCAAGTCCACTCAGTAGTCCCTGGGGTCGGCCGTCCGCTGCCAAGTCCACTCGGCAATCCCTGGGGCAGTCCGCTGCCCCAGTCCTAGCTAGGGGAAGTCCACTCAGTAGTCCCTGGGGTCGGCCGTCCGCTGCCAAGTCCACTCGGCAGTCCCTGGGGCAGTCCGCTGCCCCAGTCCTAGCTAGGGGAAGTCCAATGGGGAAGTCCACTGGGTAGTCCAATGGGGTTATTCCAGCACATCAACGTCATGGCATTGTACTGTTCACTGGGCGAGTCCAGTGGCTCTGCCCGCTAATACAGGTCGCTGTTACAGTCCACTCCGGCAGTCCACCATTGCAGTCCGATCCCAAGACTCTAATGTGTACCATGTGTGTTGTGCAGAATTGTTTTTGAATGAGTACTCATTTTCCTCTGCCTTTGGCATGTCCGCAAGGCATGGGTGAAGCAATCATGCAAGAAAACAAAGCATCCGGTGACCGCTGTAAACTTGTTGAAGGATATGGGAGACCTCATGTACTGTAGAGGGGGACCACGCAACGAGAAAAGAGCGCTTCGGTGGGTTGCAAGGAGAATCCGTCGTATGAGGTCAAAATACCCGAAAGGACATGAATTTCTTGACTATATCGAACAGTACTGGAAGCCCAAAATAGCAATGTGGTGTACAGCAGCCCGCAATGTCCCTCATGCAAGCCAAGACACAAACGCAAGCATTGAGGCATACCATGGAAATTTGAAGGCAAGACTTGCCATGGGGAAAGGCAAGATGAGTGGTCATAGAGTGGACTGGCTTATATGGGAACTGACTGGCCGTGTGCTAACACACTACTAGTACGCAATCCATTTGAAGACCCACGGGTTCATAAGAAATGACAAACACGAAAAGTACATATCCAGTTCTATACTTGCGGCACGAGACATTCCTGCTGAGAGTGTTACTCTTCCCTTGGGTGCTGGTGAACCAGCCTATGTGCTCAGCAGCAACCACCCCGGCACAACATACATTGTTTACAATCCTGATTGCGATTGGGGTTGTTGCACGTGCCCATGGGCAATGAAGGGAAACTTATGCAAGCATCAAGTCCGTGTCCTGAAGATGCTTCACCCTGACCTGCAGGATGGCCTCCTTGTGCGCGCTTGTGGCACGGCGCTGGGAACCATTCATGGAGGATTACCTAACTTGCTCTTGGGCAATGGTGCCGGCGGCATCGACGAATCCAATCAGTTCATGGAAAGACATCCTCCGGACGACTTCCCCTACGACGAGGCACCTCTGCAGGTCTCAGCCTCATTGGAACAAGAATTCGCGGACATACTTCGCATTGTAGGTGATGACAAATACCTGGAGGCACATGCCCGATCTGCTCTTCATATGTGCAGAGGGCAGCTCGTTGATATCCTGGCGAAAAGTGCGGCTGGAATGTTGCACCCTGCGGCAGCGAAGGCTTTCCGTCCTCTGAACGACAACAACAACATGTCTCTGAAAAGGAGACGAGATTTCGTGGAGGCCTGGAAAACCCGGCCTAGGGTTTTGCGGAGAACCAGCAAGAGGGTGTCTGCATCTGCACCTACAGCACATATATACTCAAAAATTTGCAAGGTTTCAGGTCGTGTAGATGTCACGAAGAAGACAATATAAGTCTGCAATGCCTCAAAAACAGACAAGGTTTCACGTCGTGTAGGTGTCACGGAGAAGACAATATAAGTCTGCAATTCCTCGAAAAGAGACAAGGTTTTATGTCGTGTAGGTGTCACGGAGAAGACAATATAAGTCTGCAATTCCTCGAAAAGAGACAAGATTTGATGTCGTGTAGGTGTCACGAAGAAGACAATATAAGTCTGCAATTTCTTCTGGTAGCATTGTCCATTTCTGAAATACAAGTCTGCAATGGACTAATGCAGTCTCCCAACGGACTCCTCCAGTCTCCCAACTGACTCCCACACAATCTCCCAAGCATAGTCTCCCAACGGACTCACGCACAGTCTCCCAACAGAGTCACAGTCAACAGACTGCGAGCGCCAGTAAGCCAGTCTGCTGGTCAGTCTGCTGCCCACTCCAAAAGTCTGCTCACCACACTTCCACCTCATCCCTGCAACTTATGCCAATCCAGCGTCCCAGCGGACTCATGGACATGGTGCCTCCCAGACTAGGTACCAGACCCAGCAGTCCTAGCCTCGGCAGCGTACTGCTCGCACATTCAAGCTCAGCAGACTCGGGTGCACAGTGCATGGAAAAATTGACACCATTGTGTCCATTGAGTTTAGTGACAACATTACAAAACATGCCAGCACCCACAGTACACAAAAATGCTCATCACCACTAGAATAGTACGCAAAAAGACTCGCATTTTTTATTTCGGTACATAGACTTCACATGACAAGTACATCATACTCATGAGAGCAGTTTCTCTACATTGTCCAACCCCCGCACGATATACTGGGTACACTGCATTCGCTGCCCAAGTGCAAACTTGAAAGTAAACCAGTCCTTTGTGAAAGGTGTTCCTCTCTCTGGCTTTGCAGTCTTGGAGACATTTGCTCTGACTTTTACCCACTCATAAAACACTTGAATGAATGACATGACGTAAAAGCCACACTCCCAGCTGAATTGTCGCGCACCTCAATTCGGTAAACTCCCCTTCAAGTCATAGTTACTCGCTTTGATGCGCGCGCCTGACTCCCAACCTCGCCGCCGGGCCAACTTGGAGCTTCGGCTGCTTACCGGGACATAACGGTCCCCTTTCGCTTCCCTCTAAAACCCTCCACCTAATTGGGACTAGGAGAATTCCCTTTGGTAGATGGCAGTCCGGAACAGCTCCCCACTCTTTGGTCGCTTTCCGGCTCGCTCGCTTACTCACTAGTTTTTGGTCACCAACGGGGTTGCACCGTTCTCGGGGTTACTACTCCCTATATATACTTCTGTAGCTGTCCGCGGGGGTTTCACAACCAGCCATGCCATTTTATGGCGAACCACCACGAAGACCCTCGATTCCCGGTGGTGAGTCGCGGTGAGTCTTGGCCCGCTCACCACTCCCACCACGAGGTCTCCGCCCCCATGGTGAGTCCTATGCCACCCCCACTAAGTCCCACTAAGCTACCACCACCCCTTGTGGAGCACCCCCACCGCAACCCGGTGTGCGGGGCTCCACCTAGTGAGCGCCTCCGCTTCCCTGAGTGCCTTGGGCACTCAAGGGTGCCTCAGCCCCCCATACCTATCGCTGCCGTTGCGCCCACCACAGGGGCAACCCCTCATGTGTCC
Organism: Takakia lepidozioides; assembly: GCA_030704615.1. Taxonomy (NCBI): domain Eukaryota; kingdom Viridiplantae; phylum Streptophyta; class Takakiopsida; order Takakiales; family Takakiaceae; genus Takakia; species Takakia lepidozioides. Next base: position 68,805,861 of record CM060732.1, on the reverse strand, counting down.
CGACCCCCTGCCCTCAAGGCAAAGGGCCGCGACACACACCCCTACCAAGGGAGGGAGTCGATGTCCTCATCGACTTGTCCATTTTGTAGAAACGAACATCCAAGTTGTGGCGTCCCACATCAAGGAGTTTGTTTCTGTACCATGGCGTTCCCATGGTAAGGAACCAAACCCCCACACTTGACTCTACTCTCCACTAGCTAGTTCGGCCGACTTCCTCCAAGTCCCGGCCAAAGGGTGGAGCCTCTCCAGCTCCTCCCAGTGCACTATTCTTGGCCTACTTCAAGGCCAAAGGAACGATCCTCCCCGAGGATCGAATCGCCTTACTGCAACAACATTGCTTGCGATCGCTCATGATGCCGCTTTTGGCATCACCTTGAGCAAGGGGTTCACCTGGAACCCTCTTTGACTAGGAAGATAACCTTGAACCAACCGTGCGCCCCCAATCACTAACAATTGGGTCTGCCTTGGAATGCTGGCCTGAGGGTACGGGAACACGCCGAAGCCGCACTAAGACTTCGTCCCGAGGCTACACGATTATAGTACGTGAACGGAAGCACGTAGCTTCCGCGTTAGGCCCGCACTACAAGGCAACCCCTCGGTAGCGCAGTTATAGTACGCGCACGCGCCAGGTGCGCACTTAGCACGTGAATTCCCAAAGAAGGCGCAAGTTTCCTTGCCCCTTGGATGGGAGTCACCCGATTTCGGCACTGCGCAAACACACAATTACAACCAATTTACCTCTCCCACTTTTGTAAGCTAGCATGCATTCTACACACTAGCCACCACACCATGCATTGTCGCGGCCCTTTGCCTTGGAAGGGTAGGGGGGTCGGGACACACATGAGGGGCTGCCCCTGTGGTGGGGGCAGCGGCGGCGCGATAGGTATGGGGGGCTGAAGCACCCTTGAGTGCCCAAGGCACTCAAGGAGGAGCGGAGGCGCTCACTAGGTGGAGCCCCGCACACCGGGTTGCGGTGGAGTGGCTCACAAGGGGTGGTGGTGGTAGTTAGCGGGAATTAGTGGGGGGTGGGTGGCGTGGCATAGGACTCACCATGTGGGTTGGAGGTGGAGACTCGCGGTGGGAGTCGTGGGAGTCTTGGGACTCATCACGGTCCATTGGGGCCGCGGGTTGAGTGGGCCAAGACTCACCGCGACTCACCACCGGGAGTCGAGGGTTTTCGTGGTGGTTCGCCATAAAATGGCATGGCTGGTTATGAAACCCCCGCGGGCAGAGGGAAGAGCGTAAATAGTTAATTAGGGAAGTAGTAACCCGGAGGAGAACGGTGCAATTTAAGCCCGTTTGGTGACCAAAAACTAGTGAGTAAGCGAAGCGAGCGAGAAGGAAAGCGACCAAAGAGTTGGGAGCTGTTCCGGACTGCCATCTACCAAAGGGAATTCTCCTAGTCCCAATAGGTGGAGGGTTTAGAGGGGAAGCGGAAGGGGACCGTTATGTCCCGGTGAGCAGCCGAAACTCCAAGTTGGCCCGGCGGCCAGGTTGGGAGTCAGGCGCGCGCATCAAAGCGAGTAACTATGACTTGAAGGGGAGTTTACCGAATTGAGGTGTGACGACTTTTGGTATATCAGAGTTAGAGTTCAGTACGCGATCGTCCTTGGGATTGGCCTCATCATGGGGGTCGGGCAAGCCGAAGCGAAAGAAAGCGGAACGGCCCAAAGATGATGACCCGGTGAGCCCGATGGGGGCGACGTGTCACCGAGGCGGCCGTTTGAGGAAGCGATTAATGTTTCCGAAAACGAGGCCGCTCAGGAGGGGGAGGAATCCGAGGAGTCGGAGCCCGAGGAATCTTTGAGAGCTCCGACAAACCAAGAGATGCCTCCCATGCCGGCAGCCTTTTGGGAAGGGTTGTTGGGCAGTTTGGCGGGACGTTGAAAGACGTGTTGAAGGCGGCTAATGCCACTTCCACCAAGGCAAAGTTTAAGGTGAAGCCTAAGGAACCCGGCACTTCGAGGGCGTTCGAAACCGGAAGGCACTCAACACCTGGCTCCTGGAGCTAGAGCAGTACTTCCGGGCGGCCCAAGTTGAGTTGACGAGGATCGGGTGGAAGTGGCTCCCACCTATTTGAGGGGCTATGCTCAACAATGGTGGCAGAAACGCCTTCACGAGCGAGGCCCAAGCCCGGAAACCTTGAACTGGAGTGAGTTCAAGGAATTGATGAGAGACAGTTTGTGCCCCTCAACGCATCCTGGCTTGCCCGGGACAAGATGAGGAATTTGAAGCAAACAGATGACATTCGGGGGTATGTCCAGGCTTTCAATGTGCTGTTGCTCGAAGTCGCGGACATGGACAGAACCAGAAAATGGTCTTCAACTTTTGTGGGCGGGACTGGCCCCATGGGCTGGAAGGGAGGCCAGGAAGGAAGTTTGGAGGAGAAGCCACCCAAGACTTTGAACGAGGCACTTGAGAGAGCTAATGTTTCTCGGATGTCCCTAGGGGTTGAGAGACAAGGCCGTACGGAGCTGAACCACAAGAAGGACCCGGCGGGAAGGTGACTCTCCCGACGGGGGAAAAGAAGTGGATAGGCCACGCGGCGAAAATGGCACGTGGAAATCGAAGGGAGGAGGTCTTCACACGTCAAGGCGGCACCCGGGGCTTCGAAAGGAAAAGCGGGTGGAGCGAGCGCTCTTATGGCGGACAGAAGGCGACCTTTGATGGAGTGTGTGTTTCAATTGCGGGGAGCCAGGGCACATGGCCAAGACAGTGCAAGAAGTGCACGAAGCCCCGGCAAATTGAACATGACTCGGGCGAACCAGGAGCTGCGGTGTCGGAAGATACCATCAGTCGCTTGGTGGTGGAAGCGGTGGTCGCCAGAGGACTTGCAAGGTAGGCAAAATTTTCTTGTGAGTTGTATCAGGAACTGGCGCCTTACGAAAAGGGAGTCAGTTATTGTTCGTGGATGGGATATATCCGGAACTAATGTGCGTTGTTGGTGGACACAGGAGAGTCGCACTCCTTCATGACGCCGGCGGCGGCGCGGGAAAGTTGGGACTCCCGACAAGGGAAGTGGGGGGCCTCTATTGAGTGTGCGCTCTTTGCCAAAGGAGAACCTCAGTTGGCGACAAGGTTGGCGTTTGATGTTCCTCTTCAACTGGGGAGCTGGGAGGGGACGTGAGAACTTCACTATCTGCGAGATCGATGGAGTGGATCTCATTTTGGGAATGACCTTTTTGAGCAAATCCGGAGCGGTCATAGATGGCAGCCAGAGAGTAGTCACGCTGGCCATGGGGAAATGGTGGCGAGGTTTTTACGAGTGTCGGAGGAAACGCCCAAATCAGTGGGGGCGAATAAACATTCTATCAGCAAAGGAGTGGGCCGTGGGAGGGGAACACACGACGTCCCAGTTTTTGTTTTATTAGTAGAAGAAGTGAAAGGGAGAAGGCGAGGGGGAGCCGAGCCAGATTGGATCAAGGGGATTTTGGGAGAAATTACCAGGATGTGATGCCGGAGGATTTACCAAGCGGCTTGCCACGCGAAGAGGAGTTGACCACAAATTGAGGTGATACCGGGATCGGAAAAGCCTGCAAGGCGACCCTACCGGTTGAGCCACAAAGAGTTGGTTCGAGCTGAAGACTCAGCTCAAAGATCTAATGTCAAAGGGGTACATCCGGCCGAGATAAGTCACCTTACGGAGCCCGGTGCTATTTGCAGACAAGAAGGATGGGACGCTGCGGATGTGTGTCGATTACAGGGCTCGAAAAGGTGACTATCAAAAAACCGGTACCCTTTGCCAAGGATCGACGACCCTTCGATCGGTTGGCAGGAGGGAGGAGCGAAGTATTTCAGCCGGATCGACTTGCGCTCCGGCTATCACCAAATTCGGGGTGGCGGAAGGAGATGAGGAGAAGAACGCGTGCAGGACAAGGTATGGTTCATATGAGTTCTTGGTGATGCCTTTTGGGCTCACCAATGCACCAGCGACATTTAGCACGCTGATGAACAGCCTTTTCCAGGAGTGGTGTGGTTGGATGACTTTGTGATCGGTGTACATCGACGACATCTTGGTGTACTCGAAAACAAAGGAGGAGCACCTGGAGCACCTCAAAAGGGTGTGTTCCAAAAATTGCGAGAAGGGAGGAAGCTGTATGCCCAAGCTTCAAAGTGCGAATTCGGGGTCACAAAAGTTGGAGTTCTTGGGGCACGTGATTACACAGGATGGGATCAAAATGGATGACAGAAAGTGTGAGGGCGATCTTGGACTGGGAGCCTCCGACTTCGGTCCCGGGAGTGCGATCCTTCCTAGGACTCGCCTCCTATTAAGGAAGTATGTGAGAAATTTCGCCAAGATCGCGGGGCCGCTGTCGGACCTTCTGTGTAAATCCAAAGTCTGGGTATGGAACACATTTTGTGGTCAGCTTTTGCTGAATTGAAGCAGCGGATGACGGAAGCTCCAGTCTTAAAAATCCGGAGTTCGATCGTCCGTTTTTGAGATTCATACAGATGCATCGGACTTCGCAATTGGGGTGTACTTATGCAAGATGGACGTCCAGTGGCTTACGAAAGTAAGAAAAAATGAATGAGTGGAGCGACGGTGGCCGACGCACGAAAAAGAGATGAAGGCGGTGGTACATTGCCTTGAACTCTGGCGCCACTATGTTGGTTCCAACCCAGTGAAGGTGTTCACGGACAATGTCACGGTGTGAAGTATTTTGCCACGCAGCCCAAGTTGTCCCCAAAAAAAACTTAGTGGGCAAAGATACTTTGGCAGTGTTCGACGTTGGATATCCAGTACAAACCGGGACGGGACAATGTGGTGGCCGATGCTTTAAGTAGGAAGCAGCAGCATTGTTGGTGTACATGGGCGAGACGGCGCTCCAAAGGAAGATCCGGAAGGCTTGCCGGAAGGATGAGCTGCAAAGTGCGTGATGCAGAACTTGAGGGAATGGGGTTTGTGAAATCGCAGTTCCACTTGCAAAACGGACTGCTCGGTTATAAGCAAAAAAAAACGTCTCTATGTGCCAAAGGGAAGGAAGGGATGGTCAGGATAGTCTCTTGAGAGACTGCCAGGATAGCCGCTTCTTGCGGGCACGGTGGAGCCAAAAAGCGCACGCGGCACTCTTGAAGAAAGAGTATTTCTGGCCACAAATGAGGGGGGAGGCAGAGGAGGAGAGTACGTAAAGAAATGCACCACATTGCCAAACAAAAGGAAGCGAGTATAAAAAGCAAGCGGGGCTGTGTTACAACCCTTGCCGATTTCCAGAGGGGACTTGGGAAAGCGTCTCGATGGATTTCATGACTGCTATGCCGCTGTCAAAAGGATTCGATGCAATCATGGTGGTGGTAGATAGGGTCAGTAGTAAAATGGCCCATTTCATTCCCCCCCAAGGAGACGGATACTGCGCCAGGAGACAGGGCGACTTTACTTCGCACCACGTCTTAAAGCATCATGGAGTCCGAAGGATTTTGTCCGGACGCGACCAAAGTGTACGAGAAATTCTGGAGAGCACTTTGGAAGAAGATGGGGACGAGGCTGAAGATGAGCACCGCCTTCCGACCTACGACGGACGGCCAAACGGAAAGAGTGAATTCGTAGTGAAGCCATTCTTGCGGAATTACGTGTCGGAGACCAATCAGACTGGATGGAACACTTAGACGCGGCAGAGTTCTGTTAAATAACACAGAACACCTCCGCGACGGGCGTTTCCCTTTTGGTTGGTCTATGGAAAAGCACCTCTGGTGCCGACAAGTTGGGAC